>JAPDVR010000012.1:41808438-42479688 GCA_026230005.1 Gila orcuttii
CTATGTTCGTGCACAGCAGGGTAAGTGAAATGTGAAACTAATCTAATAATTATAAATCAAACAGTTTATCCATAAATCTTGTGGAATAACACTAACACCGGGAGAGCCGCGATCGGATTGGGTTAAAGTTACTCAGTCAGGGGTAGTAGGCCGTCGATTAACAAAATGCTGAAATATATTTTAAAGTATGTCAGTGAGCCTCCCTCTTGTCTTTAAAAGTCTTATTTTACGTTAAGACATGTGCATTATGAACAAAGAACCGTAATTATGTCCAACTTCCAAGCAATATTTGTTTTTGTTAATCCTGTGGACATGTAGTTGTGAACGGGGTCTCCCACACTGCTTGATCCACGCACATCATTTCTCACCTTGGCTTTTAGATTTTCGGGAAGGAAAAAAATTCCTCTCCCCCGTCCAAACTTTTAGGATACTGGGTATAAGATTTGCACAATCCATACGCACAACGCTTCGGCATGTTTCCCTCGCTCGAAAGCTTGCCAGACCTCCCGCGCCTAGTTACGGTTGCTAAGACACGATTGGCCTGTGGGGGTTTTCGGGCGTGGCTTAGCGAAGGGTCAATTGTGCTGATGGCAAAGATTGGCCAAGATGGATCAGATGTTTCCGAAGATACACTGTCACATTGGGAATTTCAGGTCAATACTTAAATTTACTTTATGGGTGATGATCAATCAGTCAGGTGAAACAGAACGACACAGTAAAACAGAAACAAGCTGTTATGCAGGGCAGTTCTTCACAGACTTATGAGAAAAGTGAAGAGGATGCAGTTTCAGGACCAGTAAAAAGAAAACAGGCAGCATATGACAGTAAACAACAAACAGGATATGCAATGAAACAGACTGTATCAAACATTTAGTTTAAAATGTGTCAGAATCCCTTCTCATGGTTGAAAGGAATGTTAGAAATGCAGTAGAAGGGGAAATTATGCAGTAGTATGTTGATGGTTGGCAACTGATGCAGGAAGTGTTCGAGGAACAAGACATACAGGAAGACTACCTTTATTTAGGAGAATTAAAAGACCACAACGCAGGATGGTACACAGACATAACACTGAATGGGGAAAACATTTAATTCAAAATAGACATCGGTGCTGCAGTCACAGCCATTCCCACTAAACTATGTGACTACAGGAGGGACGGACCTTTGATGGAAACAAATAAAAAACTGTACAGGCCCAATAATAAAGGCTACTAGTGGCAGGACAGGTAATGTGCAAGTTGGAAAGCAAAGACAGCAAAATCTCTCAGCTTGTTTTTGTATTTGATTCACTTTCCAGACCCCTTTTGGACCGGCCAGCTATTGAGGCATTACAGCTTGTTGAACGGATTGATGCAGTAGAAACAACTGTAAAAAGGATCCGAAAGAAATTTCCAAAAGTATACAGGCCTGGGAAAGCTAGGGGAGACTACCGCATCAGCTTAAAAGTTGGAGCTGTGCCATTTGCACTCACAATCTCACGCAGAGTGCCAATTCCTTCAGAAAACAAAATTAGGAGAAGTTAGAGAATATGGAACAAATGGGGGTGATATCAAGGATAGAGCAACTGATGGAATGGTGTGCCGGCATGGTGCCTGTTGTAAAGCCAAATGGAAAAATCAGGATGTGTCGATTTGTGCCTAAATGAGGCAGTATGCAGAGAGCGGCATATATTACCTTCTGGACAGCAGTCACTGATTCTATGATACCATCCCCACTACCCTGACTGCCCTGGCAAAAACTTGGAGCTGATTTTTTCTTCCAGAAAGGCACAACCTACCTTCTGGTCATCGACTACTTCTTGAGGTACATTGAAATCGAGAAGATGCCCATCACTTCAGCTACAGGTGTAAACACTGAAAGACATTTGAGTGCCGGAAACACTAATAAGTGATAATGGCCCACAATTTGCATTTGCCGAGTTTTCAGCCTTTGCTGCAGATTATTATTTTATTTACATAACCAGAAACAGAGCCACTGTGAGGCCTGAGCTGAAGCCAAGACCAGCAGTATGGATCTCTAAATCGCATCAACTAGCAATTGTGCTTGGCACAGCAAATATACCAAGGTCCAACATATAGTTCAGGCATGAACAGAGGAACTTAAGAGATACAGAGCGCAACTTCATGCTCAACCAGATCTCTCTGTTCTGTTACCAGAGACCCCAGGGTCCCAGAGGGAATCTACATCAGTTCAACCAGAGCTCTCTGTCGGAATGCCAGAGACTGCAGTGCCCAGGAGAGAAGCAGAGGTGGAACAGGTGCCTGAAACAGCATGCACAGAGAGAGTGCACATTGAGAACAGGGGAGAGCCTCCAAGAAGACAAGTGAACACACCAAAGTGGCTTAGAGACTACTGTATGTTCACTGAGCTAAGCATAATAAAGTAAAAAAAAAAGTGCACTTGTATTCTAACATGTTTGTTTTCTTATTCACAGGAAATGTTACAGATGTGTTCAACAGTTAAGGTGGCCCCTGAGGAGGGGAGATGTTGTAGATGTCCCAAAAAAGGACCAGTAGAAGTTGCGTGTATCCGCTAAAAAGTTTAGTAAAACAAAGTCTATCGTATCAGTTGTGTGTGTCATGGATTTATTACTACAAGCCTGTGGTCATAAAAGAATAGACGGTCTGCAACAATACTCAGGTAGGCATTTAAACGATGTTCAGTTGTAAGGGGCCCAAAGTGTGTCAAGAAAACATACTCCACACCATTACACCACCACCAGCAGCCTGAACCGTTGATACAAGGCTGAATGGATCCATGCTTGCATGTTGTTTATGCCAAATTATGACCCTACCATCTGAATGTCACAGCAGAAATCGAGATTCATCAGACCAGGCTTTCTGATCTATACTGTGTAATTTTGGTGAGCCCATGTGAATTGTAGCCTCAGTTTTTTGTTCATAGCTGACAATAGTGGCACCAGTGTGTCTTCTGCTGCTTTAGCCCATCTGCTTTAAAGGGGTGATGAACTGAGAAATCAAATTTTCCTTGAGCTTTTGACATCTAAGAGGTCATCATATTATAAGAATATCCTATAAATTTCAGAACTGAAAACGTCCTTGTTAGTCCAATAAATGCTTTTATTGACAGCAGGCTCAGCAAACGACTCGTTTTTCAAAGTGGGGAACTATGACGTCAAAGAGGATAAAACACCACCCCCGCTGAAGAAGATCAACGCCTACTTCAACACGGCTACTTTAGCCCCGCCCACCGATTCGCGCATTACACGCATAGCTAAATAACATGTGCCTACCTCGTGATGACAAACCGGATCGAGCTACCGAGCAATAAACATGACATTTACAAAATATTGTGCAGTGCCTGGTTGTGGAAGAAGACAGTCGCTGCATAAGCTTCCTCTGGATTCCAATAGGAATGCTTGGTTAAACTTTATTTTTAATGACGTTCCAGCTGATGTGGGTAAAACATTGTCCGTTCGTTCACTTCATTTCACTGAGGATTGTTTTGTAAACAAGACACAGGTCGAGACTGGATTTGCAGACCGATTAAGATTAGAAAACGGTGCTGTGCCTTCTATATTGGATCCGACAGGAATGGTGCAACACACTTATGTGAGTAAAATTTTTATTTAAAAAAATAATAATCTGATAGGCTAGTATTGCATTGTTACAGATCGTTTGATATCTAATAATTATGTGTACATGTGTATCAGTCTAATCGTTACTGACGATTACTTGAAACTCCTTATAATATGCAAAGCTGTTATCCACTCACAGCAGTGGGCGTTTACTTCCAAGTCTTCAATGCGAGACGCCCATAAAAACCGAGCGTTTTTGAGCTAGGCTCAAAACTAGGGTAGAAAACAGCCTATTACTTATTCATTTTGATGTTTTTGAATGTAAAAACCAAGCGAACGTCATAAGTTGACCTCAGACAACAATATAACATTTTTTAAAAAGCTAGTTCATGACCCCTATAAGGTAAAATGTTGTGCGTTCAGATATCTTCTTCTGCGTAATTTGGTCTTAACCAGTGTTTTTTTTAGTTACTGTTGCCTTTCTATCAGCTCAAACCAGTCTGGCCATTCTCCTCTGACCTTTGTTATCAACAAGGCATTTTTGCCCACAGAACTGCCACTCACTGGATATTTTCTTCTTTTCGGACCATTCTCTGTAAACCTAGATGGTTGTGCATTAAAATCTCAGTTGATCAGCAGTTTCTGAAATACTCAGACCAAACTGTTTGGCACCAACAAACATGCCACATTTATAGTCACTTAAATCACCTTTCTGTGACATGATTTTCAGAATTTTGTAGGGACATACCCTTAGCAAATGGAAGGAGAAAGTCTGTCAGGAGTTTGATGGTGACTGTCTCACAGGTGCAACACTTATTGCTGACAGTCATAATCACACAACTGGCAGACTTCCTCCTTCCATTTGAGATGGGTATGTCCACAAATATCTTTGGCCATATCATGAGATAAATAGATAAAAACGACTTACTCTGAGGGAAAATATTTTCATCAAAGTTCACGTCTCTACAAACTTTTATCTAAATCGGTCATCAGCCACTAAATGATTTGATATGTTGCCATTTTTATGTCACTCAAAACTGAATGCAGCTCATGGACAAAACCAGGGCCATTGCAAGGGAATTCTGGGCCCCCTGAAAAAAAACATGATGATGTGAGCCCCCAACGCACCTCAACTCATATACGGTGGGCCTATAAGATATGGGCATGGAGGCCCACATCTGGTGCCATGCACCTAATAAGGATTTCTTCCAAAATATCAAAACAGACTAACAAATAAATGCAAATAAATGTAATTGCTTTTATTTATTTTATATAAATTTCTATACAAAGTTGTTCACTCCTCACGGAGTTGACGTCTGACAGAGTTAACAAAACAATATTTTTCCACCTTAACCACGAGTTGTACAGTAGAGTAATTTAGTTTTTTCCGTCAGCTGTAGCTCCCTTAATAAACAAAAAATGGTTAGATTTATCACACAACTCTTTAAAGAATCTAATACACTGGAATGACAGAGTTGACATGTTAAAGCTGTGACCGCAGAGACTTCAACATTGTTTGTATATAATATATAAAAAAAATCTAAAACTTCCAGGACTATGTGTCCTACTGTGAGATCCACAATGAACAAGAAATAGAAAAAGCATCCTCAGAATTAAAGATGAACATGACATTACCTGATTGATTCAGAATTATAAAAACATTCTGACGGAGTTGACGCAAAGTGAGGGCACAACTTTGAAAGGCATTTTTTTAAATGGAAAATATAATTCAAGATTTACTTTTTGTGTTGATTGATATAGTATTACAGATCTCTGCCTTTCAATTTAAATGTATATTTTTCAATTTGTTTCATTTTAAACACTTTGTTTGGCAGTTTTACATTGTGACCTCATGCTGCGGACAGGTTACATTACATGCATTTAAAATAATAATAAATAATTTATTAAAAAAATAAAAGCAACGAATGTCCTGAGTATCCAGATTTCTTTTAGATGTAACTTTTTAAATATTTTTATTTTGATTATTAGTTGTTGTTGTTTTTTAACATAAAGAGGGCTTTTTTGTGTATGACATGTTTGTCCCTTATCTCAAGAATCAGTGCTATACATTTAGGGTAACAAAAAAGTTAAGACTAATGCCTGCTAATGGTTAGGCTACTTTATGAGTAACAATAGCTTAACCATCATAACTGGGGGTTGTCAAATAAAACTTGTTTGAAAAGCATTGTTGAAAAAAGCAGGAAGTGAGTAAAATATGCAAAATGCCTTTATCAGGCCAAAGTAACCTAAACAAAGAATGAGGAAAGATACTGTTGTGTGAGGGAAAAAGGTTTCATGTCAGACAGTTATCATACATCTGATGACTTACCTGAAAATCCAGTCATGAGATTAATTGATAAATAGGAATTGTTCAGAGCTCAGCGGTTATATACACGCAAGGGCAAAGTTTTGTTTGGAACATTAGGTGGGTTGAAGTGTGAACTGTTTAGCGGTGTCCCGGGACATGCTCCCTCATGAGATTCATTTATTTTGGGGAAAACCAATTGTTTAGTCAATACTTTGAGAAGGTCCTCTTGATTCTAACTTGTACTTGGCCTAAAAAGTGATATAGGTCTTGTAATTGTTTAACAATAAGGCCGCATGTTACAATAAGGACATAATTACAGTTAAGACCAGTGATGGCTCCTCTTTACCATGCTACGGCCAATGTTCACTTTTTTTCTTCCTTTTTTCATTTGTAATGAAAAATAGCTACCTACACATTCACAAACTATACAACATGCCACAGTTGTAATATAAATCCACCTTGCCACCCCTGGGGTTGAAATATACCACCCTGCGGGCTGGACACCCCAGTGTTCCCCATATGCATCCCCCTCCGGGTCATACATGTATTCTTAAGTCGTCCCCCCCAAAGTTAGCATTATTTGCATATTTCCACTGAGATATGCTTCCTAGTGTACCTTGGTATTCCTGTGTTAAGTAGGAGTCCTTTGTCTGTGCCATTTTCACGACAGGGAGCTCAGACTTACGCAGGGCACTGGAAGACAGCTCTGAAGGTGGCGTGATTACACTGGAACCCCATTCGTCGTCACAACGGAACTCGTAGTGACAACGAAAGGGAATGTCTTGGTTACATATGTAGCCCTCGTTCCCTGAGTAGGGAACGGAGACGATCCGTCTTCCTGCCACTTCCGCTGTACCGCGGGGATTGCTGGACCGCGGGTTCAGTCTCGGCTCCTCAGCGAAGAAACATAGTGCCTGCGCCTCGTATACAATGTTATATATAAAGCTTGCAGGACAACTTGGTTGGCATTGCCTTTTCAGCGTGAGAAATACACTGTGTGGCCTGTGAGCGTGTGAACTGGTTGAATTGCGTGTGTCTCACGGCCAATGCGTGAGACTTGAGAAACATGCCGTGAGACACACGCGATTCAACCAGTTCACACACTCACAGGCCACACTGTGTAGGCTATTTCTCACACTGAAAAGGCAATGCCAACCAAGTTGTCCTGCAAGCTTTATATATAACGTTGTATACGAGGCGCAGGCACACAAAATGAAGTTTCCTGCCGCCAGCTCGTATCTCGGCCAGATTGCGTTCGTTACTAGGCAACATAGATGCGCGAACACACGGAAGTTGACGGAACATTCTCGGCCACCGTACGTTTGTTACTAGGTAACCAACAACATCGCGCGAACACACGTAGTGATGGAGAAGGTAAGTTGGAAGAAAGCTTGTCTAACATTTTTAGGCTAGTAGAACATTTAATATATAGCCCATCCTATACATTATTATTGATGCAGTCAAAAACTCTACAACTACTTTGCAACCAGGCCAGAAGCTTTGGCTCAATTTGGCTAGCTTACGTTATCTGAAACTAAGGGAAATGTTAGTGGGTATGGGAAGGAATGAAGATGTATTTCTTCATTTTATTTTAATATATTTATTATACTGTATTAATAGTCTTTCTAGTTACATTAAGGCTACATGTATTAAAGCAGAGTGCTCTGGGTAATATTTTATATCCTGTCAAAACATATTTACAATTTGTTATATTTGTGTAATTTTTGTATATTTGTAATTTTGAAATATAACATTAAAGAGTATATTTGATGTGATGAATTGCTCTGGCATTTATCAGATTTACCAATTGTTATAATTTCAATTTGTGCTGGTTAATTATGAACAATGGGTAAAATTGGGGGGCGGGGATCCATTAGGACTCCTCCCCTAACAGCATGTGATCTCACTCCAAGCTTTTGATAAAACTTGAGAACCCTGTCACGGCCAATGCTTGAGACTTGAGAACCCTGCTGCATGTTGCCAGCGTCCTCGTTTTAGACCATAGACAGTAAAAGAAATTGACACAGCGACCCCATTGATTTCAATGGAGAAAACTGAAGCCCAATAATTGCACTTCCTTCCTGATGGCTGAGCGACTGCGCAGGCTCAAACTGAGCTTGACTACAGTCTGACAATTGTAAATCTTTTACTTTTATGGACTCTCTATCTATGGGCTTCTCCCTTGACTTTATGCCTCTATGTCGCTACGATTGCCTCACAAACCCTAAAAGATTGCCTGCGAGCTTCTCCTCCTGTCTATACGGTAATTTCTCTAAAATGCGACACAGAGTCGCGTGGTTATGAGTCAATCGTTAGCCTATTTTTACAAAAACGGCTTCTACGGGGCCATAACGTAAGATACAAAGTAATGGAGCCTTTTATACATTGTCGTGTTTCTTTAGAAATAAATAATGGACAAATGAAGTCTTTTGACACCTCAGATATAAAGTTATTCGCTGTCAAAGTGACGCCAAAATGAATGGGAGTCAATGGAATGCTAACAGCAGGTGAAGTTCTGCTACAATGGCGGCCCTCGTGAAGCTTCAGTTTCCGGCTGATGGATTACCCCCTTGTTTTATACCAATGAGGTGGGGCAGAGTTACGCCATGCAAATTCCGCAGACCCATGGCATTTCCCTGCCATTGGCTCGTTTTGTTAGCCTGGCTAACGTCAGACCCAAGTCTCATTGAGACTTGAGTCTGGGAACCACATGTTCTTTTTCTCGTATTTGAGGCGTGGTTTAAGAATGCCCAGAGCCGTTTATTGGGTGCTAAGAATGTCTATCAAATGCGCCTGTACTTAGCTCATTGCACATCGTTTTCAATTATACCAGATGTGTCAGGATCTGGGTTACTTCTTTGTTTCTCTCTCACTCTCATACCACCACACACTCATTTACACACCCATCTCTCTCACTCTCCAGCGCACACACATACTGTCATGTTTTCACTCTGGCTTCACCTGTTGATCATCACAATCAGCGCTCTCGCTGCTTTGCGCTCACATCTGTGTCTTGTCTTGTCTGATTACTCAGTCTACTTCTGGTGTTTGTTCTCTCTGTTCTGTGTCGGATTATTGTGTGAGTAACGCTCTCTCATTTTTGTCAGTTAAAGGAGTCTTACCATTGTCTTGTCTTGTGTAGCAGTGTTCGCCTTGTTGTCTCATGTCTCCTGTTACCTGCTGAGGTGAGCCTCACCTGTAGTTCTCTCTGCTCAACTGCCTACTTCAAGGACCATTCACTCTGAGAGTATCTTCTGTTCTCCATTATCTCTCCCGACAAGGAATCCTCTGAGAAGCTGTCTACCAGGAGAGCACCTTTTCAGTTCTAGTTCTGAGCTATCTTATAGCTGATTTTTGTTGAACATTAAAGACTTTGCATTGAATTACCTTTGCTTTTGGATCCTTTTGTATCGCCCCTGACAGAATAATCCGACCATTATGGATCCAGCAAAGGAGGAATCATTTTTTTCTGCTGTAGAGATCCAAGGAGTCATGCTGGGTCGTCACGAGGAGGAATTATCTGCTGCCAGAAATGCGGTGGAATGTTTGGCCGCACAGGTTAATGATCTGTCTGCTCGCCTCCTTCATGCACACCAAGAATCACCAGTTGTTCAGAGTCGTCCTTCTCTTCCTGAACCCCGTGTGAACAATCCTCCATGTTATGCTGGTGAGTCGACTGAGTGTAGAGCCTTTTTGACTCAGTGTGATGTAGCTTTTTCCCTGCAACCATAGACTTATGCGGAGGATCGTGCCTTTCGTTATTGACTGGGCGCGCTGTCACTGTTTTGATCTCTTTAAGGAGGAGATGATTAAAGTTTTTGACCAGTCGGTTTTTGGACGCGAGGCCTCGCGTCTTCTCACCACGATCCGTCAGGGGAAGAGAACAGTGGCTGATTTTGCTATTGAATTTCGCACCCTTTCCACCACAGCTGAATGGAATGAACCTGCTCTGGTCGCACGTTTCCTGGAGGGTTTGAATGTGGATTTAAAGGAGGAGATTTATGCTCGCGGTTCTCCGGCCCAGCTCGACCAACTGATAGAGCTGGCAATTCGCCTTGATAGGTGCTTTGAGCAACGGCGTCGTGCTCGGGCAGCTTCCTCCACTCCTCGCGAGTCTCCTTTTCCTGTCACTGCTAGACCTGATCCAGAGCCCATGCAGTTGGGTGGCATTCGTCTTCTGCCAGAGGAGAAACAACGTCGCATCTCCAACAGACTGTGTCTTTATTGCGGTATGGCTGGTCACTTCGCAGCTTCATGTCCAGTAAAAGCCAGAGCTCGCCAGTAGACAGAGGAGTACTGGCGAGCGTGACTGTATCGTCCTCTCCATCCAGATCCTGTACCACCCTGCCCGCCGTCCTTTGTTGGGCCGGTTCCACCGTTTCATGTCCCGCGTTGATCGACTCAGGGGCTGAGGGGAACTTTATTGATGAGAGATGGGCTCGGGAACATAACATTCCCCTGGTGGACTTAAAGGGGAACACCACCGTCTTTGCCCTGGATGGTAGTATTCTTTCTAATGTTCACCGTGTCACCAGTCCGGTGAGTCTCTCCATCTCAGGAAACCATCAAGAGACTATTTCTTTTCTCATTTTTCAGTCTCCCTATACCCCCATTGTGTTAGGGCATCCCTGGCTAGTCCAGCATAATCCTCATATTGACTGGGTCAAGAATACCATTTTGTCTTGGAGTCTTTCATGTCATGTTAATTGTTTAGTGTCTGCTATTCCTGTGGTTTCTTCTGTGTCTGTTTTTCAGGAGGAACCTGGTGATCTGACTGGGGTCCCGGAGGAGTACCACGATTTGCGGGCGGTTTTCAGTCGTTCCCGGGCCGTTTCTCTACCACCTCACCGTCCCTACGATTGTTGTATCGATCTCCTACCTGGCGCCACGCCACCTCGCGGTAGATTGTATTCTCTCTCGGCGCCCGAACGAGAGGCTTTAGAGAAATACCTCTCCGAATCCCTTGACGCTGGAATTATTGTTCCGTCTTCCTCGCCAGCAGGTGCTGGCTTCTTCTTTGTTAAGAAGAAGGATGGATCGTTGCGCCCTTGCATTGATTATCGGGGGTTGAACGACATAACGGTCAAGAATCGCTATCCCTTGCCCCTTATGTCGTCGGCTTTCGAAATCTTGCAGGGCGCAAAGATCTTTACTAAATTGGATTTGCGTAGCGCATACCATCTTGTTCGTATTAAGCAGGGAGACGAATGGAAGACCGCGTTTAACACCCCTATTGGTCACTTTGAGTATCGCGTTCTTCCTTTCGGGCTGGTCAACGCTCTCGCTGTATTTCAGGCGTTGGTCAACGACGTTTTACGTGACATGTTAAATGTCTTTGTATTCGTATATCTGGACGACATCCTCATTTTCTCACCCTCACTCGAAGTACACGTTCAACACGTTCGGCGGGTTTTACAACGACTACTCGAGAACCGCCTCTTCGCTAAGTCTGAGAAGTGTGTTTTTCATTCTCAATCGGTCACCTTCCTTGGTTCGGTGGTCTCTGCTGAGGGTATCAGCATGGATCCCGAGAAGGTGCGGGCGGTCCTCGATTGGCCAGTTCCGAATTCTCGAGTTGCGCTCCAGCGATTTTTAGGTTTTGCTAATTTTTACAGACGATTCATTCGTAACTTCAGTCAGGTTGCCGCCCCTCTTTCTGCCCTCACCTCGACTAAGTCTCAGTTTGTTTGGTCAGAGATGGCACAAGATGCGTTCGATCGTCTCAAGAGGTTGTTCACCTCCGCGCCCATTTTGGTCACCCCAGATCCTGAGAGACAATTTATAGTCGAGGTCGACGCTTCCGATGTAGGGGTTGGGGCTATTTTGTCGCAACGTTCTGCTCTAGATGACAAGGTTCATCCGTGCGCCTTCTTTTCCCATCGTCTTTCACCGACGGAGCACAATTATGATGTTGGTAATCGGGAGCTTTTGGCGGTTCGGTTAGCCTTGGGGGAGTGGCGGCACTGGTTAGAGGGGACCAGTGTTCCATTTATCGTTTGGACAGACCACCGTAACCTCGAATACATCCGCTCTGCCAAGAGACTTAATGCTCGTCAGGCCCGCTGGGCATTATTTTTTGGTCGTTTTGATTTTTCGATCTCTTTTAGGCCAGGTTCCAAGAACGTTAAGCCCGATGCCCTCTCGCGGCTGTTCGGCTCCACAGAGCGTGGTCGGAGCTGCCGTCTGGGGAGTTGAGCAGACTGTGAGGAGGGCTCTCTCACTCTCTGTCAGACCTCCTCGTGCTCCTACGGGGACGTTATTTGTTCCCACGACCGTTCGTTCATCCGTCCTCCAGTGGGGCCACGCCTCAAAGTTAGTCGCCCATCCTGGTGTTAAGGGTACTCTGGCCACCATTCGTCGGAGATTTTGGTGGCCCACTAGAGAACGTGACATACGTCAGTTTGTAGCTTCTTGTCCTGTCTGTGCCCAAACTAAGTCAAGCAATACCCCGCCTGCGGGTCTCCTCAGACCACTTCCTATTCCGTCACACCCCTGGTCGCACATTGCTTTGGATTTTGTTACCGGTCTCCCATCGTCCGTCGGTAACACGGTTATTCTTACTGTAGTCGACCGTTTTTCTAAGGCTGCTCATTTTATTCCACTTCCTAAACTACCGTCCGCCCGAGAGACTGCCCAGATAATGGTAGATCACGTATTTAAGATTCATGGTCTTCCTTCGGACATTGTGTCTGACAGGGGGCCCCAATTCGCCTCCCAGTTCTGGAGGGAGTTCTGCCGACTGATTGGGGCGTCCCCCAGTTTGTCGTCAGGATTTCATCCTCAGACCAATGGTCAAGCCGAAAGGACCAATCAGATTCTCGGACGTATGTTGCGCAGCTTGACTTCACAGAGCCCTGCATCCTGGTGTGACCAGCTTGCCTGGGCCGAATATGCCCATAATTCGTTACCCTCGTCCGCCACTGGGTTATCTCCATTTGAAAGTTGTCTCGGTTACCAACCTCCACTTTTTGCTTCTCAGGAGTCTGAGACTTCCGTGCCATCCGTACAGGCTTTTATTCTTAGGTGCAAACGTACTTGGAGGAGAGTGAGATCGGCGTTATGTCGTACTAGGGCGCGTACTCGTAAAGCTGCTAATCGTCGTCGGGTTAAAGCCCCTTGTTACGTTTGTGGGCAAAAGGTGTGGCTTTCCACCCAGAATCTTCCTATTCACGAGGGTTCTAAGAAGCTTATGCCCCGTTTCGTTGGTCCTTTTGCTATTTTGAAGGTCATTAGTCCGGTAGCTGTCAAACTGAGATTATCTCGTCAGTTACGTCGGGTACACCCCGTTTTTCACGTGTCCTGTATCAAGCCTGTCATTCGCGCTCCCACCCGTCCCGCCCTTCCTCCTCCGCCTCTCGACGAGGTGGATCCCATTTACAGAGTTCGCAAGCTGCTTGACGTTCGTCCTCGGGGGCGTGGCCACCAGTTCCTGGTGGACTGGGAGGGCTACGGTCCAGAGGAGAGGCAGTGGATTCCGGCCCGGGACGTCCTGGACCGCTCGCTCATCGAGGATTTCTATCGGTCTCGCCAGGCCTCTTCCTTGGGAGCACCTGGTGGCGCTCGTTGAGGGAGGGGTACTGTCAGGATCTGGGTTACTTCTCTGTTTCTCTCTCACTCTCATACCACCACACACACTCATTTACACACCCATCTCTCTCACTCTCCAGCGCACACACATACTGTCATGTTTTCACTCTGGCTTCACCTGTTGATCATCACAATCAGCGCTCTCGCTGCTTTGCGCTCACACCTGTGTCTTGTCTTGTCTGATTACTCAGTCTACTTCTGGTGTTTGTTCTCTCTGTTCTGTGTCGGATTATTGTGTGAGTAACGCTCTCTCATTTTTGTCAGTTAAAGGAGTCTTACCATTTCTTGTCTTGTGTAGCAGTGTTCGCCTTGTTGTCTCCTGTCTCCTGTTACCTGCTGAGGTGAGCCTCACCTGTAGTTCTCTCTGCTCAACTGCCTACTTCAAGGACCATTCACTCTGAGAGTATCTTCTGTTCTCCATTATCTCTCCCGACAAGGAATCCTCTGAGAAGCTGTCTACCAGGAGAGCACCTTTTCAGTTCTAGTTCTGAGCTATCTTATAGCTGATTTTTGTTGAACATTAAAGACTTTGCATTGAATTACCTTTGCTTTTGGATCCTTTTGTATCGCCCCTGACAAGATGACGTATGTAGAGCGACATAAATTAGACGAGGAAGAAGACGATGGGTCAGAGATTTGTGTACACGATGGTGTGTATCTAACGGCCGTTTCACACCGCATCTGTAACACGCCTCGCGGCTAGAACACAACCCCCACTCTCAAACTACGAAATATGCAGATGAGCATGAAGATGGTGCACCGCTCTAAGATTTGGACCAGCGATCAGAAGACTAGACTCGCTCAAGAGACCGTGTGAACAACAAGGGGAAAGAATCAAGGACACACTTGAACTGTGTTAGAACAGGTAAGTATATTTCGAGGAATTGCTAAATAAAATAAAGCAATATAAGAATAATAATAGGATAAGACAGTAAAATTTCAGAATCTTGTCACATAACTCAAAAGAGGAAAAACAATAACTAATAAGAAAGACGCAAAGTTTTGTTCTGGACAAGTGAAAGTGTGACTTCTTTACAACTTCATCTATGTAGAGTTAACTCCTATTTAGGTTCAAGCTAATAAATGTAACTAATTCACTTCCCTTTTTTTTCCTATCTATATAAGATAAAGCTAATTTGACCTATTTATAGTATAATAATTTAATTTTAGTAGAATAATAGAATAATTTAATTCTAATTACAGTTAAACCTAATTTTTGCTATGTTTAAATCTAATTCTAGCTACAACTTTTTCACCCAATTACCCTTTAAATTCTCCTTTCAACTCTCGTCACCTTTGAAACAAAATAGGAAACAAATGAGAAAAACCAATACGATATTCAATCAGAATAAAAAATATATAAAAATGAAAATATAATAAAAAAACAAAAGGACTTGAAACAATCAAAAAGAAATAACAGCAACGGGGAAGATTGAAATCACACTAAGTCAAATTTAGTGCTCAACCAACAGTGTCAGTTTATACCAGGTTACCGAATTTCAGCTTCAGTCTGATGATTCTTTCGCGAGATCCTTCTTCCGCAATTCAGGCTTAGTCAATACAGAAAAGAAACGTGTGCACAGTCCTACCACTCAGATCATTTCCTTGATTCAAGACTCAGTCCTTATATGGGCATGGCTCGCCAGTTCCCGCTCACAATGGCTTCCTTTCTGATGTGCAAAGGGGACAATACACGTACGAAATCTTCCTCAAACTTGTTCAGCATCCAGGAATGTGCAAAGTCCGTCTCAGCAAATGGACATGGAAAGGGGAAATATAATAAAAGTGTCCAAAAAGAAAAAAAGGGAAAGGGAGGAAAAAAAAAAAAAACAACCAAGAGAACTCAATTTCTCGATTATGAAGGTTTTCAAGGCAAACTCCTACTTTAGGCCCGAATCCTCTGCAGCCTAACGTGCAATCAGTCACACGTTCACCCGCACTCATTCACTTATGAAACTCATCCAACATCCAATTAAGCGGCGCATATTGGGCGGTTTTGCAATCTATTTTGTGGGCAAAAAATGGGTTTGGGCGGGTGGATAAAAATTGGGCTGGTTTCAGATCAGTTCGGCGGGTTTTTGTAGCCGAAACACCGGCACTTCAGATCCTTCTTTCGGCAACCCTCTGTTCAGCTGGCAGTCTGTCTCACTCACTCACGCACGCACGCGCACACACACATCTCTGGCTGACGTGCCCCCTAAACTCACAACAGACACTCCATCCCACTACCTTCGGTGTACTATAAACACGGTTTTGCAATCCGTCTCCTCAGTTTATAAACCATAGACTGTAAACTGTATGCTACACAGAATTTTGACGCATATCCAAGAAAGGGTTTGTGCAGAGTGTGGAGCGCGCACTGCATGGCACGGAGCGCGGGCGCGAACACTTCCGTTTTTCTTTCAACAGTGGAAACAACTTAAAATACTCTATAATTTCTGGTCATACAGAAAATAACTTATTTATATATAACTTACGTCAATATTTATTTTTTGCGCAGCTTTTGGTGTGCATACAGTTCAAATTAAAATTTTGGTGTTCAACTTTGCGTTTTAAAAATACAACAACCGTGAATTTTTAGTTTTACGGGTTAAAAAGGAAAAAGGAATGGACGCAAAAGTACACGGACCAATGGGTAATTTTAAAGCTTGTTAATGATTAACTTTAAACCTGTTGGTAGCTTAAGTAGCCTACTGAAGTAGCCTGCCTGCCTGTATTTTTTTTTTTTTTTTGAATAAAGGGTGGCAGTCTTTCATAATTAACTGTTGTTGTGGACTATATACTGGAGAAGTATTTGTTCTCCATTTGAGTGAGATGTTTTTAGGTTGCTAATTGAGCAAAGTGCTTCCATATATTTTATTAGCCCTAGTATTAGTTCAAGAATAAAATAGAATAAATAAAAATATCGGATTAATATCGGTATCGCAAATAGCCAAAGCTGCGGCATCGGTATCGGTATCGGAAGTGAAAAAGAGGTATCGGGACATCCCTAGTTCTAATTCAAATTTCTTCTCTCTTCAGAATCGCACCATCCGCTTCTCAAGATCGCGCCATCTGCTCTCTCTCTCGCAAGGAGTGTTTAATCATTTCCCGTTTTGGCTCCACCCATTAAGGCGGAGCTCATTCTCTACTCATCAATTTAAAATAAAAAGCTAAATGAATTTAAATTTATGCATTTTCT
The DNA here is from genome assembly GCA_026230005.1 of Gila orcuttii. Classification (NCBI taxonomy): domain Eukaryota; kingdom Metazoa; phylum Chordata; class Actinopteri; order Cypriniformes; family Leuciscidae; genus Gila; species Gila orcuttii. Next base: position 41,825,050 of record JAPDVR010000012.1, read on the forward strand.
CATTTTTCCTCTTTCAAGATATTTAATAAAATAACTTTACATATATTCATGTTAAGTGTCAGTGTCTTCTTTTTTTGTCTTTCTTTCTTTTTTTTTCCCTTACGTCAACAATGTCTCTTTAGTAAACTGGGTTACACATGCGTGAGCGGCGCATATTTTTTTCGGCGTGCATGTTAATCAATGAGTGCATTCACAACGGGAGCAGGAGCAGCGCGTGAGCAGCAGTGAAGCGGTTTTTGCTCACGCTAAATTAAAGTGAAAGCACACTTTTGATGGACAAAAATAAATATTTCACACAAAAAGTGCCCAAAATGCACAGAATAAGCATGTCTAGTGAGTTTTAACTTGAACTTGAGTAGGCAAATAAAAGAAAATCATGACTCAAAAATATTTATAGGTAAAAACGGGTTTTTAATTATTCAGTTTGGGTGAAAGTTGTGTATTATATAAAAAAAACTAAAGAACTAGCCAGAAAATATTATATATAAACGTTCTTTTAGTTTATGTAACAGACAGCTACATTGGCTAGCACAACCCAGATCAAACCCGAGTGTGTGGTTTATTTGTGTGTTTTGTTTTTTATCCGCGGAGTTTGCAGTCTTGTAAACATATCGAAAGTAGGGGTGGGGCCAAGATGGCGCCTGTGTAAGACGTGTTGTCAGTTGCTCTTAAGCGTTTATGTGCAATTCTTGACCTAACCGGTCCTCATGTGAATAAAATCGATACTAATAAATATTACAAAGTTAAGAACCCTTACTACGGGATTTTTCTTGAAGATGATGGATGTTTCCTATACGCACTTTCTTGGAAATTAACCTCTACACTCTCAGAAATAAAGGTACACGATGGTACAAATAATGTTCCTCAAAGAACAGTTTTGTACCTTTTCAATAATAGTACCTTCAATGGTATAGGAAAGACCTCTGATGACAAGGTTTGGTACCTTTTAAGGTACAATTGAAATTAAGGTACATAATTGTTCTCACATCAAGGGTACAATGATAGGCCAAACTACTGTTAAATTCGTGATTGGTTGCTGTGTTGAGCATTTGGCATAGCAACAAGATGCTGATTGGTCAAAATCGCTTTAGCCATTAAGGATTTTTCCGAACTGACAGCGGGCAGCAGGCTACACGACTGCGCGTTTTATTTTAAATATCAAACTTGAAGACAAAATTAAAAGGTGAGTTCTGATAATTTATGTTTATATTTAGTTCACAAGTCGAAACAATAAATGTTTCAGCCACTTAACGTGAATTTAGCGAGTTAAATTAGCTTTGCACCAAATGCTTTTAGCCATTTGACTTGTATAACGTTACACTTTTTAATGCAATTATTGATTAGTATTAAGTCATCGCCTGTAAATACTATGGCGTTTGTTCTCCATTGTCCACTATAACTGTTAACTTTGCTATTAGGCACAACAACATGAAACTGATTGCGCAAGGTCTCTGCAGCCGTTACTGCATTTTCAAATAGAACAGAGCGGGAAGCGGATTACGACGACCACGAGCACCACTACAACCATGGCTTCGCCCGCTTCATCGTCAGAAGAATTTTAGAGGCTGGACTCTGTAAATAATTCAAATGTCCACACGAGTCTTAGACTTCAATGAATACTTTGTATTGCTAAACACACATGCAGGTAACATACAGGCATGTACAAAAAACTAACCAGAATGTCCTTAAAGGTATAAAGCACATTTACATGTGCACATTGTATGACATCTCCCCTTTTAAGTTTAGTTTCTTTCTCTGAGAATACACAAGGATATCCTGACTGTTCCTATAACTGAACATTTGAACGGTACTGCATTGATTAAACGGTAAGGCACTGGTATCCGTAGGCTTACTTATTAAACATCAGCTCTCTTCACAGTGTCAATAACTTTTCAGTCCACAAAACCAATAAACGATTCCCTTAAGTCTTCTTTTCCCCTCCCCACAGTCCATGGCTCGAAAAATTAACAAAATAGCCACACCTTCACAGATTCAACCTTTCAACTGGTTTACTCAGTCTACCAGACCGGGTATGGAACAGTCCAGTCTGTGTCTCTGGCGGTTTGACACTGGGGGTTGGTGATGCAGCGTCAGCGAAGACTGCGGGTTCAGGCTGCTGTGTGGCAGCTCCTTGCTGTAGTTCATCTGTAGCTAGAGGGTGTGTGTCTCCAGCCACCGGAGGAACATGCTGCAAGTGACGCCGGTTGCGTCTCAAAGTTGCTCCCTGAGGTGTTTCAATAACAAAGGAGCGGGGTGTGATGCTGTCTCCAGTGACAACGGCAGGTGAACTCCAGGCCTTCTGATGGTCCAGCTTCATGAGGACCGGATCACCTGGCTTTAAAGAAGGCAAGGGCCTAGTTCCATGGCGCTGATTAAAATAGAACGCTTGTTTCCCCTTTTCCCATGCATCCTTAGTCCTGACCGTTTCCAGATCAGGCCATCGGGGCTGAAGATTTGCCTCCAGTGTTGGCAGGGTTGTCTTTATCTTCCAGCCCATGAGTAGCTCTGCCGGGCTCACGCCTGTGGTGGTGCAAGGCGTTGACCGAAAGCACATGAGGGCGAGCAGAGGGTCTTTCTGCTTCAAGATTCTTTTAGCAGTCTGAACCCCTCTCTCTGCATGTCCGTTCCCCTGGGGGTTGTGTGGACTTGAAGGGATGTGTATAAAGTCAAACTCTCTCGCAAAGTCTTTAAATTCCTGGCATGAAAATTGAGGCCCATTGTCAGACACGACCTCATCTGGACAGCCAAATCTTGCAAACACTGTCTTCAACTTCAAGATTACCTGCGAGGCAGTGGTTGTCGGCAGGTGAAGTATTTCCAAGAACCGGGAAAAATAGTCTGACACGACAAGGTAAGTGTGTTTGTTATGATCGCACAGGTCCATAGCAAGTCTCTTCCAAGGCCGGTCAGGAAGGGGTGTAGAGATGAGAGGTTCTTTCCGCTGGCTGGGTTTCATCTCACGACATGCCTGACAGGACTGGACTTTTTGTTGGATTGCTGATGAGATGCTGGGCCACCATACGGACGCATGGGCTCGCTCTCTACACTTTGTCAAACCCTGGTGTCCGTCGTGTATTCGGTTCAGGATGTCTGTTCTCAGTACATCTGGAATTACCATACGGCTGCCTCTGATGACGATCCCATTGCATTCAGATAATTCAGCTTTCATGGGAAAATACTCTCTGATTGCTGCTGGGACATGGCCTATGTACTCTGGCCACCCTGACTTTATGTACTGCAACACAAATTGTAGGTTACAGTCGGCTGCTGTAGCTGTCTTTATGGCCTCAAGCCTACGTGGGGTTGCAGGCATGGCATCTACAACGGCTGCTATATAGCACACTACGTCTGAGTGAGTGTCAGTCTCCATTTCCAGGCACTGTAGTGGACTCCGTGAGAGTGTGTCGGCCACTGTTAAGGTCTTCCCTGGTGCATATTCTGCCATCGGTTGAAATCTCATAAGTCTCATGAGTAGTCTTTGGCACCGTATTGGCACGTTGTCCAGGTCTTTCTGATTCATGAGTGGCAGCAGAGGTTTGTGGTCGGTGACCAATTTGAAGCTCTCAAGGCCACACAGGTATTTTCCAAATTTCTCACAGGCCCAGACGCTCGCCAAACACTCCTTCTCAATCTCTGCATATCTGGTCTCGGCATCAGACAGGCGATGTGAGCAGTATGCCACAGGTTTCCATTCCCCTTCATGTAGCTGCAGCAGTACTCCACCTATGCCATAACTGCTGGCGTCAGCTGAGACAGCCGTAGGCCGGTTCACATCATAAAACTTCAGGACTGGAGAAGTGGACAGGATGTCTTTAATCCGCTGGCTGACACACTGTGGACAAATTTTGAATGTATTTCCCCAAGTAATTGAACATGCCCAAAATACGCTTTAGGTCTTGCACGTTCTGTGGTGGTGGGAGCTTGCGGATTGCCTTGACTTTGTCAGGGTCAGGTCTCACACCTGATTTGTCAATGACATGACCCAAGAAGTGAAGCTGGTCCTGCCTAAACTTACATTTTTCTTTGTTTAGCTTCAGGCCGGCTGACTCGATCCTTTCCAGCACCTTGCTGAGACGTTGATCGTGCAGCTCTGGAGTATCTCCATACACAAGGACATCATCCATGAAGATAGCCACCCCTACCAGGCCATTGAGGGTCTCAGTCATTTTGCGTTGGAAGATTTCCGGAGCACTCGTGATTCCGAATGGGAGTCTTTTAAACGCATATCTCCCAAAGGGTGTTATGAATGTGGTTAACTTGGTGCTTTCTGGGTGTAGAGGTATCTGCCAAAACCCGGAGGCAGCATCCAGTGACGTGAACGTGGTTGCACCACTGAGTTTAGCAGTAATTTCCTCAGCAGTTGGAAGGACGTACCTCTCTCTCCTTACAGCCTCAGCCTCTTCAAATCAACACAGATGCGCACCTTCCCATTTTTCCTTGGAACTGGCACCATAGGCGCACACCAGTCAGTGGGCTCAGTCACAGGTTCAATCACCTCATTTTCCTCCATGCGTTTTAATTCCTCTTTTACTTTTTGCAGTAGAGGCAACGGGACGCGACAAGCAGTGTGCACTGTGTATGGCTCAGCATTATCTCTTAACCGAATTTTAACAGGTTCGGTTTTGAGTGTTCCATGCTCACCGAATGCTGAGTGGACTTCCTCGACACGTTTCACAAGCCCCATCGTCATTGCTGTGGCTCTGCCTAACAGATTGTTCGCGTTTCGGCCACTGATGACATATACTGGAAAAGAGTATGGCTTTCCTTTATAATCCGTGCTGGCTTGGAATTTACCTAAACAGTCCAACTGACCACCTGGGCTACACAGTGTGATATTAGATGACTCCAATTGCTTGTCGGGAACTAGTTTGTTGAATGCCTCTTCTCCCATAATGTTTACATCTGCACCCGTGTCAATCTTGAATGTGACCTGTGTTGTTCCAATTGTAAACTGTATTTCCCATCGTTCATCACTTCTGTTTTCATTTGTGACTGCACCCAGGAAGTATGGTGTCTGTGAAACAGTCTCTGTCACTTCTCTGACTGACACATTTAATACGTAATTGTTGTAAATGAATGCTTAACCAGAGGTGCCATGGTGGTGTGCTTTACATTAGTCCACAATACTGTATGCAGTTGTTGAACAACGCCAGCGAACAGTGCACAGATAAAAATAGTTGATCACCCTAAGTCATATAGATGCCATTCATTTTATCAGAGAATTTTGTTGAAACTCAGCAAATGTGTCTTTTTTTTTAGATCATGAAGATGATGGGGTAAACTGTCAGTACTGGTCTCACTGATCACACATCTGAAAGTCTGACTGCATCCTCAGCTGAGGCAATTATCAGTACAATGAGTTATTTGAGTTTATTAATCTTATGATATTCTCCTTTTTTTAACTTTAAGTGAATCATTTAAAACTGCTATTCTTTTTTTTCCTTTTTTTTTTGTGTGTAAAATGTAAAAATGCAGAAAGGCTTTTCTTTTTTGTGAAACTGTTTTTTTCATATCTAAATTTCCGTTATTCCAGGAAATGGACTGAATGCATGCTGTGGCTGATATAAGGTGTTTCCAGGATTCCTTAAAGGTATAGTTCACATTAAAATGAAAATTATGTCATTAATTACTCACCCTCATGTCGTTCCAAACCCGTAAGACCTTTTTTTATCTTCTGAAACACAAATGAAGATATTTTTGATGAACTCCAAGAGCTTTCAGTTCCTCCATTGGGAGCTTTCGCAACTAATACAGTACATTCAAGCCCCAGAAAGGTAGTCAAGATACCATTAAAGTAATCTTTGTGACGCCAGTGGTTTTACCTTAATTTTATGAAGCGATGCAAGTGCTTTGTTTTGCGGAGAAAAAACAACAACAACATATTTACCTCTATATTTAGAAAATAATATCATCTAAAGCACATTCACGATACAACTTCCGGTCTTGAGTCAACATAATAAGCATGTGTCGTAGTGCTCCCCTACTGGATTGCAGGTCAGTATTTTCCTAAATAAAGTGGTAAATTGTTGTTGTTGTTGTTTTTTTGTTGCAAAAACAAACAAAGCACCGCTTCATAAAATTGGTTAAACATGTCACGAGTCACATGGATTACTTCAATGATGTCTTTCCTATCGTTCTGGGCCTTGAATGTGTTAGTTGCATTTCTCCCAATGGAGGGACAGAAAGCTCTCAGAATTTCATTAAAAATATCTTCATTTGTGTTCCGAAGATAAATGAAGGTCTTATAGGTGTGGAATGACATGAGGGTGAGTAATTAACAAAAGAATTTTCATTGTCATTTCTTTCAAAATTGTTTAATGTGTTGAGGTTGGCTAGGCTGAAATCCGTTATAGAAGCACATTACATGGATGCCGGACGAGATGTTGCAGGATTTAGTTCACCCAAAAAATTAAACATTTGATGGGACCCCATTGACTCCCATAATATATAAAAAAATACTATGGAAGTCAATGGGGCCCATCAACTGTTTCAAATTATCAAAATATCTTCTTTTGTGTTCAAGTGAAGAAAGAAACTCACACAGGTTTGGAACAACTTAAGGGCGAGTAAATGACAGAATTTTCAGTTCTAGGGGGAATTTTTAAGTCTAGAGGTCAAATTTTAGCTTGTCTTTGGGAGTATAAATTTGATCAATTAACTTCTGTCTTTTCTAATACTAATTCTTCATTTTGTTCAGGAAGAACCGGCTACATCACAACCCACTGTGCAGATTTTGGGAACGTCTTGACTGGACGTGTCTTCAGTGAGAGGAGAATCTTCAGCCGTGTGAAAATGGAGGGATCTGAAATTGCCGAGCAGTTGGGGTAGAGGATAGTGTTTTTTTTGTTTTTTTTTAAGTTAAATAAATGCAAGGGTATTGTGTGAAAATGGGGGGGGGGGGGGGGGGGAACAAGTCTAGCTTTGTAGATGAGAAAATATATTTTATGTACTGTAACATTTTTGTGTAATTGCATTTTTAATTCTTTCAAATCTTTTTAAAGAAGTGATATTCTGATAATTTTGTGAAGTTTTTATTGTTAAGTTTTTGATTTATTTACACAAAGAAATACTTTACTGTAAGCTGGAACGAAAGTATTCAAACGTTCATATGTATTTGATATATATTTACAGTACTCATTAAATCGATGCCTTTTGGATTCAGTTGTTGAATGTGTATGTTATTCAATAGGAAATCAGCCATTAATAGTTCTCAAAGGAACATATTTGACACAGTTAAGTTACAAAGGGGCTTGTCACTGGGGTGGTACCTTAAAAGATCAAATTTGTACCTTTGATAAAGGTACAATATTGTCGTAGCCTACCAACAAGTTTTAAAAAAAAAGGTACATTTTGGTTGCCCATGGTAAAAATCATGTCCTTTAAGGTACAAACTGGAATGGTACAAATTTGTTCCTTTATATTAAGGTACAGTTTTGTACCAGTAAAAGGTACCGCCCCAGTGACAAGCGTTTGTACCATCTTTGGTACAAAAATGTACCTTTTTTTCTGAGAGTGTAGGCCTATGCTATTTGAGAAGTGACTGCTCTTTCTGTCGGTTATAACTATTCGGTCTTGTCCCTCATCGCAACATATGGAAGACGCTTTAGCAGTAAAACGTGTGCATGATTACACAACGTGCAGACGGATAAATCGGCTCTTTCAACGTTACCTGATACTCCCACCAAGAGTCCACAATCGAAGATGCGACGCCATACTACAGAGCCATCAAATGCTGTTCTCTTGGAAGCAATTGAGAAACTAGGGAAAAAACAACATGATTTTTTAGAGAAATTAACGGCAATTGAAAACTCTGTCTCCTGTAATTCAAACCGCATCGCTAAACTCGGAACTGAAATGAACGCGATCTCTGACAAGGCCGATCTTGCCGTTACAAACTCCACTGTGATGAAGGATCAAGTTACATCGCTAAAGACCAAAAACAAACAACTTTGGGAAAAGCTGGATGAATTGGAGGCATACAAAAGGCGGTGGAACTTAAGGATTGCTGGTATTCCTGAAGTGGAAGGTGAGAATGTAAAGATGGCTGTGATGGAAATATTGCGCTTTGTTTCACCATCTCTAGCAGATGTTCTCCAGTCTTGCATCGATGTGGCCCACAGGATTGGGAAGAAAGGGCTCACTCAGCCTCGTCGTATTATTGTGCAGTTCACCTCTCGCACACACCGTGACCTCATCTGGGCCGACGCAAAGCGTTCCGAAAGTCTCAAACAAAAGAATATCAGGATAACGGAGGACTTAACACAACGCCCAAGGGAGGCTCGAAACAAATTGTGGCCACTTGTGAACCAAGCTAGACTGGAAGGTAAACATGCAGGGTTTCAGGGTTCAGCTGCCATCATCGACGGGAAGAAAATTACAGCTGACCACATATAAGTGACTCTTTACCGTGTCTCTAACATTCTGTGAGATTTTTCATCCTCATGGAACTTACTTCTTGCTAGGGTGCCAACCTAGGTTAGGGAATGTTAAACTTGTTCTTACTAACGTTACAATGAGGAGGTCTGGATAAGTGTTGCACTCATTTTTTGTCTACCTTAATCCATTTAGAAGTTTTAGTTTTATTTACTAAATAATAGATTTTGGTTACACGTTCTTGTTTGTTTTATGTCATTTAAGTTGAACTGTTTTTCACTCCATGTTAGGGGAATCCGAGACTTAACCAAACGTAAAGCTTTATTTCTTTTCTGTAAATCGAAATGTAGAGATGTCTATTTTTTACAAGAAACACATTCAGTTGTGAAAGACGAAAGTTTCTGGTCGAATCAGTGGGGGAGTAAAATTATCTACTGTCATGGTTCCAATAATTCTGCTGGGGTTATGATTTTATTTAATCAACACTTTAATTACACTGTACGTGAATCACATTGTTCAAATGAAGGCAGGTGGTTAATTATTGTTATCCAATGGCTTCAACCGATCCAGTTTTAATAGTTGTCTCTTTACAGATTTAACCTCCAAATTAATTTCTTTAAAAACACAATACCCATCTACATCACTAATTATGAGTGGGGACTTTAATGAGGCTCCTGATTTATGCTATGATAGATTTCCTCCAAAATATGGCATGATATGTGTACCAGTCTCTCTTTGGTAGATATTCATAGATTCTTACATAATGACTCTTCCCCTTCCTTCACTTGGTTTAAATCTGATTTGACACAAAAATCACGTATTGATTTTTGGTTAATATCTGATAATCTGATTTCTTCTGTTAAATCATGTTCTATTTCCAATGCACCTTTAACTGATCATGCAGGTATCGAGTTAGAAATCTCTGACATTAATTATAACTTATTTAGGAAACCAGGGTATTGGAAATTGAATAGCTCTTTATTAAACAATTCTGATTATTGTTTGGGTATTAAAGGCATAATTGATTCTTTAAAAAAAATACTAATATTTCTAATACCTTAAACTGGGAATTGTTTAAATATGAGTGTCAAAAGTTCTCTATAAAATTTAGTAAAGATATTTTAAAGGTGCCATATGTAAAAATTGAGGTAAAAATATCCAAAAAATGAGCTACACGTATCAAAAGAATGAGAAGAAATAAGTGCAATTATGTCATTAAAAAAATGACAAGTTATAGTGCTGCCGAGATATAAACCTGAATTAGCATGCTAAATTACTAGCCCCGGCCCGGCCGGTGTCTAATACCAGTTTCGGCCATGGGAGGCGGTATATGGGCAACATACATAACCACCAGCCAAACTGCAACACACGAATAACTCGCACGGCTTGTATCTCTTTAATCTCTAAAAATCTCCAAATGCTCCAGGTGAAACTGCGGTCTTACTATAGTGTCAATTGATTTGATTAATATGCGCGAGGGAGAGAGAGCAGGACCGCGCTCGTGTTGTTTGTAGACATGAGAGTGCGCGCGCGCGGCCGAGCTCTCTCTCTCTCTCTCTCTCTCTCTCTCTCTCTCTGCTCGTAATGCGCCCTGTCAAGCGCAGCGGCAGCAGTCATTCTATTCTACATCCCTCACCGATCAAAATAGGCTTTGGCGGGAAAAAGCAGACTATTTGACGGTTTTAGAAGATTAACAACCTGAAACTAAAAAACAGACTAGAGTAGGCCAACTTTCTGGAGGTATACTGCCCCCATCTGGTATGGAATATGTGGAGTATGAATTGATTTTTTGACATAAGGCACCTTTAAAGTCAAAAGGAATTAACCGCATTACTTGTCTTCCCAATCCAAATGATGCAGAGAAAGAAAGTTTATACCTATTAAGAGAAAAATTTGACTCCTTTTATATAGAAAAGGCTAAAGGGGCCTTTATAAGATCTAGGGCCAAATGGCTAGAAGCCGGCAAAAAAAACTCTGCATGCTTTTTCAATTTGGAAAAAAAACGAGCCCAACTAAAAAAAAATTCCTCTTTGTATATTGATAATACTCTTATATCAGATGACAAAATAATTTCAAAATTTGTTTCAGATTTTTACCAAAAATTATATACATCATCTTTTAATCCTGATTCAAGTGATTTATTTTTTAACAAGTTACAACCTTACATTCCTAGTATAAATATAAACAGCAAAAACCTTTGTGAAGAGATGTCATTGAAAGAATTAGATGATATCATAAAAAAAACACCTTTTAACAAAAGCCCAGGACCCGATGGTTTACTGTTTGAGTTTTACAGATGTTTTTGGGAAGAAATTAGAGAGTTATTTAGAGAGAACACATTATTTTGAATGTGTTCAATGAGTGTGTAGTAAATGGAGAACTTACAGAATCTATGAAACAGGGAGTAATAACACTAGTTCCAAAACCAAATAAAGACGTTTTGCATTTAGATAATTGGCGCCCAATCACACTGCTCAACTCGGATTACAAATTGTTAGCATCTCTATACGCCAATAGATTAAAACCATGCTTGGAGGAAATCATATCTGTCACACAGTCTGGATTTATGAAAGGAAGAAGTATTTCAAACAATATCAGACTGGTCTTAGACCTTTTAGATTATTCAGATTTGGTAAATGAGGAAGCTCTAATTTTGTTTTTAGATTTTTGTAAGGCTTTCGATACAGTAGAGCACAATTTCAATTGTGAAAAATACAATTTTAACAACTTAATCATTTTGGTTTTGGCCCAACTTTTACAAATATGATGCACACATTCTATAACAATATCTCAAGTAGTGTTTCTTTATCCAGTGGTACGTCTGCTTGTTTTGGTATCCAAAGAGGCATTAGACAGGGATGCCCTATTTCCCCATTTTTATTTTTGTTAGTAGCCGAAACTTTGAATCTTTACACTCTGCATTGCTCTCAAATCAAAGGTATTGAGATAGGAGATTTCACTTTAACTATTAGTCAACTCGCTGATGACACTTGTTTATTTTTGAAAAACAAAGATCAGGTCCCTGTTATTTTGGAGGCACTTAAATTGTTCTCTGATGCCTCAGGTCTAACTGTGAATCAGGCTAAGAGTGAGATTATGGCTGTACACCAACTTGAAGACTCAAATATATCTGGAAGACAGGTTAAAGAATTAGTCAGATACTTGGGTATTGTAATTAGTAAATCAGATGCTGAGAGACTAACAGAGAATTTTTTGCAAAGATTACAAAAGACAAGAAATATTTTTAACTGTTGGCTCCAAAGAAATTTATCTATTCAAGGTCGTGTGTTGATTTCAAAGGCTAAAGGGATCTCCAGAATTGTACAGGTCCTTCTCAAAAAATTTGCATATTGTGATAAAGTTCGTTATTTCCCATAATGTAATGATAAAACTTAAACTTTCATATATTTTAGATTCATTGCACACCAACTGAAATATTTCAGGTCTTTTATTGTTTTAATACTGATGATTTTGGCATACAGCTCATGAAAACCCAAAATTCCTATCTAAACAAATTAGCATATTTCATCCGACCAATAAAAGAAGTGTTTTTAATACAAAAAAAATCAACCTTCAAATAATTATGTTCAGTTATGCACTCAATACTTGGTCGGGAATCCTTTTGCAGAAATGACTGCTTCAATGCGGCGTGGTATGGAGGCAATCAGCCTGTGGCACTGCTGAGATGTTATGGAGGCCCAGGATGCTTCGATAGCGGCCTTAATCTCATCCAGAGTGTTGGGTCTTGCGTCTCTCAACTTTCTCTTCACAATATCCCACAGATTCTCTATGGGGTTCAGGTCAGGAGAGTTGGCAGGCCCATTGAGCACAGTAATACCATGGTCAGTAAACCATTTACCAGTGGTTTTGGCACTGTGAGCAGGTGCCAGGTCGTGCTGAAAAATGAAATCAGTGGGAAGCATGAAGTGCTCCAAAATCTCCTGATAGCTAGCTGCATTGACCCTGCCCTTGATAAAACACAGTGGACCAACACCAGCAGCTGACATGGCACCCCAGACCATCACTGACTATGGGTACTTGACACTGGACTTCAGGCATTTTGGCATTTCCTTCTCCCCAGTCTTCCTCCAGACTCTGGCACCTTGATTTCCGAATGACATGCAAAATTTGCTTTCATCCGAAAAAAGTACTTTGGACCACTGAGCAACAGTCCAGTGCTGCTTCTCTGTAGCCCAGGTCAGGCGCTTCTGCCGCTGTTTCTGGTTCAAAAGTGGCTTGACCTGGGGAATGCGGCACCTGTAGCCCATTTCCTGCACACGCCTGTGCACGGTGGCTCTGGATGTTTCTACTCCAGACTCAGTCCACTGCTTCCGCAGGTCCCCCAAGGTCTGGAATCGGTCCTTCTCCACAATCTTCCTCAGGGTCCGGTCACCTCTTCTCGTTGTGCAGCGGTTTTTGCCACACTTTTTCCTTCCCACAGACTTCCCACTGAGGTGCCCTGATACAGCACTCTGGGAACAGCCTATTTGTTCAGAAATTTCTTTCTGTGTCTTACCCTCTTGCTTGAGGGTGTCAATGATGGCCTTCTGGACAGCAGTCAGGTCGGCAGTCCTACCCATGATTGTGGTTTTGAGTAATGAAACAGGCTGGGAGTTTTTAAAAGCCTCAGGAATCTTTTGCAGGTGTTTAGAGTTAATTAGTTGATTCAGATGATTAGGTTAATAGCTTGTTTAGAGAACCTTTTCATGATATGCTAATTTTTTGAGATAGGAATTTTGGGTTTTCATGAGCTGTATGCCAAAATCATCAGTATTAAAACAATAAAAGACCTGAAATATTTCAGTTGGTGTGCAATGAATCTAAAATATATGAAAGTTTAATTTTTATCATTACATTATGTAAAATAATTAACTTTATCACAATATGCTAATTTTTTTAGAAGGACCTGTATATCCAGCGTTATCTCTTTATGTAGATTCTAAAATGTGTGCCGCAGTTGATAAAATCTTATTTAAATTTATTTGGAGAGGTAAAACAGAATATATTAAAAGGAAAACCATAATCAGAAGTGTATCAGAAGAAGGACTAAATGCTTTAGACTTTGACACTATCAATAATATATTTAAAATTAATTGGATCAAACATTGTCTTTGTGAAAATAACCTTCCATGGTTTTTCATTCCCAATTTAATCTTCAAAGAATGTGGTCTTAATTTTCTACTTGATTGTGATTTTAAATGTACTAAACTCCCAATTAAGTTGTCTAACTTTCACAACCAAGCATTGAATGCGTGGAAATTAGTTTACAAACACAATTTATCTCCCCATTCCTGTGTTATTTGGAATAACCAATATGTATTATTCAAAAACAAAACCATTTTTTGGAACGATTGGTTTAACAAAGGTTTCATTTTTGTTACAGAATTGATAAATCAATCAGGTGACCTACTTAATTATAATGAATTTGTTAATTATATTGGGACAAATGTATCTTTTAAAGAATACTTTAAACTCATTCATTGTATCTCCCCGAAACTACTTTATCTTATAAAAAACGAAAAGATGTATAATCCTGTAATTCTAAGTTCCCTTCCTAGTCTGACTGTTGGGGGCCTTTCCATTAGAGAAAAAATAATAATAATATATATATCAGAAGAATTTTAATCAAAGAAAAAAGTTCTTCACCTAAGGCAATGGTGAAGTGGAAACAGGATTACCACTTCCTTGTTTTTAAGAATTTGTGGTCCGATATAAATAAATATGTAATTCCTAATAAAGTCAAAGAAACTCACTTTAAAATAATAAACAGATACTATCCATGTAATGATTTCATTAGTAAATTTAAAGAAGGGTTTTCGCCATTATGCACTTTCTGTAAAGAAGAACATGAAACAATTGGACACTTATTTTTCAGTTGTAATTATACTAACTTATTTTGGTCCCAAGTTTCTTGGTTTCTTTTTGAGTTATTTTATAAATTTGTCACAATAACTGATGTAATGGTTTTGTTTATGGATTGTGATTCTGGTTTACTGGAAATGGATAATATAATTAAACTTCTCATTCTATTTGGTAAATATCATATACTTAAAGCAAAATGTATATCTACAGTGGACTATTTTCCACTGATCTGAAGATTTTTTATGACTATCTAACTTCAATACAAAATAATCGAAAAGACATCAAACTGTTGAAAAGGATACTTAATGTATTAGAAACATGATTGATATGTGATATAAGATGCAGAATTGTGATCTTTTTGTTTTACGGATTCAAATGTCTCTGTATTCCCCTTTACTGTTATCTCAATAATATATATATATATATATATATAATAAAAACAAAACAAAAAAAAAACATCGAAAGTATGACTGAAACTAAAGCCCCTTTCACACAGCGCTTTGTATCCGGCAAATTGCCGGCAAATTGCCAGAGTGCCTTCTGTGTGAACGCAAACACGACCCGGGATTGATGCCGGGATCGATGCCGGGTTGGGGACCTAGTAACATTGCTGTGTTCAGACCCGGAACGCGCGCTGTATGAACAAAAGCCAGAACCAATGCCGTAGAAGGGGTGTGCCGTAGTGATGATGCACGAGCCTTTGCAATGACGTAGTTATCGTGCGACTCAGTTACTCTAGAAGAAAGTTTGTGTTCGTCATCGATACAAGAAAGAACGAAAAAATGTCTGCAAACTGGACTGAAGTAGAGACCCGAGAGCTCCTTGCAATCCGCGCCGAAGCTGAGATCGTTCACCAGCTTTGTGGAACGGTACATGATGCGTTAGTGTACAACCGAATCCGAAAAAAAAAATGATCGAGCGTGGTTTCTCGAGATCGAAAGCGCAGATCATAAGTAAACTTAAGGCGAACCATTTTGTACATAAACAACAACGTTTGAACAGCAACATCTAATGCCTGATCAGCTGCCATGTTATTCAAAGCAATGCAAACACTTCCGCTTTTCGACGCATACCTTACACGTCACATCCAACGTCACGATTCTTTCCGGAACACACACGGGTTGTGTGTGAACGCGCTCTCTGATTCCGGCAAATCACTGGCAGTGTGAATGAAGCAAAATCAAACGAACCCGGGTCAAATCCCGGGTCACTTTATCCGTGTATTTTCCGGAATCTCTGTGTGAAAGGGGGTTAATAGATTGGAGCCATTTTCTGGGTTGTTTTGTTGTTTAACATTTATATGCGAATGTTGTACACCTCCCCATAACAAACTTTCAAGACTATCAATGTTATAAATGACCAACTTCTAAAAACAAATGTATAGTTGTCTTTGTAAAGAATTGCTCGCTTTGTAGCTTTGGAGCCGCTGCTGTGATACTGTACAGTGTGAATACTCTCGCAGCTGCAGTGACGATGTAGTTACGCTGACGTGCTGCTCAAGACGCGCTGCTCACGCTTACGGTGTGAAACGGCCGTAAGACTGCATCGAATGTTAACTTCGCGTCTGCTGCCATGTTGGATCCATAAGTATAAACAAACTGCTTCGGTGTGTCGCATAGACGTCGTCATCGTCTTGCTGCTCCCTCCCTGTTCTGTGATTGGTTCCCTAGATGAGGCGAAAATCTGGTCCATGCCATGGAATCCAGACTGCCAGTGTTGCCAAGTCCGCTTATTATAAGCGACTTTGGGCTTGTTTTTCTGTAAAGTCGCTTACAAATATTGGTAGTCGCGGGTCGCGTTTTTTTTTTGGGCTTGTTTCTAAAGTGTAGTTGCTTATTTGGGCTTGTTCTCAGCTCGTTGTCAAGCAGATATTTTCTATATGTTATTTAAATGTAGGAGTTTGTCTTGCCTGTTCCCTCTGTCTCTCCCCTTTCCCTATAAACAGAGTTTTTTCCCACTCACATCCTGCTTCTAATTGGCTTTGACCCAGATGGCAATGAGTACTATCCAATCAGAGCAGAGCAGGGCAATCGTTTTTTTTTTCTGGTTAGGAAAACGTCAGTGAGTGACGTTTAAATGAAAATACGTGCGTGTTGCGGCCGTCGCGACTGATGGTGACTGGGCTGTAGGAGAGTTTTTATATATTAATTATATTTTAGATATTCTAGATATAGATATTATAGTTTAATATCGTTTAACCCTTTACCTGTCACTCCCCCTTTTTTCGCATAGACATGAAAATCACTATTCAAACTTAAATGGTTGTAATTCAAGAATGCTTTGGAATATAGACCTATGGTTGGTCTTGTTTTAAAGAAGACATTTGCCCGATTATTGTTGAAGTGAAGTATTATGAAATTATGAAAGTGAAACAGAAAAAAAGTTATACAAGTTTGAGTTTATGAAAATGAACAATGTAAAAATATAATTATTTATATTTTATATAAAATATATATATATATATATATATATATTACAAAATATATTTTACTCTAAAACTGCAAGAAAATGTAAGCCAAAAATCTGAAGAAGTTGTGTTACAAATTTTAGGTTGATATCTCAAAAAATGAGCTTTCAGTAAGATTTTATTTGGCCGCAGTACCAACATTTTTCACTAGATGGACAGCCAAGCTTCATTACAGAAGAAAAATAAACTGTACCATACAAAACTGGACACAGTTTACCAATCTGTCCACATGGATGTAAATTGACAATCTGTACCCACAGTTTAAAACTATCGCTCCCCACGGATTGTAAAACCGTGCACACAGTTTATTTATTTTTCTCTTCCCGGAACCTAGGGGAGCTCCGTAGAAAAAGCTCTTTTACTGTCAGTGGCTGCGTCCGAAACCGCATACTTCCCTACTATATAGTAGGGAAAAAGCAGTAGGCGAGGGAATATGTATGTCCGAATCTTTAGTATCCATAAAAGAGTAGGCGAGAATTACCAGAGTGACGTACTAATTATCTCGAGATTCGGGCTCACGTATACTTGTAGTGCGTCCGAATATTCCTACTTTCCTACTATATAGTAGGTGAAAACAGTATTTGAAAGGAGTAGTATGTCCGAAACCTCAGTACTCATAAAAGAGTAGGCGAGAAGTTCCCGGATGGCTTACTGCTTCAGCCCAGATTCTGAAGCAACCATCGACAGATACTTTTCTATCCCAGGAGGCCACGGGAGAGGATACGTCATTATCCAACATTACGATCAGCGACCTATGTCAGCGACGCGGGTGTTTTCAAATGTGAGTAAACACGGTTCCTTGTGTTAAAATGTGTTGAAATACAGTAGACTAGAGTAAACTGTCGAATTGTTGAAGGTGTAAAGACGTTAGACAGTATAGTATAGTTGTGATTTTGCTGTAAAAACACGTTATTATGTATTGCTATCAGGGGAGCTCCAGTAAGCACACATCTCCAAAGTAGATGTACATAAACCATATACCTCTTAAAGGGTTAGTTCACCCAAAAATGAAAATTATGTCATTAACGACTCACCCTCATGTCGTTCCAAGCCCGTAAGACCTCCGTTCATCTTCGGAACACAGTTTAAGATATTTTAGATTCAGTCCGAGAGCCCTCTGTCCCTCCATTGAAAATCTATGTACCGTATACTGTCCTTGTCCAAAAAGGCAATAAAGACATCATCAAAGTAGTTCATGTGACCTCAGTGGGTTAGTTCGAATTTTTTAAAGCATCGAAAATACATTTTGTTCCAAAAATAACAAAAACGACGACTTTATTCAGCATTGTATTCTCTTCCGGTTCTGTTGTCAATCCACGTACAGCACTTTTCTCATTCGGATCTGAAATGTCTGCAGACTGGTGTGAGCACTGAGGATGGAGAGCCCGGAGCTGAACCTGGAAATGGTGCCATGGATGAGATGCTCCATCACTCCACCGGCCCTTATCGCCTCAGAACAACCTCCGGCACGGAGGCACGGTCACCTGGTGGTCAGCTGATTCATCAGAATAAAGCCACAGAATAAGAACCGCTGTGTGGAGATGGCAGTAGGATGTGTGGTTCAGCGCCTGTAAATACATGCTTGTAGTTTGAATAAAGCTTTGTTTCATGTGTTGTTGACTTGTATATGCATTTGTTTATTCTGATGGTTACTTTTATTCATTATTTTACTCATCCATGTTTCTTATTGTTGTTGTCAGTAAATAAAATACAATTATTTAATATAGTTATGCTTTAATTCATTGCTTGACTATAACTGTATTTACTGCATTTATCTAGTGTGTATTCATGCATATGTCATATGACAAAACAAATTACATTTTGCTTGTTTTATTAAAATATACAATTTTCAGTAAAAAAAAGGTTTGGGCAGCATTTATCATTATTTTTGTGTAAGTTTTGGGGTGGGCTAGCGGTGCAATTAATTCTCGGGCAATCTTTTTTTTTAAGGAGTGATACTTACATTTTTCTAGTATAAAAATCAACAGTCTTCTCCAAAGGTAAGATCTTCGAGCAGTCGTGTGCTGTGAGCAATGTGCAGACATTACAAACGCTAAAGAAAACTGTTCTAGGTATGGCTGTCGAGTTACTGATGTTATGAGGTGTTAGTGCACCTGTCGCTCATATCATTTTTTATTGCAGAACTTATAGTTACATACAAGATCAGGATGAACAATCATAATGACAGAAAACGTCTCAGTTACGTATGTAACCCTAGTTCCCTGATAGGGAACGAGACGCTGCGTCAAGCTGTGGGAACGCCTCTGCGTGTGTGCGTCATGAAGCACGTATGGAATCAGTCCAATGGAGAGACGGAACGTCATAGGCGGGTGACGTAATCGACCAGGAAACTATAAAGCACCCCCAAAACACAAGCGCGACAGCTTCTGATGGGCCTGAAGGAAGCGCTAACGGGCATGCTGGGAGTATGGCAGAACGACGCAGCGTCTCGTTCCCTATCAGGGAACTAGGGTTACATACGTAACCGAGACGTTCCCTTTCAAGGGAACTCGAGCTGCGTCAAGCTGTGGGAACGCCAATACCCACGTCGCCATAGGAGCAAATGACCGTCATGTGGGAACTAGCGCACAGAGGACGAGAGCACCTGAGCCCCAGGAGTGGAACTTAAGTCCAATTCATAGAACTTAACAAATGTATGCGGTGAGGACCACCCAGCCGCATCACAAACATCACTTAGCGATACTCCTGACAACAATGCCTTAGAAGCAGCCATACTCCTAGTAGAGTGGGCTCGTACAGCCAAAGGTGAAGGCTGACCCGCCGACTCATAAGCAAGTGAGATGGCCTCAACCACCCACTTGCTCATTCTCTGTTTAGACGCGGGACACCCTTTCCTGGGTGGCCCAAAGCACACAAATAACTGTTCTGATTTCCTCCACAGGGCAGCTCTGTGGACGTAAGCGTCTAACGCCCTAACCGGGCAGAGAAGGTTAAGTTTCTCCTGATCTGATGACACAAAAGGAGGAGGATAGAAAGCCTGCAGCACTGTAGGTCTAACCGCATTAGTAGGGACCTTAGGGACATAACCTGGTCTAGGGTATAGAAAAGCCTTAACCATACCAGGCGAAAACTCCAGGTACGAGGGTGCAACCGACAGAGCCTGCAAATCTCAGATTCTCTTAAGTGAGGAGATTGCAAGCAGAAAAAGAGTTTTATACGTGAGAAATTTCTCAGAAACTTCCTCAATAGGTTCAAAGGGGGCCAAAGAAAGGCCCTCTAGTACAATGGCCAAATCCCAAGTCGGCACCCTCATACGAACTGCAGGCCTCAGCCTCAAAGTGCCACGAAGGAAGCGAGTTATAAGTGGGTGTCTCCCAAGAGAAACTCCACTGAAAGGGACATAGTAAGCAGCTAGTGCCGCCACATACACCTTTAGTGTGGAGGGGATAACCCTGCAGAGAAACGCTCCTGCAGAAACTCCAGCACTGCACCCACTGGGCCGTTAACTGGACCGGTGTTCTGGGCCAGTGTTCTGCACACCAAGAAGTAAAAAGTTTCCACTTCAGAGCATATAACTTCCTCGTGGATGGAGCTCTGGAGTGAAGGATGGTCTCAACAACCTCAGTTGAGAGACCAGATTCTATTAGCTGGGCCCCCTCAGAGGCCAAGCCCACAGTTTCCACAACTCTGGGCGGGGGTGAAATATCGTACCGCCCTCCTGATAGAGTAGATCCCTCCTGATCGGAATCTCCAAGGGAGAGCCGTCCAGAAGAGATATTAGGTCCGCGAACCATACTCGGGCCGGCCAGAACGGGGCTACTAGAAGTAGGCTGACCCCGTCCCGGCGAACCCTCTCCAGAACTCCTGGTAGCAGAGCAACCGGGGGAAAAGCATACAGACGTGACCTCGGCCACGGCTGTACCAGAGCGTCCAACCCCAGAGGGGCTGGCTGACTGATGGAGAACCACAGATGACAGTGCGTTGTCTCCTTGGAAGCGAATAGGTCCACCTCGGCGCGACCGAAACTCAACCAAAGGAGCTCCACCACCTCGGGGTGGAGCCTCCATTCCCCCGGCCTCGGCCCCTGCCTCGACAGGGAGTTTGCTACCACATTCAAATAACCAGGAAGATACATAGCTCTCAGAGACCGTAACTTCCCCTGGGACCACAGGAGGATCTGACGGGCCAACTTGTAAAGTGGACGCGACCGCAGGCCCCCCTGATGATTTATATAGAAGACCACCGACATGTTGTCTGACTGAACTTGCACATGATGACCTCTGAGGTCTGCTAGGAAGTGTTTCAAAGCTTGGAACACCGCCAACATCTCTAGACAATTTATGCCATGATAGATGATGGTCCTGCCACAGACCTTGGGCTGGACGACCACTCATGACCGCCCCCCACCCTGTGAGGGAAACATCCGTCGTTAGCATTACGCGACGACAAAGAGCCCCCAACACAGGCCCTTTGGATAGGAACCACGTTTGTTTCCAGATGACCAGAGCACGAAGGCAGCGCCGCGTGACTTTGATCGTGCGGAGGGGATTTCCCCTCGGGGAGAATCCCTTGGTCCGGAGCCACCACTGCAGTGGTCTCATGTACAACAGGCCGCAAGGTATAACGTTGGACGCTGCTGCCATCAGACCCAACAGTCTCTGAAACTGTTTTACAGTGAGTAGCTGGCCTAGCTTTACTTGTTTCATAGCTGAAAGATTCGAAGCGATGCGGGTCGGAGAAAGTCTGTGTAATGGGGCACCGTGTAATGGGTGAACACCTCTCTCCCACGGCAGGGACCACCCTCAGCATCCTGACGCCAGTGGCGTCAGGACTTCTTTGCCGAAGCCTTCTTGGCCATAATAACTGTCCTCAGATCAGTTTTGCCAGAAGACTTCGGCTGAGAGTGCCGCGTCTGGTCCCACTGTTTGGAAGGGGGAGCGCGAGGCGCGACACTCTGCTTCTGTTGCGCCCTATGTGAGGAGCTGACTGACGGCCTGGACTGCTCCCGGCCAGCAGTACCGGGGACATGAATTTTAAGAGGCATACATTTCTGAAACGCTGCTGACTGTTTCTTCTCTTCCTGAAATCTATCTATGACAGTATTGACAGAATCACCAAAAAGACCATGAGGAGAGAGCGGAGCGTCCAAAAGAAAAGCTTTGTCTTTTTCTTTCATGCCAGAGAGATTTAACCATAGATGCCTCTCTGCGGCCACCAGGGCTGCCATAGTACGGCCCATTAGCTTGGCCGACTCCTTGGTGGCAAGCAGAGATAAATCTGCAGCCTGACGCAGTTCGCGAACTACGTCAGTGCTGACCTCTTGAGTGTCACTCACATCCTTTAATAAGTCAGCCTGGTATGCCTGCAAGATGGACATCGTGTGCAGGCACGCCGAGGCTTGACCGGCCGCCGAATACGCCTTACCCACTAAAGCTGATTTACTTCTAAGGGGCTTAGAGGGTAAAAGTGGTGCTTTATAAGAAGATGCAGCTTCAGCAGAAAGATGACTAGCAAGTGCCTCTTCTGCTTTGGGCATCGCCCCATAACCATGAGATTTAGCCCCCACAATGTTTGAAGAAGTGGACGTTTGAGGGCTAAAAACACGATAAGAGACCGGCTTTTTCCACGATCTCGAAACCTCTGTGTGGAGATCAGGGAAGAAGGGCAAGCACCGGCGTGGAGGTTGAGAACGGGAAGGCAAAAATCTTTCATCTAATTTCGATTTTTCTCTAGACTCCTGCCTAACAGCTGGCCACTCAATGCTTAATTTAGAAACAGCACGAGTGAGCACCTCCATAAGCTCCACACTTTCGGGAGAGCGAGATGGCGAATCATCGACATCTCCCGCATCCAGACTAACAACATCCAGATCCTCAGAACTGGATAGTTGCAGTACTGGGGCCTCAGTTCGGGGGGAAGAAACCGCAGAGCGTGCTTCCGAACCCGAGACTGAGGCACTGGATCTAACAGCTAAGGGCTGAGATAGGGCAAAGCCCGTCTCAAGCCCCGCTGTTAGATCCATCTGCGATCCCCACGAATGACGTCGCCGCTCAGCCTCGGCATAAGCGGGACCCGATCCGCGGGGATCGCGAACCGAACCACTCTCCTCAAAGAGTGATCGGCGGGAGCGGAGCGTTCTAAGAGGCAAACGCTCGCAATGCTCACAATCAGCCCCCTCGAGAGCTGACTGGGCATGCAGCACTCCCAAACAAACAACACATAAGCTGTGTGTATCCCCGCCCGTTAAATAGCGCGAGCAGGGAGGAACACACTTCTTAAATTGTTGTTCGCTCGCCATTGTCTCTCAATATGATATATATATATATATATATATATATATATATATATAGTTTTTTGAAATAGTGAAACTCCTGCTTAGTGACAGACAAAAACACTTGAGACAGATCCATATATAGCGCTTACTGAAGGCATAGAAGCTGTCGTGCTTGTGTTTTGGGGGTGCTTTATAGTTTCCTGGTCGATGACGTCACCCGCCTATGACGTTCCGTCTCTCCATTGGACTGATTCCATACGTGCTTCATGACGCACACACGCAGAGGCGTTCCCACAGCTTGACGCAGCTCGAGTTCCCTTGAAAGGGAACATAAATATGGGTTTGCATCCATCATAATATGATATTATATACACAGGAAAAAAAGAACAATGACAAGTTTAAATATCTTTGAATAATAGCGGTACAAACAAACTGATGTTGTTGTTGTTGTTATTTATAATCCAGAGGAATGAAACATTCAACAAGAAAAAGAGGAAAACATAAAGGACAGCCCTTAGGGGCCCAAAAGGGCTTTTTGCTTTTGGGTGAACATTTTGGATTTAAAATAAAGAAATTAAAAACATATTCGAGAGATGACGATTTAGTTTTTTTGTAATGAAAAATTATATATTTAAGGTGTTATATATAAGTATTAATATATATATATATATATATATATATATATATATATATATAGCATATTTAAACTGTGGGTCACATTAGAAGCGTTAAAAATAAGAACTTAAATCGACCCTAAATGTATTGGTTATACTACAATCACAAAATAAGCAGGTTTAATCAATATCAAGATATTACAGAGATTAATTAAACGTGTCGTTCATATCTTTTAAGTTGTTGCACTTGTGATAACGTGTCGTAGGTCACACGATAACGTCAACATGGCAGATGTCCGGTTCGCATTCATACTCAACGAGATTTGGCTATAAAGTACCTACTCTTTTAGCGGTCGTTAAGTAAGTACTTATTGAAATTAAAGGGTTAGTTCACCCAAAAATGAAAATGATGTCATTAATGACTCACCCTCATGTTATCCCAAGCCCGTAAGACCTCCGTTAATCTTCGGAACACAGTTTAAGATATTTTAGATTTAGTCCGAGAGCTTTCTGTCCCTCCATTGAAAATGTATGTACGGTATACTGTCCTTGTCCAGAAAGGAAATACAGACATCATCAAATTAGTCCATGTGACATCAGTGGGCTAGTTAGAATGTTTTGAAGCATTGAAAATACATTTTGGTCCAAAAATAACAAAAACTACGACTTTATTCAGCATTGTATTGTCTTCCGGTTCTGTTGTCAATCCGCTTTAGTGACGCTGCTGACGTAAGACGCTGCTGACGTGTATCTGGTGCGCCCGTGTATTCGGATTCAAATAAATATGGCTGGGCAAAAAAATGCAAGTCTTCCTCTGTGTCGAAATCCTTAGACATGTTTGCGAAGATTGTTTTGTTTCCAGCGTGCTTCTCCCTCAGACTGTAAACGAAGCTCGGGCGCACCAGATACACGTCAGCAGCGTCTTACGTCAGCAGCGTCACTGAACGCCGATCCACAACAGAACCGGAAGACAATACAATGCTGAATAAAGTCGTAGTTTTTGTTATTTTTGGACCAAAATGTAATTTCGATGCTTCAAAACATTCTAACTAGCCCACTGATGTCACATGGACTACTTTGATAATGTCTGTATTTCCTTTCTGGACAAGGACAGTATACCGTACATACATTTTCAATGGAGGGACAGAAAGCTCTCGGACTAAATCTAAAATATCTTAAACTGTGTTCCGAAGATTAACGGAGGTCTTACGGGCTTGGGATAACATAAGGGTGAGTCATTAATGACATCATTTTCATTTTTGGGTGAACTAACCCTTTAAGTACCTACTCATTGAGTATGCGGTTTCGGAGGCAGCCTATGAGAAAAAGTCGCTTGTTTTGGCCTTGTTTTCACGGGCCTGGTTGCTTATTTGTCTTGCGAGATCTGGCAACACTGCAGACTGCCTAGCAGCGTGAATAAAATCGCGCTTGCGGCAAGACAGCATGGGGAAACCAGGCTATCGTTTTGTAATACTCGAAGTTGATAGGCTTTCTAAGCGAAACCCCATTCGTTGTCACGACGGAACATCTCCATTCCCAACTCAGGGAACGAGGGTTACATACGTAACCGAGACGTTTTCATGGACTTTTAGTTTGTATTTCATTAGTTCCTGTGTTCTTTTGTTTGATTTTGGAACTTCATTCTGCTTCATCTTCAGCCTGTGCATACACTTCTGACAATTCCATGCCATTTCACTAGTGAGGCAAGAATTTCCTCATTAGTATGTTCCTCATGTTTCAGATCAATGAGATTGCAAGTCATAATTTCGGTTTAGTCTCAAGTTTCAACAGTCCAATGGCCATGCACACCTGTTATTAGGATAAAATCTCACATCTCTCACATCAAGTCTCACATCTAGCACCAAATTTTACAGTGACATTCTTTCTGTACCACATTTCAAAATCTGCAGTAATTCAGATACATCATTTTGAAATAAAAAATGCTGTTTTGTACTTTGTATTTTAAAGGCTTAGAGTTTAAAATGCATTTAAGGTATTTTTCTGTCAAATAAAATATTTTGTGCCAGCTTTATTAGACTGCTGATTTCATGTATCGACTCAGGCAACCCCAACTTTTTATGCATATGATCTGCAGATGTCAGAGAGAACAGCTCCATCTAGCGGATGTTCTGTATTCCTGCAAAGAAATATGAAGTATAGGGCTATGTAGTGGAATTTTTTTAATATTCATTGATCAGTAATAGATATTGCAAAGGAATGCAACATGAACGTACAGAGTGAAGCACCCTAGTAACAGCTGAGCAAGACCTTTTGGTCCTAGAGGTCAGGATGCAGCCAAATTCGATGGTCCTAGTGTCAGTTAGTGACAAAGAGAAGCATATGCAAGTGTATTCCTTATTTGGCAACTTGCCTCAAGAAAGACACAGACTGTAACCTTGGAAAATGTTATAAAAACTGTTCAGCTCTTCCTGGTGTTGTCTCACTCACACTACAGCGTAACTTCTGTGTGGTGACTGGGTCCTTATTGCAAGAATAAATACTTTTAAAAGACAATTTGATTCAGAGTTGTCTCTTATGCAGTGATAATGTTTAATAAGAATTTTTGCCACAACAGGCTAGGATTCAATTCCTTTTTTTTATTCCACCCCAGGAAAACAAATCTTCAGAATAGCATCATTCAATTTAGCAGTGATAGCATTCAACTAATTCAATTTAAGAAAAACAGATTTTAAAAAAGAACGAGATTATAAAAAAAGATGAGCAGATTATAGCCTATATTACTCCAAAAACTAACTCTACGAACATGGAAAATAGGATGTTATGTAACTGGACAACAATGTCTCATTTAAAATGCTGATGTAAAAATCTTCTCAAAACAAAGGAAACTCTTGAGTTGTGTTGTTATAAAAATACCCCATTTTTCAAGTATACATAAAAGTCCATACCCTTAACCACTGTATAATATACAATACAGTATAAAGTCATATTGTAACCTTATTTCTGTCATATCAGAACATAGAAAATTTTCCTACACCAAATACTAACAGACATTGCAGTATAGGGAAAACTTTTAGTGAGTGTTTTAAGTGATAATGGCATATGAGCCGTTGGAGCTGTCTGTAACTGCTGAGGAAGTGTTGGCTTCAGACACGTTGTATACATCTGCAAATAGTTAGATTTATGTTACTCACATCTATTGTCTTTGCATTAATTCATTAAGCAGACATTTATCTAAATGATAAATATAACTCATGAATAATAACTATATTCTCATTATTGAATATATAAATAAATGTTTGTTTTTAGATGCATGTCATCTACTTACTCCTCCGCCGGATCCATGGCAAGAAATTGAGTCGAGGTGTGGATGATAATCCTGCACTGGTGTTCTGCGAGGTGATATCAATACAAATAAATCACATAGAGTCAATATAAAAGTTTATTTATAAACTGGTTAGAAGTTGAACATTAGTTAAAGTCCTATAGCTCCTGTGCTTTTAGATTGTACTTTTATAGAATGGCATTTACCTTGGTATGGCTGGAACTGAGTTTCTGTAATAGCTTTCCTTGTAGTGACTCACGAACCTGCAATCAAAGATCTCTGGTTAACGTTCAGAAATTTGTTGAAATTGTCTGCTAATTACACAGAATGTTGGTTTCTGATTTGATTTAATCGATTTAATTGATGACGAATATCAGGAAATATCTGAAGTGGGTGGTGTACCAACGAACAGGTATTTTCTGATAACAAGCTCTCACCCATTTTTTTTTCTTTTTACTATTTTGGGAGGAGTAAAATTTACATATATGGCTACAACAACTAGATGCATTTACAGTTTAATCTAAAATGTGTCTCAAACCACCTTGTGAAGTGGTTTGAGTGACTGGATTTAAAGTAGCCATCTGATCAGAGAAAATATGTGAAGTGACTCTGTTTAAGTGACGTTCTGTTTAATGCTGACTTTCAACGTTTTAAACGACAATTTTTTTTTATAGTTAAGACATCCATCTAATGCATGTTCACATAAGAAATAAAACAGTGCAGGCAGACACAAAAACACTTTCAGTGTGAATGGTCGTTAATTGAGAGTAACCTCTCAAAAAGTAGCCTTTTTTTTTCGAGTGTTAGTTAGTGAATATCTACTTCATCAAGTGCTGTTTGTGTTCTTAAGTTGGCTATCAGAACTGTCTGTTACTGACTGTGAGAGAGCCGTTCGGACAAATGTGAATTGATTCAGACCGTTATCAAACCTGTTTGCCCAATTCACTGAAAAGAATAAACTGACTCAAAGGGGTGATTAATTATCTTATGATTGCCATTGCTGGTTCAATCAAAAGAAATACGGAACACACATAACTGCTGAAATATTCGCAGGGAAAGCGTTTCTCAGGTCAGTCGGAGCTCTCCCTGCGAATATTTGAGCAGTTATGTGTGTTCCGTATTTCTTTATACAGATAAAATATATACAGTATAGATAACATTTCAAATGAAATCAACATTTCATGTTCACGTATTTGGTGGGCAGCCATGTAATAAGCAGAATAAAAACAGTAAAGAAACCTAGGCTCTTTACAAAGCAACAGAAGTAAACTCATACTGTACCTTCCTGTCTAGAAGCAGTCCAAACACCAAAATAAATAATCCCTATTAAAGGAAGTGTTTCAAATGAAAATTCAAATGAAATTCATAAAAACACAGACATTTATAATAGATCAATGTGCAGCATTACAGTAGAATGTTGTTATAGTTGAAAATGTTATAAATAAAAATTGCATTGAAATATATATATTTTTAAATATAGAGACAGAAAGTGATACCTGAAGTGAATTGAGGATTGTAAACACCACATGAATGCCTAAGTTTTGGGACACCATGGTTCCAATTCCAAATCCCCATGTTAGACCAAAGATAGGAGTCAATATGGCCAAACATCGGGCAATGACCACCAGGGCATGTTTCTCACCTGGTTGAGTTGTGGCACCAACTCCTCTCCTCAACATCTTATACAGAACCACAATCAAAACCACAAGGTTTATGGCTACAATAGTGAGAGCTGGAATCACAAATGCCAGCAGGGCCTTCGATTCCTTCAAGTTCAGCCAGCATGCTAATTCTTTCGTGACATAATTCTGAGGTCCAGCTGTCGACGCAACAGTAATGACCGCTATGAGCAAAGGTGCACCATAACCGACTATGAAGGCAATGGCCATCATTCTAGACCTTGACATTTGGGACAAGACCATGACTGTACGGTAAAAGAGCAACAGCGCTGAAATTAGCATCCAGAAGAAAAGAGCCAGGTAAAAAAAGTGCATGAAGAAAACCGCTGGACTGCAGCGACCCACTGATGTTGGCTGCTCTTGTTCTGCGACTGCGGCTCCAATGGTAAAACAGATGTTTGCGATCAGCAGGGACACGGCAATGTTGACTATGGACACATGTCGCATGTAGGATGTGTCATTTCTTGTCATTGACTTCCACACAATAATCTCAATAATGAGGCACAAAATCAAGCTGGCCATTGAAATAGCTACACCAATATAAGTTATATAGGCTAAGACAACACTTTTAATAGAAAACGGGGACATCAGGATTGAAAAAGAGGTTGTGTGTTTGCATTCACATGTTATCTTGCCAGTTTCATTCACTGAGGGCTTTACTTCACATCCAGTGGAATCCCATGCGTCAAGACTGAAGTTCCAAAAGACACACTGAGGATTTCCCAAAGACTGATCAGTAACATCAAACGCAAAATTAACGTTGTTGATTATTTTATTAACCTTAACAACAACCACGTCTCCATTGATGCGCACTTTTGAATTATTAGTGTCATGTTTATCACTAGTACTACGAGTAGGTAGGACATTGTCAAGAGTTGAGAAGATTATGATTGTTATGGTAGTCACGTTAGGAACCTGTGGTATGATAATCTCTGTAGATGAGTTTTGCAGTGTTGATGTTATACTGAATGAGTTTTTAATTGTAGTTCTGTTCAGCTGAATGGATATTCCTTTAAATGGGAAATCATCTTTGAGATGGTCACTTATCTTCTCAATAGCGCTCAGAAGTTCAGTGCTGGTGTTTCCTTTGTTCAGTTTGTTCCATGTATCACTGACATTACCTGATACAATAATGTCCACTGTTTTTAGGAAATTCTGGAAATTGAATATAAAAGTGTTTAATATGATGAATTTTATCCCATAAAATGTTTAATATAATATAATATGAGATACAATATAGAGAGAATGGCTGTTGCACAACACAATTACACTGAATCAACACTCTAGGCGTAGCTTCACATTTGGGCTGGGGGGGAGGGGGTCAGACTCAGACCATGTTTAAATAACTGGCTTGTCTCTTAGTAGCGTAGCGTAGCGATGTATAAAGCACAGCTCACTCAGAAGTCACTTTCAAACCGAAAAGCTTTGGTCAACACTGGAAAATCCCAATTTGCATGGGGAAATCTTTAACCTGCAGAAAATGTACTGAACAGTGATTAATGTTACCACACTGCATTATCATTCTGCACAAGGCGGGGTAAAGAGCTGTGCGAATGGAGCGAGGCTAGTGCCGCGAGTGTTAATGTTAATGTGTGTCACACACACGTCTCGAGTCTCACTGAGGAGCTCCAGAAGGATTAAAGGGGGAGTGATGACAGTGCAAGATGAGAGAGGATCAGGCCTAGACTTTATGTTGTTGTTTTGTTTTAATTCATACAGCAGTCATCTGTGAGGGGCTGCCACTTTTCTTTCGTTTTGTCATTTGTTAATTTTGGAATTAAAGTTTGTTGAATGTTTGCCGCTTCCAAACTCCTTCCCTGAGCCTTTAATATTACTCTGTGTGAAATTGTGAATCCCCTGCTTCTGATTAATTCAGTGGGGAGGCTGTTACCCGATTGGTTCTGTTGTATACTTAATTGCACGGGAAACGAAGGACGCATTTGGAGGCCGCATTTGAAGGAGCCTTCGAATTGGAACAGCCTTCGCCGCGTCGCTGTGACACAATTGGCCTTTAAATGCGGCCTTCGAAGGATACAGCCTCTGAATTGGGACATAGCTATCATCTCACTGGGATTTTAATACCACGGCAGTGTTACATTCAATTCTGGAACTATCAAGTTATGTGATCGTAGTAGACCTTGCTGACCCTGCTCTGGAGCTATCAGAGTTAAAAGAAACATTAACCTGAGGTGTGAAAATCCAAAGAAACATATCACAACATTTTGTTTTTGAGGATAAAAATTTAGTGTCCTACCTAGTTAAGAGTTATGATTCATATCTTTCGAAGTGCTAAGTCGAAGTGCTAACTTTTTTTTCTGAGCCAAAACATATTCAACTTTAAAATGCATACAAGATTGTGGGGAGAGATCATAAAATATTGGATTATTATTATCATTATTATAATTATAATATATTTTTGCATACTATTTAAACTGCATTTTAATGTATTTGTATTTGTATAATCTAAAATGTATTTTGGAGATTTTTTGTTAATCTGTAATTTGCCATTTCTTTCAGCTGCAACGAAAAGTCGGGCCTCCCTGGAAGCTACACCTATCAGCCCATGTCAACATGAATTTATCTTAATTATTAGATATTATCTTGTTAAATTCAATTTAATATGAGAATAAAATGTCTACACATCAAAATGTGCATACAAATTTGAATGCAACTATACATACCACCATCTCTGGCTCATCGATGATAGTACCGGTAGTTTGTGACAATTTAGCAACTATAACAAGTATATCCACAATTGCTTGGACAGTAGCAGCAGACTGTATTATAATAACACTATTCACTGCTGTGACACTACTGAGGTTAGCCATAAACCCTGGAATCCCCTCCACAGTCAAGGACTAAATTTCAAAGTACAAAAATACAAATATTAGAAGGTTTTAAAAAAGAACAGATTATTGTTCAATAGACACATGACCAACAGATTACCGAAACGTTGCTTTTAATTTCATTGATATCGTTGAGTACACAGTTGTCTTGTTCTGGTATCCATTTAGGTGATTTACATCTGTAAGTTATAATGCCTTTCATGCCATTTCCACAGATTCCATTCTTCATCTCGTTTGCTTTTCCAAATCCAAGTTTTTCATCTTTGCATTCATAATCTGGAGAAGTATTTGAATGAAAGTCAGAAGGAAACAGATTTAATTCAACATTTTCTCTCAGAATATATCCCATTACACTGTCTAAATGTTGGGACTTGAAAGTACCCCTGAAAGATGCTCGCACACTATGCAGAAGCGTCAGAAATAACTAGGGTCAAATACAGGAACCAAATAGGACCAAAACAGTCAACACCACAAGATCAGGTGTGATGTGATCAAAAGAGAAGTCTGCTAGATCATTCAAATAATCCAATGCAATTCCATAACAATAAAAAGTAAAAAATTAAGAAAAAGAGAAAAATTAAGGCTCACGTTCTGTGCTTGGCTTTATTGTGACTCTGCTCCAACTGTAATTGTAATTCTGTAGTTGCGTCAGACCCTTGAGACGGCATGTAAAAGTTTCCTCCTTACAATTCCCACTTTTATTGTTTAATGGGATACTGTCAGAT
Organism: Gila orcuttii; assembly: GCA_026230005.1. Taxonomy (NCBI): domain Eukaryota; kingdom Metazoa; phylum Chordata; class Actinopteri; order Cypriniformes; family Leuciscidae; genus Gila; species Gila orcuttii. Next base: position 41,857,134 of record JAPDVR010000012.1, read on the forward strand.
CCTGGTTCTTTTTTTTTAGAAAACATTAATAACATGTAGGATTTTATTGAATGTTTAAATGATAACTACCCAATAACTTTTATAAAAAATGTACTAATGATTTTTATGTACAACCTTGTACGGTGCCATTCAGGACCCACTCAATACTGTAGCCAGCATCAACAGAACATCTCAGTTGTACAGTGTCTTCACATGAAATAACACGGGAATTATCACCCACAATGATAGTGGGGCGTTGTTTAATAACAATGTTTTGCCACTGGATGTACGGTACTGTACTGTTTTGTATGCATAAGTATCGACCTACATGTTGGGAAAAAAAAAAAAAGAATAGATGTTAATTATTTTATAAAGTAAAACCAATACTTTAATTTTCAAAAAACATTCTCTGTAAAAAAAATGAAATTCATACTTATGTATTTTTTTATTTGCTATCAAAACAATATTTTGTAAATGTTTATGACATTAACATCCTATAAGTGTAGCTCAATTTTCATCGGTTGATTGATTTCATAATTATATTTAATGTTGATGTGACAGCATAATCTATGCCAAATATGGTATCATGTAGTACAAAAAATGAGCATATTGTGATAAAGTTCATTATTTTCCATAATGTAATGATAAAAATTAAACTTTCATATATTTTAGATTCATTGCACACCAACTGAAATATTTCAGGTCTTTTATTGTTTTAATACTGATGATTTTGGCATACAGCTCATGAAAACGTCTCGGTTACGTATGTAACCCTCGTTCCCTGAGTAGGGAACGGAGACGTTACGTCGGATGACGACGAATGGGGTTTCGCTTAGAAAGCCTATCAACTTCGAGTATTACAAAACGAGCCAATGGCAAAGAAATGCCATGGGTCTGCGGAATTTGCAGGACCTCGTGGGTATAAAAGGAGGAAGTCCGCAACAGCAGTTTATGTTTCTTCGCTGAGGAGCCAAGACTGAGCTCAGGCGATCCCCGCGGTACAGCGGAAAGTGGCAGGCAGACGTAACGTCTCCGTTCCCTACTCAGGGAACGAGGGTTACATACGTAACCGAGACGTTCCCTTTCGTTGTCACTCCGAGTTACGTCGGATGACGACGAATGGGGTTACCAGTCTAATCACGCCACCTTCTCAGCTGTCTTCCAGTGCCCTGCGTAAATCGAGATCCATGTCCTAGACTGGACGAAGGACTCCATTTAACACAGGAATACCAAGGTACACTGGGAAGCATATCCCAAGCTAGGGGAAGTATGCAATTAATGCCAACCCAGAGGGGGGGGGCTTAGAGAATACACATATGACCCGAAGGAACATATGGAGAACACTGGGGTGTCCAGCCGCAGGTGGAATATTTCAACCCCAGGGGTGGCAAGGTGGCTTGCCAAGGGAAAGACACATGCTCAGAGAGGCTTACAGTGGAAATACACATGTGGGGGTCGCTCAGGGGAGGGACCATGCACACGGGAGGCACCTAGCCGACGCGCAGGCAAGAGACACTGGCGCCGACGTCAGGAGTGCTGGAGGAACTCAGGGCTTTCGGAAAAGCTCACCTGAGGAGAATATCGCACGTATCCAGTCCGAGGAGTGGAATGGCGAGCAAGCGGAGACACCTGAGCGGGTCCGGTACTAGCTAGTTGAAGCGAGTACATGAGAGGACACTGGCTCCACTCGGAGATTATAGAATCTGGCGAATGTGTTAGGTGTCGCCCAGCCTGCAGCTCTGCAGATGTCTGTTAGCGAGGCGCCATGCGCTAGAGCCCAAGAGGATGCCACACTCCGGTGGAGTGGGCCGTCACACCAAGGGGGCACGGTCGACCTTGCTGCTGGTAAGCCAAGGCAATGGCGTCCACTATCCAGTGAGACAACCTTTGCTTGGAGAGAGCCTTTCCCTTCAGCTTCCCACCATAACAGACAAAGAGCTGGTCTGAGGTCCTGAAACACCGCGTCCTGTCCACATAGGCGCGAAGAGCGCGTACTGGACAGAGCAGTGCCAAGGCTGGGTCTGCCTCCTCCGGGGGCAGCGCTTGCAGGTTCACCACCTGGTCCCGAAAGGGAGTGGTAGGAACCTTGGGCACATATCCGGGCCGGGGTCTCAGGATCACGTGAGAGAAAGCCGGTCCGAATTCCAGGCACGCTTCGTCGACGGAGAATGCGTGCAGGTCCCCTACCCTCTTGATGGAGGCCAGTGCAACCAGGAGCGCTGTCTTCATTGACAGGAACTTAAGCTCGACTGACTGCAGGGGCTCAAAGGGAGCACTCTTCAGGGCAGTTAGAACCACTGAGAGGTCCCAAGAGGGAACGAGAGGAGGGTGAGGAGGATTTAGTCTCCTCGCTCCTCTCAGGAACCTGATGACCAGGTCGTGCTTCCCTACCGACTTACCGTCGACTAGGTCATGGTGTGCGGCAATGGCGGCAACATAGACCTTAAGGGTGGAGGGAGACAGCCTTCGCTCCAACCCCTGCTGAAGGAAGGAAAGCACAACGCTGATCGAGCATCTCCGGGGGTCTTCTCGGTGAGAAGAGCACCAGACGACGAAGAGGTTCCACTTCAACGCGTAGACGTGTCTTGTGGACGACGCTCTAGCGGAAGTGATGGTAGCCGCCACCGCTGGTGGAAGGGTACTCAAACCTACCTCGAGCCGTCCAGGAGCCACACGTGGAGGCTCCAGAGATCGGGGCGAGGGTGCCACAGGGTGCCCCGTCCCTGAGAAAGAAGGTCCTTCCTAAGAGGAATGGGCCAGGGAGGTGCTGTCACGAGGAGTGCAAGTTTGGGGAACCAGGTCCGGCCGGGCCAATACGGCGCGACCAAAATGACCTGCTCCTCGTCCTCCCTGACCTTGCGCAAGGTCTGCGCAAGAAGGCTCACTGGGGAAAACACATATTTGCGGCCCGGCGGCCAGCTGTGCGCCAGTGCATCCGTGCCGAGCGTGCCCTCGGTCAGGGAAAAATACAGGGCGCAATGGGTCGAGTCGTGAGAGGCAAACAGATCTATCTGTGCGTCCCCGAACTGGTCCCAAATCAGCTGAACCGACTGGGGATGGAGTCGCCATTCTCCAGGGAGGGGCTGAAGCCGTGAGAGCTCGTCGGCTGCACAGTTCAGGGCTCCGGGAATGAAAATGGCTCGAAGCGACCTCAGATGCTTCTGACTCCATAGAAGGAGGTGGCGGGCGAGTTGTGACATACGTGTTGTACGTCTAGTACGTGTTGACCCCTGAAGCGGTCTCATATGAAGCAATCCGAGCGGCGTGACCGCAGCTGCAGATGCCATATGCCCCAGGAGCCTCTGAAAATGTTTCAGTGGAACCGCATTCTTGCTCCTGAGATGTCTCAGGCAAGTCAGCAGTGACTGCGCGCGCTCGCTCGTAAGCTGCGCGGACATGGCGACCGAGTCGATGTCCATACCGAGAAAAGAGATCCTCTGCACGGGGCAAAGTTTGCTCTTCTCCCAGTTGACCCGAAGGCCCAGACGAGCTAGGTGCCGGAGCACTAGGTCCCTGTGTTCGCAAACCTGATCTCGAGAGTGAGCTAGGATCAGCCAGTCGTCGATATAACTCAGGATGCGAACCCCGTGTTCCCGAAGGGGAACAAGGGCAGCCTCGACGACCTTCATGAAGGTGCGAGGAGACAGGGCTAGCCCGAAAGGGAGAACCGCGTACTGGTATGCCTGCCCCTCGAAAGCAAACCGTAGGAACGGTCTGTGTCGAGGAAGAATGGAGACATGAAAGTAGGCGTCCTTCAGGTCGATCGCTGCAAACCAATCCTGGGCCGCACGCATTCGAGAACGCGTTTGGAGGAGAGCATCTTGAACGGCAGCCTGTGAAGGGAGCGGTTCAGCACGCGCAAGTCCAGGATTGGCCGTAACCCACCGGTTTTCTTGGGGACAGTGAAGTAGGGGCTGTAGAACCCGGACCTCATCTCGGCTGGAGGGACAGTCTCGATTGCACCCTTCGCCAGCAGGGTGGCAATCTCTGCTCTCATGATAGGGGCATTGCCACCGACCAAAGTGGAGCGGACTCCCCTGAAGCGGGGAGGAGACCGTGCGAACTGAATCGCATAGCCGAGCCTGATGGTGCGCGCGATCCAGCGGGACAGACGGGGAAGCTCTAACCAGGCTCCCAGGAACTGAACCAGCGGGATCAAGCGGACGACAGGCGTCCCCCCGGAGGGGCAGCGAAGCGGAGTAACTGGCCCAGACGTGGACGGCATAGCGGCCCGGTGTGGGGGCACAGTTAGCAACCGCGCCCTGACAGAGGGGGCCAGGGGAGGACCATGCTGGTCGTCCCGCGGGGGCCTGCTCTGGCAGGGGTCTGGCGACAGAGGGGGACAGGGGCGAAGCAGTCCGTGGACGGCACGCCGTGTCAAGCACCTCTGGGACAGAGGGGGACGAGGAGAGCACGGCTTGTGGGCGGCGCTCTGTGTCGTCTGAGAACTCTGTCTTCCCAGAGACGGGAGAGTCAGTTCTTAGGAGAATAAGGATTTTTCCCCGGCCCTCCACCGGGGAAAGGAGTGGTCCTGCTACCAACTCCTGGAAGAACTGAGTCCCATCTCTGTGGAGCCCGTCTCAGGAGCGCCGCTTAACCCGGCACGTAGCGGGGGACCACTGCTTCCGCAGGTCCCCCAAGGTCTGGAATCGGTCCTTCTCCACAATCTTCCTCAGGGTCCGGTCACCTCTTCTTGTTGTGCAGCGTTTTTTGCTACACTTTTTCCTTCCCACAGACTTCCCACTGAGGTGCCTTGATACAGCACTCTGGGAACAGCCTATTTGTTCAGAAATTTCTTTCTGTGTCTTACCCTCTTGCTTACCCTCTTACCCATGATTGTGGTTTTGAGTAATGAAACAGGCTGGGAGTTTTTAAAAGCCTCAGGAATCTTTTGCAGGTGTTTAGAGTTAATTAGTTGATTCAGATGATTAGGTTAATAGCTCGTTTAGAGAACCTTTTCATGAAATGCTAATTTTTTTAGATAGGAATTTTGGGTTTTCATGAGCTGTATGCCAAAATCATCAGTGTTAAAACAATAAAAGACCTGAAATATTTCAGTTGGTGTGCAATGAATTTAAAATATATGAAAGTTTAATTTTTATCATTACATTATGGAAAATAATTAACTTTATCACAATATGCTAATTTTTTTAGAAGGACCTGTATAATATTTTATGGAAAATTAGTTCTAATATACTTCAATCAAATTATTGTAAAGTATTATAGCAGTCTGTTTTTTAAAAAAGGACTCAAAGCAATCAGGCACTTTGCCATGTAAGATAGAGAGGGCAAAGATAAATCACACGTCACTCACCACTGTCACTTTCAGTTGCGTTTTTCACAGTAAGAGTGCTATTGTTGTTTGAAATAATGTATGTCTTGTTGTCCAGTGCAGGATCTTTGTTATTCACCATCCATGTTATTGGTCCCTTTGCAAAGTCTGATTGTATGCAGTTCAGTTCCAGCTTTTGCAGAGGATATAATTCATCTGTTGTGAAGTCCTTTTGTTCTGAAAATAAAAACCATATAGCTCTTATCACCCAACAATAAACAAAAAACAAACAACATAATAAATATGATTGAACTAAGAAATGTGAGGGGTTTTAGATTAGGCATTGACTACCCTTACCACTCCGAGCAAAAGCATCTTCAGTTAAATTGATTCCTTGTGCTCTTAGAGAGACATAAACATCTGTGTGTGCTGCACTAAAATCAAGGTTGTTGGATGTTGCATTTATTGTGTAGTCTGCTATAACACTACCAGATCTATGGAGCAAAACACAAACAACATCAATATGAATATCCTGTATTTTCATTTTATTAGTTTGAAAAGTAGTGAATAAATGGAAATGTTGAGTGTAAAAAAGTAAAAAATTAAATGGTAGATCATACCTGAATCTATTGACTTTTGTAGAACCAGAAATGTAGCCATTTAGCTTATTAAAATAACTTTTGTTAATCTGTAAAAATCAAAAGTACTCAATGTATGCTTGAAAAAGTCATTCTATATCAGTAAGCAAAAGCTACATCTATTAAAAATATATATTATTTTAATCGTATGGAAAAGTATAGCTTTTTTGGTCTGCAGTACTGTTGTTATAATCTATATCAATTAACTGGTTTACACCAGTCCTCTCCTCAGGCTTTGCTAAATGTTTGCTTTAGACCTTATTCACAGCGGCGTCATCTTTGATTTCAAGTGGGAATGAAAGCGAGAATGTGAGGGACAGACATACATCTCTTCAGTGGCTTATACTGCTATTTAATGTGTTTTTGGATTGTTCTGTTGACGAAACACTGCAAGACTATATTTACAAGAAATTTCAGTAGACAAATAACTCCTGACAACATGAGCTGTGGAAAATTATAAATAAAAAAAAATTAAAATCATCCCTTTTTATAGAGGATGCCATTGAAAACATTGGAAGTCTATTCCTCACAGCATTGCTTTCATATATGAAATACTTGTCATGACGCTGCTATAAATAAGGGTATTGAAGTTTACTATATTTGGACTGTTTCTGACTGTGGAATATGTGTGTGAATAATAAATAAATACAATATTTTTAGTTTTACATAAATAATTAATAAATAAATATGGCCACACTTTATTTCGATGGTTCTTTAATGTTGCAACTACATGTCAACTTACTCTCTTTAGAGTATTAATAGACTGTAGTAAACTGTTAGGTTAGGGTTAGGTGTAGGGGTTTTGGTTTGGATTAGTAGAATAAATTGTAGTTGCAAAGTTACTTCTAGTGAGTAGAATGTCTGTTAGGAGAGCATCAAAATAAAGTGATAGCAGATATTAAGCTACAGTCTACTAATACTTTAATGACTGGTAGTTACGCACAGTTAGTAGAGTGTCTAAAGTGGCCCATAAAAATAAAGTTTTGCTATAAATATTATTTACAAATAAAAAAATAGCAAGTATGTTGACTTCTTCAAAGCTAAATTCAAGCTGTATTCATATTTGTATTTATACCAAAATCATCAAAAATCAACAAACTACACAAACAATATATTTCTTTGAAATATGAAACATGGAATACTCACTGCTGTCTCAATTTTTCCAGATAAAACTTTGTAATTCTCGTCATTAGGGCGAGTAAGACTGGTTTCAAAAGTCATATTTAATGTCACTGACATTCCAATAACTGTAAAACAAGGGTACATTTATGTGCTTTGCATCAACAGGACAGTAACAATCCTCAGTACTAATAGTACCTAGTTGCTGGTGGTATGCAAGATTAATAACAGACAATAAAGGTTAATTTATTGTCTGAGGTAATATTACCTCAGACAATAAATTAACACAATTATTTTCTGTTATTATTGTTTGACATGCCTTGTATAGCCATTTTGTTCCCCTGCTAATAAAAAAAATCACTGTGATTCAGACACCAAATAATGCACACATCATTTATGATAAAGGGAAGCTCAATCATGTTTGCTTGATGTGCGAGAACCAATGGGCTTTATGCTTGTGTGTTACACAGCACGTTTGAGCTTCCGTAAGAACCAATGGGCTTTATGCTTTTGTGTTATGCAGCACGTTTGAGCTTCCGTAAGAACCAATGAGGTTTATTCTTGTGTGTTACGCAGCACGTTTGAGCTTCCCTAAGAACCAATTAGGTTTATTCTTGTGTGTTACGCAGCATGTTTGAGCTTCCGTAAGAACCAATGAGGTTTGTTCTCACGCTTCATGGTTGAGCTTCTGTTTATGTTCGCTGATTAATGTTTATATGTGAATAAAAGCCTGAATTCAATCTGTTCATCATATAAAGCAATCGTGTATCTTCAGAAAATTTGGACTAAGCCGCTCAGTTCATATGGATTATTTTTACGATCATTTTATAAACTTGAAGCATCAAAGTGGTAGTTGCATAGCTGTCAACTGAGGTACAGAAATTACTTATATTTTATTAAAATATATTTAATAATATTAAAAATATCTTAATTTATTCAACCTGATCACAATCTGGCTATTTTTGGCTATTCTGATCTAATGGTTATTCTCCTTCATACTCATTAAGTAATACTCCTTAATTGGAGATCTTCACAAGCCCTTTGCTTTCAGAGATGGTTAAATTAGATACTCTATATTAGATATATATTCTAATGGATTTTGTGTTTGTTAATAAAACTTCAAACATAAATAAAATTAAATAATAACAATTTTCTTAATCTTTGTTCTTAAGATGAACGGAAGTCTTACAGGTTTGGAACAACATGAGGGTGAGTAAATGATGACAGAATTTCCATTTTTTTCCATTGAATCAACATGTTAAAGCAACATTTCTCAATACCTATACTTAATATTCTCCATCATTACATTCAGTTGATGTGCTATATTTCAGGTTTATTTTTACTTGGGCATACCTGTTGCTGTCATTGGTGATGGTGATAGCGTTGATGCTGGTGTTGATGATGGTGTTGATGATGTTGATGCTAATGTTGGTGATAGCGTTGATGCTGGTGTTGATGATCGTGTTGATGATGTTGATGCTAATGTTGGTGATAGAGTTGATGTTGGTGATGGTGATAGCATTGATGCTGGTGTTGATGATGGTGTTGATGATGTTGATGCTAATGTTGGTGATAGAGTTGATGTTGGTGATGGTGATAGCGTTGATGCTGGTGTTGATGATGGTGTTGATGATGTTGATGCTAATGTTGGTGATAGAGTTGATGTTGGTGATGGTGATAGCGTTGATGCTGGTGTTGATGATGATGGTGTTGATGATGTTGATGCTAATGTTGGTGATAGAGTTGATGCTGGTGTTGATGATGTTGATGCTAATGTTGGTGATAGAGTTGATGTTGGTGATGGTGATAGCATTGATGCTGGTGTTGATGATGATGGTGTTGATGATGTTGATGCTAATGTTGGTGATAGAGTTGATGTTGGTGATGGTGATAGCATTGATGCTGGTGTTGATGATGGTGTTGATGATGTTGATGCTAATGTTGGTGATAGAGTTGATGTTGGTGATGGTGATAGCGTTGATGCTGGTGTTGATGATGATGTTGATGCTAATGTTGGTGATAGAGTTGATGTTGGTGATGGTGATAGCGTTGATGCTGGTGTTGATGATGATAGTGTTGTTGATGATGTTGATGCTAATGTTGGTGATAGAGTTGATGTTGGTGATGGTGATAGTGTTGATGCTGGTGTTGATGGTGGTGTTGATGATATTGATGCTAATGTTGGTGATAGAGTTGATGTTGGTGATGGTGATAGCGTTGATGCTGGTGTTGATGATGATGGTGTTGATGATGTTGATGCTAATGTTGGTGATAGAGTTGATGTTGGTGATGGTGATAGCGTTGATGCTTGTGTTGATAGCGTTGATGCTGGTGTTGATGGTGGCATTGATGCTAATATTGGTGATAGAGTTGATGTTGATGATGGTTGTGGTGTTGATGTTGGTGATGGTAATAGCATTGATGCTGATTGTGTTGATATTGTTGATGGTGGTGTTGATGTTGATGACAGTCGGATTGATGTTGATGTTGGTGATTGTGTTGATAATGGTGTTGATGTTGATGATAGTGGGATTGATGTTGATGTTGGTGATTGTGTTGATAATGGTGTTGATGTTGCTGGTGTTGATGTTGCTGGTGTTACTGTTGGAACTGAAAATTTGTTATGACTTGGTTTGAGTATATTTCATAAGTGAAACTCATTAAATCCTGTAAAATCTTTATAAAGATACAGATTTTATTTGTGCAGTTGGAGATTTACAAACTTGAACGGAACACTTTACCATGTTTTTTTGGACAAATGTTTTTTTAAGTACCACAGTGAAGCTTCGCATCATATTATTTTGCTCAGACTGTTATCTATTTAAAAAAATATATAGTTTCAACTGTTTCTAAGTTTACTGCATTAATAAAATGGCAGTTAATATAAAGGGTTTTAATATAAAGTATTTTTCAAATTATAATTGTAATTTTAATTATAATTTTAATTGAATTTTTTCATTGTGACCATGGGGGTGGAAACAATTATGACATAGCAATGCTCACTTACTAGACCGTGTTATTCTAGCGTTTAAAGCTGAGGAGGACTCTAGCCTATAAGCATCTAAAGGACTGGACAGGAAGGACACAGCCTCACTAGGCTACAGCCTTCTCTTTTTAGAAGCACCCATATATTGCTGTTGTGCTCACTGTGTGAACATGACCTAAAAATAGAGAAATTGGTCCAAGCAATTGTAAAAACTGTAACATGGTAAAGTGGGGCATGGGAGCTCCCTCTTATGGCTCATTGGCACCCTCTCCAGGTTGTGACGCTATAGGTGGTGACTGCAGATTTGGCCTATGCCTAAAAACAGCACTGGTCACATATAATAGAGTAACATGAAAATCAAAATTTTCAAGTTTTTTTTATATTAACAGTCCATATTAACAGTTCAGTTTATGGGCTTACCTTCTTTTAACTGGCAGAACTGTCCGTCGATTGGAAGGGCATTGATACACGTACATGAACCATCAGTGATGTCATCACAGGCCTTGTATGAGTGACACGTATCATTTGGCCAAACAAACAGACCCTCACATTTACACCGATATTGTGTTTCATTCAAAGAACACACTGGAAAGGAGAATAAAAAATAAAAAAAACATCATTAATTTTTAGCCAGCATTCATGTACACCATTTAAAGTACAAGTCAAAACAGAGACAGAGATCATACCAGTAGTTATGTTGATTTCTGTGATGTCAGTGCTGTCACTGATTGTGTAGGGAAAATCAAAAGACATCAAATAATTCATCAGCTGATCAATGATGGCAGTATTCTCTGCATCTATCTGAACTTCAGTTTGATATTCAATCAGAACTGGAGTCACTGTAGTAAATATAAAAAGAATTGGGAATATTCACTCATCTCACTCATATTCACTTTTAACATGCATAAAATTACTGCAGTTATCTAGACTTCAGGATTTCACCAAGGGATAGTTCACCAAACTGTTAAATTCTGTCACAATTTATTCTCCCCTCATTTATTCTCATGTTGTTCCAAACCTGTATATGACTTTCTGTGGAACATAAAATATATTGTGAAAAATGGCATAGTTTTTTTTTCATACAATGGAAGTCAATGGGAACCCAGACGGTTTGGTTACCAACCATCAAAATATCTTCCTTTATGTACCACAGAAAAAAAGAAAGTCATACAGGTTTGGAACGATGTGAGGATGAGTAAATTATGACAGATTTTTCAATTTTGTGTGAACTGTATCTTTTAGTCATATGTTTTATGTACCTGTTGGTTGCGCACATGCTGTGTAATCTTGTGGGAAAAGGATGAGAATGGATTAGAAATAATTTGTATACAGTTCATGTTACAGTAACTGACCCACAGGTATTTTTGTATGATCACAAACAGAAATGTATACAACTATTTTACTTGTTATCTCGTTGACTGGTTGACAGAACTGTCTATCACTTGGAATATCATTGATGCAACTGCATGTGTTGTTAGTGATGTCATCACAGCTCCCATATTCTGTGCACTTTTCACAAGGCCAGAAATACTGATCCTCACATACACACTTGTATCCACTGTCATTGAAATTGCACACTAAGAAAGGATAAAACGTAACGTAAGGTCATTTTTAACAGATCAGGACTGCTGTGTTTGTGTTCAGAAGCTCATGAAGGTCATGTGATGTTCTTCACCTGTCGTGATGTCCACATCTAATACTTCAACTAGCTCATCTAACTGAAGTGGAAAGGTGATGTTCTGCAAATATCTCCTCATCTCATCGATCACAGAGATGCTTGATGATTCCATCTCAATTTCAGACAAGAAGTCTGTGAAGGGCAGTTCTGTGACAGAGACAACAAGCTTACAATCATTGCAAGCTTAGTCTTTATACATTGCATTTGTCATTTCAATGTACTTTTTCAATACTTTGTATTTTTAATTACAATATATCCATTTATATAATGAATTATATTAACAATAAAGCAGTGTTTAAGTACATACAAATAAGCAGACATATTAAGTGAACAATGTTCATTAGTATTTGTCAAATCCTACATGTGTAAACAATGTAGAAATACATGTTATCACCATAAATTGTAATTTGTTTTCTTATAAAATACATTTTAACGTAAATATATGTACAAGTCTTTTAAATATGATATAGATTTTCACTGTAAATTACATGCATGTGCAAATTTATACTTTTGTTTTTACATTAATTCTTTTTTTAAAACTCTAAAATGACCCGTGAAATCTAATAATATTTTTAAACTGCATATGTTAAGGTAACCAGTTAAACCGTTAATCATTGTAGCATTATTTTTCTTTTAACATCACAAACTTTTCTTCAGCTTTTTTGGGTGCAATTGCAGTTGGCTTGTTTGGTCATGATTCTTACCGCTGTCCAGCACACACATCTCTCCATCACTCGGAATACCACTGATACATCCACATGAGCCCAAACTGATGTCATCACAGGCCTCATATGTCTTGCAGTTGTTGTATGTCCATGCATAACCATCTTCACATACGCACTGGTATTCGGTCACATTTGGCTGGCACACTAATGTAAATATAACAGAACTGGTTAACAATTGTAAAGATGAAAATTAAAGGTAGGGTTGGCAATTTCGGAGAGGCTAGCAAAACGCTCCCTTCAGAGCGTCTCCAAAGCCACACCTCCCCCAAAACACATGAACCCGCACAGCCAGAACAAAGTTTGCGAAGCGTCAAGAGAGACAGTGTTTAAATACATCATGTCTCAAAGCACATAACATTACAATAATAATGAACGTAAACAACTTACAGAGCTCTGACTTGTACCACCTGACTGCTGCAGATTCATTTCGGCATTGATAATGTTGACATAGAAATGCATGAATCCGAGTCTGAGGACGGGAACAGCTAGAACGTCACGGGTTGCCATCTCGTAATTACAGTTATGACATGTTTTGGTTCAGGAGGAACTGTAAAAGGTGGCTGCTGTTTGTTTGCTGTGCTCAGAGACTGTCTGGCTACAACTCTGCATAGCTTTACAGAATGCGGGTGACATGTGATGTCGGCGCGGGCAGGGTGCACAGAGATATGGAAATACATAAGGCCGGCAGATAGGGCATCCTATCATCACATTTTTTGTTCCTGAGACTTCCCCTTAAGATATATGTATTTTTTTTTTAATATTAAAGGGATAGTTCATCTAAAAATTTAAATTCTATCATTAATTTCTCACCCTCATGTCATTCAAAACCCATAATACTTCCGTTCATCTTTGGAACACAAATAAAGATATTTTTTTATCAAATCTGAGAGCTTTCTGTCCCTCCACTGACAGCTACACAATTACCACTTTGATGTTTCAAAAAGTTCATAAAGATATTGAAAACTAATCCATATGAATTAAGTGGTTTAGTCCAAATTTTCTGAAGAGACAATCGATTTATGTGATGAACAGACTGAATTTAGGCTTTTATTCACATATAAACATTAATCAAATCGCACATCAGTTGTGGTAAACGGAAGCTCAAGAATGTTTACTTGATGTGCGAGAACAATTGAGGGTGAGTAATTAATGACAGAATTTTTATTTTTGGGTGATTTACTGTAACCCTTTAAGAAGACTTCTATTATTGATTGCCATCCTGGTATGAAGAGAGTTTCAAGCAGAATAACAAAAAGTGTTTATGAAAAAAATGCTAACCGCAGCAGTAATTTCAGTACTGTTGTCCAACTGAAGTGGAAACACGTTAAAGGCCAATGCTGCTCTGAATTGTTCAATCAATATAGCTTGGGGTGCATTCAATTCCATAACCACAATGTATTCCAATGGCTCTATTCATATGAGAAAATTAATGAGATTTTAATAAAAAGGAGGCCTGTACTCTTAAAGTAAAGGAAAAGATAAAAAAAAATTGACAGACAAATTAACAAATTAAAATCTTAATTTTTATATAAATAACATGTATTAGAGGTCAAAACCGTGAATCAGACCTGCACTTATATAATTGAGTTGCCCTTAAATGTCGCTGGAATAAAACTATAATAAAATAACACAAAAATACATTTATTTTACATATACATTTTATAATTTAATCATGTGATAAAATAAAAACGTAATGTTAAATATTTAAAATTTGTTAAAATTTGTTTAATGTGTATAAAACATTTTATTAATAATGCAAATGATTGAAAGTTCTGAAAATGACAGCAATCTGTAGGTTTTTATATTATATTAATTTTATTTATTTATGTTTCAGCAGTAAATAAACTTTCCCCTACCTGGAAATCTATACCTGTTTTTGGGAAATCAAGTGTTTGCCCAACACATTCATGGGTCAGCAGGAAAGCAATGATTCCTGCAAAGTACTTTAATATTTGTCCTGTATCTGAAGAAATGAGGAATTAAACCGTTTATAAACAGACACCATTAGAAAACAAAACACTTATTAGCCTGTAGTACAGAAACTAAAAGTCTCAGAAAAGAAAATTAAACAGAATTGTACAGTAGTGCATAACTTATGTCTTATACTATGCAAATATTCAAACTTAGCCAATAATTTTCAATGATCTGGCAGAGTGACTCAGAATGATCCAAGAACTTGGAGATCCGCAAAACTTGTTTGTGTGTGTGAGTGACTGATGGTGCAAAAAGTTTGTCTGAGCTGTCTACGCTCATTGGATGAAACTAGTATGTTTGCATACCATTCTTCTTAAAATGTTAACACATTTAGCCCCATGTGATATCTGCATTGTATGGAAGCTTGTTTCCGCCACAGAATGGAATATAAAAAAGGTAATTGTGACTTTTTATCTCACAATTCTGACTTTATTTCTCAGAATTGCGAGATATAAAGTCAGAATTGCGTGAAAAAGTCGCAATTGCGTGATATAAAGTCGCAATTGCGTGTTATAAAGTCAGAATTGCGAGATATAAAGTCATAATTGTGTGATATAAAGTTGCAATTGTGTGTTATAAAGTCAGAATTGCGAGATATAAAGTCAGAATTGCGTGATATAAAGTTGCAATTGTGTGTTATAAAGTATAAAGTCGCAATTGTGTGTTATAAAGTTAGAATTGCGAGATATAAAGTCAATTGCGTGATATAAAGTTGCAATTGCGTGTTATAAAGTCAGAATTGTGAGATATAAAGTCGCAGTTGCCTGTTATAAAGTCAGAATTGCGTGATATAAAGTCGCAATTGCGTGTTATAAAGTCAGAATTGCGTGATATAAAGTCAGAATTGTGAGATATAAAGTCGCAGTTGCGTGTTATAAAGTCAGAATTGCGTGATATAAAGTCACAATTGCGTGTTATAAAGTCAGAATTGTGAGATATAAACTATTCTGAGAGGAAAAAAGTCAGTCTTTTTCCCCCCATAGAATTGGACATTATAACTCGCAATTGCGAGTTTATATCTCACAATTCCGAGAAAATATGTCAGAATTGCGAGATATAAACTCGCAATTATGCGTTATAAAGTCAGAATTGCGTGATATAAAGTCAGAATTCTTAGTTTTCACTGTTATGCTGACGATACTCAACTCTATATTTCTTCACGCCCTGACGAAACTTACCAATTCACAAAATTAATGGAATGCATAGCTGATATAAAAAAACTGGATGACTAGTAATTTCCTACTACTTAATTCTGAAAAAAAACAGAATAATAGAAATAGAAATATTTTCAGAATAGAAAAATAGTAAAAATGTTTTACTATACTTATGTAAATCAAGCAATGCTGTACTTCTTACTCAAGTAAAATTGAAAAGGAGTATTTATTTTTACTTTACCACCACTGGTATTCTAAAAAATCATAAATACTGTACTTCTGTATACAGTATTTAAGTATATATTATTTTGACAGTGAAATATTTCGGAGTGCAAGAGTATGACGACGAGTGTTGGCATGGCATGCGTAAACAAAGCCAGAAAATATTTGTCACACTCTCAGGAAAAAATCGTATAGCTGTCACAGAGGCAATACCCTTTCAAAATGTGGATCTTTTAGAGGAGTATCGCGCCTGTGAGAGCTGTTGTACCATTTTTTTTCTTAAGAATGTAGCAAAACTAAAACCTGTTAAATGTTCAAGTGGTTTAACATACAAGACGCACCATAGCATTTTTGTGACAAAAGTAGTAACAGTAAATCAAAAATAAATTTATTTGTTGTTTATTGTACCTTCACCAGCCATGCTTCTCTCTGATGTACGTCAGTTCAAACTAACTTCAACGTATTTCTTCAGAACAAAAGGCAATCAGTAAAATAGGAAATTCTGTAAAATCAGATAATAATGATGAAACTGAACAATCAATGATCATTTAATGCTGTTTTTTTTGTCACAAATCACCAAAAAACTACTGACTTTGACTATTAAATGGAATGCAATTTTATCAATAAATTAAAATATAGATTTAGATTTAGAATAAAACATCTGAAGCATCCATTAATGTTTACAACAAATATTTACATTACAACAGCAAAGGTCAACTCTTGTGTAGAAGTGCCTTGGCATCAGTCAGAAAATAAAATAAGATTATTTAATAATAAATTACAATGACACAAACTGAATTTTTAACTTAATTTATGTAAAATTCTTGCTCTTTTACATTTATAACATACTGCTGCATGACTAGATCGAAGACGATTTAAAAAAAAGTACAGCACTGAACAGCACATTTCAAAATCAAAGAATTTCTTTCTACACTCAAATTTGTTTAAAGTAAAAAAAAAAAAAAGATTTACGAAATTCAGTTAAATAGTAAAATTCCATCACATTGAATTAAATAATTCTTATATATTATTATGAAATAAGAATTTTAAATTAGTTAAAAAAAATAGAGCTTAATAAAACATTTTGTATAAATCTTAACGGAACAATGGAATGGACCATTTAGTTTATGTGATTCGTACATAAATTAATTTTTTAAAATACGTTTACATTTATGAATACAAATTCCATAAACTGAAATGGTCTATTCCCTTGTTCCATTAAGATGTATAAAAAATGTTTTATTAAGCTCTAGTTTCTTTACTCATTTAAAATTCTTAATTCATAATATGAATAATATGTAAGGATTATTCAATTCAATTTGATGGAATTTTACTATACAATTGAAATCTGTAAACCTACAAAAAGGGTTAATTTTTTTGTTTGTTGAGTGTATGAGAAAGCAGTCTACAGCATTTACACAATTAATAGAATAAACATACTGATTTATCGCTCCTACCTTACCTCTGGAAACAACCATGAAGTGATACTGAGCTTGTTTCAATGTGTCTGATATTTGTTTTCATGTCAAATTATACACCTACAAAATGATCCTGGAATGAATGTCTTTGTGTAGACATGTTCTCTTACGAGAGTATCTCTCGTACTGCGTAATATCTTACGCTATGGGGAAAACCTCTTTTCCACGAGATATTGAAGCCAAAAATTATCCTTAATTTTGAATTAATGCAAAACGCTGTGCAGCAGCATGCAGACATAGGCAAGACGGCTTGCGTGCCTATTGGCTGCCCTGCGGCAACAGCAGCAGCCTATCGAGAGTGGCCCTGCGTGACACATACCCAATGGGGGCACTTTGCGCCCATTTCGTCACGTCCCGCCAGAAAGGGCGTGGTCCCGCCCTTATAAATACGGCTCGATTAGGCTGGTATACTGATTTTCATCTCTTCAGCGAAGCATCACGCATCGCTGGATCCGGAGTGAGAAGCCGCGCCGTTGAGATAAGCACACAGCGGGACGAGCCTTTGAGTCTGAAGTCGCTGGCATCGCCGCCTTTAGCCGCCGTACCTGCTACGCTTTCCGGCGTCATATCCTTTATTGCAAGTGTGTGTGTGTGTTCGCCGCTGCGACACACATTTTTCCACTGTCTCTCTCTCTCTCCTAAAAGAGCTGCGTCTTTTTCAAGATGCATAGGTCCTGCGGCTCGTGTCGAGCCACACTCAGTGAGGAGGATCGCCATGTCATCTGCGTTTCCTGCCTGGGTGAGGATCATGCGGCTCTCGCTCTCGTCGACGGCGGATGCCATCACTGTGAGCTACTGCCTATGGTGACTCTGAGGACTCGCCTGGCATCCTTCTCAGAGCCTGCACTTCAGCCCGCTGTAGCGCCGCGCCGCAAGAAGCGCCGTGCCCAGCGCGGCCCCGAGCCTTCTCCTGCCCACGAAAGCTCGCCGGTTCGCCCGCCAGCTTCGCCGGCGTCGCTCGAGTCCCTCCCCGACGGACAGCGGCCGCCGCTCGCCGCCGCTTCCGCCATAGAGGTCGACGAAACAGCCGAGGCCTGTTCTCTCCTGGCATCAGATAGTGAGGATTGGGCGAGCTCTGTGGACCTCCCCTCTGCTATCCGCGAGCCTTCAGGAAAACGAGCAGGCATTGAATCAGAGCTGATGCGTCTGCTCTCTCAAGCCGTCGACAACCTCGGCCTCGACTGGGAGGCGCCCGCGCAGCCCGCGCGCAACCGACTGGACGGATGCTTCCTCAAGAAGGACCACGCGCCGTCACAATCCAGGCCCGCGCCTTTTCTTCCTGAGCTTCACGAAGAAGTCGCGAGGTCCTGGGGCGCCCCCCTCTCGGCCAGGGTGCGTACTTCTGTCTCAGCTGCATTCTCCACTGTGGACGGTGCGAAAGACAAAGGGTACCTTTCTCTTCCCCCAGTGGAAGCAGCGGTAGCTTCTCATCTCTGCCCGCCCTCTGCTGGACGGCGAGCGCAGACAACGCTACCATCTAAAGCCTGCCGAGTGACGTCAGCCATGCACGGTCGCGCATACACCGCCGCCGGGCAAGCCGCGTCAGCCTTACACACTATGGCCATTCTGCAGATCTTCCAGGCCGACCTTCTCCGAAAAATGGACGAGGAAGGCGCGGAATCGATCAGCGTCGCGGATTTAAGGAGCGCTACGGACCTGGCTCTACGCGCTACAAAGTCCGCTGCACAGGCCATTGGGCGGAACATGGCCTCTCTCACCGTGGCTGAGAGACACCTGTGGTTAACGCTGTCTGAAATGACTGAGGCGGAGCGCTCTGTATTCCTGGACGCGCCCATTTCGTCAGCTGGCCTCTTCGGATCTGCCGTCAAGGATATCGCGGACAGATTTCAAGAGGTTCAAAAGACATCGCAGGCGATGAAGCACTTCCTCCCGAAGCGCTCGAGTTCCGCAGCAGGTCGCTCTAAACAGCCGCCTGCTCGAAGCTCCCAGCCGCAGCATACACCACCCGCCGCCGCTGCTTCTCAACGCCGCCAGGCCCGAGAACAGAGACCGCGCTCTCGCTCTGCTGGACGCCGCCCCCCTCAGCGCGGGCCCCGGCCGAGGATCGAGATCAAGCCCGAGGTCTCAAAGCCTTCCTAGCCGTGCTAGGAAAGCGACGGTGTTCAAATCCCGCTGCGGCCGGATTTTCACCGAAACGTTTCGCTCGTCCAGTCCCATGCAATGTGACTGTTCCAGTGCACTTAGCAGTCAACAAGCCGGTCCATTTGCCCGCTTGCCTGCACACAAAAGCCGTTTTTACGGCTACCCAGATAAATCCAATAAAGAGTGTATTTTCTGGTGTTCCGGCCACGGCCGATGGTGTTATGAGTGTTGTAAGAATGCCCACGTCTCAGTGCCCATTCCCACACGCAGACACAGCCCACCACAATACAGGGCTAGCACGAATAAAATCGACTCATGTCGATTGTGCAATGAATGTAGTGTACGTGCCCACGACACAGTGCCCACAAACACTACACGAAGCATGTCCCACGGTTTCTGTAAAAACGAAACCAACACATTTTCAGTCGGCGCGAGCCGACAGTGTTCTCAGTGCAGTGAGTGTGCCCGCTATCCCGCGCCCACATTCCCTCACAGACATGCCGAAGCCCACGGGGTTCGTCCCGCTCGCCTTCTCTCCACAATCTGTCAGAGAGAAGCCGAGCGCGGTCGGGCTGCCCGCTGTGATCAGCGCACCCCCCGCCTCGCGCATTGCAAACACAGTGTTTGTTTCTCAGCACACCGGAGCTCTCCGGCCGCCGCTATGCCGCGGCCAGAGCCCAGATTTCATTCTACCTCTAGCTATTCATGCACATGCGTGGGCAAAGCTTCCCGGGGTATCAGAATGGGTGCTGAACACTATAAAAAGAGGCTATTCGCTGCAGTTCGCTCGACGCCCCCGCCGTTGTGCGGCGCGAGTCGAAACGACGGTAAAAAACGAAGTATCTCATCTACTTCGAGCCGAGATAGCGAAACTACTGAGCAAAGGGGCGATAGAACCTTTATCTCAGGCTCAGAGCGAAGGGGGTTTATACAGCAGGTATTTTCTGGTACCCAAAAAAGACGGGGGTCTCAGACCCATTCTAGATCTGCGACAGCTGAACAGAGCGCTCGCGAAGCGCCAGTTCAGAATGATTACAACCAGGAAAATCCTCGCGCAAGTTCGCCGGGAAGACTGGTTTATGTCAATAGATCTGAAAGACGCCTATTTTCAAATACAAATAGCGTCACGTCACAGGCAATTCTTGAGATTCGCCTTCGAGGGCCAGGCATACCAATACAAAGTCCTGCCGTTCGGCCTGTCCCTGGCACCCCGTACATTTACGAAGTGCATGGACGCGGCTCTCGCACCCCTGAGACTCCAGGGCATGCGAATTTTGAACTACTTGGACGATTGGCTGATTCTAGCTCGATCACGATCAGAGCTCATAGAACACAGGGCCACATTACTCGAGCATCTCGAGAATCTGGGTCTCACAGTCAATTGGGCGAAGAGCTCGCTGTTTCCCAGCCAGAAAATTTCTTTTCTGGGAACAGTGCTGGACTCGCTATCCATGACAGCGCGTCTGACGCCAGAGCGCGAACGGGACATTCAGAGCGCCGCGAAATCCTTCCGCCGCGGCTCGGTTGTCCAGCTCAAAAGGTTTCAGAAAATGCTGGGCCTCATGGCCTCAGCAGCTTCAGTGCTCCAGCTGGGTCTGCTTCGCATGCGCCCACTGCAGCTGTGGCTGAAAGCGCGAGTTCCTCCCAGGGCATGGACCGCTGGTCGGTTTCGCCTCCGGGTCGATCTGAAATGCGTTTCAGCTCTGGAACCTTGGAAGATAACCGACTGGTATCAGTCAGGTGTGAGTCTGGGGACTCCCTCGAGTGTGAAGGTGGTGTCCACGGACGCCTCCACCTCGGGATGGGGAGCGCTGCTCGAGGGCAGACCGTTCTTTGGCCAGTGGTCAGAACAGGAAAAGCTCCTACACATAAACTGTCTGGAAATGTTGGCAGTCGACAACGCGCTACGGCGCTTCTGTCCCCAGATAATGGGCCACCACGTCTTGGTCCGGTCGGACAACATGTCAGTGGTGGCATACATAAATCGCCAGGGCGGCACCAAGTCCCGAAACCTTTACAGGCTAACGGAACGCCTCCTGGTCTGGGCTCAGCACAACCTGCTTTCACTGAGAGCGGCGCACGTGCCTGGTCACCTGAATCTGGGACCAGACAGACTGTCCAGAAACAATGTCCCAGCAGGGGAATGGTCGCTGCACCCGCAGACGATCCAACTGCTGTGGGAGACATTCGGCAGAGCGCAAGTGGACCTGTTCGCGTCCCACGAGAACGCTCACTGTCCGAAATATTTCTCCAAGAGCAAGGACGCGCTGGCCCACGTCTGGCCCCGCTGTCCCCTCTATGCTTTTCCCCCCGTCTCGCTCCTGCCTCAAGTGCTGGAACGAATCAGGGAAAATGGATGCCCAGTGCTGCTTGTGGCTCCGCTCTGGACAAACCAGACTTGGTTCCCAGTCCTGATGCGGCTGACCAGCACTGCCCCGTGGCCAGTACCGTTGAGGAAAGACCTCCTCTCTCAGGCCGAGGGCTCGATTTGGCATCCTCGCCCGGAACTATGGTCCCTACATGCATGGGCCATCAACGGGTACCCGCTAGCCTCCCGGAGGGAGTGCTAAACACGATCACGCAGGCAAGGGCCCTGTCTACTAGACGGCTCTATTCCACGAAATGGTCTGTGTTCTCTGCTTGGTGTCAAGCTCTGCGCTTTTCACCTGTAGACTGCGGGGTCACGGAAGTACTCTCCTTCCTTCAAGAGCTGCTGGATAAGGGCAGGTCCCCATCCACGCTCAAAGTGTACGTGGCGGCCATAGCAGCGTTTATAAAACCTGTGTCTGGCCAGTCACTGGGGAAGAACGACCTAGTCGTGCGATTCCTCAAGGGAGCTCGGAGGCTGAACCCTCCCAGACCTCCTTCAGTCCCGGTGTGGGACCTTTCTACGGTTTTGGAAGCCATGAAAGGTGCCCCGTTCGAGCCACTCCATTTGTCAGACATGAAGCATCTGTCTTTCAAAACGGTGTTCCTTTTGGCTCTCGCTTCAGTGAAGCGCATAGGGGACTTACAAGCGCTTTCGGTAAGCGCGTCATGTATGGAGTTTGGGCCTAATGACTCTAAGGTCATACTCAAACCAAGGCACGGGTACGTGCCCAAATCCCTCAACACACCGTTCAGGGCCCAGGTCATTTCCCTGTGCGCTCTCTCGGTTCATGATGAGGAGAAAGATGCTAGTCTCCTTTGCCCTGTCAGGGCACTGAGAGCTTATGTGTCCCGCTCGTCTGTCTTCAGACAGACCGAGCAGCTCTTTGTTTTGTTTGGCGGACGCTCCAAGGGCCTGGCCGCATCAAAACAGAGCCTATCCAGATGGGTAGTCGACGCCATAGCACTGGCTTACACTTCTAAGGGCCTGCAGTGTCCTTTGGGTGTCAGAGCGCACTCCACAAGAGGCGTGGCCTCATCGTGGGCGTGGTATAGTGGGGTTACCTTGCAAGATATCTGTACGGCCGCGGGCTGGGCCTCGCCGTCTACATTTATAAGGTTTTATAACCTAGAGGTTCCCGCCTTACAAGCCAAGCTTCTGTCGGTTTAGAATTCAGTGCTATCTGCCCCGCAGTGCGGCCCAGATGCTGAGTTTGCCTGTGCATCGCTCACTAAGCGATAGAAACTGCCCCTTGGGTGTTGAATAACCCGTACTATTACCCAGTTCAGGCTGAACACGTTCACCCTGTCTGCGTGAAACACTGTTAACATAACTAGCTCCTGTAGGATGCTATTTTATGGGGAATGATGCTTGCAGCCTCTCTTCTCCGACTCTCTGTGAGTCTATGGTGATTATGCACTATATGAGCCCCGGGCTACTGCCCTTGGGACTTTGGTGTCGGATCCCAGTACGCACGGCGTTTTGCATTGTGTTCCCCATAGCGTAAGATATTACGCAGTACGAGAGATACTCTCGTAAGAGAACGTACTCGGTTACTAACGTAACCTCGGTTCTCTCTAGAGAGGGAACGAGTACTGCGTATCTTGCCGTGCATACACAGCTCTGGTTCGCTTCGGCGATGAAAACCAGTATACCAGCCTAATCGAGCCGTATTTATAAGGGCGGGACCACGCCCTTTCTGGCGGGACGTGACGAAATGGGCGCAAAGTGCCCCCATTGGGTATGTGTCACGCAGGGCCACTCTCGATAGGCTGCTGCTGTTGCCGCAGGGCAGCCAATAGGCACGCAAGCCGTCTTGCCTATGTCTGCATGCTGCTGCACAGCGTTTTGCATTAATTCAAAATTAAGGATAATTTTTGGCTTCAATATCTCGTGGAAAAGAGGTTTTCCCCATAGCGTAAGATATTACGCAGTACTCGTTCCCTCTCTAGAGAGAACCGAGGTTACGTTAGTAACCGAGTACGTTATCACCATAAGAATGTAAATGTGTGTGGATCACGCGCTAGAGAAGTTTGATTCCCTCTGTTATATCCATGTTCTCTTGTGTGAACAGAGAAGAGAGACATCATAACAGAAACAATGTGGGCTACATTATATCAGGTGTAAATCATATTATATATACATTAATAAAATTCCCTTGATAAACTATAGTATTATAAGTACGGTGACATTTCACATCAAGTCTAAAATGTAATCAAAAAGCAAACAGTTACTGTCATTGCATAACTTAATTGTATCATGACCACACCTAACAGCTTTTGTTCAAGAACGCGAAAGGGAGGATTTGAGATTAATTGCCCATGATTCATCAGATTCCTGTAAACTCAATGAACACTATTTATATCTTATTTATAAAACGATTAGCAGCTAGTTCCAGTCCTTGATTCTGATTGGTCAAAAGCTGTGTTTTATTCATGATAAAACACGGCTAATGACCACTTCACCCCACGGTTCTGTGTATCGCTACACAAAACCCCCTAGCAACCACTCTTAGTAACGTAAATATTATGTTTGATCTTATTTGTATTGTTCATTGATCCTTATAGAGTGGAGTATTGTGAGGGATCGAGTAAGCGAGTGTACCTGCATTTACAGTAGATATAGAATTTTCCTTCAGGTCAGTCCTATATTTGTAATATAAAATACGTTTGAATGTCCGCCGCGATATCTTGCCCTTTTTTCCGTGTCCTCCGGTCATTTGTCAGTTGACTCCGTGTGGACAAGTTTCAGTCCTTTCAATATAGGTCCGGGTATCGTTCGTTCATTTGTTTTTGCTTTCACATATGAAAACGAAAAAACGAGAAAACAACTCCTATTTTCGTTTTTTCGTTTTTTTAAAAAAAAAACGAAATTATGACTTGATTTTTGGTTTTCCCGTTCTTGCACGGAAATCAGAAAAAACACTTGATATTCCGATTTTCCCCTGTAGGTGGTGCTAAATCTGATTGGCAGGATATGCATTCATTGTTCCCTTTCGAGGGAACTCGCGATGCGTCGATGACGCTTTGGGAACGCCTTCGCGTGATTACCTCTGAAGCACGTATGTCAATTAGTCCAATGGAATGAATGAACGCCACGGGCGGGTGACGTCATGACCAGGAAAGGATATAAGCACATCCGGTGCGTTACTCGCGTTAGCTTTTGTGCCTCAGCAAAGCGCTCTGTGTCAAAACTGTCTGTGAATATTTATTGTTGTCTGTCTGATATATATACACACTATGGAAACATTTGCACAAACTCTGTGTTCTCCCTGCTCGCGTTATTTAACGAGTAGGGACACACACGAGCTTTGTGTGATGTGTCTGGGAGTGGAGCATGCGGTATGCCTTGGCTGATTGCCAACATTGTGAGAAGCTTTCGCATCGCATGCTTCGCTCCCCGCCTGTCACTTTTCGAGGGAAGTGGCCAGGCTCGCTATTCTCAGGGTGCAGGACCCGCGTCTGCCGAGGCGGCGCGGAGAATGCATTCCTGTGGATAGCATATAGGATCTCGAGGGATCCATGGCTCTCTCTCCGGTCTCGGAAGCCCGCGCGGCGGTCTCTTCCGCCCGGGGGGAGAGATCAATGCTTCAGTGCTCTTCCTCCGAGGGGGTAGTGCTGGGCATTGAAAGTAACAAAGAAACACGATCATGGGGGAAGTGGATTTGCCATCTCTTTCCCCAGCGTATGAGAAATATATATACACATATATAATAGTTTATATATTATATATAAAAAAAAAATATATATATATATATATATATATACATATTTATTTAAAAAAAAAGAATAATAAAGCTGGTGGAGGTGCTGCTTACCAAGGCTGTAGATAAATTAAATATTTAATGGCCAGCAGAAATAAAGGGGAGCTCGTCCTAAAAATAAAGAACGAGTTTCCTTCCCTCTATTTTCACCTCTATCACGGGGCCTTCCATTTTTTCCCAATATGCACAGCGAGCTGTCTAGATTATGGAAAAAAGCCTTACTCATCTTGTCTTTTAGCCCCCAAGTTCATGTATATTCAGATATTAAGGGCTTAAGAGAGAATGGCTATGGGGCAGTACCCCGGGTAGAACAGACGCTTACTAGCTATCTGTTTCCCGGTTTAGTATCGTCCCTGAAGGCTTCGACTTCTCTCACTAAACCATTAAAAAATATATATATATTTTTAATCTAGTGGGAAAAGCATTTTCGGCAGTGGGTCTAGCAGGAAGCTGCTTGCACAATATAGCAGTGCTACAAGCATATCAGGATGACCTGCTGGGGTATTTGGACAGAAGTGAGGGAGTTGGCCCGATGGGGTTTGAGAACTTCGTCGGGCCACCGATTTATCTCTCTGTGAGACACCTCGGGCTCAATTTGATGGAAATCATGGAGAAAGATACAAGAGAATCTCTCCCTCGCTATGTCCAACCCCCTTGGGCTGCTGGGCGTGAGCAGCTCCAGCCGTCTTGTTTCTCATACGCAACACAGCAGCCAATGCCTTCAAAGCAGAAGCCGGATCCGAGGACTGTTCTTCACGCTGAGAAGGCTTCGGCTCAAAAGAAAAGGTCTGGCGCCACCGGCGTCAGACCGGTGAGGGCAGCCCCAACCGGGGTGGAACGGTGTACACCTCATTATACGGTGCCCTTTCCATCTCGGTGCCCTCAGGGGACCGTTCTGCCAACCCCGCCACCATTGGTGCTTCGGGGCGCAGCGGTCTCCAGCGAGCTTCTGGCGCAGCGTCAACTCGACATTGCGTCGGACTCGCGCCCTCTGAGGGGGGTTCGAAAACAGTCAGTTCGGGTGGTTCCTGCCAGTATGCTTCAGGTCCCTGAACTGGCTGTCTTTATTACACCAGAGGCCAGCCTCGAGGGGCTGGTTCCCTTGGTAGATTTTCTGGCAGCGCGGAAGCTACTGCCAAATATATCTCTATGGGTCCTGCAGTTAGTAGTAAGAGGCAGATTTGGTTCTCGTCCTCCAGGCTACAACGGGGTGTTGCTCACGTTAGTGCATTCCGAGCAGGCTCTGGTAATGGAGCAAGAGGTAAAGGCCCTGTTAGCAAAGAAAGCTATAGAGCAGGTGTACTCATCCGACATTGCGTCAGGTCTTTACAGTCATTATCTCATTGTTCCAAAAAAGGATGGAGAGCTGCGTCACATACTAGATCTTCGTCTGTTGGAGTGTTCGGTGCTGGAACTCAAGTCCAAAATGCTGACACTCAAACAGATCGTGACTCAAATCAGTTCCGAGGAGTGGTTTATCACGATAGATCTAAAAGACGCATACTTCCTTTCGGTCTAGCTCTATCACCCCGCACATTCACAAAGCGTGTAGACGCAGCTCTGGCCCCGCCAGGCTGCAGTGCAAATGCATTCTGAATTGCATAGATGACTGGCTGATTCTAGCGGAATCAGAACAGTTAGCGGTTCGGCACCGAGGTGTCGTTCTCGCTCATATGCAGATGTTGGGGTTGAGGCTCAATGCCAAGAAGAGTGTGCTTTCTCCAGTACAGAGAACCACTTTCCTTGGTGTGGTATGGGATTCAGTGACGATGCGGGCCACTCTGTCGCCCGTTCGTGTAGCTGCTATCCTAGCAGCCACAAAAGAGCTGAGGCTAGGCCAGTCACGCACTGTAAAACAGTTTGAGAGACTGTTGGGTCTTGTGGCAGCAGCGTCCAACGGGATACCTTTTGGCCTGCTGTACATGAGACCTTTACAGTGGTGGCTCAGGACCAGAGGGTTCTCCCCGAGGGGAAACCCACTTCGTATGATCAAGATCACGCGGCGGTGTCTCCGCGCCTTGGTTATATGGAGGAAACACTGGTTCTTAACCCAGGGTCCGGTGTTGGGAGCTCTTTGCCATCGAGTTGTGATCTCGACAGATGCTTCCCTCACCGGCTGGGGAGCGGTATTGGAAGGCCGCTCAGCTCAGGGTTTGTGGAGGAGTCATCATCTCTCTTGGCACATGAATTGCCTAGAGATGATGGTCGTCTTCAATGCTTTGAGACATCTCCTCCCAGACCTGAGGGGCCATCATGTGTTGTTCTGGAACAGTGACTGTTAGGCCTCAGGGCAGCAGCGGCCAATGTGATACCCTTTGACCTGCTGTACGTGAGACCTTTACAGAGTTGGCTCAGGACCAGAGGGTTCTCCCTGAGGGGAAACCCACTCCTTACGTTCAAGATCACGCGGCAGTATCCCCGCGCCTTGGTTATATGGAGGAAACTCTGGTTCTTGACCCACAGACAACACGTTGGTGGCCTCTTATTTTGGTCCCTCAGGAAATTACGCTGTCTGAGGGCAGTGTATATTCCAGGGGGGGGCCAGAATATTGGAGCAGACACCCTGTCGAGGCAGGGGCTGAGGCCAGGGGACTCCACCCCGAGGCGGTGGAGCAAATATGGGAGTTTTACGGCCAGGCAGAAGTGGATTTGTTCTCGTCTCAGCATACGACGCACTGTCCACTCTGGTTATCCCTCACTCAACCAGTCCCCTCGGGGCTGGATGCTATGGTGCAGACGTGGCCGAGGCTACGTCTGTACGCATTCCCCCTGTTGCTCTGCTCCCAGGAGTTCTGGAGTGAATCCGCCAGGATGGAATAAGCCTATTTAGTAGCACCACCCTGGCCGAGCTGTATTTGGTTTGCGGACCTAATTTTTCTCCTCGACGGACCTCCCTTGGCGGTCCCGATCAGGAGAGACCTTCTGTCTCAGGCAGGGGATGCAATATTGCACCCCCGGCAGGGGATTTGGGAACTGTGGGTTTGGCCTCTGAGGGGGCCCAACTCATAGAGAGTGGTCTCTCAACCGAGGTTGTTGTCCAGAGCTCCCGCTACGAGGAAACTATATTCACTATTTCGAGAGTTTTTCTCTTCTTGGTGTTACCAGCGTCAGTGGGATCCGGTTAACTGTTCAGTAAACACAGTATTCGAGTTTCTGCAAGAACGCTTTGTATCAGGTCTATGTCCTTCCATGCTTAAGGTATACGTGGCGGCCATTGTGGCTTTCCACGCCCTGGTGGGTAGTACATTTTTGGGTCGAGACCCCCTGATCACTCGTTTCCTTCGTGGCACTTTGAGGCTGAGGCCTGCAACTTGCACTAGGGTGCTGGCTTGGGACCTTGCAATAGTTCTAGAAGGCCTATCTGGGGCTCCCTTCGAGCCCTTAGATTTGGTCTCAGAGAAGTTCCTTTCTTTTAAGACTATTTTCTGCTAGCTATTTCGTCCCTATAAGAGTCAGACCTTCAGGCCCTTTCGGTCCCCACCTGCCTTGAGTGCACCGGGGATGGCCAAGGCTATCTTACCGAATCATGGATATGTTCCAAAGGTGCCTACCATTATTCCGAGGCCTATTGTGCTGCAGGTTTCTGTCCTCCCCCGGTTTATCGGACCAGGAAAAGCTGAACCTTTTGTGCCCAGTGCGAGCACTGGACACTTATGTTCATCGGACTTCTCTGTCGAGAAAATCCAACCTATTGAGCATTTAGATAGTCGAGAATATTCTTCTTGCTTGTGAGTCCTCTGGCCAACCACTTGGTGGTCAGGGCTCATTCCACTAGGAGTATGGCTTCTAAGCTTTATTATCTGGAGTTCTCTCCAATACGTTTGTGATGTGGCGGGCTGGTCCTTACCGCTCACATTCGTGAGGTTTTACAGCTTGGACCGGGAGCCCCAGGTTCCCAGGTGCTTCTTACTTATTTTGCCGACAGTTTTTATCATCTGGCATTTTGTAAGTACGGCGGATTGGGTATTCTCGTTCCCAAAGCGTCATCGACGCATCGCGAGTTCCCTCAAAAGGGAACGTCTCAGGTTACGACTGTAACCCTAGTTCCCTGAGAAGGGAACGAGACGATGCGTCGCCCTGCCATACTTCCTGCATCCCTGCGATCGACTTTGCTTCGGCTCTAAAAGCTAACGCGAGTAACGCACCGGATGTGCTTATATCCTTTCCTGGTCATGACGTCACCCGCCCGTGGCGTTCATTCATTCCATTGGACTAATTGACATACGTGCTTCAGAGGTAATCACGCGAAGGCGTTCCCAAAGCGTCATCGACGCATCGTCTCGTTCCCTTCTCAGGGAACTAGGGTTACAGTCGTAACCTGAGACGTTTTTCAAAATAAAAGTTTTCCCAACACTGTATTTGTTAGCCTGTAAAATTAATAGTCTATATGCATGCTATTTGTCACCCAATTATTTGGCTTCACTGATTGAAAATAACTGGCTGAAATAGCCTAAATGTAAACATGTTCAGGCATTGACAGTTGTCAGAGTGGTTATCAGACAAAAGGCAGAATGGAGAGAAGGCCCTTCTTATAGTATATTGCATTCCTTCGCAACATAGGTTACTTTGCCTTCCCTACTCCTGCTCACTACAGTTTTGAGGATGCCTTTCAAGATAACCACTGGCCAACACCTACAGTAGGTAGTCAACCAGAATGCCTATTACCGCCGCGGCAAAAATAAACCAGTCGCATTATTATTTTATACAAAGTCATTCGCGAAATGACCGCCAGATGGCGCAAATGGATATTGTACAAAACAGCAGTAATTGCCGCATTTTAAAATGTATGTGTAATGTCAATTAACAGTAAGGGTGAAATACTATAAATATGGTAAACAGAATAGAACATTTTTGAAAAAAATAGAAAAAATAGAGACGAGAACAATATAGCTTATATTTCATATTGTAGACCTCGGTTGGCGACATAGCCTATTCCCCGGGGGAGAGACGCGATAAAAAATAAAATAAACAAACAAAAATAAATTAGGTGCAATGAAGCTGATCATTTTTACTTTTCTATTGAGGAATGAGACGAATGAAGAGCGCTTCTCGCTCATATGAGCAAAAAACACTGGATGGCCGAATAGAAATTAGGTAGGCCTAGGCCTAATGATCATTTCTGACACGGGTTCAAATCCCGAATGGACTACAGTAAATTTTATATTAGCCTATTAATGCATTTTATAGCCTATTATTAATGCAGAGAGATTTGTCTAGTTCTAAAACTTAAACCATAGGTCTATCGTTTTTTTTTTTTGTTGCTTATATTTATCAAATAAAATTACCATGCTTTCCATTTTACACTAAGGAACAAATACTATCCAACAGAATTACTTTACATCTGTATAATAATTCCAATCGTAATTTCAAAAGCAGTTCTATATAAAAAATAAATAAATGGCTACTTCACCAATATACCATATCAAATATAAAATAAAGATATGCAATAAACGACAAACAATAAAATCAGAACCAGTTTCAGTTACGTTAATGGTTCCAGTGGCCTTAATGCATGCACGGCTTTTCAAAATGTCACAAAGCGTTTTGAGATTTTTTTGAATGAAATATTGAATTTTATATTTAAGTGTTTTGTCACACCACGCCGAGAGGCGCTATTGTTCTAAAGTCGGGTTTTATTCTGGCATGTTGAATTAGTGTTCGACAAACGCGGTGGCGCATTCATTTGGATTTTTGTTTCTCCTCATAACAGCTAAAATAACTTAATAGGCTTACACACCTAATTTGGTCATACAGATAAGAATAGAGTAGCCTACATCGTTCAAAACTGTAAACTTTTATTCACATCAGGCTAACGACAAAAATGTATCTCTGTCTCCGGGAACTGCGCATCACAAAAATTAACCGAAAGCCACTTGCCTAGAAATCGGCTATGTCTAAAGCCTTTAAATGTGTAAATATTTAATAAATGTTATCTGATTGTGTAATCCAACTGAAACCGAGAGGTACAGAGGATCTACTCAAACATGTTTAGCTATCATGTGAGCGCTTCCCAATGAGGAAAGGACAAGGGGGAAAATCTCGCTCGTATTAAATGTAGGCTACATCGCCCTGAATTAAAATGTAAAAACAGATCAAATCATTTATTTCTCCAAATGTTGCGATATTGTTTCAAGTTCATAATTATTCTATAAATGATATTTAGTTTAACAGCAGCACCACAAAGCACCTTGGTTCGAGATTTATCTAAATAAAAAAAATAAAAAACTTAATTCACAAATAGCATGCACTGGTTGTAAGGAGCCAAAGATCCATGTGGAATTTAATATTGAGTTGAACATTTTGTTCATGACAACAAATGAACATGCGTTTGAAGATCCCAAACTGACCCAACCCGAAGTAGCGTTTTATTTCTTCAATTATTGAAATAATTAAATATTTAATAATACACTTTTATGACAGAAATATCCCTAAATGTAGCCTAAATTATTTAATTCCTTGATAGCCTAATGCTAATGTCTACATAGGCTATATTTGGTTTCAGTTCTCGCGCTCCAGTTCACGGATCATGAAACTGCGCCCTATTGTTTTATTTTATTTTACAAAAGCACAACGTTTTCTTGTTATTGTGAGTTTACACAAATATAAGTTGCGAATAATGTATTATTATTTTCTGTATGACCAGAAATGATCAATGTATTTTAAGTTATTTCCACTGTTGATAGGAAAATGCAAGTGTTCGCGCCCGCGCCTCCCTGCCATGCAGTGTGCGTTCCCCACTCCGCACAAACCCTTGGATAGCCTATGCGTAACAATCTTGTGTTTATTTGTGATAATCTTAGCCCTGTATTATTATTGTCTAACCTGTATTATGAATGACATTTGACGAATTGCTTTGTTCCTTTTTTGGATAAAAGCGTCTTCTAAATATGTAGCCTAAATGGTATAATAATGATGATACTAATTATTATTATTATTTGCATATACAAGGACCCCAAACACACCACGTCTTCTAAGTTAGGTGACTGTAGGCCTATACTTTAATCCGCTTCAGTTAGGCTTTTAGTCCAAAAGAGCGCACATTTTGAAAAATCTTGATAAATTCTCATATGCTCACGTCTCATTACAGAGAATGATAATTTCTATTAATTTGTTCACTAAATTTTGTGCTCTCGAGAGTTTTAAGCGCTCTCTCCACTGCCATCAATATAGGGATAAGCATACATGTCATCAAAATAAAAAAAAAAAAACATAAAAAAAAAATTTAGGCAACGAGTTCCCGTTTTATATAGGCCTATTTATAAAACGAGCCTGTGATATGTGAGTTATCACACCAGCAAGAGTGCTGTTTTTCCGAACATCTTCTGCACAATCGCAAATGTGACATTATACAACAGTTTAATAAAGTTACTGAGATAGACAACATTCTGTTTTTGCTCCGTCCAAACAGGAGAACCGCTGCGCCTTCGAGCAACACGCGTTTTGTTCCTCAACATATCAGCATTTTTGACAGAATCAGACGAGTAAATGATACAGTCGTTTGCTAAGTACGAATACGAATTAGGATTTTTGAACGAATCGTTTAAATAAAGAATTCAACTCCCTCATTAAGATGGAGACTTGCCGCCACCTACTGGCGTGTTAGTTTCAATTAAAAACTAGACGTTTCATTTTTTTCAGTCATTTCATATTTCTACATTACATTTTTTACATTTAAAACATTAATCTCTTAACATAATTATGCAATTACAATTTGCTGTGTAAACCCACGTGCCATTTCTAAACAGCCTCCTTTATTTGGTCATATAGCCAAAACACCATTTGCATTCTGATTGAATTTGTTGACTAAATTTAAGGATCTGACATATGAGGATAGATGGCTATGACAATGAATTTTAAAATTAATTGTCCTCTTGGCTTTATTATTAAAGTTTTGATCTTCTCTCAACGGAGTGAGCACATATTATATTGTATTATAATGACAATGTAATATTAGCCTACCTCTAAACTTTGAGTAGGCATGTTGCATATTACTTGTTCTAGGAACCTCAAAACATTTTTAATTTTTTTGTGTAATTTGTGCTACTCCATCGTGATATTTGTAGCGTAAGTAGGGCCCAAACATAAACTCAACCCCAGGGGCCCCCAGCCCACTAAAACCTGTATGTGCATACAAGGTCATAAATAACAAATAGACATTATACAAATATATATTATTCATAAGAATTATGAATTTAGGCTTTACATTTAGGCTATTTCAGTCAGTTATTTTCAGTCAGTGAAGCCAAATAATTGGGTGACAAATAGCATGCACATAGACTATTAATTTTACAGGCTAACAAATACAGTGTTGGGAAAACTTTTATTTTGAAAAACAATGAATGCATTTCCTCCCAATCAGATTTAGCACCACCCACAGGGGAAAATCGGAATATCAAGTGTTTTTTCTGATTTCCATGCAAGAACGGGAAAACCAAAAATCAGGTCATAATTTAGTTTTTTCGTTTTTCTAAAAAAACGAAACAACGAAAAAAGGAGTTGTTTTCTCGTTTTTTCGTTTTCATATGTGAAAGCAAAAACAAATGAACGAATGATACCTGGACCAATATAAAAGTCTTCTCAACTGACTGACTCACTCACTCATAAAGGCGGTCTTTGCCGCCATTTAATGGCAAAATAATGTAACTTCTGTCGCTGTTCACGCCACGGGCAGGGACTATTTTTTTCCAGCGGAAAGAATGCTTTTAGTGGTTTTACTTCATGAAAGTTTCATTGATACATATTTTTTTGCTTTAATATTTGTATTGTGTGGTAACGTTAACCGTTTTATAACGTAAGCAATATGAAAAAGATTAATTTGCTAAACAAATTCTTATTACTGCACAGCCCCACCTTATTTCTTATTGCTAATCATTGTTTAACAAATTAATATTCTCACCCTTCAACCACTGAACATCAAAAGGAAACTTAAAAATGTATAAGTATTAACAAATTACAATAGCAGACCATGCTACAACACTGAAAGCTTGGATGAGTATTTCCACGTTAAATATTAGCCTACTGTAGTAATATGTAAGTCTATATATTAAGTAATATGGTTACAGTCCGCCATTAACTGGAGCATGGATGGAAATTTCAAAGTAGGCTACTTTCAGTCATTTTAACAGATGAAGAGCAGATAAGAACATCTGTTGTCTTTTCATATTGTTTCTGTAATGCCAGTTGCACTAAAAAACAAAACAAAGGGAGAGCTGGATCCAAATGCAGAAGTGTTTAATAATAAAAATAAACATTACAATACCAGAACAGAATGAGTAACACCAAGCATACATCCATGTAGGACAAAATCTGACAAAGAACACAGGAAACACAGGGGTTTAAATACACAGGGGACAAGTTAACAAGACACGGGAAAACTACAAACATGGCCAGAGGACACAGGAATGAACACAGAAACAATGAGAACAGGGAACACTGCAACTTAAAATTCCTTTAGACAGGGTAACACAAGACAGAAATCATGACAATTACAGTGAAATACAACACTGCTCACACACATTGGACTGAACAGAGGTCTCGTCACAGATATTCACCAATGTCACATTAAAAATCCAAGCGTTACATTATTTCCTGGTGGATAAAAATAGAGCATATGATGGTAAATGTACAGCTTATTCAGTCAAACTGATTATTACTCAAGATTATTCGTAGGGCAACAGGTCCAACAAAGTTATATGATAACAATGCTCATAAAATGTATAAAGCTGACAAATCTGACAAAGAGCAGGCATTTTTTTACAACTTTTGTTTGTCTTTGTTTTTTAAATTGGCATGGATTCTGTGTGTTTGTGCCTAAAATTCACTATACATCCATCAGCGTCTCAAGATTTCTTGCTGGGGCTATAGGCGGTACTCACAAACAAAGAAATCTCACTGGTCAAATATTCTTCTCCAAATTGTTCAAAACATCTAATACAATATATACCATTTTAATATCATTAACTATTTCACAGAACTGAACACTTTCAGGCTGAACTTAGTAAGGACACAACGTAAGATTCTGTAGCTCATCCTTAATAATGAATGTATTCAGAGGTCTGAGGCAAAAATTAAAAAATCTGAATTTCCCATTAAATGGTAACCATTACAAATCAAACAGACCAAAGAAGTATTATAACAAAATCAGGACTTTTATAAACCTGTTTTAAAAAAAAAAAATGTGTAAAATAATTGTTTTTTTGCCCATAACTATGCGTATTATTTTGCATTTTAGGCTCATTTTGAGCTCAAAATATGTGCTATCATGGAAGTGTAATTGTTTAGCTGATTTATTTTTTTATAGGGGTGTACTTTCACCCATGTTGTACAGTTAAGATGTGTGTGTATACTTTTGAGAATCTTTAAAAAACGGACAACGGAGCAAAACCTTGGACTCAGAAGTAGGCTAGAAAGGCATTTTCTATGGCAACACTATCAAGGCCAATATGAATCTGCAGGGATCAGGTGGTACAGTGATTATGTGGTACAAGTCAGAGCTCTCAGAAAATTCTGAGTTTACTAGTTGGAATCTCGTAATCACAGTAATTAGGACATGGCGTGAATGCACCTTAACTTTATGCACATGAGCTGCAACTCAACTACTAAGTAAAGATGGAGGTCTCGCGATCAGCCAACAATGGCCAACCAGCAATAGAAAAACACATACTACTAGTAGCAACTGACTATAAATCAACTGTATGATTAAATCGCTGCCTTGTTTATTTATTTAGCTTAAGTTTCATCACAGTGCTAGCTTGTGACAGAATGATCTTTAAATTACACTGGAAAGGAAACATGATTCATTTAAACTCTACTGTCAACCATAGATATGTATACTGGCCCTTGAAGCACAGGAAGAGGGTCGTCTGGTCCGATAAGTTCGTATTGATTTGTTTGGTAGACTACTCCTAAAAAAATCACAACCAATTATTTTTCAAAATGATGAAGATGAAGAGCTTTTGAGCACTGTATTTCTAACCAACAGAACAAAAGCCTTTGGTATACAACTCAATACATTTTCATATTGCTTGTGATCACGTTGAAAATGATATTTTTCACAGAAAGTCCTGTGATCCATAAAATGACCTTCCTCATCTAAAAGATGGACAACAGACCAGACACCTCTCTCCCACCAATCTTTTATAAAGAGTGATGTATTCCTAGATTCAAATATAACTATTGTTTCAAATGGGTGAATTATGAGGGGTAAAGTTATGTTTATAAATCAACTTCCAGTATAAAAGAACTTGCCTATGAAAGACTGACAATTTGAGAGGGAGTTTTTTCTATTGAGAAATCACAACGAAATAAAAATTAAATTCAACCAATTCAACCAATTTTTAAAAATATTACTAGGGGTGCAAAAACAAAAACTATTATTATTTATTAAACAAATTAATCTTAAAAGCTCCATTCATGCAGTCAGAATCTATGGTCTGTAAACCCACATCTTTATTATCTTTCACTAGTACCCCTTTTTTATATAATGAGCTTTTCTCCTCCAGATGTAGTTGAAATTAATCTGGTTGACCAACTTAATTTTCTCATCAGAAATAGGAACGGAGCCTGCAGGGTTAATGCATCAAGATAGAGACTCAACTTTTGTCATCAAAATTCTACAAATAAATGTCTCTCACTCTCTCTGCATCCATCTGTCCAATATGGTCTTGCATTCAGCTATTAAATATATTTAATGTTTCACATTTTGTGTCATGGTCCATGACATCTGAGGCAGAGACTACTGAACAGGTACACCCATACATGACAATGTTGTTCCCTGGTGGAAGTGACCTCTTTCAGCAGGATAATGCACCCTGCCACACTGCACACATTGTTCAGGAATTGTTTAAGGAACACGGTGTTGCCCTGGCCTCCAAATTCCCCAAATCTCAATCTAATTGAGCAGCTGTAGGATTGATCCACGACGGCTCCACCACGCAATACCGAACTTGAAGGATCTGCTGCTAATTTCTTGGTGCCAAAAACCACAGGACAACTTCAGCGGTATTATAGAGTCCATGCCTTGGCGGGTCGGCGCTGTTTTGGCAGCATGCAGAGGACCAACAGCAAATTAAGCAGGTGGTCATAATGTTTTGGCTCATTGACATAGATATTCATACATGTGTTTATCTCTGGTTGCAGACGCACAGACATCTTGCTCTTGAGTGTTCATCGACCGGCTTTGACTGTTCCTATATGGTGGAAGGCTTACATATAGCGGTCCATAGAAACAGCCGCCAATGAAGAATCTATGTATATGCATATATATATACTGTCAACCCTCTGAAACCCTGCTTGGCTTTATGTAAAATGTCCTGGAAAATATTGTCATTCTCCTGGAAATGTATTTTTTTATTTTAAGATTTCTTTTAGCTGAGAACGAAGAGTTTACCACTGGCCCAAACACAATTAAAGGTAGTAGGGGAAATAGCTATGTTCAGGGACACAGAGTTTTGTAAAGTGAGTGAAGTCATTTGAATGACGCTGTTTAGTTTCGTGTTAGCTATTCCAGCTTGCTAATGTTATTAACTGCTCGAATCAAATGCTAACTAGTAAGCAGCTACCTAAAGTTGTTAGCATTAGAGAGTGTGATTAACAGACATATCGACAAAGTTACAGCGAGACGAGTGCAACCTGATTAGTCTTTCTTTTTTCTAATATATACATTCGACTGCTCCAGACAAGTCGATGCTTCTGCCATCTTGGAATGGTCAATATTCAGATTCTGCCGTCACTCACAATGAAACAAAACAATGAATTTTCTTGGTCGGCGGGTTCTAGTAGACTTCCCTGAAATGAGCTTTTGCGGGGTGGAATGTTTGATTTTATATTGTTTTAGAAATACTGAACAGGCATCAAGGCTTTCTATTTACAACATGTTTTTGAAGTGTTGAGCAATATAGCTAATCACAGACATGTCAGTTAAACCGAAATTGTTACCAGTAACCAGTTGACCGAAATTGCGATGATTCGTGATAGATGAAATAGTAATATGCACAAATAGAAGTCTTGCCGCGTGAATGCACTAATAGACCAGTCACTTGTTCCATTACATGTGTAGAAGATTGGGGATTTTCCTCCATTACTCCCCCTGGTGGAGAATGGGAACAATTTCCCCATGGATTCAGCTGTGTCAGATACCGGCTGGTTAATCATTATCATGATTGCACTTATAATAAAAGCAAGGTGCACAGGTAGCTGAGCTTGTGGGCGAGGTGAGTAGAATAAAGAGACTGTTGAGAACAATAAATGGTGAAAGGGTAGATAGCTTATCTGTTCTTCTGGAATTTCAGGAATCTTCACTTCCAGAAAGGGTAAGAATAGGATGCATGAGCTTTCAAGTTAGGCCGTATATTCCTCCACCACTACGATGTTACAAATGTCAGAGGTATGGGCACATAGCAGCAGTTTGCAAAGGGAAGTAGAGGTGTCCCAAATGCGGAGGTGAACATAGAGTTGAAGAATGTAAGGAAAATGTGCAGGATAAATGTTGTAATTGTGGTGGCCAACACAGAGTAACATATGGTGGATGTGAAGTCAGGAAAAGGGCTGTGGAAATACAGCAGATCAAAACAGTAAACAACATAAGTTATTCAGAGGCAGTGAAGAAAGTACAAGCACAAAGGGAAAGGGTTGATATTGACATTGCTGCCCAGGTGTCGAGAATAGATGCAGGTGAAACAGAGAAAACAAAAACAGAATTGACAGTTGAGAAGATTATTTTGTTTGTGGCCTATGTGATCAATTGTACTGATCAGGTTAAACACAAAACAGAAAATTAAAATAATAGTTAAGGGGGCTGAGAAGTTTCTGGGTATAAAAGAAGTATCTTGGGAGCAGATCAAAACAAGACTTGAAGCGGATGGGAAAGTGGGAGGCACAGGTGATAAGACAAGCTGATTATTGTACAATGGAATGCAAGAAACTTAATAGCGAATGGTCAGGAATTTAAGGGATTTATTAAAGATTTAAAAAATAAACCAGAAATTATGTGTTCAAGAGACAAGGCTTAAATTAGAATTGGAGTTTGTTATTAAAGGATATGATAGCATCCATAGAGACAGAGGGGAGGGTAGTGAAGGAGGATGTATAATATTTATAAAACAAGGAATGCAATATAGAGTTTTGGGGAAAGGAAAAGAGTTGGAATACTTAATAATTGAAGTATGGACCAGAGAAGGAAATATCAAAGTTGTTAACTTTTATAATCCATGTAATAAGTTGTCATTAGAATTGCTGGATGAAATGATGATACAGTTAGTAGGGAAGGTGATTTGCTGTGGAGATTTTAATGCCCATAGCACGTTATGGGATAACTATAATGATACTAATGGAATGGTGATTGAAGAGATAATGGAGATGACAAATTTAGTGTGTTTAAATGATGGAAGTGGTAAAAGAATTAATATCAGAACTGGTACAGAATCAGCAATAGATCTTACATTAGTGTCAGATTCATTAGCAGGCATTTGCACATGGGAAGTGGTTAGAGGAACGACAGTAGGAAGTGACCATTATCCTATTATAATAGTAGTAGGATTGAGTCTAGAGGAATTTGATACAGTAGGATTGCAGAAATGGTCTTTCAATAGTGCTGAGTGGGATACATTT
Organism: Gila orcuttii; assembly: GCA_026230005.1. Taxonomy (NCBI): domain Eukaryota; kingdom Metazoa; phylum Chordata; class Actinopteri; order Cypriniformes; family Leuciscidae; genus Gila; species Gila orcuttii. The sequence goes on from JAPDVR010000012.1 coordinate 41,897,200, forward strand.
AGGAATATTAGTGATCAAGAAATGGGAAAAATTGATAGAAATAAAGATGTTGATAATTTAAATGTTTCTTTTTGTAAAGTTGTTGTAGAGGCTGCAGAGAAATCAATAAAGAAGAGGGCAGGTAAGTGCAAAAGTAAGATTGTACCATGGTGGACAAAGGAATGTAAAAGAGCGATACAATTTCGAAATAAAGCTTTTAAAATGTGTTAAAAAGGAATCATTGTTTTAAGAATCTTATTGAATATAAAAAGTCACAAGCAAATGTAAGGAGAGTCATAAAAAGTGCAAAGAAAGAATATTGGAGGAAATTTTGTTCATCAGTAGGAAGGGAGACAGAAATTGGTAAAGTTTGGGGGATGATAAAAAGAATGAATGGGATAAAAAGAGAATATGGATACCCAGTTTTAAATGATGGAGGGAAAATGGGAGTGAGAGATGAGGAGAAAGCAGAGATGCTGGCTAAAGCATTTGTAAAAGTTCACAGTTCAAATAATATTAGTGAAGAGGGGGAAAGAGGGAGGGAAACTACAATCAGGGAGAATGAAGAATTACAGCAAGAAGAAAATTTGAATGACCTACTAAACGAATCATTTACAATGATATAACTAAAACGTGCTCTCCAGAAAAATAAGATGTCAGCACCAGGAATTGATCAGATTTGTTACATAATGATAAACCAGCTCAGTGAAAATTAAAAGGAGGTATTACTAGAACTAAATAATAAAGTGTGGGAGGATGGAAAACTCCCACAGAGCTGGAAGAAGGCTGTGGTAGTGCCAATACGCAAACCAGGAAAAGATTGTACAAACCCAGGGAATTATAGACCAATCGCTTTGACTTCTAACATATGCAAAATAATGGATAAAATGATAAATGTAAGGTTAACGTACTATATGGAGAAGAACGGATATATAGCCAAATATCAAAGTGGCTTTAGGAAAGGAAGAAATACAATGGATCCAGCTGTATGTTTAGAGCATGAAATTAGAAAAGCACAAGTAAACAAAGAAAGTGTAGTGGCCGTCTTCTTTGACATAGAGAAGGCCTACGATATGATGTGGAGAGAAGGTTTGTTAATTAGAATATGTAAATTAGGTATCAAAGGAAGAATGTATAGATGGATTGAGTACTTTTTACAAGGAAGATTGATACAAGTTAGAATAGGGGAGAGTTATTCAAGGAAATATATTGTTGAAAACGGAACACCTCAAGGGAGTATAATAAGTCCTTTATTATTCTCCATATTAATAAATGATGTGTACAGGGAAATAGAGAATGGGATGGGATTTTCACTTTTTGCGGATGATGGGGCGATTTGGAAGAGGGGAAGAAATCTGAAATTTATTATTAAAAAGCTACAGGAAGCTATTACGAAAATAGAAGAGTGGTCATATAAATGGGGGTTTAAGTTTTCAGTAGATAAGACAAAGATAATGTTATTTACAAAGAAAAGAATATGTACTGAGGTCAAATTAAAGTTATATAATCAAGAATTGGAAAGAGTGAAGTGCTTTAAGTTTTTGGGGATATGGTTTGATGAGGGAATAACTTGGGATGTACATATCCAGAAAGTAATTGAAAAATGTAGGAAGGTGTTAAATGTTATGTGGTGTTTGGTGGGAAGTGATTGGGGAGCTGACAGAACAGCACTGAAGGCAATTTATTGTGGATTAATTAGATCAGTATTAGATTATGGATGTGTGGTGTCAGGGGCGTAGCACAAGATCCCGGGCCCTATGTATAGTCAGTCCTGATGGGCCCCTATGTTCCAAATAAAATACTTTTTGGATTGTTGACGGGGGGGGGGGGGGGGGGGGTTGGATTGCGCACGCGCTATGTATGTTATACGCACAGATGTTCTGTCTCGCATTCGCCTTCTAGATTCCGGGAGATTTTAACTAATTTGCGGGCATCAGGGAGACGCTATCAAACTTCCGGGAGAATTGGGATGTCTGTATTCCAGACTTTTCAAGGGCCCTTCATCCCCTTGGGGCCCTGGTAATCAGTACTGGTTTTACCCCCAGTCCGACGCCCCTGTGTGGTGTATGGATCGGCATCAAGCACATCTCTTAAAAAATTAGATACCATTCAGTTTCAGGCTTTGAGATTATGTACAGGGGCATTTAAAACCACTCCAATGGCACCACTGCAGGTGGAAATGGGAGAAATGCCACTCGAGTTGAGACGAATACAGCTATCTCTGAATTATTGGGTTAATATAAAGGGCCATAATGAAGATCACCCAGCACAAATCACTTTAAAATCTTGTTGGGAAAAGGAGAAGAGGGAGACATAAAGCTTTGGGTGGACAGTTATACAAAAAGCAACCGAGTTAAAATTAACGGAATTAAAAATCAGTCCAACAGTACCATTACCAATAGTACCACCTTGGATATTACCAGAAGTAAAAGTAGATCTTGTATTATTAGGAAAGAAGAACAAAGACATGGGGTTAATTTGACTCGTATACTGTACAGGAATATATTGATAATAATTATAGTTATATTCAGATTTACACAGATGTATCAAAGAGTTTAGATAATAGGGTAGGAGTAGCTTTTTTTGTTCCAGAGTTTCATATTTCAATAGCGAAGAGGATAAGTGATAATGTATCAGTATATACAGGAGAAATGTTAGCAATTCTGTTAGCAGTACAGTGGATCGAGGAAGTAAGACCATTGAGAACTATTGTTTGTTCAGATTCTGCATCATCATTAGTCAGTTTACAGAGCAGTCATTCAGATAGTAGAGCCGATATATTGATAGAAATTCATCAAGCATTATATAGAATTCAAATGATGGGTATTACAGTTATATTTGTGTGGGTACCAGCACATATTGGAATTAAAGGAAACGAAAAGGCAGATAAGGCTGCAAAGGAGGCCACAAAAAGAGAAGACATCGATGTAGAAGTTAACATCAGTAAGATGGAAATGAAGATCATTATTAAACCGAGTTTGAAGAAAAGGTGGCAAAAGCAATGGGAAGAAGAGAGAAAAGGACAATGGTTTTATAAAATTCAGAAGAAAGTGGGGGAAATGAGATGTACAGGAAGGAAAAGGAGAGATGAGACAATTATATCTAGACTTAGATTTGGACATACAGGACTAAACAGCACTTTATTTAAAATAGGTAAACATAAAACCGGCAGATGTGAATACTGTGAACAACAAGAGACAATAGAACACGTCATGATACACTGTAAAAAATATGAGGGAAAAAGGAGGGAAATGATCCAAAATTTGAAAAAGGAAAGAGTACGGTCTGATTTAGTAGAAATTTTCAGGAAAAATTCTAAAGAAAAGTGTTATGGAATTGTTTTTCATTATTTTAGAATAATTAATATGATTGAGAGGATTTAAATTTTTTTTTGTAATAAAAGTAATAGCAGTCATTCAGTTCCACACTCCATACCAGTTGGTGGCAGTAATGCACCATTTCATTGTGTGCCAACCGCCAAAAAACTCTAATAGAAGAAGAAGAAGAAGAAGCAGCTGAGCTTGTTTAGCCATGTCTAGGTTTCCATTTTCTGCCTTTCCCTGATGGAGTCGTGTAGTATGGGTTATTTATTTCTCCAATCTCTGTTGTTGCAGTGCAGTGAGCATGTGGCAGCATGCAGTGGTTTTATATACGTTGTTCTGACGCAGTTGGGGGTCGTGTCTTCCAGCTCGGAGCTGTGTAATCAGCAGGACGCACGGACCCAGACTACGCTGCTGTTTTGTCTTTATTGTAAATGTATTGCTGCTTTTGTCTTCTGTATAAATATGCTGTGTGTTGTGAGTATTCTTTTAGGGAACCTGTAATTTAAGTACTGTGGGTTCTCTGAGACATTTGTGCAAGGCTATTTGGCCCACCCGCTTTTGGGATGTGGTGTTCAACACACTAGAACAGTTACACAATCATGGAAGTACAGACAAATATATTGGGACTACTATGAACTACAATTTGAACAAAACTGTGCACAATTTATATTTTTAAACAAAATGTGAAAGTCCTTAAATTAGACAGCCTTAAGCAGTGGTGGACAGGCTTGGTGTAAGAATTATAGCATATCACAATTTAATAATTGATCATTCTTTTCTGAATTATTATTGAAAAAAAATGATATTTTTTTTTAATTGTACCTGTGGATCAGGACGGTTCAGAAGGTCAAACACTGTAAGAAAGAAAAAAAAAAAACGGAAAAGATACCAGTAAAGCACCTGTGAAAATTAAATACAGGCTTTTCTTATGAGTGAGGAATTCCATGAAATTATCAATTTATGTGGCGAGGGGGGTTAAGGAGCAAGGAGAGAGAGGTGCTTATTAAGATAAGCAACCTGGGAGTTCACATTAATAAAACTCTAATAAGATTTACAATGTAGCCAACTACGCCACCTCAGGATTCTCACCCAAGGATATGTAATACTCAAACACAGGTTCGTTCTTCCCAAGGAGGACTGAGACTGTTCTGACAATTAAAAGCAATTTATTACATAAAATCTTTTCACATTGAGAAACAACACATTCACTAATAAATACCTTTCAGACATTTACCTCTTAATTACCCACAGATGTAATACAGAAAAGGTATTTTAAATGAAAAAAACAAGAAAATAAATACTGGGGGTTAATCAAAGACACAAACAGGAAAAGGAATCCCTGACCCACCTTGTAAGTAACCACTCATTAGACTGCACCCACATGCTAGTGACCCTCACTACAAATGCAATGAACCAAATCCACACTCATGAGGTTGATCTTTAGCAGTGGGAAAAGGGTTGTTGTCACAAACGAGATTCCCGCAATTCCTTCTGCTTGCCACCAGAGCGATCCATCTCCCGAATATTAAAGCTCAGCTGAACTCATGTACAATTTTGTGTTTTGCTTCCATGGCCTCCCTGGGGACTTCCAAGGCTCCCAATTCACATCTAGAGTATGATTAGCATTCTTCCAACAACTCAATATCAACATTAGCCTCACTTCACGATATCACCCTAAATCTAATGGTCGAACAGAACGTATCAATCAGGAAATCACCCGGTTCCTCAGATCCTATTGTCATCAGAATCAAACAGGTTGTCGATACATCATGTGGGCAGAGTATGCACAAAACTCACTTCAAAAGCCCTCCACTGGACTAACTCCGATCCAATATGTAATGGGCTTCCAACTTCCTCTATTTCCATGGTCAGGGGAACCTACCGAGGTACCCTCTGTCAACGATTGGCTCCAGAGAAGCGAGGACATCTGGAATCAGGCTCACACCCACTTATACATGCTGTCAGGAAACAAAAGTTGCAGGCTGATCGTCACCGTTGCTCCGAGAAGAGTAGACCAACATTCCACAGGCCAAAATCAACAATCTGATCAACTCTATGCAAAGGAGATGTGTTGCACTTCGTGAGGCAAATGGTGGTCACACCAGATACTGTCTGGTTTTCGGACCCCCCTGGACCCCCCAATACAGTAAAACTGCACATTTTAGAGTGGCCTTTTATTGTGGCCAGCATTAGGCACACCTGTGCAATAATCATGCTGTCTAATCAGCATCTTGATATGCCACACCTGTGAAGTGGATGGATTATCTCGGCAAAGGAGAAGTGCTCACTAACACAGATTTGTGAACAATATTTCAGATAAATAGACCTTTTGTGTACATAGAAAAAGTCTTAGATCTTTGAGTTCAGCTCATGAAAAATGGGGGCAAAAACAAAAGCGGTGCATTTATAATTTTGTTCAGTATAAATATCAAATCTGTACATTTCTTCAATGCAGTCTACTAATACATTTTATACTAGTGTATAAGCACTGTTGGAAAAGCCGTTTCATGGTTTATAAATTAGACTATAGTTAATAGTTGTTTATGCATTCATTAAAGTATCTGAGCCACTGAAGATGAAGATGTAGTTAAGAAAACGCTGGCTCTAGACAAGACAATGTTACTTAAAATATATAATAAAACGGTTTAGTTAGTTCCATTCCTTGATTCTGATTGGTCAATAGCTGTTTTTTATTCATGATAAAACACAGCTATGACTACTTCACCCAACGGTTCTATGTATCACTATACCAGATATTGTCTTATATTAGGGAGATGAGAGGGTCTGTTTCTCTTACCATAGGAGAAAGCGTAACTGCTAACCTGGATCACAGGAGGCACCTCAGCCTAGTATACACTGTATTAATAAAACAAAACCACATAATTGTACTAGACATGCGGAAAATTAATGTGGGAAAAAATAAATACTCTAAACCCTAAGTAGATTTACACAAACTGAGAAAGTCAAAAAGCGTTATGTTGTGCCCCGCTCTCCCCTACCCACACGAGACTGCGCTCTACTCCTCCGGTCGAGGGCAGCCGGCAGCCTCGCGCCGTTCTCTCACGTCCCTCTGCCTCGACCTGCTCGCCACACCTGACTTAGGTTGAACCGAGTGTCCTTGACACTTGAACCTATCGAACACTATCACTTGGTGGCAGTGGCGGCTCCAGATAATTTTGATTGGGGGGGCAATGGGGGGTCCTGGTCATTTCAACTGGGGTCTCATGAAAACCAACAAAAAATACAGTGGGCACGGCTAATATACATATTACTGTTACTTAACAACAAAAACAACACAGCATATCAACTACTTTGTTTTTAATTAATTAATCAATTGCATTTTGCAAACAATATGCTTGAACTTTAATTGCCATAGCCACACCCATGACAGAAAATATATTTACAAAATAGTATCTATTCTCATACTCTCACCAACTTTTGATTGCCCTACTTCTGTCCAGTCTCCTCCTGTCTTCTTCTCTGCCATTTGCCATCACAGGAATAAATTAGATTTTTAAAATATATTAAAATATAATTATTTTAAATTCCATTATAATATTTTATAATATTACATTTTTTTTATCAAATAAATGCATCCTTGGTGAGCATGAGCGACTTTCAAAAACATTAAAAAATATTACAGACCCCAAACTTTTGAACGGTAATGTACCTAACAGTGTTCAATCTGTGTCATAACAAAACAGATAACCTCATTACTTTTTTCAAGCGTCTCTCGGTCTAATCTTGCCATTTCGTAAATTTTGTCTTGTGCCTGCTGAAGTTGTAGCTGTAATTACAGAATTGTCTTGAATCAGGATTGAAATACTTATTGATACTCACACAAAAAACTAAAGTTTAAAGGGGTTGGTATAATGCCCTTTTCATACGATGTAAAATAAGTCTTTGATGTCCCCAGAGTGTGTATGTGAAGTTTTAGCTCAAAATACCCCACAGATAATTTTATATAGCATGTTAAAATTGACACTTTTTGAGGAGACTGGATATAATGAGTGACCACCAGATCCATGCACACTGTGAAAAAAAATGACGACAGCAAAATAAAAAGCCGCGTCCTTTGACAGAATATTCAAGCCACTGGTACTGTTTGAACCACGAGTAACTAAACCCCCTGGATGCTAGCTGCCCCTGCGATCCAAAAGAATCTCGGTTTCTCGGCTGGGCCATGACTTAAATCCCCCGTTAAATCCACCTCCTCCTCATCCTCATCATCTAAGATCAAGCAGGGCACAATCAAATTTTTTTGAGGTATGACAAAGCGATCCATTTTTAGCTTCAAGCTATAGCTGTAGCGTAGTAGCTCTTGCGGGCTCGCAGCAGCGCCTTGAACGCAATGACTGTCACGGTAGAGGTATTTGCTGGTCTCTTCTAGTCTCGTGTTTATGTTGTTGTATGACTGCACGTGCGCAAGGGGCGTGAATGATTGGCACTCCTGATCCGCTCCAGCTGATCATCATTTCAACACCAGCTGTAATCATTCTCACCACGCTATATATTCTTACCCCTGTTTCCTCATCATTGTCAGATCGTTTGTCTTGATGTCCTCGATGTTGGTGTTCGGTCCCGCCTGATGTTCCTGTTCTTCGTCGTCTTCACCATCATCGTCTTCATCACCGTGTCGTGTGGGTTTGAGTCTTCGTCGTCTTCACCTCTTCACTGCACTTCTCCACGGATCCTGATCATCTAGTCCCTGCGTCACTCACCATCGGCTGCACTGTGTTTATTCCCTGGACTGTGATTAGTATTGTTTCTATTAAAACTGTTAACTCGCTTCTGCTTCCAGTATTCCTTGCTGCTAAATATGACAGAACGATCTGACCGTCAAATGGAAGCAGCGAGTGCGTCCCCATCATCGTTGGAGGAGTTTATCCACCACAGCATTCGGCTATTGGACGCCCAGGAAAGAGAAATCGGCGACACGGGTCGCGCAGTGCAAGCCTTAGTGACGCAGGTGTCCGAGCTCACCCGGCAGATCCAACACCTGCATGTTCCCGCTGCGCCGCCCACACCGGCCGTTCCCCCCACACCTCCAGACAACCCATCCCAGTCAGAGCCGCTGACGATTAGTATTGTTTCAGATCCAACTCATTGCAGAGCTTTCATCACCCGCTGTTCCATGCATTTCGCATTACAACCTCGCACGTTCAACACAGAACAAGCCAAAGTAGCCTTCACTCTAACCCTGCTGACTGGGAAAGCGGCTCTATGGGGGACGGCGGTGTGGGAGAACCAAAACCCATGCTGCGCCTCGTTCCAGACCCTCGCCGCCGAGATGAAGAAGGTCTTTGACCGAGCTGTTTCGGGTCGCGAGGCAGCCCGAACTCTGGCGGAGCTGCGTCAGGGGGGAAGATCTGTTTCAGACTTTTCAATTGAGTTCCGGACCTTGGCGGCGGAGTGCGGCTGGAACGAGGAGGCGCAGTGGGACATGTTCCTGCATGGGCTGGCTGACCACGTCCAGAAGGAGATCTATGCCCTGGACCTACCCACCACCCTTAATGGCCTGATAGACCTGGGTCTGCGGGTGGACGCTCGGTTATCCAGGATCGAACGTCGAGCCCAGTCCACCCGTACCCTCGTGGGTATCGATGCTCCTCGGTCCAGTGGCAGGGACGTGGTCAGTCCCAACTACGATCCGGAACCCATGCAGGTGGGTCGAGCTCGGCTTTCCCGGGAGGAGAGGGAGAGGCGGAGGTCCCAGGGCCTTTGTCTCTATTGTGGAGGGTCAGGACACTTTGCTTACAGTTGCCCAGTAAAAGGCCCAGCCCGGTAGTAAACTTGAGGCTACTATCGGGTGGGATCTCCGCCAGGAAGACCTCATCAGCTATGACATCTACCTCCACCCTTCTCCCGGTAAGACTAAGATGGTCAGTCCACCAGCACGACTGTCACGCACTACTGGATTCAGGGGCCGAAGGTAATTTTATGGACTACAGTTTTGCTCAAAAGATTCAAATTCCCTGCAAACCACTCACTCACAAGATCGCTGTTCATGCACTAAACGGACAAGAACTACCCACCATTTCCCTTTCCACTGAGGACGTCACCCTCATCACCTCTGGCAACCATTCCGAGACTATTTCGTTTTATATCCTGGACTCACCCCTGTCACCCGTCGTTCTGGGACACCCTTGGCTCATCCAACACAATCCCCGAGTGGACTGGCATCACAAGTCCGTGCTGGAGTGGAGCAAGGAGTGTCATACGTCTTGTCTTGTGTCTGCTTGTTCGTCTGTGCCTATGTCTGTGTTACAGGAGGAAGCAGGGGATATGTCTAACGTGCCCGTGGAGTACCTGGACCTGAAGGAAGTGTTCAGTAAGTCTCGTGCTGCTTCTCTACCTCCGCATCGTCCCTACGACTGTGCTATAGATTTACTGCCAGGTAAATCTCCGCCTAAAGGCAAGTTATATGCTCTCTCTATTCCGGAGAGAGAGGCTATGGAGAAATACATTTCTGATTCTCTAGCAACCAAGTTCATCCGCCCTTCCTCTTCTCTAGCGAGGGCGGGGTTCATTTTTTGATGGGGAAGAAGGATGGCTCCCTGCGACCTTGTATTGACTACCGGGGGCTGAACAACATCACGGTAAAGAATACCGTTTGGTCTCCAAGAATCCTTCCTCGTGGAGCCAACAACTGTCTATGGTAGAGTACGCGCACAACACGTTACTGGTGTCGGCTACGGGCCTATCTCCGTTTGAGTGTAGTGTAGGTTACCAGCCACCTTTATTTCCCAGTCTGGAATCCGAGGTTGCGGTCCCCTCCGCTCACGCCTTCGTCCAGAGGTGTCACCACACGTGGACTAGAGCCCGAGAGACTCTACTCCAAGTGGGGGCGCGCATCAAGGCCAAGGCCGATCGCCACCGGTCAAGGCCTCCCGTATACGTCGTTGGTCAAAAGGTGTGGCTTTCAACCAAGAATATTCCTCTCTGTACCGTATCTAATAAACTTGCACCCAAATTTATTGGCCCGTTTACTGTCACTAAGATCCTTAGCCCGGTGGCAGTCCGCCTCAAATTACCTCCAGCGTACAGGAGGGTTCATTCCGTGTTTCATGTTTCAAAAATTAAACCCGTGTTTCATTCACACATTAACCCGCCCGTCCCGGATCCTCCTCCACCGCGGCTCGTAGATGGAGAGACCACATATTCGGTTAATCGTATTCTGGACTCTAGACGGAGGGGACGCGGGTTTCAGTACTTGGTGGACTGGGAAGGTTACGGTCCGGAGGAGAGAAGTTGGGTTCCTGCGAGAGACATCCTGGACCACTCCCTTATCGATGATTACAATCGACAGGTAAGGGTGTCTGGGAACGCCAGGAGGCGTTCTTAGAAGGAGGGGTACTGTCACGGTAGAGGTATTTGCTGGTCTCTTCTAGTCTCGTGTTTATGTTGTTGTATGATTGCACGTTCGCAAGGGGCGTGAATGATTGGCACTCCTGATCCGCTCCAGCTGATCATCATTTCAACACCAGCTGTAATCATTCTCACCACGCTATATATTCTTACCCCTGTTTCCTCATCATTGTCAGATCGTTTGTCTTGATGTCCTCGATGTTGGTGTTCCTGTGTTCGGTCCCGCCTGATGTTCCTGTTCTTCGTCGTCTTCACCATCATCGTCTTCATCACCGTGTCGTGTGGGTTTGAGTCTTCGTCGTCTTCACCTCTTCACTGCACTTCTCCACGGATCCTGATCATCTAGTCCCTGCGTCACTCACCATCGGCTGCACTGTGTTTATTCCCTGGACTGTGATTAGTATTGTTTCTATTAAAACTGTTAACTTCGCTTCTGCTTCCAGTATTCCTTGCTGCTAAATATGACAATGACAAGGTGCAGCGACGTTCATGGGGCGTCGCAGTGATTCTATGTTTATATTTTTTTATATGTCGAATAAATTATTAATTATTATTGTTCTGCGTAGTTTGAAGAGAAACATTTTTAAATCTTTATCCCGGATATACATATATTTTTTAATCAGGAAGGGAGTGGGGGGTCAAAGAGTTTTTTGGGAGGATCTTGAGACCCCCCAAGACCCCCCCTGGCGCCGCTACTGCTTGGTCGTAAGGTCTCTAGTGTTTCTTAACTCGCTCCACACTATCACTTGGTGGTAAGGTCTCTAGTGTTTCGCTAAATAACTCTCTATCTAACTTAGGCTACTTGCTGCGCAGCAACAATATACAGACATATATATTCAGCAAATGTCCTTTAAATGTTTTAATCACGGCCGGGAGAGTACTCGAGCAGTTCTCAGAGCATCTCTCCCAAGAAGAAGCAAGGCCGGAGAATCGCAGAAAAATTCCATTGAGAATTCCACCAGTAAACACGAATACAACCGTTTTTATAGAATAAGGGTATGGCAAAATTACATGAAACATTACATAATTTCCCGACAATTTGATTGGTTCTTCATATTCAAACTCTCCTGTTATTATAGGAGCAAATTCTGTTTTTGTTGATTACTAATAACAAGGTTTCAAGTTTAGACTGTCTAATTTATTTTCCCATATTTGTTATTTTTACACTCTCACAACCAAAGTCATGAGTTTTCAACTAAAGGGGAAACATACATTTCAAATTCAAAAGCATATGAATGTTATTCCTGTAAGAAAAACAAATGTTAGTTGATTAATTAAATAATCCATCACAAACTACCTCGTATTTGCTAAGTGCATACACCCTTACTCAGTTCAAATGCTACAAATCCCTAGATTCTTATGAACAATTTTGCAGTGGCTGGGTGCAAGATCTGCTAAGCCACAGGCCTGCAAGCTGTGATTTTACAGTCGTACTTGCAAAGGTAAGGTGTCACTCTTATTTTTGTTAATTATTTAATTAAAACAATCAAAATAAAAAAAATAGTCAACTATGTGAAAATTTTTGTCATGGGCAATTGGCTTAATTAATTGGATTATTAATAAAAATATATTAGCTATGATCTTTCAGCCTTGTTTGAAAACTGTAGGTTTTACAACTTCCAGTGGGAAGATAAGAATTTTGTGATGAGTAGACATTGATGTGCCCCTGCAGTTACTCATCTCTTGTTCACTTATTTATTACACAACATCCTTAATTACATTTATGTTGTTCAACAGGTCATGCACTCACAGCGCCTAAGTGAGGCTCCTCTGAAGGCTTGGGTAATCCAACTGATGAGCTGGTGAGCTCCACTGGTGAAGTTTCCTCAGCCCATTGTACATGTATGATGGGTATTGCAGAGACATGCACTCACGCTGGGGCCTTGCTATTCAAAGTTGAAGCCACCGTTTGGTGCAGGGAAATGAGAACTGTCACTGACAAACCTGCATATTGGATCTTACCAAGTAATGTAAACAAAGTACATTGTGAGGTAGGCCACCAGATTGATTATACTTCTGCTGCTGCCACACGGAAATCACTCAACTGTCTTCTTAATGCTGAGACTGTTAGCAGGCCTGGTTTGAGGACTTGTGCCAGGAAGCTCACTAAACGACCACCAACACACTCAGAGTTATCACAATTCTATGCAGATCTTCATAAAGCTGATGGCAAATCTGCTATTCTGAGTGTGCTGCCACATTATTGTGAAGAGTTCAAGGATCCTGTGCAGCCTGTCACAAATGTTTAATCCCTTCACTGCCTATGTGACACTAGGCTTGACAAATGTGACTTCTCAATTTTGGAACAGCACTGCCAGGCAAAAAACAAAAAACAAGCTTATGTTTCAGAACAACAGGCTCGTGCTGCAGAATCCAGCAGCATGAGGGAGATGAATGAATTGCTTCTCTTTTTGAAATAAGAAACACTGACATTCGGCTCCGAAAAACAAAGCTAAACGAGTGAAGCATGCCAGCCCTATTTTATACTTGAGGTGTTTGGTGCTCCCAAGAGCAACCCCTATAGTATCTGTAAATTTGACATTTATAATTCGATTGGATTTATCTGATCATTAATGCACTTTGATTGATCTTTCTACATTTTATTACTGTATTAAACTAACTTCAGAGCTCTTTAGGTCATTACGCAAAAAAAAAAAGAAAAAAAAAAGAAAGAATTCGAATTGGAATTGGATTAATTGGAAGGTTAGTTTACATGGTTATAAAAATAATAACCTAAAAAAAACATCAGGGAATGTTCTGTATAAGTTATTTTTCACCTGCTAAACAAGTTTGATGCGAAGCAAGATTTTAAATATGTCATTATTCTGAAGTGTGGAAAGATTAGAAGAGGACATCATTTCAACAGAAACAAGCCTTGTATCCCTTAGAAAAAAAAATCTAATTTTATATAAATTATAAATAAAATCCCTTGTTGTATTATGGATGCAGATTATTAAATGTATTGTAAAAATATTGTTTTTCAGGCATTGTCTCTGAAATTCAATCAGAGTAAAAAGCAAACAGTGCCATGTTTGAACTGCTGAGAAATAGCATTATGTCCCCGGATGAAAAGGAGTCTGCTTAACAGTATCTGTTAACGGGAGCATTTGAGAGTTTTGGCAGATTCATCAAATTCCATTTTGCTCAGTGGATATTATTACATATGCTGGAACTGGGAATGAGACTCGCATATAAATGTAGGCCTAGTTATAACACATTAACCATATAAAAACCTGCTAAGATAAACTAAAAATGTACACTGGCTTGAGAAATATACCTCAAAGTGCTGCTTTTTGCAACAAAGATTGCGAACTGAAACCAAAGTGATCTTAACTGTATCCTTTACTCACCTGTATCACTCATTTTGTGTTCAAGTACAAAGTCAAAAATTATATCTGATGAGACATGTAGGTAGCTTATCCAGACACCTCATGCAGCAGAAAATGGTATAAAATGTAGTGATAAAACAATACATTTGCTTTTGATATTCAAGTGATGTAGCAAAAAATACAGAAATTCATAATTTAAAATTCCTTAGGTTAAACATCAAGATGAAGTCATATTTCTCTAAATAAATTTTACTCCGTCCTCCCAAATGATCACATCTACGACACCTGGTTGCTTACTTCCCTTTGGGCCTTTAAAAGAAGCTAGATGGATAACAGATGCAGGCGGCCTTGATTTGTTTACTTTTATTATTTGTTGGGTTGTGTTTCTTTTTTCACACAATGCACAATAGCACATTACATTAATTTAGTATTACACTACTGATGCCTGACTGCTACATTACACATATTTTGTATAGTTTTCCTTTTGTTACAAAATGTTTTGCTTTAAAAGTTGGCTTTCTAGTGTCCCAATTTTGTTGTGTCCCTTTTGAGCCACGGGGCGTACCTGAGGGTGAGTAAATGACGACTGAATTTTCATTTTTTGGTGAATAACCCTTTAACTTATTTTCAGAAATTCATTATACTGGGTCATCACTCTGCAATCTCTACATGTGAACTGAAATTATTTGAGGTTCATTTATTTATTTGACAAGTATTGTATGGTAGTGTTATAATTGAGCAGTGATGACAACATGAAAACTTTTATTGTGCATTATCTTTATCTAAAATGTATCTGCATAATCTCGCAGATGGGCATAAACAAATCAACTTAGGAAAATTAATTTATCTGTAATATTATGCATGCTCAATTTATAAAAGCAAAATTAAACCGTTCATTTTACATGTTATTTTGTAGCCTACATCTTTATAATTTACAAAGCTTTTAGGCTTACTTGTTTTAGTGGTTAATCAATAAGGTTTCTGTATGGTACAGAGAGAGTCTGGGACAGTATGCCCATCAGTAATGATCAAAAGTGTTAGTTTTGCTTTAGGGAAACAAGGTTGCTGAATACATACAGTATACAGGAACTGAAAGAGATGCAAAGGATTCAGAATCAAAGTCCACACTAATACTTGTATAATGTATAATATTCATTATATTATATGATGATATGATAAGAAACTGTATCCTTAATACAGTGATGGCTTAAAATAATAATCAATTATTTGGAAACATGATCTATTTCATTATTATTGTCAAATGCATTGAAAAATTATACAATACAAGAGAGCTACAATGCCATTATAATCAACTCCAAAATAAATGTAATATAAAGAGGGATTTCATTTCTGGTGTAGCTAACAACACAAATTGTATTAAAAAGAAAATCCATACAGTGTAAAACAGCATGATATATGTAATGACACAAACTTACTGGACAAGAAAACGGATGATTTAAAGTGGCAAAGAAAAAATACATTAAAATATCAAATACACCAGAAAACACAAATATAACTATTTCTCTAGATCTATATTATTGATATAATTTTTCTGTTATAAATGAAAGTGCATCCAATCATGCAAATCACAGCATTATAATAAAAGGTGTCATTAATTAAAACATTAGATCTGTATACCTTGCAGTGTTGAGGTAAAAGGCTGTTTAATATTTAATAAAGTAGACTAATAGTTAATGAAGTAGCTGATTATGCATTCATAAAAGTATCTGAGCCACCAGAGCTGTTTGAAGATGTTGCTGCTGAGATAGCACTGGCTTCAGATATGTTGTACATATCTGCAAATAATTATTTGCATGTTACTAAGTTTTCTTGTCATATCATATATATAATAAATTGTATAAATTTTAATTGCAATACTTCTTCTCCTACGCATCCTTTGAAAGAAACCCGGCCCGCTTGAAGATGATGGTCCTGCACTAGTACTCTGTAATGTAGAGATTGAAGATATCAGCTGTAAACTGAGTACATCTATCATTAGGAAGAACTCATGGATCAGATGCATTGTTTTGTTGGCATTTACCCTGGTACGGTTAGAGCTGGTAAGGTTCCTTAGTGACAGCCTTCCTGCCAGTGCCTCACGGACCTGTAACCATGTGACAAAATAAGTTGAAGCGATGCTGTAGAAATGAATACCTCTAAGATCATTTCAACAAATTGTCAACTTGTAAAGTGACAAAAATCCATTCATACCTTGCTGTCTAAAAGCGTTCCGAACACCAAAATAAAGAATCCCTGCAGAAGTGTTACAAATATATGAAGAAGATGGTACGAGAAAATAATACTTATTATAATACTGTCAATTTCATATTCATAACAGCATTGAAAATAACTTATTTTGCAATACTATATGTTGTTGTGAGGCTTTGTAATGAATTGTTAGAAGTAGAGATTATAATAATTATTACATTATTTGCATTACAATTGTTTTAATGTTTGCATTTAAATCAATCACACAAAATATAACTTTAATATAAAGTAAAAATACAAAGACAGACTGTGATACCTGCAGTGAATTGAGGAGTGCAAACACCACATGAATGCCTAAGTCACGGGACACCATGGTTCCAATTCCAAATCCCCATGTTAGACCAAAGATAGGAGTCAATATGGCCAAAAATCGGGCAATGACCACCAGGGCATGTTTCTCATCTGGTTGAGTTGTGGCACCAACTCCTCTCCTCAACATCTTATACAGAACCACAATCAAAACCACAAGGTTTATGGCTACAATAGTGAGAGCTGGAATCACAAATGCCAGCAGGGCCTTCGATTCATTCCAGTTCAGCCAGCATGCTAATTCTTTCGTGACATAATTCTGAGGTCCAGCTGTCGACGCAACAGTAATGACCGCTATGAGCAAAGGTGCACCATAACCGACTATGAAGGCAATGGCCATCATTGTGGACCTTGACATTTGGGACAAGACCAACATCCAGAAGAAAAGAGCCAGGTAAAAAAAGTGCATGAAGAAAACCGCTGGACTGCAGCGACCCACTGATGCGACTGCGTACCGACTGCGGCTCCAATGATAAAACAGATGTTTGCGATCAGCAGGGACACGGCAATGTTGACTATGGACACATGTCGCATGTAGGATGTGTCATTTCTTCTTACCGACTTCCATACGATAGTCTCAATAATGAGGCATATTACCAAGCTGGCCATCGAAATAGTTACACCAATGTAAGTTATATAGGCTAAGGCTTTGTGATCCAGGGAAAACGGTGACATTAGGATTGAAAAAGAGGTTGTGTGGTTGCATTCACATGTAATCTTGCCCGCCTTCCCCTACTTCACATCCAGTGGAATCCCATGTATCAAGACTAAAGTTCCAAAAGACACACTGAGGATTTCCCAAAGACTGATTAGTAATGTTAAAAACAAACAGTTTTGCACGGGTAAATAAAGATCTTGTTGTTTGAATAAGAACTAAACAATTTGTCTATAAAAGCTCATATTTTATTTATTTGATGTCTGACTGAGACATGTGGGACCTGAGAGAGAGGTCTAGGCTAGAATTGGCCATCTAGTCATAGCCAATACATAGCCTACACTTAAAGGGTTAGTTCACCCAAAAATGAAAATTATGTCATTAATGACTCACCCTCATGTCGTCCCAAGCCCGTAAGACCTCCGTTCATCTTTGGAACACAGTTTAAGATATTTTAGATTTAGTCCGAGAGCTTTTTGTCCCTCCATTGAAAATGTACGTACGGCACACACTCTTTGTCCAGAATGGAAATAAAGACATCATCAAAGTAGTCCATGTGACATCAGTGGGTTAGTTAGAATGTTTGGAAGCATCGAAAATACATTTTGGTCCAAACATAACAAAAACTACGACTTTATTCAGCATTGTATTGTCTTCCGGTTCTGTTGTTGATCCGCGTTCACGATTCCGCAGTGACCCTGCTGACGTAAGACGCTGATGACGTGTTATCTGGAGATTAGGACATCCGCGACATGCACACCTACGCACCTTTTTAAAAAAAAATATAGCAATACAAAAATACAAACAATGTAGAATAGCTTGAATACAGCGCCCGTCTCCCTCAAACTGTAAACGAAGCTCGGGCGCACCAGATAACACGTCATCAGCGTCTTACGTCAGCAGGGTCACTGCGGAATCGTGAACGCGGATCAACAACAGAACCGGAAGACAATACAATGCTGAATAAAGTCGTAGTTTTTGTTATGTTTGGACCAAAATGTATTTTCGATGCTTCCAAACATTCTAACTAACCCACTGATGTCACATGGACTACTTTGATGATGTCTTTATTTCCATTCTGGACAAAGAGTGTGTGCCGTACGTACATTTTCAATGGAGGGACAAAAAGCTCTCGGACTAAATCTAAAATATCTTAAACTGTGTTCCAAAGATTAACGGAGGTCTTACGGGCTTGGGACGACATGAGGGTGAGTCATTAATGACATAATTTTCATTTTTGGGTGAACTAACCCTTTAAATAGCCTGTGCATACAGTAGCATTTCATCTTTTATAAAATGCGATTTTGGCCAAATGTATTTTACAACAGGAAAAACTGAGCGCCTATATAGCTACAACAAACTTAACCCGTTGATGAAAATGTAACTTAATGTGATGCCGCCGGCGCCGTTTTAATGACGGACAAAATGCACATTTGCACACATTCGCTGGTCAAAACCCCGTAACTGTATTTGAGTTTGACTTTTGTAAAATGTTAACAATATATTCATAAGTAATACAACAACATATCATTTGTTTTTACCATCGGAAAATCATAAGCACAGGCGCGCCCCCGCGCTGTTTCGTACTGAAACTACACAAAGCGACTGAGTGATCCTCGTCGTCACCTAGGTAACATATATTTCTAAGAAATTTTCTTCTTTGATTTATGATTGCTGATACACTTAATTTATTAACATTTCATCTTGTTATAGTAATAATATATATGGTTAATTCAAGGCTGTTGATATGCACGTATTCGCTATATTTTTTTTAATCTATGGTATTCTATACTCTCCGCTCGTCCTCACATGTATAAATGTAGTAAAACATGGTTTTACTACAGTAATGTTGTAGTAGTAACTAAAAAAAACATTACAGAAGATCACTGTGAAATCTTTATATTTTATCATGCAGAATGTAATTCATGATTTAATTCATTCCAATGCTTAATTTATTTGATCCAAAATACAGCAAAAACAGTAATATTGTGAAATATTTTTACAATCTAAAATAACTGTTTTCTATTTAAATATATTTGAAAAAGTAATTTATATCTGTGATCAAAGCTGAATTTTCAGCATCATTACTCTTCAGTGTCACGTGATCCTTCGGAAATGCTTTTCACTGCAACTGTACTTTTCACACTATTTTATTTATTTATTTTCATTGCTGGCTTATTTTAGGGAAAGTGTAGTGAACAAGGGACCTTCAAGAGACCAACATTCCTGGTCCTCCACAGTATCAAGTTTTTGCCAGGTAGGCGGATACATGTTGGATATGCTATAGTTGTATGGCTACCATTGTATGGCTATAGTTTCTTATAATCTGGAATTGAGTTGGACGTAATTATTTAAATTATATTTCAAAATAGTTTCTCAAAAATACTTGACTCATGTTTATGTGTGACATTGAGAAGAGGGGAAGGTAGAGCAATGTTAACCAAATAATACAAATTAGCTTATGAAACCAAACAGAATAGCTAAAAAATATATATGTTTTATTGAACTTTTTGTGTGCAAAGAACAAAAAAAAAAAAAATATATATATATATATATATATATATATATATACACATTTTTTTTATAACTATAACATTTATTAAAAAAATATATAAATGATATAACTATTTTTTGTACTTATGAATTCTGATTACATGGTGGGGGAAAAAAAGGGAGGGGGTGCCCTTTGTCAGTTTCAGCACATGCCCCTCAAAAGGTCTGTGCACGGCCCTGATCTCTGTAGTTGAGTTTTGCAGTGTTGATGTTATACTGAATGAGTTTTTAATTGTAGTTCTGTTCAGCTGAATGGATGTTTCATTAATAGCAAACTCATCTTTGAGACGGTCACTTATCTTCTCAATAGCGCTCAGAAGTTGAATGCTGGTTAGGGTTAACCCTTTGTTCAATTTGTTCCATGTATCACTGACATCAACTGATACAATGATGTTCACTATTTTAAGGAAATTCTGAAAATGTAATATACATTTTTTTTAATATGATGAAGTTTAGCCCATAAAATGTGGAAATATTGATATTTGGATATCTAACAGGACACAACATGAGAAATTATTTTATCTAATGTAAAACAAAATTTTGATCAGCCACATTTTAATAAATAATTTCACAAAATAATAATATATGTATAATATAATATAATATTATATTATATTATATGATATAATATAATATAATATAATATAATATAATATAATATAATATAATATAATATAATATAATATAATATAATATAATAAACCAGTTTAATCCATGATTGTAATGTATAGTTTTGTTTTGGGTTCATGTTTTATGTTAAAGTCATGTTTCCTGTATTGTCATGTGATCCTGCCATGTGCTTCCCTAGTCTCTTGTGTCTCTGTTGTCATTGATTATTTTTCTAATCATGTTCACGTCGTGTCGGCACTTGGAGTCAGCAATTCTCCTCCAGTGGATCTATTACAGAATAATAGACCACCCAAAAATGAACCCAGCAGTTTCTTGTCTCTTGCACCTTCGACAAGGTGAATGGACTATAGCAAATTATGTTGAGGACTTTTGTGAAATTTGTTATATGGTGGACTTTAATGACGTGGCTTTAAAATACATTTTCCTTAATGGATTAAATTAACACATTTGTTTTTGACTGCCTGGGGTGAAAATCGACTTTTCCCTAGCTCAATATATAGCCCAAACTATGGCCTTCTGTTGAGCGGCTCATCATTTACTGTGGGTTTTGCGAATGAGAAGTATCGCAATCCCACAGTACCCGCCGAACCAGAGCCCCCTTCGCCTCAAGATGCCCGCTGAGCCAGAGCCCCTTCACTTCGCCTCAAGATGGCCACCGAGTCCCTTCACATCGCCCCAAGATGGCCCCAGAGTACCTTCACATCGCCCCAAGATGGCCCCCGAGTCCCTTAACGTCGTCCCAAGATGGCCCCAGAGTCCCTTCATGTCTTCCCAAGATGGCCCCCCGAGTCCCTTCACGTCGTCCCAAGATGGCCCCCGAGTCCCTTCATGTCGTCCCAAGATGGACCCCCGAGTACCTTCAAGTCGTCCCAAGATGGCCCCCCCGAGTACCTTCACGTCGTCCCAAGATGGCCCCCCCGAGTACCTTCACATCGCCCCAAGATGGCCCCCAAGTCAAGTCAAGTCATCCTCATTTATATAGCGCCTTTAACAACGCAGATTGTTTCAAAGCAGCTGTACAGAGATAAACATATAATTTAAGGTAACAGAGATTGGTTTAGTTTAATAGTGGTTCTTGAATAATGTTTTTTCCAGCTAAAGTTAGTTTTGATTGATTCACTTCCGTCTAAATGATCATTTGTTATTAAATTAAGGGCCGCTAAGACGACACCGTTCTCTCTAAACAGACATTAAACGTGAACCTGTGATAGACGCTGATGGCGTTCACATGCGCATTAAGAATTGATTCTATAGTTATGTACGTTTGAATATATGTGCGCAGGTTTGTGAGGCCCACAAGTAGGGCCGCAGGCCCAAGTACCTTCACATCGGCCCAAGATGGCCCCCGAGTACCTTCATATCGCCCCAAGTACCTTCACATCGCCCAAAGATGGCCCCCGAGTACCTTCACATCGCCCCAAGATGGCCCCCGAGTACCTTCACGTCGTCCCAAGATGGCCCCCGAGTCCCTTCATGTCGTCCCAAGATGGCCCCAGAGTCCCTTCATGTCGTCCCAAGATGGCCTCCGAGACCCTTCACGATGCCCCAAGATGGCCATTGCCATGTCCTGTTCCCTTGCACGGACCAGGCCGGTTTCGATTTGTTTAGGATTTTGGATTATTTGAATAAACTGCATTTGGGTTCTCCAAGCTTGCCTTCAGTGGACCTTCATTACAATGATAATGGAGAGAATCCGCACTTGGTGCCCTACACACAGCGCGTGATGTGCGTGGTGGAAGCGGCGGCGGTCTTCTCATCGCCCCAAGATGGCCCCCCGAGTACCTTCACATCGCCCCAAGATGGCCCCCCGAGTACCTTCACATCGCCCCAAGATGGCCCCCGAGTACCTTCACATCGCCCCAAGATGGCCCCCGAGTACCTTCACATCGCCCCAAGATGGCCCCCGAGTCCCTTCACGTCGTCCCAAGATGGCCCCCCGAGTCCCTTCATGTTGTCCCAAGATGGCCGCAGAGTCTCTTCATGTCGTCCCAAGATGGCCTCCGAGACCCTTCACGATGCCCCAAGACGGCCATTGCCATGTTCCTGTTCCCTTGCACGGGCTGGGCCGGTTTGGATTTGGATTTTGGATTATTTGAATAAACTGCATTTGGGTTCTCCAAGCTTGCCTTCAGTGGACCTTCATTACAATGATAATGGAGAGTGTAATAAATGGAGGCCAGACGTGCTTAACAGAACTGTATAACTTTACTCTGTCATTCTCGTTGGCATAACCACACTCGACAGCATACAGTCACTTCTCACTTCCCGCAACACACAAAGACTCTCTTAAAGTGACAGCATAACATAAACTAGAACCTTCCTTAAAGGTACCGTAACCCATTATCATAACAGAGAGAATCCCTTTAGTTTATTCTAGTGTGCTATTAGTATATCCCTTTTAAACTTAAAAAGTAGACTGAAAAGTATACTTTCTTATTTTATGTACTTCTGTAAATATATAAATATTAAAATTATACTTAACTAGTCTTATACTTTAAGTATATTTGGCCTATACTTGTACTCAATCTTTTTACTAAGATAAAAGTATAATTAAGTTATATATTTTAAGTATACTTGGCTTGTATTTGTGTTAACTCTTGACTGAGCAACCTATTCAATACTTTTTCACATAGTTTTAAATACGGTCTTATAAACTTGCATGTTTTAGCATCCAAAACAATTAATTTGTCTGAACATTGATTTTTAAAGAAAACACTGTGTTCCTAATTCTGAGTATGAGAATTGTTGTGTAGTCCACTGGTAGTGTAAATAGGAATTTACTTAAATTCCTTAAAGTACAGTTAAAGGTATATTTCAATTATAAAATGAATACCTAGGAACATAGTAGTATACCTAAAGTTAAAAAATAATATATAGCAAACTATAAGTATGATGTTAATCTTACATACTTGCAGTGTAAAATAGAGGATGGATACCCGACCCGAGCCCGACGGGACCCGTCGGTTCGGACAGATATTTAGAAATTATGTTCGGGTTCGGGTCGGGCTCGATCACATCAGCGCGATATGGCATTGAACATTTTAAATTTAAAACAGCTTATTATGTTGGTAGCCAATGCGCCTGATGCTTTCACGTGATGCAAACGTTCGTTTTTTGGGATTAAAATACATGTAAAATATTACCATAACATCTGTCTTCCTGTATGCGGAAATTTGTTAATGTAGCCGTGACAACGAAACACGTGCATGCGCGCCTGCGTTAAGTGCGCTTGTTTCTCCGTGCGCGCTGATGCACTCATCCTGCTGACATTTCCGAATGTCTTTCTACAGTTGCTTAATAAAAGCAGGCTTTCCACACAAACGCACATGTGTCATTAGTATGAGAAAAAAAATGGGATTTTAACTGTCGGCCTCGGGTCGGGCTCGGACATTAATATCTTTATGCCTGTCGGGCTCGGGTCGGGTTCGGTTACTGCTCTGTCGGACGCGGGCCGGGCTCGGACAAAAAAATTCGGCCCGATCCGCACTCTAGTGTAAAACAACTAAACTAGTAGTTTAGTGAGCCACTTCAAAGTGTTCTTTCATAAAGTAAATAAATGTGCTAGTAAACTAACTGTATACATATAATTTCACTTGTAGTATAGCTGCAGTACAAATGAAAAACTTAGTTGTAAACTAGTTGTGTCCTCAAAGATTACTACTTGTTATAATTGTAATAGTACACTTACAAGTATACTAATAGCCAGTGGTGGTAAGTAACGAAGTAAAAATACTTCGTTACTTTACTTAAGTATTTTTTTCGGGGATCTGTACTTTACTTGAGTATATTTTATTTGCATCTACTTTTACTCTTACTCCACTACAATATTAAAGACAAAGTTTACTTTTTACTCCGTTACATTTCCCCATGCCCGCTCCAAGTATTTATTACACTGGCTTTCCAAACCAATGAAAAACTTGGTTTTATTTGGAAAAAAAAGTACGCGCGAGCTCTTTGCCAGCATACGCTCACATAGCAGTTATTTCGCCATTGTGGAAGATGACCGCAGAAACTGGTGAAGGTGCAGCTCTGCCCAGCAATGATCCCGAGATTCCCGCTTACCTTGTTTCTTGCACATCTTCTGTTTGATGCAGCTAATATTATGGAACATGTCTATTGCAGAGCTGCCAACTCTCACTCATTCAGTGTGAGACTCACGCAATTGACACTTTCCACAAGCTCTCACGACACACATCCATTTTCTCACGCAGAGAAAAATCGTGAAGCATAGAGGACATTGACACCGACAGACAAGAAAGAGAAGGTTACTTTTGATATAAAACAAATTCTCAGCTCTCAGATTCTGTCAATTTTATTACGAAATTCAAACTATAAATACCGTTTTGGAGCTTTTAAATGTGACGTGACAGATAGCTAGCGCCTGCTATGGGGTGCCGTTAATCTCTTTACTACTAGTTAATTGTAAATAAACACAAATTAACAATAATAGGTAGCCTATGTTGAAAGATACAGTACAACTTCCCGAAATGTATATCGTACATAATATATACATAATATCAATAAATCAGTGTTTTTCAACCGCGGAAAGAGGTCAATAAAACAGCTGGAGAACAATGTCACATAACGTTACATTTACCTCAGGGAAAAACAAACATTTAATGACCATAGCACGTTAGTTGGCTAGAAAAATTAGTATTTTATAATATATTTAATATTAGTATAAATTAGTATTTTGCTAAATATGTGCACTATATATTTATCATATTTTTACTTATAAGCTATCATTAAAATATTATAAAGTTGTTATAATAAAAATCACATGTATTTTTAACATTTAATAATACCAGCTGACAGGGCTCTCTAGCCTATGTTTACAGAATTAGGTGAGATTTTCTTAATTTAAAAATTAACATGTATCTACTGTACCAAATTTTTATCAAAATGAATCTATATTGAATCAAGATTGGAATCAAACCACAATAATTGAATTGAAATTGTAAAATTTGTATCAAAGAATGGCCTACCAGTCATTGCACCATAATATGCTGTCACTAAACTTAATGAAATTGTTTAAAATTGATGCAAGGTACTTCATTGTCTCTTATGATTGCAAATCTAACAAATTCTTAATTGCAGTATCTAATAATTTGTTCAATTAAAACATTGCATATCACTCCCAAAACAATTGATCTGTTTAATTATTGATATTTACAGTTTGAATATTTACTTTCGGTACTTAAGTACGTTTTAAATCGGATACTTTTGTACTTTTACTCAAGTGATGTTTGAATGGAGGACTTTCTACTTTTACTGGAGTCATTTTTTATTTAGGTATATATACTTTTACTCGAGTATAATTTTTGAGTACTTTTACCACCCCTGCTAATAGCACATATTAGTTTACTTACTAGTACACTTCAAAATGTACTTGAACTGTACTTAAGTATACTGTACTTAATTAAATAAAATTGAAGAATACTTATTTTTTTTGTAAGGCTAGCTATTGCACAACACAAATTGACCTACTTTATTGTACTGAATCACCACTAGTTTATCTTAAAAGACATTATCTAGTTAAATTCAATTCAATAAGAATACAATGAAATACATTATACACTATACATTAAATTCTACAGAAAAGCTCAAATGTGAATATACAAACCTCCATCACTGGCTTATTGATGAAAGTAGCTTGTGACAAATCAGCAATTTTAAAGAGTATATCCACAATTGCTTGGACAGTAGCAGGAGACTGTGTTATATTCATATTATTCTGTGCTGTGACACTACTGAGGTTAGCCATAAACTCTGGAATCTCCTCCACAAGCAAGGACTAAATTCCAAAAATACACAAAAATAAAATCTTAGAAATATTTAAAATGGCCAGATGATTGTAAATGGATATATAGGATCAATTACCTTAACTTTGCTTTTAAATTTGTCAATAACTTCAAGTACACAGTTGCCCTGTACTCGTGTCCAGTTTTGTGATTCACATTTGTAAGTTATGGTGCCTTTAAAGCCACTTTCACAGATTCCTGTCTTCTCGTTGGTTGAGTTTCCAAGTCCAAGTTCTTTATCTTTACAATCATAACCTGGAGAAGGAAGTCAGATAAAAACTTAGGAAACTTCTCTCATAATATAAGATCACATTACATTTTGGGACTTGCAAGGTTCCTCACACTACTCAGAAATGTCAGAAATAACAAGGGTCTATAACAGTAACTATATAAAAGAACCCAAAAAGTCAACACCAGATCAAGTCAGATGATGCGAAAGAAAAGTCTGCTAGTTTGTTAAAATCATGCAATCGCATAACAGTAAAGTAATTTGATACTGATTTTTTTTTTTTAAACTGAAGGCTTACGTTCTGTGCTTGTCTTTACTGTGACTCTGCTCCAGCTGTAACTGTATTTCTGTAGCTGTGTCAGACCCTTGAGACGGCATGTAAAGGTTTCCTCCTTACAATTTCTAGGTTTATAGTTTATACTGTCAGATCCTAATGCATATAGAAAACATGTTAATAACATAGAGGATTTTATTGAATGTGACCCTGGACCACAAAACCAGTCACATGGTTACATTTTTTTGAAATTGAGATTTATATATCACATGAAAGCTGAATAAATAATGGTTTGTTAGTATAGGACAATATTTGGCAGCGATACATCTATTTGAACATCTGGAATCTGAGGGTTAATTGAGAAAATCGCCTTTAGAGTTGTCAATTTATGTTCTCGATTGTGCTGAATTCACTCACAAAAATAAATGTTTTATATATTTACGTCAGGACATTTACAAAATATCTTCATTGAACATGATCTTTACTTAATATCTTAATGATTTTTGGCATAAAAGAAAAATCGATAATTTTGACCCATACAATGTATTGTTGGCTTTTGCCACAAATATACCCGTGCTACTTGTGACTGGTTTTGTGATCCAGGGTCACAAATGACAATTAACTTGTACAGAAGATTTGTATGTACAACCTGAATCTTGTACTGTTTCATTCAGGACCCACTCAATACTGTAGCCAGCATCAACAGAACATCTCAGTTGTACAGTGTCTTCACATGAAATAACACGGGAATTATCACCCACAATGATAGTGGGGCGTTGTTTAATAACAATGTTTTGCCACTGAATGTATGGTATTGTATTTGTTTGTATGATGCACGAGTATTGACCTGCATGAGGGGGAACAATCATAATAAACAATTATTACTATAATTATAAGCATAATACTTTGTAAATGAGAGGATGTTTGTGACAACGTCCTGGAAGTGTAGCTTAATTTTGATTGTTTGATCTATGTCATATATGGTATAGTATCATCTTATGCTATAGTATATCAGTGCTAATATATTTCAATAAAACTAAAGTAAAGTTTTACAGTAGTCTGCTTAAAACAGGAATAACAGCAATCAGGCACTTTGCCATGCAAGATATCAGACTAGATAAAAATAAACCCCATGTCCCTCACCACTGTCACTTTCACTAGTGTTTTTCACAGTAAGAGTGCTATTGTTGTTTGAAATTATGAATCTTGTGTTGTCCAGTGCAGGATTTTTGTTATTCACTATCCATTTTATTGGTCCTTTTGCGAAGTCTGGGGGTGTACAGTTCAGGTCCAGCTTTTGCAAAGGATATAACTGATCTGTTGTGAAGTCCTTTTGTTCTGAAAATAAAAACCATAGAACTCATATCACCCAACAATGAAAAAAACAACAACATAATAAATAAATATGATGCATGGAACTAAGAAATGTGAAGGGTTTTAGATCAGGCAGTGACTACCCTTACCACTCCGAGCAAAAGCATCTTCAGCTAAAATTATTCTTTGTGCTCTTAGAGAGTCAGAAACATCTGTGTGTGCTGCACTAAAATTAAGGTTGTTGGATGTTGCATTTATTTTGTAGTCTGCTATAACACTACCAGATCTATGGAGCAAAACACAAACATCAATATGAATACACTGTAGTAACATTAGAATTGCTTGAAAAAGTAGTGAAAAAATGGCAATGTTGAGTGAAAAAGTAAAAATTTAATACCTGAATCTAGAGACTTTTTTAGTACCAGTAATGTAGCCATTTAGCTTATTAGAATAACTTGTGTCAATCTGTAAAAATCCAAAGTACCCAGTGAATGCTATGACTGTTTCTGACCGTTAAGTGGTGGTTGTAGAAAAATACATAAATAATTCAAAAGTAACTAAAATGAATACAAATTTGTTATGACTTCTTCAAAGTTAAATCCAAGCTGTATTTATAGTATTAAAGTATCAAAAATCAAATGCTCATTTTCATAAATTACACAAACATTTAATTAAATATGAAACATGGATACTTACTGCGGTCTCAATTTTTCCAAATAAATCTTTGTAAGTCTCGCTATAACGGTCAATAAGACTGGTGTCAAAAGTCTTATTTAATGTCATTGACATTCCAATAACAGTAAAACAAATGCACATTTATGTGCATTGCATCAACAGGTTTTAGCAACAATCCTCAATCCTTAAAGCAATACTAATACTAAAATATTAATACTACCCAGTTACTAACGATTGAATTCACTGGAAGCAAGTTGGTGAGAACCCAAACACAACTTTAATATAAACACTAATCAAAAAACAAAACAAAGGCATAGCAAGGCATGAAACTGAATAAAAGGCAAGGCATGGCATGGCAAGGCATGAAACTGAAACAAAGACAGGCAACCTGGACAAGAAACATTCACACATAACATGCAATCCACGACAAAGACACAGGGCAAACATGAGGGCTTAAATCAGGGGTGTCCAAACTCGGTCCTGGAGGGCCACTGTCCTGCAGAGTTTAGCTCCAACCCCAATTAAACACACCTGAAACAGCTAATCAAGGTCTTGATTAGCTGTTGAAGGTCATTAGGCATGCTAAAAACTTACAAGCAGGAGTGTTGAGGCAAGTTGGAACTAAACTCTGCAGGACAGTGGCCCTCCAGGACCGAGTTTGAACACCCCTGGCTTAAATACACTGACTAATTACAAGACAAGGAACACCTGTGAACAATGATCAGACAGGAGTGCATGACAAACAGGGAATCACATGACAGATAAGAACAAGGAACAAGACAAAAAACCCACACCGTGACACTGAGGTATGCGAGATGAACATTGGTGATAATTATCAATGTTTAAATTTATATTTACAGTACCTGTTGGTGCTGTTGTTAACACTGATGAATAAAAAATAATATTAGTACAACAAAAATATTAATATATTTTTTCCTGCATGAAACCAAACAGTTAAAAAGCAAAGGATTTATCGACCTATAATTTGTTTTCCTAAACATGAAAAGCAATAAATTAATTTTATGTATTTATGTCTTCATATTTCTAGAAGCCAAAAATGTGAAATAATCTGATATGACTTGGTTTTCAATATTTATGTTGTCAATGGTGGTGTTGTTGATAGTGTTGGTGTTAATGGTGTTGTTGTTGGTGGTGTTGTTGATGGTGTTACTGTTGGAACTAAAAAACAAAACAGACATGACTTGGACACATCAATGTCAATCAAGTACTCAAACTCAAAAAGTGGTGCTGCAAGAACAAAAGGTTTAAGCAGAACAATCGGTACAATTATATATTGTAAAAACAACAACATTAACTGAAGGAATCTGAACAACTGAAGGAATCAACACTCCTGAATGCACCGTTCAGATTTTAGTTAATAAATGCTAATTAACTAATGCAGTGTTCATTGAAAACAGAAAACCAAGAATAATTACTCTTAATAGCAATGAGCCTCCACATGAGGCTGTTCAAAATAGGAAAATATTGTTTTTGTATTGTTTCACCTTCGCAGAATTGTCCATCATTTGAAAGGGCATTGATACATGTACATGAACCATCAGTGATGTCATCACAGGCCTCATATAAGTGACGTGTCATTCGGCCAAACAAACTGACCCTCACATTTACACTTATACTGGGTTTCATTCAAAGAACACACTGAAAAGCAGAGGAGTGCAATGATTACCAGAGTAGATATCAATAGGTATGTTATTTTTTATAACATTAGTATCACTAAGTGTAGGTTATAACTATAGACATCAGAAGGATTTTTAGCTGATGAATGATGATGTTTTAACAGGCTCACCTGTTGAAATGTGCAAAGCTGTAATTTCAGTACTGTTGTCCACTTGAAATGGAAATGTAACAGCGGTCAAAAAAGATCTGATTTTGTTGATCTCTACATTTTCAGGTACATTAATTTCCACAATCATAATGTATTCAACTGGATCTATACATATGGAAACATAATGTGATTTTAATAACCATGTGTGCAATAGGCCTTTACTCCTAAGCAAAACAATGACAATTAAGCAACTCTCTCAAAACAAATGGCCTATTAAATAAAATAATTTATCTTTATTTTTATACAAATAGCATCAAACTATTATTAGGGCATTGTATTAAGTAGAGGACAAAACTGTGAATCAGACCTGCACTTCTTCGTCTTATATGATGCACTGGCTCATCTGTGTAGCTAAACTGGAATGATGTAAAAAGAAAGAAGAAAAAAAAACATTCAAACTTTCAATGAAATTTTTCATGTTTTCTCATACTGAAATTCATTCATTCATTCATACATACACACATACATACATCCATACATACATACATAGCCCAACAGTTGTTGGGGTCAATGCATACTGTGTATCTTATATATAATAAAAGTCTTAAAATAATCTTAGATTTGATATTTTAAAAAGACAGGAAAAAAGTTCATCATTCAATTTCATATTTTATGATTGTCATTGTTGTATGATATTTATAAAACAACCTTTCCCTACCTGTAAATCCATACTTATTTCTGAAAAAGTAAAAGTTTCCACAACACATGCATAATTCAGCAGGACAGCGATGAGGACTCCTAATAGGTATTTTAATAATTTCCCTGAAATTGAGAAAATATACATTTTCTTAAAGTCGGCGTTAAATTGAATTTGCAATTGTCTTTTCTTCCATATCACACATATATCAAAATACAAACAGCTTCTCTGACAAAAAAACAGTAGATTAACTGTTCTGTAGCTGTTAACTGAGCTGTAGATTAACCAACAAGAATGAGATAGAATTAAATATATATCTACTTTAATAAACAGAGAACAATCAATGTGGTGAGGTGAGGATTAATCAGAAAACCATGTCAACTAATGATGAACTAGAACACAGGCAAAACAATGACTAGAAGAATAAGAAAACCATGACTAGAAATTGAACATGACGTAACAATGAAACTAAACATGACATCCTTGTAAAGTCCAAATTGAGGAGAGAGGAAGCTTTGGTGAACGATGAGGAGCAGGCAGAGGAAGACACTAAGGACAACCAAAGAGGAGATGATGGTGGGAGGTACCAGGGAGGAGATGACGTAGCCATGGTAGAGCCTTGGTGGAGAGGCCGGGCGGAAACATGGAGACCAGTAATCCAGGGAGGTGGAGTTGGTGGAGGTGTAGACCCAGGCAGAGCAGAAGAGCCGAAGACACAGGGCAACATCACTGGTCTGGTGAACCACGGTTGAACTACAGGTGGGCATGACCGAGGTGGAAACATGGGCTCAGCAAACCTGGGCAGATTCGCGGTGACTGAGGATAATGGTGAAACCGGAGGGATGGAGGAGCCTGGCGGATCCAAGGGGGTGGAGGTGCAGCTGATGACTCGGTAGACGAATGAGTCCAGCGGAGCCTGAGGAAGGGCCGAGGTGGAGTCAGGGGCTTGAAGGCTTGAGGTGGAGCTGAGGGATAGACAGGCCAAGGCGGAGCCAAGAGGCTGAAATGAGACAGTGCGAGTCAGAGGAACTGGATGGCTTAGGAGGAAGAAGGAGGCTTCCGTGATGAAGGAGACCTGCAGCTGGGTAGAGCCAATGGCTATGGAAACTTGGTGCTGGACAATTAAGACTTTGTTCAGGACAATGAAGACTCTGTGCTGGATGATGAAGACTTGGCGGTTGGACTGAACTGAACCAACGACATTAAAGGGGTGGTAAAACACGATTTCACTTTTATAACTTTAGCTAGTGTGTAATGTTGCTGTTTGAGCATAAACAACATCTGTAAAGTTACAGCGCTCAAAGTTCAAAGCAAAGGGAGATATTTGCTTTTAAAGAAATCAATTTCTAAGGACTACAACAAACGGCCGGTAGGGACTACACAACATTCCGCCAGGGTTGCTGACGTCGGTAACACCAATATTTACATAAACCCCTCCTCCGAGAATATTAAGTAAGGGCGAGGCCATTTTTGCTTTGGAGAAGAGTTGTTGTGGTATAGTAGGCTGGTGTTGCCGCAATGCCGTCGAAATGCTGTTATTTTTATCCGGATTGAAGGTTCACTTTGTTCAGCCTTCCTAGGGTCGGGGGAGTTAGGGATCAATGGTTAAATTTTATTTTTAACAAGGTCCCTCATAATTATCACCCAAATCTCGCTCTCTGTGCTGCCGACGGAAGAAAGCTTCCACAATCTTCGCGAGTTCAATGCAGGATTCGCACAACGGCTTGTCCTGAAAGATGGAGCAGTTCCAACTTTAAAAACAGAAGCTGTTGTTTACAGGCCACAACCTGAAAATATGATTTATTTTTCGTCTATATGTTTTCCTGCAATAGATTGTATTGTTAATTGTACGTTGCAGCAAGGAAGAAAACAAATGACAACGCTGTTTGGCTCTGCAAACCAGCTTGTTAAATGCTCATTCAAACCTAACGTTACAAACTTTTTTAAATTTCAACAGCGAACTTGGAATTAGTGTTAATTATTCTTTGATTAGAGCTTTTATGTATTGTTTATCTACATGCTTGTTTATCTACAGGCATGCTAAACATGGTTCTGTGTTTGATTTGGCTAACTTACTGTAGTAACGTTAAAGCCAATGTTTAGTGTTCGTTTTGGGTTAACGTTAATAGTTCTGGCGACAGATATTTCGCTACAATCGTTCTAAAAATACAAAAGTAACGGTGCCATACAGTCAGTAATGATCACTATAGATCCGCAGTCTTTACTCAAAAAAATCTCTTTGAGGACTGTAACGTTAGTATAATTTGTTAGAACGATTATATGAAATTCTTGTTTATGAATATGAAGCTTATTTTTTGTAATACTATAATAATTAGTACAATTTAATTACAGCGTATCTAAAAAGAAATGAGACAGAAACATCAACAAAAAACAAACCTTTCTGAAACGTCGTTTAACAGCCGTTCTCGAACAGGTTCTGCTCGATCATCTTCACTAACATTCTCTGGGTCCGATTGACGCATCGTTTATAATACACCAAAGCACAAACTACCGGTAAACTTAAGGGGCGTGACGTTTCCGAAAAACGTGCACTAGGCTGTTAGCGAATCACACCATACTGGGCCAGCTAACCAATCTGAGCCCACTGCGTATTTTTGAGGGACTGGCTTCACAGAACCCGGAAACCATCAGACCGTTTTTTACAAGGAGGGACAGAGCAGTGTAGAATAAAGGTAAAATATATGAAAAATAATGCAATTTTTTAAAAACGAAGCATGAACACATGTTACAGTGCACCCCACAAACACAATCAAGCCTTCGAAAAAATGTGTTTTACCACCCCTTTAAAGAAGACTTGGAACTAGTCTTAACCAGTGATGACTGAGACGACTTGAAACTGGGCTTAACTAGCAATGACTGAGACGACTTGAAACTGGGCTTAACCAGCGATTATTGTGATTTGGAACTTGAGCTCAGAGACGAAAATAGCCTGTAGGGATATCCATAGGTTTAATAGACTTTTTAATCATGTCTAAGGTCTTGCGTTCTGTCAAGGGTGAGCTGTAGATCAGTGTTATTCAAATGGCAGACCGGATCTGACCACGGCTTGGTTTCATCTGGACTGCGGGACATAATTGTGCTATTTTACCTTTTCTACAGATTATAGTGAGCAGCGGGTCAAAACTATGGCGCGGTTCACACCACAAGCACTCAGGGTATATTATGGGAATGATCTTTTGAAGTTATGTCTATAAAAAAAAAAATATCTAGAGACAAAAGTGACTGATTCAAGCCCAAGCTTCTCTCTCTCAATTGCTAAAAACGCAAAGTGCCACATTAAGAGTTGCCTACGACGTAGTTATTTTAACAACAGTAGCAGAAACACGGTGAGCAACAAAATAGATTATTTCTCTAAAACCAATCCGGTCTTGGGGGCTCATCCGGGATCAGTAATTATCAGTTAACGAAGGAGGCTTTTATAAACGACCAGGAGTCAGCTGATCAATCAGGGCGTGGCAACAATCAGACTGCAGGAACCAATCCGGTCTTCTTCCTGGATAAAAGCAAACACCTCATACAACAGCATAAAACACATACACAGACCAAAAGGGACGTAACACACTGCAGAAAACGAGAATGCAGCTAATATAAGTATTGTTATCTTTCATACAGATGACCATTTAACTAATCCAGGTTTGAGACAAATTAACGTGTGGCGTCTTTAGATGTTTTTTCCCCTATACATTTAGAATTATTAGGGGAGAACCGGGGCGAAAGTAACACGGGACAAAAGTAACAAAGCGATTTTCTCTGAGCCCTGACTACATTTGCGTTTCAAGCTATGACAGCATGTTCAGCATGCAGCCAGTGACAGAGCTGCTAAATATCATGTGATTTCATCATCGTTTCCCGCGTGTAGGTCCGGAAAGCTATTTTCGAGTACGGCAAGTAAATTTCTGAAGCGGTATTTTTTTTTCTTATTTACAAGTTGTGTTTCTCGTTTCATGTGTCACAGTAATGATCAATCTACATGTTATTTAGTGCTGCAACACATGATAAAGTTAGCCTTGTCAGAGTTTTTCGGTATACAAGTAATTCGGGTTTAAGTGTCAGGAGATCCAGCCCGATCTCACGGCAATTCGTACGAATTTTACGAGGTGGCTAATTCGTACGAATTCATACGACCTTACTCGTACGAATTAGTACGATTTTTGCTAAATCGTACATATTTTACGAGTTGCCCAATTCGTATGAATTTGTACAAATGACCTACCCCTGACCCCGCCCCTAAACCTACCCATCACGTGGGTTTAGAAAAATCGTACAAATTCGTACGAGTGAGGTCGTACGAATTTATACGAATTACCCACTTTTTAATCACTCGTACAAATTCGTACGAATTGGTCGTGAGATAGCGTTGGAAGTTCCAGTCGGGACGAAAGTAACACTTGTTACTTTTGTCCCGCTGCTATATTTACGCATAGAAACAGCTGGATGGAAACATGACTACAGTTAGATTATTTTGATAATTCATGAATTTATCTTATTTAGTTTAATTGTCATATTGTTCATTATGTTGAATGTTTTATAAAATGGATTGACATTCACAATACAAAAATATTTTAAGCAAATCAAGTTTGTACTGTCTGGTTATTTTTGAAACATTTGATGAAACTGAAATTTAAAATTAAAATGTAATGTTAATTATTTTGCAAAGATAAATGACAAAATATGTTTGCAGTTATATGAACAGAGTCATAGTTAATGAAAACCAGAGGAACACAAAATTAAAATATAGATGTATTGTTGTAAATGTATTGTTGTTACTTTTGACCCAACTGTGTGTTACTTTCGTCCCAACTGACGGGGTCGAAAGTAACAATGTGCAACTTATGTTCAAAGTGAAATTATACTGAAGTCATTCGACATTTGTACAAAATACCACCTGGTATTGATAGACCACACTTGTGAGTTATTAACCACAGCAAAAATATATCTCTGTCTAAAACAATATCTTTTAAATTATGTTTTCCTGAAAAATGGTACTTTCGCCCCTGCTCTCCCAACATATAAAGAGCACGAGACGCGTGATGCAGAATGAAATATATAATCACTTTAATAAACACTGAGAACAATCAAGCACTACACACTCATTAAACACTTGTCAAACATAACATTGAGATCATTAGCAAAATGGGGAACAGGTGAGGATTAATCAAAAACCATGACAACTAATGATGAACTGGAACACAGGCAAAACAAAGAAAACCATGACTAGAAATTAAACAGAATTGAAACTAAACATGACATGACTGTGACAGCGATAGGTTGCCTCACAGCAGACATCAGACAAAAAAGATATCATTGCAAGAGGACGGGGAAGTTATTTTGGTTAAAGATTATGCGCATCAAAAAAAAAAGATACCATATTTGACAAAAAATATTTTTTTATCTTTCACTAATCCATTATTTTAGTTTAAAATTTACTTTAACTGAATTTGCACTAAATTAACTCATATTTTAAGGCTTCTTTTGATTGTTACGTTGGCAACTAAAAGGTAATCAAATGTAATATAAAATCTCTTATTATTGATTATGCTAAAAATATACTGTAGGATTTCTAACAAAAGTATGTTTTAGTTTATTGTACCTTCACTGGCCATGTTTCACACTCAAGGTAATCACTTTAGCATATTTCTTCAAAATGTGGATTTTCTTTTATTCATCCAGACATCCTGTATTTTTCTGTAGAATAGAATGAATATATGACATATCAGAATCTGAAAACCATATGTGTCAAATGTACAAAAACATGATATTATCATGAACATGAGTAGCTGTTCTTCATACTGTAGCCTATAAAAGTTTTTATGTGAAAGCACTGACTTTTAACTAAAGACGCTAACGTTCGTTTATACGTTTTGAACAAACAGACATTCAATGCAAGAGAAATAAAATGAGAGTAGCCTTATGGTAGCCTACTTTTGCAATCATACTGTACAATGCTGTCGGATCCAAATATGGTCATTTCCTTTTTATCAGCAACCAATCGTGAAAGTAAAAGGGGGGATTTAACTCTAAATGCGAAATCTCATTTTACAATATAAATCTTTAAAGCCCGTTTTCTCAAAATGACTTTTTTCTCATACTCCAAGTCCGAAATCTCCACTTATACATCAAAATTTCCAGTGTTGTAGCCTAGATATATTATGAAGACATTTACAGAGGGGTTTGTAAATATATTATTCCTAGCCTGATTTATATAACATTTCATTCCAAAAAACATGGCGAAAATCACATTTTTAAGGCTATTGACAGTATATTCTGATTTACAGGATAACAAAAGTAGATATCCATAAATCCCTCTGTAATTTTTTTCCCATCTAATATGTGAACACAATGAAAAAAGAACTTTGAACCTGACTTTATCCAATACTCATAATTTGCATATTTAAACATTAAATTACAGAAAACTTGTAATACATTTTTTTATCATCTTAATGTAGGTAATCAACTGGGAAAGTTTCATGGTGATATCTGCTGCTAGTTAAAAATTTTACCCTATTCACCTGTAGCATCTCGACTTAAACGGGTCGTCGTATGCCCATTTCCCACAAGTTGGTATGATTCTTCATGTAAAGTTTGTAACACACTTTGGTTAAAATTCCTCAGTGGTTGTGTAAAGCAACATGCTTTTTACCTCCTCAAAAACAGCTCTGTTCACAGCGACCTGTTTCGGTGCATGTCTCTTTAAATGATAATGAGCAACTACTCATCCCACCCCTCTCTTCCTACACAAGACAAGTAAAGTGTACGTTTTTTTTGTAAGTGCCTTGGCAACCATAGACAGTAAAAGAAATGGACACAGCGACCCCCTTGATTTCAACGGAGAAAACTGAAGCCCGATTAGAAGCACTCACTTCCTGATGGCTGAGCGACTGCGCAAGCTCAAACTGAGCTTGACGACAGTCTGACAGTTGTAAATCTTCTAGTAGCTGTGCCAGGACAAATCTGAATCACCTAATTCTTCAAAAACGTTGTTGAAATATTTTGTCCTGTTGCTTTTATGGACTCTCTATCTATGGGCTTCTCCCTTGACTTCATGCCTCTATGTCCCCCCGATTGCCTCATAGACAGTAAAAGATTGCCTGCGAGCTTCTCCTCCTGTCTACGGTAATTTCTCTATTGTGCGACAGAAAGTCGCGTGGTTATAAGTCAATCGTTAGCCTGTTTTTACAAAAACGGCTTCTACGGGGCCATAACATAAGATACAAAGTAATGGAGCCTTTTATACATTGTCGTGTTTCTTTAGAAATAAATAATGGACAAATGAAGTCTTTGGACGCCTCAGATGTAAAATTATTCGCTGTTAAAGTGACGCCATGCTAACAGCAGGTGATGGTCTGCTACAATGGCGGCCCCCGCGAGGCTTCAGTTTCCGGCTGATGGTTTACCCCCTTGTTTGCAACCTGCCTTGGCAGACAGTATACAAATGGCTGAGGGCAAAAATATGCTAATACGAGACAGTCCGTCAGTGGTCGTGGGCAGAGCATGAGCAATATGATGTCATATTGCTCAGAAAATTCAAACGGCTTGATTATTGAAAGTGTTTAGGCTTTTTAATTATTAAAAAATAATAATAATAATAATAATAATAATAATAATAATGTGTTTTCTTCATTGTATGGTGGTGTGTCCACACTCTGCAAAGACACATTTATATGCAAACACCATATAAAAGTGAATTTTGCATTCGATGGCCCCTTTAAGTAAAAGCATTATCAAGGTAACGGTCAATGTATACAGAAGTGTAGGCTACATTTAAACGTTATGTATGCCAAATCTCAAAAAGGTAACACTTTACAATTCCTTAACATTACCCAATGCATAAGTTAACATAACACGAACTAACAGTGAGAAATATATTTTTCTACAGGATCTACTAACCTTTGTTAATGTAAGTTCATAAAAATCCTGCTGTTCATTGTTTGTTCATGTTAGTTCACGGAGCATTAATGTTAACAGACACAACCTTTAATTTTAATAATGTATTAGTAAATGTAGAAATTAACATTACCTAAGATTAATATATGCTGTATAAGAATTGTTTATCATTAGTTCATGTTAACTAATGCAGTTAACTAATGTTAGCAAAGCAAACCTTATTTTAAAGTGTTACCCTCAAAACAAAACAATAATTTCTATCTTTCATGAATGTACAGATATATTTTGATATACATCAAATATGTATCAGATATACATTTTAAAGAACAGACTTAGCATTCTCACCTTGCTTCTGGAAAATAACAACACTGATGCCCTAAACTGAAGTAATCTGTCTGAAGATCTGCATTTTTGTTTCCTTTCTGAAATGACCCACCCAAAGAACATTCCCCATTACAGCTTTTATCCAATAGTTTTAATGCATTTCTCAATGATGAGTGCATCTTTTCAAAACTCATCACAATAATAAAGACTAGCTTAAGTTAGAGTGAGTTAAATTAGTTTTAAATGAGCTTAGTTAGTATGAGCTTAAATCTTCATATCCTGAATATAGATTTATAACAACATGCCTCAGTGGAATAACTCACCCTCCAGTATTCTTTCTGTTAATAAGAATTTTTTAAGAGTTTATTTTGATAAGAGGATGACTGTAAATGTAGCATGAGAAACAAAAATAAAACAGAAAATGGACAAGTGAATCAGTTTCCTGACTGACTGCATTCCTTGTTTGATTGTTTTTTTTTTTTTTGTTTAGTTTTTTATCAGGATTCTTAAGGTTACAATTAAAGTTTCAGAGAATGTGATAGTTTTTTTTTAACCATCATAATAAGGAGTTTTAACAAAAAAATACAAATAAAAAAAAGCAGGTGGGAAATATGCAAAATGCCTTTTCAGACCAAAATAAGCAAAGAATGAGGAAGGACACTTTTATATCTAATCATCAAGAAGGATTGCACCTGTCAGACAGTAATAATTATACACTATAAAGGTCTATATACACGGGGCAACTTTTAGAGCAATGTTGTTGGGCAATGTTTCTTTGGCATTTTCCCATTGAGAATGGGAAACAAATTTCTATCTGGATAATTTAGATCGGTCGTGGGCCCTGTGTCTCACCTGCTTGTCCGTTGACGGTAACATTGCCAGCAATATTGCTCAAAAAGTTGCCCCGTGTATCATCACCTTTAGTAATGCAACACCTGAGCATTACACCAACAGGGACTGTACTGACATTGCATTCTAAATAACATAAACATTAATATGGAGTTGGTCCCCCCTTTGCAGTTATAACAGCATCCACTTTTCTAAGAAGGCTTTTCACAAGATGTTGGAGTGAGAATTCTGTGAGAATTTTTGCTTATCCAGCAAAGCATTTGTGAGGTCAGGCACTGATGTTGGACGAGAAGGCCTAGCTCTCAATCTTCGTTCCAGTTAATCACAAAGGTTTTCGATGGAGTTGAGGTCAAGGCTCTGTGTGGGACGAATGGGTGAACATGACTTACTCTGAGGAAGAATGTTTTCACATCAAAGTCCTCATCTCCACAAACGGCAAGATTTGATCAAAATAGCTCAAAACCTGCTCCTGGTGAGACACTGTCCTGCTGACATAAACACAACTGAACCAGCTATTCAAGTTCTTCAGACTCACTAGAAACAGAGATGTGCTGCGTCCGAAATCAAATACTTCTCTATTATATAGTAGGTGAAAAACAGTATGCCAAAATACAAATTTCCAAATACATAGAGCTTTGAAAAACAGTAGGAAAAAAGTACCTGGATGACCTATATTATATAGGGCACTATTTGAAGGGAAAGCCAGTTGTAGTCGTGTCCAAAACCATAGTGGACGTTATCAAGTGCACTCTTTCAATCTCATAATGCACCACAATAACGAGTGTACAACTGATGTACACTCAGCGTTTAGAGAATACCCATAATGCACTGTGTGGCCATTGCCGAAATAATTCCTGTGTCTCGCCAGAAGATGGAGCTCGCAGCTGAATCATCCATCCATCCATCCTTTTTCCAAACCACTGGTCCAATGTGGGTACAGCGTAATACAAGTATAAATTCATTCTTAATTGATTATTAAATTGTTTAATTAAGGTTTATACATGCTAGTTTCCATGACAGAGTTCAAGATAAATCTTTTCATTACTGGAGCTGCCAGTTTGCTAATTTTCAAATAATTATTAAACAGCAAGAATAAACTATGCAAAAGTGGCAGCCCTTCCAACGCACTCAGTGTCCGAATTTGCAAACTCATTTTCATTTACTCTTTTAAGTGGACTATATTAGATGACTAATGTAGGTAAGAGTAAATGAGGGTATGGGGGGGTGATTTCGAACACAGCTACGGTGTTAATGCGGCTCCGTGCATACTGATTGCCTAACATTCGCAATGCTTTCTGTTTAGAAAATTTGTCCGACTTTGATCAAAGCCATTTGAAGGCAAGCCTGCAACCTTAGCCAAAAAAACGTAATGCCTACTAACGCTGTGGTAAGCAGGGAAGGAGGAAAAAGGCTGTTATTTTTATTGATGTCAATGAAGGAGGTGCATTACTACGCTGAATAAACTTGCTTTTAATGAATTGACAGCCCATCGGCTAATCTTTTACATGTTTGCTCAGAAACAATCGTTTTGGACTGAGTTTTCACCAAAAAAAAAATGCTGTTTTATAAGAGAAGTCACAGAAAATTGCGCAACAGGTATGATTCAGTTTACGCCACTTCTCATTCATTTCTTTGGGATCCACAAACAGTTATTGGCTGTCGCACGACTCTGAACAGGATTCAATGACATCCAGGCTGTAATGCGATTGGTTATCAGGGCACACATTATCAAGTTAGTAATTATACTTTTTACAATAGTAGAGACACGGACCCGCTTATCTCCTAATAATAAGTTGTTGGCTGCATCTGAAATAGCATACTTCCCTACTTTATAGTAGGCGAAAAACAGTATGTGACAAATGAGCATGTCCGACTTCACAGTACTCATAAAAGAGTAGTCAAAAAGTACCGTACAAACACTTTTCCCCAACCTGGAACCTAGAAAAAGAACACAATGATAAACACAATAAAGACAGAGTAATACATTAACTCTTAAGACACAGGTGCCCGGGCAATGCGTCCGCCAAAACATTTTCAGTTCCCCTTATGGCGGATCTCCAAATTATAAGGTTGTAGAAATAATGACCAGCGCATCAACCTCTGATTAGGATTTTGAAGGGTCGTCAAAAACGTAAGGGGATTATGATCACAATAAATCACAATTGACGTTCCACCCCATCCCACATAAACGTCAACATGCTGAAGTACCCAAACCAGCGCCAATGCCTCTTTTTCGATAACTGACTAATTCAGCTGATATAACAAAAAATTTCTCGAAAAGAAACATCAACTCCCTCATCATCATCTTGTAAAAGGACAGCTCCGGCCCTACCTTGCTAGCATCTACATGCATTTTAAACGATCTATCCCACTGAGGAGCAGCAAGAACTGGAGCACTAGTAAGAAGCACTTCAACATTCTCAAAAACATTTCTGACAGATTGAACTCCAAACAAATGTATGTGACGCTTTCAACAGATCAGTCAACGGAGCAACAATATCTGAAAAATTTCTGCAAAAATTACGATAGTACCCCACAAGGATACTTATTGATGGCCTCAATTTTTGCATCAACTGGTCGAACAACGCCATGACTAACGACCTTGCCTAGATATGTCACCGTGGCCTGAACGAACTCGCACTTCGCTAGGTTTACAGTGAGCCGAGCCTCTTTCAACCGATTGAGCAAAGCCTGAATTCGGAATAAATGTTCCTCCCATGAATGACTAAATCAGTGTTTCTCAACCTCTCCTGCAGGGACCCCCTGACAGGACATGTTTTTGTTTTAACCCTGAAATGGCACACCTGATTCAATTAGTCAGCTACACATTAAGCCTTTGAGCCCTTAATTAATTGAATCAGGTGTGCCATTTCAGGGTTAAAACAAAAACATGTCCTGTCAGGGGGTCCCTAGAGGAGAGGTTGAGAAACACTGGACTAAATCATCCAAGTAAACAGCACACCCCTCAAGCCCAGCTACCACCTGATTCATTAACCGTTGAAATGTGGCAGGAGCACTTCACAATCCGAAACTCATAACATTATAGGAATATGCCCCATCTGGAGTAATAAAAGAGGCGATTTCACGAGCACGTTCGGTCAACGGGACTTGCCAATATACTTTTAACAAGTCAAACTTGCTAAGATATTTCGCTGTACCCACCCGATCCACGCAATCCTCTATACGTGGGAGTGGAAACGAATCTGGTTTAGTAATTGCATTTAGTTTTTTATAGTCTGTACAGAATCTAGATGTCCCATCCTTTTTCTTTACTGACAAACAAGGAGATGACCAACTTGAGAGTGATGGAACGGCTAGATTATTATCAATTAAAT
This sequence comes from Gila orcuttii, assembly GCA_026230005.1. Classification (NCBI taxonomy): domain Eukaryota; kingdom Metazoa; phylum Chordata; class Actinopteri; order Cypriniformes; family Leuciscidae; genus Gila; species Gila orcuttii. The sequence continues at coordinate 41,940,803 of JAPDVR010000012.1, forward strand.
ACTCAACCTCCAACCCCAGTTGTTTCCTTTTCTCCCACGGTACTCTATAAAAGCGCTGACGTATCGGAGAGGAATTACCCACATCAATATCATGCTGTACTACATGCGTCTGCGAAGGAACATCAGAAAATAAGGACGAATATTCCTGAATTAACTTAGTCAACACAAAACGCCTTTCAGCAGGAAGATGTTCCAGGAATGCTGACAAATCTCTCAAAGTTTCCGAATTACTTAACCGAGGACAAAGAACACAGTCTTCAGGTTCAACGGCCTCCTCATAATCGATCAAAAGTGACCCGTCCATTGATGAGCTCTGATCTACGGACGAAACAAACGAATCGGTTTCATGAGATGATGCCCGTCCTTCCCGCACATAATAAGACTTTAGCAAATTCACATGACATAACCGGGTTTTAGTTCTTCTCTCTGGCATACTGATGACATAATTTTCATCAGATTCCTGTCGTAAAATGACGTAAGGACCGGCAAACCTAGCTTTAAACGGAGATGAAACCACAGGCAACAAGGCCAATACCTGATCACCCACACAAAAAGAACGAGGTTCTCTCCTCCGATCATACAAAGTTTCATTTTTGATTGTGCCTGTTCCAGGTTCACCTTTGCCAATTTAACCGCTTCAAAAAGTCACCTTTTAAAACCATCCACATTTTCTGTCAACTTCTTCGGTGGTTCAGTAGGCACCCAGCCATCTCGCAAAACCGCTAACGGCCCACGAATGGTATGCCCCAAAACTAGTTCATTAGGGCTAAACCCAGTACTCTCCTGAGTCACTTCTCTTGCCGCTAACATAAGCCAGGGTAAGCCTTCCTCCCAGTCTCGATCCAACTCCGTACAGTACGTGCGTAATAAGGACTTATGTGACAGATGAAAGCGTTCTAATGCACCCTGACTTTGCGGATGATAAGACGTTGATATATTATGTGTAATATTAAGTTGACGTAAAACTTCCTCAAACACACCAGAGGTGAAGTTAGTACCCTGATCTGATATGATTTTAGGCATTCCGAAAACCGACATGAATTGATTTATGCTTTAATCACAGACTTTGCCGTGATTGACCTTAACACAAAGGCAGCAGGATACCGTGTAACCTGACACATAATGGTCAGCAAATATTCACTGTCAGATTTAGAACGGGACAACACAGTCAATTATGAGGTGATTAAACGGTTCACACACAGCGGAAATCGGCCGCAAAGGAATCGGCTTTGGATTTTAATTAGGTTTACCATGAGTGAGTTTTAGTACCATAGAACGAAACAGCGTTGGAATTACTACTTGGACCACAGATTCCTTCAGAAACGCCTTGGCTTGAGGTGTCCATTTTCTTACCAAAATTCCCCCACGAACAAAATATCCCTGTGCAGCACTGTCGTCGGTCATTACCTGCGAAAATAGAACATCCAGAGTGGAATCTGCCTTTTGTTCCTTAATCAACTCACCCGGAGACACAGAGAGAAGAGTATGCCACAAGATGCCTTCATCTGCCCGAAACGGTTCCGCACTCTCTGTAGCCGCAGCTGCTTGACTAGCCACACGCGTAACCACACATGCTGAAAAAACATCAGATAAACTCTGCACACTCTCATCAATATCCCCAGTAGAAACAGGTTTAGATGAAATAATCAAAGGTAAGGGCACATCACTCCAAACCCGCCCCCCCAGCCAGATTGTTGCCCAAAATCACTGAAATTCCTTGTACTGGATGAGCTGGTCTCACACCCAATTCAACTTCACCTTGAATTAAATGGGAATACAAAACAACCTTATGTAAAGGTACGGACATTTTAGTCATACTTTTGTGCAGTGAACTGTTTCTAGTTTTAGTGCAGTGTTGTGCTTATGGGACTGGGATATAGAGGAGCAAATTTTGGGGTGGGTGAAGGAAGGATTACAATAGATTTTTATTGAGAAACAAAACAATTTTCAAGTGTGTTGGGGTTTAGACGATTCCTCTTCTTGGACAAAACCTCTCCAGCCTTGGAAAAGATCCTTTCATAAGGAACAGAGGATGCAGGGGAACATAAAAATGCCAGTGCCCAGCTGATGTAAATGAGGATACTGATGCTTCTGTTGAGGCCAGGCAGGGGAGGATCTCCTCTTTCTTGCTGGCTCCATTACCAGGAAAATGGAATAGTCGCAAAAAGCAAACAAATCCAAAAGGGCAATCCAAATCCAAAAATCCAAAGCAATGCAAATAATCTTATCCAATTAATATAACAAGATTATAATATAGCTACTATAATTTATAATAACAATATACTATAAGTATTCTAACTTGATATAATGTAATAATATACACCCCTAACAACACATACAGTATGATACAATAACGACAACGACAATGAGAGTTATCTAACTCTCTGACTCTGACACTACTACAACTGTGTCTGCTACTCCTGACAACACCCACAAGGTGGCGCGAGTTTTGAACCCCCTTTATCCGGAAGCGACACTCAAACCGAACCGATGACGTTTCCACACAAACCGAGGCCTCGTTTGTCATTATTAACGTGATTTTTACGTTAACAACACAAGCCTCGAATCGGGGCTTCATCTGGCACGCCCATCTTTTCTCGACACAAGCTCCGACGCCTCTGTTCAAATGTCACATCACTAATTTTGATGCTTATTTACTTATTTACGTAGTGATAACGAAGTGAAGAGAGCATGCAGATATGTTGTTTATAACATCGTTGTGTGTAGCTGTAGAAGTAACGTTAGCTTGCTGTTTTGAGGGATAAAAGTTTCACAGGCGTCGAGGGGTCTGGTCTTTTTATGTTATTTGACTAAACTATAATTATTATTACAGTATTTATTTTTTTAAACTTAGAGTGCCTTAAAAATAATTATCACAACACTGGGTAAGGTGTAACGCACGGACAGAGGCGGTCGGATCCATGTGCAGCACTTTATTTCAACTTAAACATAAGCAGACATAAACCCAGGCATACAGTTAAACAAGGGGCAATCCAGTAACTCGTGGTGATAACAGGCTTAGGTCGAGGCAGGCAGCACAGGTTCATAAACAGTCCAGAAGACAGGCAAAGGTTAAGAGTCCAGGGAAACACGGAATACTAAAACAGAGAATAATGCTCAGAGATGTACGCTTCCAATGTAACAAGACTTCGCAAAGGACAGAGGAGAAACACAGGTTTAAATCAGGAACTCAATAACCAATGATGAAACACAGCTGAACATAATAATATAATGAGTCCATGGGGAAAACATAACACAAAGAGAGAGTGCCCTCCAGTGGCTCTCGAGGGCACTACAGCTTCCGATCGTCACATAACCCCCCCTCTAAGGAGCGGCTTCCAGACGCTCCTAAGAGCTCCGGGGGGAGGTCAACGGGGGCTGGGATGGAGGGCCAGGCCCGTGGAGAGGCAGGGGGCCTGGAGACCAGAGCCAGGCACGAGACCACGGGGAGACATGCTCCGCAAGTAGCCAGGGCGGAGCATGCTTGGCAGGAAGACAGGCTGGAGCATAAGAGACAGGAGAACAGAACGGAGCACACATAACACAGGACCAGGGCAGAGTACACTTAACCGGGGACCAAGACGTAGGGAGCAAAGGGCTGGACAGGACCAATGACATGGAAAGCTCAGGTGAAGGTGGTCGTGCAAAGGTCCATGTAGGCGCCACCTCCATGACCCTCTCAGGTCTAGATAGTAGTGCAAAGGTCAACGTAGATGCCACCTCCATGGCCCTCTAAGGGTACCTACTGCCCCCCCCCCCCCCCCAAAAAAAAAAAGTTCTTGGGGAAATTTAAAGCTAAAGCCTCCGGGCTGGAAACCGCCACTGGAAAAGGCTCCCGAAGCTTGAGAGGCGCAGGTAAGGCGAGGCGCAGAGGCGGGGCAGGCAGGGCAAGACGCAGAGGCGGGACCGGCCAAAAGAGTCCTCCTTCTCTTCCTTCTGCGACGGCGCGTCACTGGGCTAGATTCACTTGACTCGGTAGACTCACTTGACTCGACTCGGCACTTGACTCACTAGATTCACTCAACTCGGCACTTGACTCACTAGATTCACTCAACTCGGCACTTGACTCACTTGATTCAACACTTGGCACTTGACTCACTCGGCTCGGCACTTGACTCACTCGGCTCGGCACTTGACTCACTCGGCTCGGCACTTGACTCACTCGGCTCGGCACTTGACTCACTTGACTGAGGGCTAGATCCACTTGACTCAGGGCTAGATTCACTTGACTCGGTACTTGATTCTTTCGAGTCGGCAGGCACGCGCTCAAACTCCAATTCGGCCGAAGAAACCTCTGCGGTCTCTGGATTAGCAGGTTCAACAGGACCAGCGCTGAATACGGGCTCGAGGGGTCCGACACGATGAGTGGGTTTGGCAGAAACGGAATACTTGAAAGCCCCTCTGACGGTCATCAAGGGAGGATCGAACAGTTTGGCGAGATGAGGCATTAGCGGCATGCGGAATGAGCGAGAGAAATCCGCCGCAAACGAAACTCCCCGACGCAGGGACAAGAGCAGTTCCTCAGAATCCTCCTTTCCTGCGGGGAGTTCAAAAGCCTCTCTGAATAGGGCGATAAACACATCATAAGAAGGGAATGACATCCGACCTGGTTCCCAGAATATGCCTGCCCACTCCAGAGCCTTTCCAGTGAGCAGTGAGCAGATAAAGGAAACGCGGTCGTCATCCGAGGTGTAAAACTGGGTGAAGATTCATAAATAAGCTGCACTGCTGAAGGAATCCTTCACACGCCACAGGTGAGCCATCAAATTTTTCAGGAAATGACAGACTGGGATAGTTAGATGCAGTACTCACACTGGGTTGCTGTGGAACAGGTGCAGCGGGAGCTTGGGCTTGATCAGCGGCTGTGCTTGAGCTCTGCGGAGACAATGATAGTATGGAGCTTGCTAGTTCCTCAAGAAGTGTGTGTGTGTGTGTGTGTGTGTGTGTGTGTGTGTGTGTGTGTGTGTGTGTGTGTGTGTGAGAGAGAGAGAGAGAGAGAGAGAGAGAGAGAGAGGCGCGGGCTTGATCGGTGTGTGGTATTTAGCTTCTAGTCACAAGCTAACCTAGGTGATACATCACATCAGTTTTCCTAGCTAGGAGGAGGATGTACAGGAGTCAGATTGAGTCTGATCAATACAATTATACATGTAAAAATGTTTATATGATTGCATTTTATTTTCTGATGCAGATAAACGCATACACAAAAGTGTCCTCGGAGCATTTCCTCCCAGACTGCATTGTGAAAAGCAAGACTGGCATCACCAAGTTGAAACAGGGAGTTGTGCCAACTGTGTTTGCATGGAGTTCTGTCAGACTAGAGAGGAGGAGTGTTGTTAGAACTGCAAGGTAGTATTTAGATGAATTAAGTTACTAGTTTGTACTGCATTTATTAACTGTGTAGTGACAGTATTTCTCGGTTGATGATTTCCAGTAATGTTTCCACGGATCTCGATGATCGACATGGTGTGAATGTGTTGAGGTACGATAAACAGATTTAATTTTATACAGGGTTCCCAGATTATGATACATTTAAAGCTGTGTTTATGGCCCTGCAACCTACTGCAGAAAATATGGTGGGATGGAGTCAGGGTCAGCGACTTAAACATACAAGTGGGGAGGTACTTCGTCAAGGCTTTAGCGCCTCTAAATTGTCTACTATGGACCAGTTTTTTCTTTTTCTTTGTAGGTTGAGGCAGGGATTTCCTGAGCAGGATCTTGCAACCCGTTTCCATGTATCACAGTCAACAGTAAGCAGGGTCTGTGTGACCTGGGTAAATTTTTTGTATTTTATGTTGGGATCACTTCCAATGTGGCCTTCAAGGAAAACTGTGGATGAACTTATGCCAGATTGTTTTAAATGCACGTTCCCGGCTACTAGAGTTATATTGGATTGCACAGAAATTCATGTACAGAAACCTAGCTCCAAGGTCCTTAACTCAGCGATTTATTCACACTACAAAGGTAACACCACATTTAAGGGCCTAATAGGCATTGCCCCCTCAGGTGAAGTGACTTTTGTCAGTGATTTATATACAGGTTCAATATCTGACAAAGAAATTACCAAAAAATAAGGTATCCTTTCTGTTCTCGAAGAAGGAGATATGGTAATGGCCGATAAAGGCTTTCTCATCAAGGACCTTCTCTCTGAAAGACAGGTCTCCCTTGTAATCCCTCCTTTTTTAGGCCCAAGTGGACACTTCACTGCAGACGAAGTACGAAAGACTCAAGCGATAGCAAGACTGCGAATTCATGTAGAGCGCGCTATTAGGCGGATTAAAGAGTACCATATTTTTGATAAAGTCTTACCCATGACACTGGTGGGCTCCGTTAACCAACTGTGGGCCTTCTGTGCCCTTTTAACTAATTTTCAAGGTCCTCTCTTTTAAAATTGTAATGTTAATGTAAATACCTACCAATGTTATGTAAATCTCTACAACTGAAATCTTAATATCTACAAATGTATTCAAACCTTGAATAGAAAGTGTTCATCTTTATGAATCTGTACAAAGCCTTAACAATCATTATTGTTCTTCTTTATGAATCTGTACAAAGCCTTAACCATCATTGTTCTTCTTTATGAATCTATACATATGTGAACTTGTATTGTTACCAGAGCACCTTATCATGGTCAGTGTATCACAGGATCAGTCCTTATAATCACTTCTCATGCTCTTTACTTTTAGATACCTGTGAGTGATTTGATTGTTTTACATGTATGTGTGTATGTATAATCTACTGGTTGTGTATCTATCTAAAGAATAAAGTACAATTGTATTACACATGGATGATGTCCTTCATAACTTTATAATTTAATATACGTTTTACATTAAAACAAACATTGATAGGCACACTGGTCTAGGTTTGTAAAGGTAACTTTTTACATAGAAGTTGGTACGGGGGAATACAGGCCTGCCTGTATACTGTAAGCATGGAAAAGGAACCAAAACATCAGAAAACAGGCCGTTCAAAAAACATTGATATGCACAATGGTCTAGGTTTGTAAAGGTAACCATGTACATAGAAGTCTGGAAAAGGAACCAGAACAGGTCAGAACATTAGAAATTACATTAGGAACAAACCATTTAAAAACATTAACAAAAGAACTACATACATAAACAGATTATCAGTGATGTATTACATGATTTTGTTACACAAAGGAGGCAGAAAGTGAGAGAAAAAGAATGTGTCCAATTTACATTTTATGTTCTCCCACTCCTTTGGTTGGAAGTGCACCCGCTCCAAGTGATGGTCATCACTGCACTTCACAAAAAAGTCACACCACTTCAACCCAGTGATGCCCATCTGCCCCATCACTTGAAAATAGTATTCATGTGTGGTCTTCAGGCTAAGGCTACCATCAGCCTTGCAACGCAAGTACTTGTAATCCCTCACGCTCCCTTTGTTGGGGCACTTGATCTCCAGGAGGCCGTGCGTTGGTGAGGCACTGGGGTCAATCACTTTTCGGTCAGGTGAGGCACCTAGGTGTGGGGCGTGGTGGTTGATGACGAACCCACAGGGGAAGATCTCATAGCCAGTGAGGTCTTGATATTCGGCCGCAGCAACAGGCTCCAGTTCCAAACCTCTCTTCATCAACTTAGTCTGCACTATTTTCTTTTTCAAATTGGCAGCTAATACATTGTAGTCTGCCACCCTTGAACAAATCCTTTTGAAGGAAGAGGAGGTAAGACGGTTGGCTCGTTGTTTATGCCAGGTCTTGCTATGGCTCCAGCTGTATTGCAACAGCATGAGTGACCACCAGGCCACCATAGTAGCACGACTCAGTGTCATCCAGGACAGTGTAAAATGAGCATGGCTGTGATGGTAAGGGAAACAGGGGATCATCATTAGCCCTGGAAGACTGTGTTGCGTGGTAGGTAAGCACAGATTCCTTTGGAAGGTCCCCAAAGTGGGTAGAGACAAGAGCAGCAGGCTGTTTTCTGTTCTCCTCCAGCAGCTTGAACATCTGACTCTTGCTTTCTAGGCATTGGATGGAAGCGGTAGTGGCACAGGACAGGTTTTTCTCGTGTGTGTAAAGGCAGGTTTCTCACAGCAAGTAAGAAGCGTGACAGCTGAACGTATGTAAAGTCATGGCTTTTTTGAAGGATGTTGGTTTACTTATAGTCTTTTTTGTGCACTTGAGCTTAACTTAGAATTTGTAGACGTTAAAGGCTGTTGTGTCGACTTTGATTTATTGCAATATTGAGGTGTTCAGCTTTATTTTGATTTTAGAAAATAAACATGATTATTTCATCTTACAAATAATTTTTTTCTTTCACTTGCATGTCTTAAGTCACCTGCATGTCTGTCAGCTGTCGAGGACGACGTGCATCTTTTTTAGCCACATTTAGTACGAGTAAAATACTTAAATAATGCATTATACTGATGGAGACAGTGGACTTACCTGAAAAAGCTTAACTTGGAAGAGACTTGTCTCTTAGAAAACATGTATGCTACACAGCAAGACATTTTCGCACGAGGGACAATATGCTAGCAACAAGTAAATTGAAGTAAAAGGGAAGATGAAATCACGAAAAAAAAGAAAGAAAAAAAAAGGCAACAAACAGTTATCACACTGAATTAACAAAATACCACCTATAACACAATACTTGTCTTGAATGATGATCAGAAGTTTCCAAGGTCGAAGTATCACGGCTCTCCAGAAAATGAGGGCTTTGACTAGAAGGTGTTGTCGTAAAGCGCAAGCAAGCTAATCTCGAACGGTCAATGACGCATCAGAGTAAACTCACATTGATGTGTGTGTGTGTGTGTGTTTTGGAAATCAAAATCGTATAGTAATAATATAATACAATGTTTATTAATATATTACAATAATATTAATATAACAACTTACGCTATATAATTACAATATGACATCTTACATTAAAACATTATAGGCCTGGCAAAAGAAGTGGCTAAAATCGACTTTAAAATAGCCTACTTTTGGATTGTAATCGTTTGAGTAGCCTGCAGTTCTAGTAATTTTAGTTAGTTAGTTTATTTAGCTTATTTTGAACATGTTTATATATATATATATATATATATATATATATATATATATATATATATATATATATATATATACACACACACACACACATATATATAATACAATCAAAAATAACAGATAAATAAGTACATTTACATCTCAGCACAATCTTACTATCCCCTCGCGTCATTTTCGTATATTCAATGTGACCATATAATATTCCAAAACATAAATCATGTAGTTTTGGCTAATAAATCATGATCAAAAACGTTTTTCTTTATTTCACGTTATGTAGGCTAGGACATTTGTACATGGCTTCCGAACGGGATCACATTCATCTTCAAGCGTAGATCTGTAAATAAATAAAGGAACAACGTTAACCGCTATAGACATTGAGATGGGTTTTTTCTTCTATTGCCTGTATAATTTCCTGATAATTTCCCCATCCCCTGTTAATATAGGTGAAGTAGATAAATAATTTAAAGTTCGTGGATAAATGTTAGGCTACTTCATATGTATTCACTTGCCACATATCAAATTATTTCGAATTATTTCAAATTCATCAAAAACGTTGTTGAAATATTTTGTCGCGTTGCTTTTATGGACTCTATCTATGCCATGGGCTGACTTTAGACAGTAAGGCCGTTTCTCAATATGCGTTCTTGTCTGTACTTGTGTTCTTGTGGACTTGTGAAACGTCATCAGTCGCTGCCCAAGTACTGTCTCAATACACAAGTTTGCATTTTTTGGCAAGAACGGTTAAAAATCCCGGAAGTGTTCTTGACACGCCCATTTTACCGAGGATGCATCGGTTGGTAACTTGTGTGAACTTGACGGCAGAAATATCCCAGCATTCATTTCGGCATTCAAGGAAGGAGCGGGAAGCGGAAAGGCAGAACAACAGTAAGTCGTTTTTCTACAATTTCGTATGCTATTTCATCACTAAATTCACTTCTGAGAACATTTGATGCGAGAAATCTTCTGTGTAGATTTCAAATATTGCCATTTTTACGAAAATTTATGGCGAATCAAAAATATGCTCAAACATGTTCGGTAGTGAAGAATCTCCATAAGCGCACGCGGGTGTAGCTAGCGAGCCAACCGGCCAGTCATGCTAAAAACCTGGATGTTATCATCAATAATTCTTGTTATGTTTGGGTACTGAAGACGGCGCGGGGGTATTGCTCAATACCAGCAAGAACACATCGCCTCAAACTGTCAGCAGCGTTCTGCGTGCTCGTCACCTTGTAAGTTCATTCTTCCAAGAACAACTAGCAAGAGCGTTCTCCCCAAGAACACAAGTCCATGCTTTGCATTCTTAGTTTTGAGAAACGGCCTAAAAGATTGCCTGCGAGCTTCTCCTCCTGTTTATACGGTAATATCTCTATTGTGCGACAGAAAGTCGCGTGGTTATGACGCAATCGTTAGCCTATTTTTACAAAAACGGCTTCTACGGGGCCATAATGTAAGATACAAAGTAATGGAGCCGTTTATACATTGGCGTGTTTCTTTAGAAATAAATAATGGACAAATGGAGTCTTTGGACGCCTCAGATGTAAAGTTATTCGCTGTCAAAGTGACGCCAAAATGAATTGGAGTCAATGGAATGCTAACAGCAGGTGAAGTTCTGCTACAATGGCGGCCCCCAGAGGAAGCTTCAGTTTCCGGCGGATGGATTACCCTCTTGGGTTTTTGCCTTGCGACGTCAGAGTGTGCGCCGTTATCCACTGTGTTTGACGTCAGATTGTGCGCCGTTGACGGCTTCTGATTGGCCAACGTGGCTTCACGGTCACGGTTATATCGCCGCCTGCTGGTGTGGCATGCTCTTGACAGCGCTTGATAGCGTGTTTTTGCGTTTTAATGTAGACATAGATTTTTTTTAAAAACGCAGGAGGAAAAACTCAGGTTATAAAAATACCCGTGTCCATGTGGACTAGGCCTTAGTTCCCCTTACAATAGGTGTAGGCTATCACTCAGTCAAACTGATTATTACTCAAGATTATTCGTAGGGCAACAGGTCCACCAAGGTTATATGATAACAATGCTCAGAAAATGTATAAGGCTGACAAATCTGACAAAGAGCAGGCATTTTTTTATTTTACAACTTTTGTTTGTCTTTGTTTTTTAAATTGGCACGGATCCTGTGCGTTTGTGCCTAAAATTCACTATACATTCATCAGCGTCTCAAGATTTCTTGCTGGGGCTATAGGCGGTCTCACAAACAATGAAATCTCACTGGTCAAATATCCTTCTCCAAATTGTTCAAAACATCTAATACAATATATACCATTTTTATATCATTAACTATTTCACAGAACTGAACACTTTCAGGCTGAGCTTAGTAAGGACACAACTTAAGATTCTGTAGCTCAGCCTTAATAATGAATGTATTCAGAGGTCTGAGGCAGAAATGAAAAAATCTGAATTTCCCACATGGCAGAGCAAAAATATATAGGCCTACTTTGAGTGACAGGCCAAACACACAATAAAACACTATACAAATCCAAACAGATGTGACACTAATGTGTCCATCCCAATTGGCGCAAGAAATGGAAAAAAAAATAGTTCGTGTTCAGTCTGGCTGAATACAATACTGTAATTACATAGGCTATTCATACACGAAGTGCAGTGGTCAAAATGTCATTGAAATCAAAATACCAAGGAATACCAGTAATCTATTAATTAAAAAACAGGGACAATACATTTTTATAACAATAATTACTAATTATTATAATTAACAATTATTATAATACCTAACTTATTTTAATACAATTCACCAAAAAACACTAAGAAAAATAGTTAATAGTAACTTGTAGTTGAAATAGTTAATTTTCTTATCAGAAATAGGAACGAATCCAATTGAGCAGCTGTAGGATTGATCCACGACGGCTCCACCTCGCAATACAGGACTTAAAGGATCTGCTGCTAATTTCTTGGTGCCAAAAACCACAGGACAACTTCAGGGGTATTACAGAGTCCATGCCTTGGCGGGTCGGCGCTGTTTTGGCAGCATGCGGAGGACCAACAGCATATTAGGCAGGTAGTCATAATGTTTTGGCTCAACGGCATAGATATTCATACAGACGCACAGACATCTTGCTCTTGAGTGTTCATCGACCGGCTTTGACTGTTCCTATATGGTGGAAGGCTTACGTAGGCTATGGCGGTCCATAGAAACAGCCGCCAATGAAGAATCTATGTATATATTTCAGGGTTTCATATATATGCTGTCAACCCTCTGAGACCCTGCTTGGCTTTATGTAAAATGTCCTGGAAAATATTTTCATTCTCCAGGAAATGTATTTTTTTTATTTTAAGATTTATTTTAGCTAAGAACAAAGAGTTTACCACTGGCCCAAACACAATTAAAGGTAGTAGCAGAAATAGCTATGTTCAGGGACACAGAGTTTTGTTAAGTGAGTGAAGTCATTTGAATGACGCTGTTTAGTTTCGTGTTGGCAATTTCAGCTTGCTAATGTTATTAACTGCTCGATTCAAATGTTAACTAGTAAGCAGCTACCTACAGTTGTTAGCATTAGAGAGTGCGATTGACAGACATATCGACAAAATTACAGCGAGATGAGAGCGTCCTGATTGGTCTTTCTTTTTTCTAATATATACATTCGACCGCTCCAGACAAGTCGATGCTTCTGCCATCTTGGAATGGTCAATATTTCAGATTCTGCCGTCACTCACAATAAAAAAAAAAAAAACAATTAATTTTCTTGGTCGGCGGGTTCTAGTAGACCTCCCTGAAATTAGTTTTTGCGGGGTGGAATGTCTGATTTTATTTTGTTTTAGAAACATTGAACAGGCATCAAGCCTTTCTATTTACAACATGTTTTTGAAGTGTTGAGCAATATAGCTAATCACAGACATGTCAGTTAAACGTATGAACACAATGATCAATCAGTTGGTCAGAATCCACTCAAACCACTCAAAACAGCAAAGCTTTTCTTCAGCACAGTCTGACTGATTGACCGAAATTGCGATGATTCGTGATAGATGAAATAGTAATATGCACAAATAGAAGTCTTGCCGCGTGAATGCAGACTAATAGTCCAGTCACTTGTTACATTACATGTCTTTTTTTATTTTATTAATTTATTTAAATTAACTTTTTTTTACCTTAACTTAACCTTTTTAAAGCAGTTTAATTGCTTAAAAACATTTGAAGGCTCAATGCTAATGCTATATTGTTTGCTTATAATTATTATAGCATTAGTAATTAATAATTTCATTTGTTAAAAAAGCTTCCATATTTTTGCTATGGTACTGAAATTGGTACCTAGAAGCATTTACCATAATGTATAATTTAGAGCTCATATTAAAGAGCTGATTTCATAGTAAATTTCCATTCAACTCAGTTTGACAAATATCTGTGGAAAGGTTAGAAAGGAAGAAGACAGGGATCAGCGTGACTGGGACTCTGGTTTATTTATAAATGAAAGAAAAAGTGGCTGAGGTCTGAATGAGGTCCTTCTGACCAGGCAGGGGCGAGAACACATCAGCAAATTCGGCTTGAAGATTTCTCACATCAGTGAGCTGGGAGGGTGAGAGGTGGTCTCCTCCAGGGGCTAGGGCGAGAGATTGAGATTTTCTGCTCGCCTCTGGACCGAGATCCTCCTCTCCGTTCACCACCATCGCCAGCATCACAGATTCAGCCTCAGACCATTTTTGAGGTGATAAATTTGATGTGCCCCGTCCCTATCTGTTCGAACTACCTCATAGTTGAGATCTCCAACTCGCCGTGTGACCTCGAAGGGCCCTTGCCACTTTGCGAGTAATTTTGAACTCGAAGTAGGGAGCAATACAAGCACTTTATCTCCCGCTGCAAATTGATGAAGTCTAGCCCCTCTGTTGTACAGCCGACTCTGTCTGTCCTTGTAACTAATTCTCCATCGATAGCCACCCCAAAGTGTGGAGTTTTGTTCTCAGGTCCAGGACATACTGAATTTCGTTCTTGCTAGTCGAAGGTCCATCCTCCCAAGTCTCCCTAAGGACGTCTAGCATCCCACGGGGCTGACGTCCATAGAGAAGCTCGAAGGGGGAAAACCCCTTGGAGGCTTGGGGCACCTCGCGTACAGCGAACAAGAGGGGTTCTAGCCATTTATCCCAATTTTTGGCGTCTTCCGGTACGAACTTTCGAATCATGGTTTTAAACGTGCGATTAAATCGTTTCACCAGGCCATCCCTCTTGAAGGGGACCTGCATTAACCCTCTGGGGTCTAAGGTGTTTTTGGGGTCCTTGAGATGTTTTGACATGCCCTGACATTTGTGCTTTTTTTGTGCTTATAAACATATTAATGGAAAAGGTGTAATTACACTCTATTTAGCACAAACAGGGCTACCATAATATGTGAGCAACATGTATGTAAATGTTTGTATTTTTGAGAGAATAGTGTTTATGCATGGTTATTGAAAAAAATAAAAATTAAAGTTTCTGAAATAAGGCCACAAAACACATACTAAATATGTGTCCACAAGACTTTTGACTAATGGGTGTTGTCGCCTAAAGTTTTTTCTTCAAAATGATCTGATTCTCACCTGAGAAGACAATGACTTGCATAATGAGCCTTTCACACAGGTGTCACTGAGCCACAAGAAAGAATGTAAGAAAAAAAAAAATATATATATATATACATACTACAAAATTGGTTCAAGGTTGGAAACATCTCAAAACATTTTTTTTATTTTTGCTTGCAAATTGTATAATATCCTAGGTAAACATTTCTAGTAATTGTGTAGTTAATTCTCATACTGTATTTTCGGTAAGTTTTGGATATGTATCCTCTCCCCAAATTTGTCACTAATAAAGCACAATAAAAATAATTTAAAGACAAGGCTTATATTGACCTTTTAAGATTTTGTTTACATCTACCTTGTAAATATACTCTCTGCTATTTTATTAAAAAGGTTACAATTACAACAACAATTAAAATTGTAACAATATTTCAAGTGTAATCTTTCTTTGTAAAAACTAAAGTATACATTTTATCATACACATTTCAAAGTTAAGGATTCATTAGTTTGAATAAAGCCTACATTGGAACAAACACTATAATAACATCTTAGTTGACTTTATTTTTGACAAAACATAATATATTTAACATATGAGCAGAAATTGGCGAACAAAAGCTTATTTGATGTGGCAGTAGTCTATTTTACAGTAAAGACTTTATAATCTATCCAAAACTAATCAACAAAATGTTGTCTTTCATATTTTGTCTGTAACATAGGCATATCGTTTGTTGTTTTTATGATATATTAGGGCATATAAATGTTAATTTGCAGTTTAATACCTTGCTTATTCAAAGACATTTTATTTCAACATATTTCAGTCGATTTTTACTCATCTCAGTATAGCAATAGCCTATAGTTTGGTAAAAGCTGTTCATTCATTCACACAGACGCGATTCATATTTAAACAGTCTTTTTGCGGTTTACATACACTATTCCATATTGCGATTAGAACAAAGCACTTAAAGGGGTGATGAACTGAGAAATCAAATTTTCCTTGAGCTTTTGACATCAAAGAGGTCATCATATTGTAAGAATATCCTGTAAATTTCAGAACTGAAAACGTCCTTGTTAGTCCAATAAATGCTTTTATTGACACCAGGCTCAGCAAACGACTCGTTTTTCAAAGTGGGGAACTATGACGTCAAAGAGGATAAAACACCACCCCCGCTGAAGAAGATCAACGCCTACTTCAACACGGCTACTTTAGCCCCGCCCACCGATTTGCGCATTACACGCATAGCTAAATAACATGGGCCTACCTCGTGATGACAAACCGGATCGAGCTACCGAGCAATAAACATGACATTTACAAAATATTGTGCAGTGCCTAGTTGTGGAAGAAGACAGTCGCTGCATAAGCTTCCTCTGGATTCCAATAGGAATGCTTGTTTAAACTTTATTTTTAATGACGTTCCAGCTGATGTGGGTAAAACATTGTCCGTTTGTTCGCTTCATTTCACTGAGGATTGTTTTGTAAACAAGACACAGGTCGAGACTGGATTTGCAGACCGATTAAGATTAGAAAACGGTGTTGTGCCTTCTATATTGGATCCGACAGGAATGGTGCAACACACTTATGTGAGTAAAATTTTTATTTAAAAAAAAAAAAATAATCTGATAGGCTAGTATTGCATTGTTACAGATCGTTTGATATCTAATAATTATGTGTACATGTGTATCAGTCTAATCGTTAGTGACGAGTGAGTTGAAACTCCTTATATTATGCAAAACTGTTATCCACTCACAGCAGTGGGCGTTTACTTCCAAGTCTTCAATGCGAGACGCCCATAAAAACCGAGCGTTTTTGAGCTAGGCTCAAAACTAGGGTAGAAAATAGCCTATTACTTATTCATTTTGATGTTTTTTAATGTAAAAACCAAGCGAACGTAATAAGTTGACCTCAGACAACAATATAACATTTTTTAAAAAGCTAGTTCATGACCCCTTTAATAATAAAAAACTTACTTGGTTACCTAATGTAACCTCGGTTCTCTCTAGAAGAGGGAACGAGTATTGCGTAAGTTGCTTACGCTACGGGTAAAGTCATCTTTTCTCGAGATATGAAGCCAAAAAGTATCCTTAATTTTGTATTTATTGTCAACACAGTGCAGCAGCTAGCAGACCTAGAGCAGGCTATCTAGCGTGCTCATTGGCTGCCCTGCGGCTACTGCAGCAGCCTACCACTGAGCCTCACGTGACGTCACGCCCAATAAGGGCGCTTTGCGCCCTCTACGCGTCACAGCCCGCCAGAATGAGTGTGGCATAGCGTATAAAGGTACGGCTTGGAGGCTGCTTCCCTGGTTTTCATCGACTGAAGTGAAAGTCGCTCGTGACGCGAGCACGGCAGGTTACGCAATACTCGTTCCCTCTTCTAAAGAGAACCGAGGTTACATTAGGTAACCGAGTATGTTCTCTTACGAGAGGTTCTCTCGTATTGGGTAAGTTGCTTACGCTACGGGAACCCCTTGTCAACACCGTGCGCGCAAAGCATCCACTTCATGAATCCCAGGGAATCCTGGGGAACATAGATAAGTGGGAATCAGGCGGCCAGCAACGCGGGCTGGCACATGTACATAAGCACCCATAGGGAATACAGAGCGGCGTTGCCGGTCTATATAAAGCATATCAACCCATATAGTGCAGCTCAACCAGGAGAGCTAAAGTCACGTGAGAGTAGTCTGCGCACAATCAGATCTGGGCAGAACATATACCCCACTCATACTGACAGAAGTCTAGCCTGCAAGGCGGGAACTTCCAGGTTATAAAACCTAACAACTGTGGACGGAGAAGCCCAGCCCGCCGCCTCACAAATGTCATGAATGGAAATCCCGCTGGACCAGGCCCACGACGAGGCCACACCTCTAGTGGAATGAGCCCTGACGCCCAAAGGGCATTGCAGACCTTTAGACGCATAAGCAGTTGCTATAGCGTCCACTATCCATCTGGACAGACTCTGTTTCGAGGCGGCGAGACCCTTGGTGCGCCCAGCAAACGACACAAAGAGCTGCTCCGAGTGCCTGAAAGGGGCGGAGCGCGTAATGTAAACCCTCGGCGCCCCTGACAGGGCAGAGAAGATTAACATCGCTCTCACTATCGGATGCTGGCAAAGCCGATAGAGAAATGACCTGCGCTCTGAGGGGAGTGCCAATCACCTTAGGGACATAGCCATGTCTTGGCTTGAGGATGACTTTAGAGTCATTTGGTCCAAAATCAAAACACGCAGCACTAACGGATAGCGCGTGTAAATCCCCCACACATTTGACTGATGACAGAGCTGTCAGAAAAACAGTTTTGAGCGAGAGGTACTTTAGATCCACGGAATCTAGCCGTTCAAAGGGGTATGCTTTCAGGGCCTCTAGGACAAAAGAAAGATCCCACATAGGAACTGACGTGGGTCGCGGGGGTTTCATCCTCCTGGCTCCTCTAAGGAAGCGGATGACAAGCTCGTTCCTTCCTATTGACTGGCTGCGCGTCGACTCAGCGAACGATGCAACGGCCGCCACATATACTTTAACCCTCTGAGGTCGGCTGTCGCGCCGGCGCGATAGTCTCGCTTTTTTTCTTATCAGTGCAAAAGAGACTCAAAATACTCTGTTGATTTTGATCTTACGTGTTAGTGTTATACATCATTCGATCCTGTTAAGTTTCTATTTTTTTTGTGTATACTCACAATATAAACAAAGTATTGTGCTTTTAGTCAAATAAAGAAAAATAAACATGATGCTAGTTTTGCCTTCTCTCTGTCAGTGAAGTCCATTCTGAAACACGTCCGAAAATTAACTGTAATTCCGCGAATACTTGTCATACAGGCACGAGTGTTTTTCCATAATGAAGCTTGAACTCTCTTCTTTTAAATGAATTAATTTATATAAAAAAACAAATATTCTCAGTTTATGTAATCTGTATGAAAAGAGAGAGATGTCAGTCTTTTTCTTTCCAGCTCATTATACCTCATTACGTGTTAATGTTAGCAGTCGGCTGCTAACCAGGGCTGCAGAGCTGAAACGCAGCTCTGAGTCACTCTGATTTGTCTGCAGCCGGAAGCCCAAGCCCGGTGAGGCACCCGAGCGTTCAACCAGCGTTGTAGCGGGCACATGCGCAGTAGGCCCAGCTGAAGCACTGCTGCAGCTGATGCCATACAGCCCAGCATTCTCTGAAATGTTTTCAGAGAAGCGACGCTGCCCTTCTGGAAAAATGTGGCCAGGTGTCGAACACGGCGCGCATGCGCGCTGTGTCGATAAATGAGCCGTCATAGCCACAGAGTCCAGTTCTATCCCCAGAAAGGAAACTGACTGACTGGGCAGTGTTGAGCTCTTGGTCCAGCTGACCGTGAGACCCAGGCTTTCCAGATGACTGAGGAGCACTGTTCTGTGAGATAAGAGTTCTATCTCTGATTGTGCCAGAATCAGCCAATCATCCAAATAGTTCAGAATCCGCATGCCCTGATTTCTCAAGGGGCGAGAGCCGCGTCCATGCACTTCGTAAATGTACGGGGTGCTTAAGACAGGCCGAACGGGAGGAGGCGAATCTCAAGAATGGCCTGTGACGTTGTATTATCTGAATCTGAAAGTAGGCGTCTTTCAGATCGAGAGAGATAAACAAGTCCCTCGGGCGAATTTGCTCGAGAATTTGTCTGGTCGTGAGCATTTTGAGCGGTCTTCTCATGAGAGCTTTGTTCAAATATTTTAGATCTAAGATAGGTCTGAGAGCTCCGTCCTTCTTGGGTACGAGAAAATAACGGCTGTAAAAGCCTGACTCCGGTTCTATGGCCCCTTTGCACAGCAGTTTCGCTATTTCTGCGCAGAATAGATGTGCTACTTCCACTTTCACTTTCGTCGCGGTACGTGCTCAAAAGCGCGGGGGACGGCGAGCGAACTGTAGCGAATAGCCCTGTCTTATTGTGCTCAGCGCCCATTCTGATACCCCCGGAATAGCTTCCCATGCTTTTACATGTACAGCTAGGGGCAGAATGGACTCCGGGTTCCAATCGCCACACTTCGTGGGCTCGGAAAACTGAACCGGAGCTATGGGCGCGGCGCGCGCGAGCCCTCGGTGCTTGAATACGGCGGCTCGCTGACAGCGATGGCTGGCTGTTTCACATGTGACGTCCCGATTGCTTTGAACGGGGAACGTTTTGAGATAACTTTGTGATGCGTGAGCAGCGCCGGGCGTTTATTAGTAAGTGTGAGCGGGCACGTAACTTACATTCATAACTATGGGCAGAATGGCCTCCGGGTTCCGATCGCCACACTTCGTGGGCTCGAAAAACTGAACCGGAGGTATGGGCGCGGCGCACGCGCCCTCTGTGCTTGAATACGGCGGCTCGCTGACAGCGATGGCTGGCTGTTTCACATGTGACGTCCCGATTGCTTTGAACGGGGAACGTTTTGAGATAACTTTGTGATTTTCTACACTTAGGGCACCAACGGCGTGAGCCGGATAACCAGACGTGATACTCTTGAGATTTGTCTGGGTCTCCGTAGAAACGGCGGTTGTGTGCAGGCGAGCGGGTTGCATTACCGGCTCGTTGGCTGCCGAATACACCGCAGTAGCATTTTCTTAATATACAGGTATATTTGTTAAAATAATTTCAACTCAAATCAATTTTTCATGTTCACGTATTTGGTGGCCAGTCGTGAAATAAGGAGGATAATGTACCATCATTCAAATTAACAATCTAAATAAACTCCACCAGGGTGATATGCTGTTGTAAAATTTATAATGTATGGTTTAATATAATGCATATAGGCCTGCTTTCACAGACAGGGCTTAGATTAAGACAGAATTAGGCCTTAGTTTAATTAGGACATCTAAGTAGCTTTTATAAACGTTCCTTAGAAAAAAACATTACTGGTGTGCATCTTGAGACAAAACAATGGCACTCACATAAAAGATATGTTCAGTGCAAGTTGCTTTCAGTTAAAACAGTTCAAACAAACATTTTAGTCGTGGACTATCTTAAGCCTGGTCTGTGAAACCGGGAGATAATGGTGGATTAGATTAAATCCAGCATTAGAAATTTAAGTGACTTTACTTAAGCTCTTACAAAAAGCAAAAGAAGTAAACTCGTACCTTGCTGTCTAAAACCTTTCCAAACACCAAAATAAAATAATCCCTATTAAAGGAAGTGTTACAAATACAGGTATTAGTTACGATATGGTTCAATTTTAAATCCATTGAAAAAAAAAAAAAAACTATGGACATTCACTATAAATCATTATGCGCAACATTAGTAGATTGCACAAATTGTAAATGTAACCTTAATATAAAATTGATAGAGATAGAAAGTGGTACCTGCAGTGAATTGAGGAGTGCAAACACCACATGAATGCCTAAGTCACGGGACACCATGGTTCCAATTCCAAATCCCCATGTTAGACCAAAGATAGGAGTCAATATGGCCACACATCGGGCAATGACCACCAGGGCATGTTTCTCATCCGGTTGAGTTGTGGCACCAACTCCTCTCCTCAACATCTTATACAGAACCACAATCAAAACCACAAGGTTTATGGCTACAATAGTGAGAGCTGGAATCACAAATGCCAGCAGGGCCGTCGATTCATTCCAGTTCAGCCAGCATGCTAATTCTTTCATAATAGGGCACCTATTATGGCCCTTTTTACAAGATGTAATATTGGTCTTGGGTGTCCCCAGAATGTATTTGTTAAGTTTCAGCACAAAATACCCCCCAGTTAATTTATTATTACCATTTGAATGTGTCATTTTTGGGGCCTGTTTTGAAACAAGCTGTTTTGAGGTAGACGACCTTAAATGCAAATGAGCTGCTAATCCCCACCCTGCCGCTGGATGTGGGCGTTACTTGGCAATTAACTATGCATAACTATGGCAATTAACAGTCGGTAGAACCATAATGGCCGAGAGTGATAGACCCGCAATTGTGTATGGCATTCGGCCATACATGTTTGAACCAGAGTCCGACCCAGATGACGAAGAGACTCCGGCTGAAGAAACACGATCGAGAATGGACCAGGATGTCTCGGAATGGTTATTTGATACATTTATGAACTCATTGCGTTGTCATCGCTGTGCAACACTGACGCAAATGTTTGAAAACACAAACACAAATACCGATAATAACGTTTGCTACCTACCAATAAAATTACATTAATGCGAGAGACCTGTTTGGTCATGTTTACCTCACTTCTCGAACAGGCGTTTATGTGGCAAATGTGAGAAGATGGCGACAGAACAAGAAAATATATGCTGCAGGGAGATAGAACAGGTATTAATGTATTTGCATTTGTAATAGTTGCAAAAAATAATACGTGACATTAAACCGTCTAACGCTATTTGTTGTATCGAAGGTTACAAGACGGATGAAACAACTTCAAGTCACTCCATCATGTATGGTAGACCATCCCGGAATGGATCCTGTTTGTTTCAATTTGTTTTCTTTACAAAACGCTTTTAACATTTACAGGGCTGACTATGGTCCCATACGACTTCGTGGAATACAACAGTGAGTGTAACTGATTAACACATTTAAGAAAAAAAATGTCTATTTCTTCAAATAAGTTCTAATCATTTAAATTTTAATATAATATTTCAAAGTTTATATTAAAATGCAATTATAATGGAAACAAAACATTGTATAGCTTCAAATAATTTTTCAACAACTTGCATATGCTTTTTTATTAATTTATTTACATTATGTATAAAGACACTGACATATACAAATGAGATTAGAAATAAAATAATTTTAATAAAAGGAAATTACTCTTAAAAATAACTTAACCATTATCAATTACAAAGCAAGTATTACAACTTGCAGTATTATAAACAACAAATGATAAATCTTGAACCTTGTTTTGAGAATGTGCCTGTGTGTGTGTGTGTGTGTGTGTGTGTGTGTGTGTGTTAGCCGTTACAGATTTTTAGCTTATCGGACTTTTGTGAGCTGGTGCTGGGGTTTCCTTGGACGAAAAATTAGAGTTGTGATTCCAGCCTGTGTGGTCCTGAGGATTCGAAGAGAGTTTCCTGATGCACAGGGCAGTTACGTAGGTTTTCGACCACCTATTGATTAAACCGAGATAGCCTACTAGAGATGGCCTCCTCCTTCTCTGGCCGGTCATACTCTGCACACAATGCTGGTGGTATTGGAATCCTCAAAACATCATCCACATATGGTGCAGGATCCACGAAGACCTTATCAAATATGAGGTCCAGCAGGTCATCCACATATCCTGTGCAATATAACATTTTGTTTACTTTTCAATTGATAAAATATAGATTTTTCAAATTCCTTGTAAGAAACAATGCAAAAAAATATATATGTACATTTGTTTTAATTTTGTTAACTAAACCCAATTTTATACATACTGAAGGTTGCTTGTGTCTTTACTTCTCTGACCCGGTATTCTCCCTTCTTGGCTTTTGGAAAGGTCACTTTGAACACCGGTAGACCGGATGCTGTTGTGGCTTGAGGACGCCCGGCATTCTCATTGTAATGTAGTGTAGTGAGGTATAGTCTGTAAGCCAAAAAAAATAAATAAATAACTTTTTCAACATACAATATATACAGTGTATGTATAATTAAAATTGTAAAAAAAACAACAACAACATTAACATTACCTGCACAACATTCCCAGAAATGGAAATACCACATTTTTTGGTGTAAACCGTAGTATTACACTGTGGAAAACCTCGATAGAAGAAGTCTGGTAGTGTGGACTTAGCTTGCCAACAACCTTCAAAATTCTGGTGTTGGAGAGAACTCTCTCCAACTTGAGATATGGCAGTGTTCCTACATTATTGTAAGTGTTATTAGAGTAAGATATGTATTTAAAAAAAAAAAAACTTTTTTTGAATAAATACATGGTTTGCATACATTTAAAAAAAAAAAAGTAAACATTGCTTATTTTGCCTACATACCAGCAGCTATCCACTTTTTTGTGCCTCGACTTCTGCTTGTTCCATGTAGACATGCTGGAAAATTGCTGTCTTCATGTGTGTGCTTATTTTGAATATGGTTTAGCATAGACGTCCATTTGGCAACTCTTTCAGGTCCACTGCTTGATGATGCTGCAGTCCAATAGATGTGGTTTTTTATACTATGCAACCATTCACGTACTTTCTCACAACCCTTCAACTTGCACACTTTTTCCAGCTGCTTTGAAATTCCTGGAGATTGCAATTACATACAGACAAGACAACACTCACAATAAGTAGGACAATGTGTCATTCCATATAATGGCATGGTGTTGTTTATGTAATGTTAATACACATCTATATATAAATATATATACATTTCTACTGTATGTGTTCTACAAACAAATAATCATCCAGTAATACAGTTTAATCACAATTATTAGTCTGTAAAAAAATTGAAACTGATATTATTGTAACAAGGTTATTTACCTTTCTCTATGTGCCAGACATCATAGAATTGGTTGACATTGCGTTCCCTGAGGAATTTTTGTATTTGCGGATGTCGGTCAGTCACAATGCAGTCCAGAGTCACACCGCGAGTATCCAAAAAGTCAAGACCTCTCGTCAAACCTTCCTTTTCCATGTGGTAACTTCCTCCCACTTCATTACTCTGACAAGTGATCAAAAAAAAAAAAATTTACGTTTAAAATTGAAGTATACAAGTTTTCAAGGACGTTGCATCAAGGGTTTCAGCTCATTTACCTGGACAAGTTGTACATCAACAACGGTGTTTGTTTCCAGGTCCATCATTGTGTAACTGCCATATTTGGCAGAGTGCCCTTCAAAAACAAAAATACATAATCTCTTATTACAAAATGCGCCTTGTCTACACAAGACATTTTTTTTTTTTACAATGTAAACTTTTCCAACAATCTACCTGGTGAGTCAGCCCTCATATCTCCTCCAACAATGACCTTTCCCCTTTGAGCTAACAGCTGTAGCATCTCATCCTGCCAGTTTCTCCATTTGTAAACAATAGCAGGCTCAATGAACATTCGTGCATGGCGACGAAAGGTGTCGTACTTGAAAAGATGTAACTTCATAGCTGCAAATATCTGACAAAAGATAGAGAATAGTTGGTCAATTTTAAATTGATAAATGAATAAACAAACTAATTATACATTATAAATGTTTAGTCTCATGTACCTGCAAAGATATTAATTACTTGTGTTACAAATACCTTTTCAATTGTCACAAATGAAGCACCACTGAGATACACAGCAGCAGAAAGGTGAAGGTTTCCAGCTGGAGTACTGCCCAAAATCGGCTGACTGTTCCATTTCCGTGTGAACTGACAATGGTGGCACAGTTGTTCAACACGTAGAAAAGTTCCAATCCTTTGTGATCTTGTATGACATCTTCTATGACATACCGGGCACACCTCAAACAGTTCCATGATACATGTCTCATAGACAATATATTTATAGATTTTCTGAATAGGGCTGGATGCTTGAGATCTGAAAAAAAAAAAAAAAGATTTTTTTTTACTTTATATAAGTTAAAAAAAAAAAGATTTTTTTTTTACTTTATATAAGTAGTACATAAAAATTAGAAATGCTAAAATTAAAACAAACATTATTATAAATTATAATATAAACTTACGACAAGTCTTTTTGCTCTGTTGTCGATGTTTCATCCCCTGTTGGATTAAATGTGACATCAGTCTCTTGTGCAGTTACTATTGAAGAGCATTCTTGTAGGATATCTTCATCTTCCTCAAGGTCCAGACAAGGTCTCTTTGATGAAGTCTTGAGGGGTGTGGAAGACGCAACCGCTGTATGCGAAACTATTTTTGTGGTATAATCAAAATTTGACAATGTTGTCTCTGTCTGGACACCTGTAATGTATAATTTAGCACAGATTCAGCAAATATTCTCTTTCTCTTTCGTGGGTATTCAATTCAATTCAAATGTATTTGTATATTGTTTTTCACAGTACATTTAAGGAACTTTACAGAAAATGAATTTAGAAATGTACATATAAAAATACATTTAGTTAATACAAATTTATAGTACTATATTCTATATTATGTAATATAAATATAGTTAGAAAACATCAACATACTGATACTCCTGTGGTGTGTTTGAAGCGTCCTCATTGATAGTTGTGTACCAACACTGCACAGCTGTGATGTGTGTGTCTGCACGCCAATGTCCCTACAGCTTCGTGTCGATGTGCTGGCCTTTGTAGAAACATAATTGTGATGTCTTGTCTTTTTCGAAAACATACACACTTTTTAATACAATATCTTAAAAAACATATGAAAACGTGTGGTTATTTAAAAGGTTTAAATTACATAAAACATACGACGACGACAACAACATTTGTTGTCGATTACTATTAACGTTACCTCAGAAATCATAAAATACACTTACTTCTTCAGGAATTGTCGTTGGATCGCGAACACTAGGCAACGATCCACCCTTGAGGATTAATTTTGTAGCAAGACTATGGAATTATTTTTGTGCCGATAATAATGAACGTAACTTTTCAAGAAACTAATGAAAATATAAATTGAAATTGAATAAAATATCTTTTAAACTGAAAAAGAATGAATCGCAAGCAATTTTTTTACTTTGTTTTTAATACACTGCATGTTTTGCTAACTATTCCTCATATTTCTTTTACTGATCTGAAACTTACAAATGCGCTTCCAGAGTTTTCATTTACGCTTCTGAAGTTTTCGTTTGCTTCTGAAGTTTTCATTTACGCTTCTGAAGTTTTCGTTTATGCTCCCCGTGTTTTCGTTCGCTGTTCTGACACAAATCTCTCGTGGGGGCGGGGCTAGTAGCAGTGAGTTCTCATTGGCTACTGAGTTTTTGATTGACGGCTTCTTGACCTGGAAGTGAAGACGTCAGTGTTGTGTTTACATGTGTGGATGTGAGCGTCTGTAAGCGCAGTTTTCTATTTAATTTTAGTGATATTAAGTTTATATCTGTATTTATTTACTGCTACACTATATTGTTGAGGATGATTTCTTATAGAAGGAATAGTACAGACAAATGATATAATTTGTCATCGTCGATATCAGAATACTGGATAGCCTATACTCGTGGTAAGTCAGATTTTTTTTTATTTTTTTTTTATTAATTAATACTAAACTAATACTATTTATAGTACAGTACTTGCTTTTTCAGGTGGAGAGGCATATTAGAGCTCAGTGAGAGCCCATAACATTATACAGCAGTGTCGTCTTGATTTAATTGGTAAGTTAGCCCAATCATTACATGACTTGTTTATCTAACGTTACATACGGTTACATTACAGTCTTTGATTAGATCATATTTCCCCCCTGCCACCCCAAACAACATTGGGCTAGAGTACTGTACAGTATCTGTACTGTAGCCTACAGTACAAAAAGTACTGTATCAGACAATGACCGATGCCATTGGACCAGAGCGCTGTCAATCACTGCCCGATTCAACTTTGGCAATGTAAAGCCAATTGCTAATTAATTTGCGATACAGAGTTTTTAAAACCGGAGAGACAGGACTTGACCACATTCCACGTCTCTATTCATAATATGTAAACACTCAATTATTTTGAAGTATCACCCTGGGCGCAATATTTATTCTGCAAAATGCAACAAAATGCTTTTTCTGTGTCCATATTTGAGCAATAATAATAAAAAATAATAAAAAAACAACGGAGAAAAATGTTGCATTTTTAATAGTCTTTCATAATAAATATATGTCCAAATGCAAAACCTAATACATGCAAGTAATTATGACTGAAAACATCCAGCAACTAGGGAATACACAGCCATGGATAAAGGTTTATAGGGCTATACAGCCATCTACTGGTTACACAACAGTATTACAGATGATAAATGGTGCATGACTCGGAGGTAAATATTTAGTACTGTAAAATCCCTTAAAACATTTATATAATTTGTTTGAAATAATTATTTTAAGTCTGCAACTTGTTACTGCATGTGGGAGTTCAAAGCAGTTTGTATTGTTAGATTATAATACATTTCCTTTCTCATTTTCCAGGGAGTTGAGCAACTTTTCCATAAACAAGATTCTGATGCTGACACAGAGGATGGAGTGATAATACCAGAGATCAACTGTCTCCATCAGACAATAATGTTACTTTGTTCAGACATATCACCTTTGAATGACTGGGATCCTGATCTTCAGATACCTGATGTATCTTATTTTAATATTATAAAATAGCAAATATTTTAATTTCTTTGGAGCTCTAGATTAAAACAAACACAGTTAACAAGTACACAAGAGGTTGCAGTTTATTCTTATTAGTCTATGCTGATCATGGATTAGCATACCAACAGCATATGAATGGGATAGTTCACCCAAAAATAAAATTCTCACTTATTTTACTCACCCTCATGCTGTCCCAGATGCATTTTACTTTCTTTCTACAGATAAATACGAATTAAGATTTTAAGGAAAGTAATCCATCTCTGCGAGTCCTAAAGATGCTTTAAAAACCACACACAGTGACCGTGATGTCCATGCGACCTCAGTGGATGAATCAATGCCTTCTGAAGTGAAACAATAGGATAAGAAAAATACTAATAATGTAAACTGTTTTAACTATTAAAAATCACTTCCGACCAACTGTCATATATGGGTTACAATCCACTTGTCTTATATGGACTCACAGAGATGGATTATTTCCTTAAAAATCTTTGCAATTATGCATTTTGTATGTATATTATGAGAATACTGTGCATTACATGTATAGTATGCAGTTAATGTTTTGTGGCTTCTGGTCTTTCCTGTCACAACATAATCGCATCCAAGACTTTCACTTTGATACTTGTGTATATGCTGTAGTGACAATAAAGAATGTACATTTATTAGATTTTTTATTTAAATTCATTTAACTGATTTTATAAGTCATAATTGAACCTGTTGATGATTGTTCAAATATATTTACAATTTTAAATGTTAGAAGATATTAACTAAATGAAATAAATAAAATTATCAGCATGATTAAAAAATTGGCAACAAAAATATTCTTTGTGTGAAATATGTAATGAAATGCACTTTGAGGTCTGTATCATCTGACAGCAAGCCACGATTGTAATTTTCATAGTTTAAAATCCTCTTATTTAAGTGATCATACATTTTGATGGTGTAAATGCACATGGTAACAATGAGAAATTTGATGGCCATGGTTGCCAACCTTGATTACCTGGTTGAAGTGAAACTTTCTTGACGGCTGAATATATCACACACGTATACTAGTAGGCTATTCTCTTTAAATTGTAATAGCACAACCTAATCAGAGCCTAACATGCAAAAGAATCATCAGGAATAAACAAATATTCTCCTAAAACATTGGACACAATATTTTAAGTAGACATGTACAGTAGGCCTACTTTGATGTACAATTACACCTGAATAGACTGAAGAGATCTCTTGCGCTCCTAAAAGTTTCTGTTGACAAAGTAGTAGCAGCAGCAGGTAAATACAGATAAAATTCAAAGACGAAAATAACTTAATATCACTAAAATTAAATAGAAAGCTGCGCTTACAGACGCTCACATCCACACATGTAAACACAACACTGACGTCTTCACTTCCAGGTCAAGAAGCTGTCAATCAAAAACTCAGTAGCCAATGAGAACACACTGCTACTAGCCCCGCCCCCACGAGAGATTTGTGTCAGAACAGCGGACGAAAACTCAGGGAGCGTAAACGAAAACTTCAGAAGCAAACGAAAACTTCAGAAGCGTAAATGAAAACTCTGTAAGCGCATTTGTAAGTTTAGATCAGTAAAAGAAATATGAGGAATAGTTAGCAAAACATGCAGTGTATTAAAAACTAAGTAAAAAAAATTGCTTGCGATTAATTCTTTTTCAGTTTCAAAGATATTTTATTCAATTTCAATTTATATTTTCATTAGTTTCTTGAAAAGTTACGTTCATTATTATCGGCACAAAAATAATTCCATACAAGACCTGCTTTGAATTGACCGCCGTTCAAAAAACAGTCACTCTCAAAATGATTTGAGCAAACATAAACGTACTTCGGGAGTGTAAGAGGCGCATTTCCTTCATAAATAAAATCCACCCACTGCGTTTTCAGTGGCTCTGATGTCGGAAGCAAGTGCAAACAACTATGCGAAGTATTAAAGCCCACAACAAAACACTTATTTTTCTTAGGAGGCATTTTCTAGAAGGCAGCACAAATCTTCAGAACAGCGGTCCGGCTGTCGTTGAAACAACAATGGAGGATCAGATCACCGAGGGAGGGGTCTGCCTCAACCACACTGTCAATCAAACCCCTTTCCCATGTTCTACGTCACAAAAAGCTGAATCTTAGAACAGCTCATTCTGAGAGAGTGCATATGAATTATTGAGATTGTAAAAAAAAAACACTGGGTGGATTTTTATCATTCTAGGGTGGTTTTGCTCACACACTGCCAACACACATTTATGTTCAAACAGCATGTAAAAGTGAATTTTGCATAATAGGTGCCCGGTCCAGCTGTCGACGCAACAGTAATGACCGCTATGAGCAAAGGTGCACCATAACCGACTATGAAGGCAATGGCCATCATTGGGGACCTTGACATTTGGGACAAGACCATGACTGTACGGTAAAAGAGCAGGAGCGCTGAAATTAACATCCAGAAGAAAAGAGCCAGGTAAAAAAAGTGCTTGAAGAAAACCGCTGGACTGCAGCGACCCACTGATGTTGGCTGCTCTTGTTCTGCGACTGCGGCTCCAATGATAAAACAGATGATTGCGATCAGCAGGGACACGACAATGTTGACTATGGACACGTCGCATGTAGGATGTGTCATTTCTTGTCATTGACTTCCATACCATAGTCTCAATAATGAGGCATATTACCAAGCTGGCCAACGAAATAGTTACACCAATGTAAGTTATATAGTCTAAAGCTTTGTGATCCAGGGAAAACGGTGACATCAGGATTAAAAAAGAGGTTGTGTGGTTGCATTCACATGTTATCTTGCCAGTTTCGTTCCCTGAGGGCTTTAATTATTTTATTTTACCTGTATCCGGTATCTCTGCGTCAACAGCCATCACTGTTACTTTTCACTGGCAGTTTTTTTTTTTAGTTCTTAAGTTTTTAATTCATAATATGAATCATATATAAGGATTTGTGGAATTTTACTATTCAATGGAAATTTTGTAAATCTCAAAAACGGGCTTAAATATAATTTGTGTATATTTGTGACCATGTTAATGAAGAAATTAGGACACATCTTTGTTTAATATAATTATGATAAAAAAAATAGATAATGTGCTTGAGCATATTTAATTGATGACCGTTTGCATATCATCAGAGCTGTTGTGCAGTGAACTATGCACATGCTTGGGACGTTTATGAACTATCACACCAAATATTAAAGGCAATTATTATTGATTATTAATCCACAAAATATATAAAAATTTTCCAGTGCTTATTGTTTTATAAAGATCTAATGACAAAGTATACTTGCATTTTGTAAAGATCATAAACTTTAACGCAACTGTAAAAAAACTTCTATAAAAAATGTAACCTAATACATTCCCTCTCCCTCATTTTCTTGTTCAATGAATCTTTTCCATAGCTTCATTTAGTTTTCGGTTTCATTCTGTCACTTACCATTCTACCCATGTATGTGTTTTGTTTAGATTAGTTATGTTTTCGTGATATAGTTATTAAAACTTGTGCACAATTTGGTTCTGATTCTCGCTTGCATCAAAGTAAATTTTTCGACCTTGATCTTGTTACACATTCTAATGGCTGAACATACTAAGAAAGAATAATTTTTCTGTGGCCATGAAAAACACCCTTTTCTTAGAATAAATGAATAATCAAAAAAGTTTGGACGAATGTATTAATTGATTGTAATATTAATTTAGCTACATCAAGATAACCCGATTAACTGACCCAAATATTCATAATTAATCATAACAAGTTATGATTTATTAATAATATTTCCCCTTTGAGCTAACTCATTACAAAGCTTTTAGGCTAACTTGTTTTAGTGGTTAATCATTAAAGATGAACTGAACTGAAAAAAATCAACATTGATAACATGTTGTTTATGACCATTAAAAGTAATTTACATTAAAATTTTTAACTAAAAATATCAATATAGCTTTTTTTAAGCAGCACAAAAATTGCGTTTGTTACGCTGGCAATTTCGATGACGTCACTGGCATGGTAGGACCCGCAAAGGTATATAGGCAACAGCTGCAGGTCCTATATACACACACGAAAATGAGTAATTTTAATGGCATGAGTTACGCATTTGAGCCTGTGAGGGACAGGCCAGTAGTATCTGACTACCACCACATGGAGGACGACCAGTTTCAGGCTCCACATAAAGTACAGGATCGTTTGGGGGAAGTGACCGGTGTGGGCGCGGGCGCTGCCGGAGCATGGACACTGCACCGGAGTCGATCTGTTGCAGAGAGGTCAACCTGGAATATTTATTGATCGCGAAAATGCATCACCATGCACCGTTCATTTCGGATGCTATGCGGTGAGAGAGACGTGTTGGAGGAGGCTATGCTATCTCTAAGGGATGTCCGAGCTGAGACGCTGGAGCGCCCCACAAGTAGCTGGTATGTAACAGTGTATTTTACGAATTGGCGACTGGGCTAGGCTAGGCTAACTTATATCCTTTTCTCAGACTGTTAAGGTTAACAGCGTAACGGCAGTTCACTCTTTGGGCGAGGGGGCATTTGGGAAGGAGGAATAGGATTCCGTTCCCATCCTGTGCAGTGAACTAACGTTACATCTTTCCCCTCAGCTGAATATCAAGGATTCTAGTATGCGTTGGACTTGTAGCTAAATAAAACATTTGATGTCAGACGCTTCATATACTCATTGACGTTTTCAACACATCTGTCTCTCGTACCTAGGATTAAACACTAGAAATCACGACTAGAATAATTTTGTTGACAAGGCCAGGGGGTAGAGAGAAGGTAGCTCTGCTAGTGTTGGTTGGCAACGGAGTAGCCTACCATGCCAGTGACGTAGTCGAATGTTGAAATCCAACATGGCGGCGCCCGTGTAACAACAACAACATTTTCAATGTACCATTTTATCCCTTTTAACAAATTCTGCCATTTTAATAATTGTACCAATGAGAATAAATAAAATACATCTGTTATATCACATTTTTTCAAAATTCAGTTCAGTTCATCTTTAAGGTTTCTGAGAGAGAGTCTGTGACTGTTTGCTCATCAAATTCAGAATAAAAGTCCTCACTAATACTTGTGATGTATAATATTACACAGGTGAGGTTGACCAAGCTCAAAGAACTGTGAAAATGAATAAGAAATTGTAGCTTAAAGGTGGGGTATGTGATTTGGAAAACGACCGGCAGATTTTGAAAATACACAATTCAAATAGTCCTACCTTCTTTCCTCCAACGCTGGCCCTGACTCCACCCATTCGAAGAACATGGACACGCAATCATGCACGAGCGAAAACTCAGATGCGTGAGAGATTGTAATGACGATTTACTACTAAATGCTTTACTGACGAGATGCGCATGCGTCACGAGCTTTGAGTATGTGCACGCAGGGGGTCGCGCGCGCTGGGGGGAAGGGTGTGTGTTACGGCCGTTTGATTGACGGACTTACTGTCCAATGATTCTAGTGGTCTTGGAAATGATTGGCTGGAGTTTTTCGAGTCCTGCCCGTTCCACAGATGATTAAATTGCTTAATTTTCATTTCAATGCTTCTAACTCAGTGGCTGTAAGTGGGTTAGGAATAGGATTTCAAGTTATTTTGAAAAAATGGACAAAAAAGAGAATCACATACCCCACCTTTAACCCTCATACTGAGATATCTTAAAATAATAATCAATTATTTGGAAGCATTGTCAATTTCATCATTATTGTGAAATGCAATGAAAATGAATAAAAAAAGAAAAAAAAAAAGAAGAGAGAACTACAATGCCAATTGTCAACTACAAAATAAATATAAAATAAAGAGGACATTTCATTACTGTCACAGATGATACAGGAGACAGACTGGTGGTAAGTGAAGTAGTTTATTTAACAGGTTTTGCTGAAGCATTTAGAGATATGATATGAAGACAGATGATACTTGAATGGTAACTTAACTGAAGATTAACTAGAGTCACTTTAGCAGATGCAGGATCCCAGGGACGGATGGCTGAAGACTGAAGACAAGGTTTGCATAAAGTCCAATGGAAGGCGGGTAAGTATCGAGGGAGAGTCTGTGGGTCATGTGTAGACGAGACCAGACAAAGAGTGAGTGCAGGGGAGCTAATATAAAGGGAGATGTGATGATGGGTGCAGGTGACGGTGATTATGTCACGAAAACCACACAGGAAGCAGATAATCCATGAGCAGTAGTTTCTTTAATTAAAGGGCAATCCAAACTCGTTGTCAACATGCAGGGGTCAATTCAAATAAAGCCGTCAAAAACAATAAACAAAACAGGAACTAAAACAAACACAGACCTGAAGTGGTGTGACACAAACTAAGGACTCCGTAACAAACACTAACACAGACAGGGAATATATACACACAGAACTAACAAGGTGATGGGAAACAGCTGAGTGCAATAATCAGATAAGTGACAGAACAGAATGCTGGGAATTGTGGTCTAATGTGAATGACACCGTGAGAACGAGGACCTCTAGTGATAACCCAGGGAAACACAACCAGACACTGTGACGGAACCTCCCCTCTACGGAGCGGCTACCAGACGCTCCATGACAGTACACAAGACAACACAAGAGTCCAAGAGGAAGGTGGAATGTGGGAAATCCAAGGGAGGGATGGGAGGGCCAGGACCATGAAGGGGAACAAGAATAGGGGGTGATGGCTCAGCTGGCGACCAGGGGGAAGCAGACAGTCCATCGGGCGGCCAGGGCGAAGCAGACGACCCATCGGGCGGCCAGGGCAAAGCAGACGACCCATCGGGCGGCCAGGGCGAAGCAGACGACCCATCGGGCGGCCAGGGCG
Source organism: Gila orcuttii (assembly GCA_026230005.1). Lineage (NCBI taxonomy): Eukaryota > Metazoa > Chordata > Actinopteri > Cypriniformes > Leuciscidae > Gila > Gila orcuttii. The sequence goes on from JAPDVR010000012.1 coordinate 41,975,203, forward strand.
AAGCAGACAGTCCATCGGGCGGCCAGGGCGAAGCAGACGACCCATCGGGCGGCCAGGACGAAGCAGACGACCCATCGGGCGGCCAGGGCGGCCAGGGCGAAGCAGACGACCCCTCGGGCGGCCAGGGCGGTGAAGACCCCTCGGGCGGCCAGGGCGGTGAAGACCCCTCGGGCGGCCAGGGCGGTGAAGACCCCTCGGGCGGCCAGGGCGGTGAAGACCCCTCGGGCGGCCAGGGCGGTGAAGACCCCTCGGGCGGCCAGGGCGGTGACGACCAGGGCGAAGACGACCACTCGGGCGACCAGGGCGAAGACGAACACTCGGGCGGCCAGGGCGGAGACGACCCCTCGGGCGGCCAGGGCGGAGACGACCCCTCGGGCGGCCAGGGCGGAGACGTCCCTTCGGGCGGCCAGGGCGGAGACGTCCCCTCGGGCGGCCAGGGCACAGGAACAGAACCCGGCTCAGGAACAGACACTGGCTCCGGCTCAGGAACAGACACTGGCTCCGGCTCAGGAACAGACACTGGCTCCGGCTCAGGAACAGACACTGGCTCCGGCTCAGGAACAGACACTGGCTCCGGCTCAGGAACAGACACTGGCTCCGGCTCAGGAACAGACACTGGCTCCGGCTCAGGAACAGACACTGGCTCCGGCTCAGGAACAGACACTGGCTCCGGCTCAGGAACAGACACTGGCTCCGGCTCAGGAACAGACACTGGCTCCGGCTCTGGAACAGCAGACACCGGCTCTGGAACAGACGGCACCAGCTCTGGCTCTAGAACAGCCACTGGCTCCAGCTCTGGAACAGACACTGGCACTGGCTCAGGAACAGGCATTAGCTCAGGAACAGACACCGGCTCAGGAACAGACACCAAAACTGTAACAGCCACAAGAACAGACACAAACACAGAAACAAAACACTGGTTCAGGAACAGGCGCTGGCTCCGGCTCAGGTACAGCAGACACTGACTCCGGCTCTGTAACAGCAGACACTGGCTCCGGCTCTGGAACAGGCACTGGCTCTGGTTCCGGCTCTGGAACAGGCACTGGCTCTGGAAGAGCAGATACTGGCTCTGGAACAGCAGACACGGGCTCAGTCTCAGGAACAGCAGACACGGGCTCCGTCTCAGGAACAGCAGACACGGGCTCCGTCTCAGGAACAGCAGACACGGGCTCCGTCTCAGGAACAGCAGACACGGGCTCTGGCTAAGGAACAGCAGACACGGGCTCCGGCTCAGGAACAGCAGACACGGGCTCCGGCTTAGGAACAGAAACAGACACTGGCTCCGGCTCCGGCTCTGGAACAGCAGACACTGGCTCCGGCTCTGGAACAGGCACTGGCTCTGGTTCCGGCTCTGGAACAGGCACTGGCTCTAGTTCCGGCTCTGGAACAGCAGACACTGGCATGTCCAGGATCTGAGCCAGACGCTCCAGATAGTCCAGCATTGCCTTGGCGGCCACACGAATGGGCATCTCCTGATCTGTCTCACACTGGGCAGACGGGACGTGAACAGTCTCTGGCTGGGCAGACGTGACCATTCTCTGACTGGGCAGACGGAACGTGAACAGTCTCTGACTGGGCAGACGGGACGTGAACAGTCTCTGACTGGGCAGACGGGACGTGAACAGTCTCTGACTGGGCAGACGGGACGTGAACAGTCTCTGACTGGGCAGACGGGACGTGAACAGTCTCTGACTGGGCAGACGGGACGTGAACAGTCTCTGACTGGGCAGACGTGACGTGAACAGTCTCTGACTGGGCAGACGTGACGTGAACAGTCTCTGACTGGGCAGACGGAACGTGAACAGTCTCTGACTGGGCAGACGGAACGTGAACAGTCTCTGCCTGGGCAGACGGAACGTGAACAGTCTCTGACTGGGCAGACGGAACGTGAACAGTCTCTGACCGGGCAGACGGGCTGTGTCTCCTCCTTCTCCTTCTCCGGACCACCGGACTCAGGACCACCGGAACAGAGATCATCTCCCGACTAACTCCTCCACTGTGACCTCCACGGGACCCGCGAAACTTGATCAACCGGGTCCCCTTAAAAAACTCCCTTCTCTCCCGCTCGGTGGCTGGGGAAGAGATATTACAAAACATACCGCTGGATCTGGGTGTGACGGAGTCCTTCTGTCACGAAAACCACACGGGAAGCAGATAATCCATGAGCAGTAGTTTCTTTAATTAAAGGGTAATCCAAACTCGTTGTCAACATGCAGGGGTCAATCCAAATAAAGCCGTCAAAAACAATAAACAAAACAGGAACTAAAACAAACCAGGAACTAAAACAAACACAGACCTGAAGTGGTGTGACACAAACTAAGGACTCCGTAACAAACACTAACACAGACAGGGAATATATACACACAGAACTAACAAGGTGATGGGGAAACAGCTGAGTGCAATAATCAGATAAGTGACAGAACAGAATGCTGGGAATTGTAGTCTAATGTGAATGACACCGTGAGAACGAGGACCTCTAGTGATAACCCAGGGAAACACAACCAGACACTGTGACAGATTAGAACTCAGGTGATAATGAACGAGTGGGCGGAGTGTGTGAATGAGTGGGAGGAGTGGATGAAGCTGGTGGAATCCTGACAGTTACTGGTGTAGCTGAAACATTACAACTTTTTTTTTCTTTAATAATCCATACATTGTAGAACAGCATGATATAAAGACACCAACTGTTCGACAAAGCTGATGATTTAAAATGACAAAGAAAAAATGCATTACATCAAATACACCAGAAAACACAAATAAAGCTATTTCTCTACAACCCCAAATCAGAAAAAGTTGGGACATTTTGTAAAATGCATTAAAATCAAGAATCTGTGATTTGTTAATTCTATTTAAATTTTTTTTAACTGACAAAAGTACAAAGAAAAGTTTTCCAATGTTTTCATTGACCAACATAATTGTATTTTGTAAATATGAACAAATTTTGATTTTGATGGCTGCAACACACCCCAAAAAAGTTGGGACGGAGACAAAATAAAAGTAAAAAGATTATCCAAATTAGATTATCCAACTCTCTTGAAACAGTCACAATGAGCAGGTGAATTGGTAATAGTTGAGGGTATCGTGTTTGGGTGTAAAAGTGCTTCTCAGTCTTTTTAAGCAAAGATGGGTCATGGCTCATCGCTTTGTGCCAAATATCATGAGAGAATTGTCAAACAATTAAAAAAATCACATTTCTCAATGCAAGATTGCAAAGAATTTATGTCTTTTATCATCTTCCATACATAATATTGTCACAAGATTCAGGGAATCCAGAGAAATCTCAGTCTGTGTTGGGTAAGGCAGTAGACCTCTGTTGAATGTGCATGACCTTTGAGCCCTCAGATGGCATTGCACAAGAAACCATCATGCTAATCCGTTAAATACAGCCACATGTGCTCAGGAGTAATTTGGAAAACCGTTTTCACTGAACACAGTCTGACTCTGCATTAAGAAATACCACTTGAATATCTGTTACGCAAGGAGAAAGCTTTACATCAGTTCTATGTGGAGATGCCGGCGAGTTCTCTGGGCCTGAGCTCATCTCAGATGGTCTAGAACAGTGGATCCCAACCTTTTTTTGTCTGAGACCCCCTTATTCCCAAGAAAATATTTTAGGGCCCCCCTAAATTTAATGATATTATCGCTCTTGCAAGCTTGCAGCAAGGATGACAAAATATGTTGTTTTCAAACAAACGGTATGTTTACTATAACCAGATATGTTTATGCACAAATAATAGCCTATAATATTGAAAATACAATAACAAAAACATCAGTAGGCCCTTTGTAATTTAAAAACGGAAGCCTAGGAGAAGCCTATATTGGCCCTTTTTGAAATGCAAAAACAAAAATATTCACACTGGTGTGTAGGTAAACAAAAAGAAAGAATATAGGCTATTACTAAATGACTGCTGTCTGGGGCCTCAATACTTGCAAGTTATTTGTGAGGCTTTAGCTTTAGGCCGGGGACACACTGGCTGCGTGGCGTAAGCGTGGCGTTTCTGTTGCGTGTCAGCTGCGTAGCGGCTGCGTCGCGTTTTCTGTGTCTTTGCACAAGAGAAGCGTGTCTGACGCGGCGCTGCTGACACGCATCACCCTTGTTCGACATTTGGGAGATAGTTGTGCAAGCCCTATACTTCGTGTTAAGCATAAATATAAAGCCTACTGATAAAGACACTGTCAGCACAGCAGTATTGACAGCAAAATAGACTACAGAATATGTCATTCTGTATTGACAGGTGCAATATTTGAAAATTGATAATTAGGCCTATTTATTTATTTATTTTTAAATTAGGCCTATATTTATATCTAAATTTGTCAAAAATGTAATTTATTAATATGTATTCGTGTACAAAATAACATATAAACATCTTTTCCTATTCTATTTTGCCTGGAAACGCTTCCAACACGCTTGCGTGTCGCGTGAAAAATAGGCGTCGGTTCTATTTCTAGCATGCACGCGTTTTCCGCGCGTGTCACGCAGGCAGTGTGTCCCAGGCCTTAGGCTTTAGCGAGCGATAATAAACTTGAGTTTATTAACAGATAATGCGTCTTTCGGAAGAACATTGTAGCCGGAACTACTTCTCTCTGTGTACGTCTATGACGAGTCACGCAGGTACTGGGCTACTCCGCAGCGGCAGCGATCCGAACCAGTATAAAATAGTCCCAATGTAAACACTTATTATAGGTGTACCATAGTGGTTCAGGATAAGACAAAAACACGGATTGATGGATTCATGATGAACTCACTCATATACATTTTGAACAGAAAAAAGTCAAGGACTTTTATTTAATGCTCATTGCTCAAAACTTTTCAAAATATGACGCGACCCCCCACAGAGCTCGCTGAGGCCCCCTTGTGGGCCGCGACCCCCCTGTTGGGAACCGATGGTCTAGAAGACAGTGGAAATGTGTGCTGTGGTCAGATGAGTCCATGTTTCAGCTTGTTTTTGGAAAAAAATGGACACCGAGTTCTCAGTCCCAAAGACGAAAGGGACCAACCAGACTTTCACCAGCGACAGGTGCAAAAGCAAACATCTGTGCTGGTATTGAGGTGCATCATTGCAAACGGTATGGGTAACTTGCGTTATTGTGAAGGTACCATTGACATGATGATTGTATTTGGATTGTACAGAGACATAAACTGCCATCAAGACATCTTTCCTGGGAAGCAAGACAATGCCAGGCCTCATTCTGCACGTGCTACAACTGAGTGGTTTCTAGTCACTCTGCACCATAGAAGGGATGTGCCTGCCTGTTTACTGAAGTCCAGATATGTCTTTTATGGAAAATGTATGACCCATCATGAAAAGGAGAATCAGGCAACGATGACCACAGACTGTTGAGCGGCTGTCTTGTATCAGACAAGATTGGGCAAATATTCCACTAGCAAAACTCCAACAATTAGTATCCTCAACTCCCAAATGATTAAAAAGTGTAATTAAAAGGAAAGGTGAAGTGACACAGTGGTAAACATGTCTCTGTCCCAACTTTTTTGGGGTGTGTTGCAACCATCAAAATCAAAATTTGTTCATATTTACAAAATACAATTGACCCTTCGCTAAGCCCCACCCTCCCTAGTTACTGTTGCTACGCCTGTCAAGCTTTCGCGCCTGGCACGACTATTAAGCCCAATTTATACTTCTGCGTCGAACTCACGGCGTAGCTACGTCGTAGGCTTTGTGTAGCGTGCGTACCCACATGCTCCCTCTGCATGTGTAATTGCGTGTCAACGCGGACAACGACGCACAACTATAAATGAAAACCAACGCGTAGTCTATAGCGTAGAGGCTCCGGCGTAGGTCTGACGCAGAAGTATAAATCGGACTTTACAGTGTGTATGCACCGGTGTCAGACATTCCAATGAGATAATTAGTCATTTTTGGCGAACATGTGAAATATCTGAGAGAGTAAGACAAAAGGGACTGCAGTATGCATTCGAGGGATATATCCACGACATATGGAACCGATTAGCGAATCATTTCAGAAAAATTGAAGCTAAAGCCTATAGTCCCAGCGCAAGCAGCCGCCTCATACGCTGACCATTCAAATGGGAAACACACAAATTGAGGAACAGCTATGTTCGTGCGCAGCAGGGTAAGTAAAATGTGAAAATAATCTAATAATTATAAATCAAACAGCTTATCCATAAATCTTGTGGAATAACACTAAGACCGGGAGAGCCGCGATCGGATTGGGTTAAAGTTACTCAGAACATTAATCGACGGGGTAGTAGGCCGTCATTTAACAAAATGCTGAAATATATTTTAAAGTATGTCAGTGAGCCTCCGTCTGTCTTTAATCGTCTTATTTTATGTTAAAATATATGCATTATGAACAAAGAACCATCATTATTTCCAACTTCCAAGCAATAACTTTAGGTGTTTTTGTTAATCCTGTGGACATGTAGTTGTGAATGGTCAGATTAGCACATTCATACGCACAACTCTTCGGCATGTTTCCCTCGCTCGAAAGCTTGCCAGACCTCCCGCGCCTAGTTACGGTTGCTAAGACACGATTGGTCAGTGGCGATTTTCGGGCGTGGCTTAGCGAAGGGTCAATTATGTTGGTCAGTGAAAACATTGGAAAACTTTTCTTTGTACTTTTGTCAGTTAAAAAAAGTTTAAATAGAATTAACAAATAACAGATTCTTGACTTTAATGCATTTTACAAAATTTCCCAACTTTTTCTGATTTGGGGTTGTATATTAATGATATAATTTTTCTGTTATAAATGAGTGCATCCAATCATGCAAATCCCAGCTTTATAATAAAACATATCCCTAATTAAACATTAGATCTGTAAATTGTAAGCCATTTTTATTCATACTTCAGAACATAGAAACACTTCTTCCCATTAATAAGTAACAGATTGTACAGTTTACATGTACTTGCAGTGTAGAAAACTTGTTTGGAAAAGGCTGTTTAATATTTAATAAAGTAGACTAATTGTTAATGAAGTAGCTGATTATGCATTCATAAAAGTATCTGAGCCACCAGAGCTGTTTGAAGATGTTGCTGCTGAGATAGCACTAGCTTCAGATACGTTGTACATATCTGCAAATAATTATTTGCATGTTACTTAAAGTAATCTTTCATGTCATTTTTATATATATATATATATATATATACTATATATATATATATATTAAAATGTATACATTTTAATGGCAATACTTACTTCTTCTCCTACGTATCCTTTGAAAGAAACCCGGCCCGCTTGACGATGATGGTCCTGCACTAGTACTCTGTAATGTAGAGATTGAAGATATCAGCTGTAAACTGAGTACATCTATCATTAGGAAGAACTCATGGATCAGATGCATTGTTTTGTTGGCATTTACCCTGGTACGGTTAGAGCTGGTAAGGTTCCTTAGTGACAGCCTTCCTGCCAGTGCCTCACGGACCTGTAACCATGTGACAAAATTAAAGCAATGCAGTAGAACGGAATGCTTATAAGATCATTTGAACAATTATTGACACAATTTGACACAATAGTTTGTCAAACTGCAAAGTAATAAAAAATCCATTCATACCTTGCTGTCTAAAAGCGTTCCAAACACCAAAATAAAGAATCCCTGCAGAAGTATTACAAAAATATGAGTAAAATGTTATAAGTAAATAACACTAGATACAATGCTGTTTAATTTCACATTCATAACAACATTGGAAATAACTTATTGCATCTTTTTAAGGCTTTAAAATGGATTGTTGTAATTACAGAATAACATAATTGTTGCATTATTTGTGTTACAATTATTGCTTTAAAGTTAGAATTCAAAAAAGAAAAATATAACCTATAAAGTCAAAATAGAAAGACAGACTGTACCTGCAGTGAATTGAGGATTGTAAACACCACATGAATGCCTAAGTCACGGGACACCATGGTTCCAATTCCAAATCCCCATGTTAGACCAAAGATAGGAGTCAATATGGCCACACATCGGGCAATGACCACCAGGGCATGTTTCTCATCTGGTTGAGTTGTGGCACCAACTCCTCTCCTCAACATCTTATACAGAACCACAATCAAAACCACAAGGTTTATGGCTACAATAGTGAGAGCTGGAATCACAAATGCCAGCAGGGCCTTCGATTCATTCCAGTTCAGCCAGCATGCTAATTCTTTCGTGACATAATTCTGAGGTCCAGCTGTCGACGCAACAGTAATGACCGCTATGAGCAAAGGTGCACCATAACCGACTATAAAAGCAATGGCCATCATTGTGGACCTTGACATTTGGGACAAGACCATGACTGTACGGTAAAAGAGCAACAGCGCTGAAATGAACATCCAGAAGAAAAGAGCCAGGTAAAAAAAGTGCATGAAGAAAACCGCTGGACTGCAGCGACCCACTGATGTTGGCTGCTCTTGTTCTGCGACTGCGGCTCCAATGATAAAACAGATGTTTGCGATCAGCAGGGACACGGCAATGTTGACTATGGACACATGTCGCATGTAGGATGTGTCATTTCTTCTTACCGACTTCCATACGATAGTCTCAATAATGAGGCATATTACCAAGCTGGCCAACGAAATAGTTACACCAATGTAAGTTATATAGGCTAAAGCTTTGTGATCCAGGGAAAACGGTGACATTAGGATTGAAAAAGAGGTCGTGTGGTTGCATTCACATGTTATCTTGTCAGTTTCGTTCCCTGAGGGCTTTACTTCACATCCAGTGGAATCCCATGCGTCAAGACTGAAGTTCCAAAAGACACACTGAGGATTTCCCAAAGACTGATCAGTAATGTCAAATGCAAAAGAAATGTTGTTAAGAGTTTCGTTAACCTTAACAACAACCACATCTCCATTGATGCGCACATTATTAGTAGTGTCATTTTTATAAGAAGCATTACGAGTAGGTAAGACATTATTAAGAGTTGTGAAGATTATGATGGTTATGGGGGTGGATACAGGAATCTGTGGTATCAGAATCTCAGTAGTTGAGTTTTCCAGGCGTGATATTCTATTATATGAGGAGCTGTTTGTTACAATTCTATTCAACTCAATAGATGTTTCATTAATTGTAAAATTGCCATTTGTGAGACGGTTACTTATATTCTCAATAGCGCTCAGAAGTGCAACGCTGGCATTTGATGTGTTGGCATTCAAATCTTTCCATGATGAACTGCTTTCATCTAAAACAAGGACATTCACTGTTTTAAGAAAATCCTGGAAATGAAATTGAAAATATTGTTTAGTAGAAACCATTTTTTATCAGATGGGATATCGAAGATAATGTATAAATATTATTATATTATATAATAATATAATATATACTATTATTTAAAAAAAAATTAAAGATATATATCTTTCATGCATACAAAATGTACATACCTCCATCACAGGCTTATTGATGATAATGCTTTGCGAGATACTAGCAATTTTTACAAGTATCTCAACAATTTTTTTGACAGTCTCTGAAGACTGTGTTATCTCTTGTGTATTGTTCACTGTAGCAACACTAAGCTCATTAATAACCTCGGGTATGTCCTGTGGACCCAAATTCTAAATAAAGAAAAGAAATGAAAATATCAGAAATATTTTAAATAGACGGTTGATTTATTTTTTCACTAATACATAGATGTTGAAGCTTACCTCAACTTTCTTTTCAATGTTTAAGATAACTTGAAGTATACAGTTCCTGTCAGTCTCCTTCCATTCAGGTGATTTACATTTATAAGTTATGGTGCCTTCTTTGCCTTTTTCACAGGGTCCTGTCAAAGTGTCACCTTCTTTTCCATCTCCAAGTGTTTTATTCGTACAGGCAAATTCTGGAGAAAATATTTGAATGAGTTTCAGAAAAACAATTATTTCTTTTAAACAGCTGAAACGGATAAAATTACATTCTTCATGAAATTATGAAACACTGAAGGTTTACCATCATTGACTTTCTGAATTGTGACTTTGCTCTGTCCATAAGAGAAGACTCGAAGTTCCGGGATTTGACATGTAAATTCTTCACCACTACAATCTGCACTACTGATTGGATGCATTATTGTGATGCATCCCTTGTCGTCTGTTTCCATAAAAAGGTAAATAGAACCATTAAAAAAAAAATACTAAAACATGGTGAATTCAATAAAACTTGTCACTTGCAACTGAAATCAGTAACTTTTGTAAGAATATATTGTCTGTCTGTAAGCACAACCTCGAGATGTCACTTGATCACCAGGTCCACGAGCAATCCACTCAACAGTATATTTTGTTTCACAGCATGTCAGTTCCACAGTCTGATCCTTACACTCAAACTTTCTTTCGTTATTACCCACTATGATATTGGGAAGTGGATTGATAAATATATCTTCCCACTGAATGTAAGGTATTTCCCTTTTTATGATACATGCGTATGTACCTGCAAGTAAAAATAAATAAATAATGAATAATTGCAGAAACATGTTCCTTGTTGCTATAGTAGACATACAACCAATGAAAATAATGTGTTCTAAAATCAGCTGTTCGATATCCTCTGACTGGATGATCAAAAGTCTGAAGCTAAAAGCTCTGATTTTTGACAACTATAGACTCCTCCAGACCACAAATACATCTGGATATGCATATATGTATACATATTTTCCTCTGCTTAAAAAAAACCCATCTTGACCTATCTATCCTCAGCAATTTTTAGACCTAACTCCAAATTACCTTTTATTTCAAAGCTCTTAGAGAGAGCTGTGTATCGTCAGTTGAATTCCTATACAGGATGTCCAATATTTTAGATATTTTTCAGTCGGGTTTTAGATCAATGCACTGAACGGAAACTGCACTGTTGAAGGTCAGCAATGACCTGTTGCAAGTTCCCTTTCGAGAGGTCTCTCCTATTGCGTAAGTAGCTTACGCTATGGGAAAACTCCTTTTCTCGAGAATATTGAAGTCTTTATGTAAAACGCATTGCAGCTGCACAGCTGACAGCAATGAACGAAGGAACTCGGTCATTGGCTGTGCTGCGGCAACTTGCTTGAACCAATGACGGGGCGACTCTGAATGCGCGACCAATGAGCGCGCTTCGCGCCTGCGCGCATCAGAGCCCGCCAAGATGGGCGTGGCCAAGCTATATATTGGGCGCCCCTTCATGAGAGTTCTTTAGATTTAATCTCCTTCAGCGAACACCTTCTTCGCTGGATCCTCCGGATTATTGGAAGCCTTCGCCGCCGTGGAAAAGCATACCAGCGGGATTGCTACGAGGACGTCGGCACCTTCAGCCGCCTTCAAGCACCTCCTACTGAGCCATCCGGCGCGCCATATACGCAAGTATTTTACATCTGTCCGCCCCGCGACATTTGTGAAAGAGCAAATTTCCATTAAGGCGTTGTTTCAAATGCCTTCCTGCGCGTCGTGCAGAGACCTTCTCCCGGACGGGGATCGTCACATCATCTGCGCTCGCTGCCTGGGCCGTGACCACGCAGAAGCTGCATTGACCAAGGGCGGATGCCCGGAATGTGATGACCTGCGTCTCTCCGCACTACGGGCTCGCCTCGCCGCTTTCTCCGTGAGCGAGCCCATCGCCACCCCTCTGTTTGAGCCGCGCACTAAGAAAAAGCGCCGCTCACAGAGGCTTCCTGAACCTGAGCTCAGTGACGTCACGCCGAGCCAGTCTCCGCGTGCTTCACCGCCGCTCTTGCCTTCCCCACCGCCGGTTCAGTTCACCCAGCCGGACCCACACCCCTCTGGCAGAGCGGTGGGCCTTGTGACTTTCGGCGCGTCCGAGGACGACGGGGGAATGGACGACAGCTTGTCCATCGACGCTGCATCGGACGACTGGCCGGGCTCCACTCTCGACCCCGCCCCGTCGACGCTAGCTAGCACGAGCGGGGGCTCCACTATGGATACTGAGATTATCCGTGTCCTCTCTAAGGCCGTGGAAGACCTCGGGCTCGATTGGTCTTCTCCCGAAGAGCCAACCCGGAGCCGACTGGATGAGTGGTTTCTGCAGGGGCGCCAGCAGGCCCCTCGGCAAAGGCCTTCTCCCTTCTTCCCGGAAGTTCACGACGAACTCACCAAGTCGTGGAAAGCCCCCCACTCTGCGCGCCTAAAGCCTTCTTTTTCTTCTTCGCTCTCCTCAGTGGACGGCGCGAAGGAAAGAGGCTACGAGGGAACGCCGCCCCTCGAGGAGGCCGTGGCCAATCATCTCTGCCCGCCCTCCACCTCCGGATGGAAAGCCAAAGCTTCCCACCCCTCGAAACCCTGCCGCACTACCTCTGCTCTCGCCGGTCGCGCCTACGCCGCCGCCAGCCAAGCTGCGTCAGCGCTTCACTCAATGGCGGTACTTCAAGTGTTCCAAGCCAAGCTTCTCCGCTCTATGGACGAGTCTGGCCCCGAACCCGAAGCCTTCAGGGACTTACGCAGCGCGACTGATATAGCTCTGCGAGCCACGAAGGCCACCGCCCAGTCCATCGGCCGTGCTATGGCTAATTTGACTGTTCTCGAGCGCCATCTGTGGCTGACTCTGACTGCAATGAAGGACGCGGATAAGGCGCCATTTCTCGATGCGCCTATCTCCACCAGCGGGCTGTTTGGACCGGCGGTTAAAGGTTTCGCCGAACGCTTCACTGAGGCCCAGAACGCTTCACAAGCTATGCGTCATTTCCTGCCAAAGCGCTCCAGCTCATCGCAGAGCAGACAGAGACCGCCGCAGCCGCAGCGGGCTAGAACAGCCCCCACCGCCTCTCAGCCCGCGCCTCAGGCTGACGCTCGACGCCGCTCGCGCTCTCACAACCGCAAGCCGCCTCCTGAGCGACGGGGTCCTCGGCCCAAGATTGTGCTGAACCCTGAGCCTCGAAAGCCGTCCTAGCCACAGAAATGAGAAGAGAGAGTACGTGTCTCGCAAAAGCCGGACCACTCTCTCCGCAAAAGCTCAAACATTACCCAGTCCCCTTACAGGCGGTTGGATATGTCCATACAGCAGTCAATGGGCCAGTCACAGAGCTCGCTCACCTGCAAACAAACGCCGTTTTTACGGCGACGCACAGAAAACACAAAAAGAGTCTTTTTCTGCCTGCATCACTAAGGGTTCACATGTCCACAAAGTGTGCATTCCCCGATACTGTCAAAACAGTGCCAAATTCATTCCCAGCTCAGGCTGCGCTTCCCATGAATGTAGATCACGTGCCTACGGTCATGTACGCACCACTACACACAAGCACTGTTCACACAGTTATAAATTCATCCCCAGTAAAAGCGGGAAACATTATAAAAGTGACGCGTGTGCCTACCACTGTTTATGCACCCCCACTTATAAACACTGCCCTTACAGTGTCAAACAAAACCTCAGCTCAGGCTGCGAGTTTTACAAACACAGCGCGCACTGTTGTAATCACACACGCGCCCATTCACTCAGCTGCTCAGCGCGCGCCCGCGCCCCTGAGAGCTATGAGCTCAGGCGATTCGCTAGCCGGGTCCCTACGTCACAGCGGCCCGCCCCTAGCCTGTATTCAGCCCATATCTGTACACGCAGCGGCATGGGAAAACATTCCAGATATGCCGAAATGGGTATTAAATATAGTAAAGCACGGATACTCGCTCCAGTTCGCTCGCAGGCCACCACGTTTTACGACTGTGGTCGAGACGAAAGTGAGAAAAGAGTGTTCACATGTTCTACGCACCGAGGTGCGCAAACTAATAGAAAAGGGCGCTGTGGAAACTGTTTCCCCCTCTCTGAGCGGGACAGGTTTTTACAGCCGCTATTTTCTCGTCCCGAAAAAGGATGGCGGTCTCCGCCCCATCCTAGATCTCAGACACCTGAACAAAGCACTAATGATTTGCTCGTTCAGAATGTTAACAACCAAGCATATCCTCGCGCAAGTGCGCCCAGGAGATTGGTTTCTCTCAGTGGATCTGAAAGATGCTTACTTTCACATTCCAATAGCGCCTCATCACAGGCCGTTTCTGAGATTCGCTTTCGAGGGACAGTCATACCAGTACACAGTACTCCCGTTCGGCCTGTCCCTGGCTCCCCGTACATTCACGAAATGTATGGATGCAGCACTTTCCCCCCTAAGACAAAGGGGAGTGCGAATACTGAATTATCTCGACGATTGGCTGGTTCTAGCACAATCAGAGAGTCAGCTAATAACACACAGATCTTGGATTATCAGCCATTTAGAATGCCTGGGTCTAAGAATCAATTTTGCAAAAAGCATACTATCTCCCAGCCAGAGAATTTCTTTCCTGGGAATAGTTCTAGACTCGATGCAAATGACAGCGCGTCTCTCATCGGAGCGCGCGCTCACCATCCGGCGCCTTGCAACATCATTCAGAGCGGGCGCGCGCGCCCCCGTCAAACGGTTTCAGAGGATGCTCGGTCTCATGGCCTCAGCATCGGCCGTACTCCAGCTAGGATTGTTGCATATGCGCCCTCTCCAACGCTGGCTCAAGAGCCGCGTCCCTACTCACGCGTGGCGTTCGGGCCACTTTTTAATCAGAGCGAACCACGGCTGTATAAAAGCCCTGACGCACTGGAAAGCCGCCGACTGGTACCAGTCAGGCGTGAGTCTGGGTGTGAACACAAGGAGAAAGATGATAACGACAGATGCCTCCAAAATAGGTTGGGGGGCCCTTTACGAGGGCAGGCCTGTCTCCGGCTTTTGGTCAAACCCGGAGAAGCACCTACACATAAACTGTCTGGAAATGAAAGCGGTCGCTTTGGCTCTCAGAGCCCTGCTCCCACATCTAAAAAACGAACACGTCCTGGTCCGAACGGACAACATGACGGTAGTGTCGTACATAAATCGCCAGGGTGGACTCAGGTCGAGCTCCATGCATTCAATGGCCAGGAGACTCATTTTATGGTCCCAGCACAACTTGCGCTCGCTGAGAGCAGCGCATGTGCCAGGCGCCCTGAACCAGGGGGCAGACATGTTATCCAGAGACAAGATTCTCCCAGGAGAATGGGCTCTCAACCCTCTGACGATTCAGTGGTTATGGAAAACCTTTGGCAAAGCGGAGATCGACCTCTTCGCCTCCAAGGAGAACGCGCACTGCTCTCTTTTCTTCACGAAAAGCACGGACGCGCTCGCCCAGAGCTGGCCGAGCCGCCCCTTATATGCCTTTCCCCCGATCGCGATGCTGCCACAGGTCATCAGTCGGGTCAGAGAGGAGGGAAACGCAGTGCTGCTGATAGCCCCACTCTGGAAGAACCAAACATGGTTTCCAGATCTGATGCAAATGCAATCTGCACCACGGCCGATTCCACTGAGGCCAGACCTCCTCAGTCAGGCCAGCGGGATGATATTTCATCCCCGCCCCGATCTGTGGGCCCTTCATGCATGGCCCCTCAACGGGTTCCCAGGAACCTCGCGAGCGGAGCACTAAAAACCATCGCTGAGGCGCGGGCGCCCTCCACGAGACGCTTATATGCCCAGAAATGGAAAGTGTTCGGTGACTGGTGTAATACCAAGGGCCTGAACCCTGTAACATGCGAGATTATGAGTGTACTCGTTTTCCTACAAGGGCTTCTGGAGGCGGGCCGCACCCCCTCCACGCTCAAAGTATATGTGGCTGCCATCACAGCGTCACACGACCTTGTAATGGAACGTCCATTGGGAAGAAACGACCTAATTATTCGTTTCCTAAGGGGCGCCAGGAGGATGAACCCTTCACGCCCCCCCTCAGTGCCGATCTGGGACCTAGCTACGGTCCTAGACGCTCTTAAAGGGCCCCCGTTCGAACCACTCCGAACCGTGCACCTTAAACAGCTCTCGCTCAAGACGGCGCTCTTGCTGGCACTCGCCTCGGTCAAGAGAGTGGGCGACCTGCACGCGCTTTCAACAAGCGCTGCCTGCCTAGAATTCGGACCTAACGACTGCAGGGTCGTCCTTAGACCGAAACATGGGTATATTCCTAAAGTGCTCACCACTCCCTTCAGAGCACAGGTTATCTCCCTAACTGCGCTTTCGTCTTCAGCAGACGAACACGACGCTAATCTACTCTGCCCCGTTAGGGCTCTCAGAGTGTATTTGGAGCGTTCTGCCCTATTCAGACAGACAGAACAACTGTTTGTATGCTTTGGCGGCCGTACGAAAGGTTCCGCCGTTTCAAAGCAGAGAATCTCTCACTGGATAATCGAAGCTATAGCTCTGGCTTATGAAGCTAAGGGACTTCAATGCCCCTGGGGAGTCAAAGCACACTCCACCAGGAGTGTGGCTTCTTCCTGGGCATGGTCGAGCGGGATACCGATCGAGGATATTTGTGCGGCGGCAGGCTGGGCCTCACCGTCCACATTTATCAGATTCTACAACCTACAGGTCCCGACATTGCATTCCAATGTGCTATCAGCATAATGCTAGTTGAACTGCGAGTTCGTATCTAGATTATGTATGTGCTTGTGTCACACTGAGCGCCTTCTAGCCGCTCTGTATTTTTTCCCACATATAAAGCTCGCCTCTGCCGGCTAGTTGGATGATAACTTTGCTTTTTAGCTCAGGCACCTGCCTCTGGCTATCATAAGGCGAAGTTCAGCACGCACGGCGTTTTGCATGGTGTTCCCATAGCGTAAGCTACTTACGCAATAGGAGAGACCTCTCGAAAGGGAACGACTCGGTTACTAACGTAACCTCGGTTCCCTGAGAGGAGGGAACGAGTATTGCGTAAGCTGCCGTGCTTGTGCTTGGTTAGTTCGCTTCAGTCGTTTTAACCTAAAGAACTCTCATGACGGGGCGCCCAATATATAGCTTGGCCACGCCCATCTTGGCGGGCTCTGACGCGCGCAGGCGCGAAGCGCGCTCATTGGTCGCGCATTCAGAGTCGCCCCGTCATTGGTTCAAGCAAGTTGCCGCAGCACAGCCAATGACCGAGTTCCTTCGTTCATTGCTGTCAGCTGTGCAGCTGCAATGCGTTTTACATAAAGACTTCAATATTCTCGAGAAAAGGAGTTTTCCCATAGCGTAAGCTACTTACGCAATACTCGTTCCCTCCTCTCAGGGAACCGAGGTTACGTTAGTAACCGAGTCGTTCTCGATTCTGGTTCGTATGTGCTTCTCTTGTTGGATTTAAGGGCTGCATCCGATACAATCGATAGTATTCTGTTACATCAGATGGAAAAGGTGGTGGGTATTCAGGGTGTTGCCCTGCAGTGGTTGGCCTCTTTCCCCAAAGACAGAACCTTAGAGAGCATTGGGAAATTTTCTTCTTTGTCAATTCCTCTATTATACAGTGGAACCCCAAAGGGTCCATTTTTGCCCTCTTGTCTTTTCACTTTATGTGCTCCCCTTGGGTGCCATTTTTAAGAAATATAAGATCTCCTACCAGTGCTATGCTGACGATACATAATTTAATCTACCAGCTAAAACTGATATTAGTGATGCTTTGGATGCGCTTTTTTTCTTCTTCAATTAAATGAAAATGAAAATCTGAATTTAGGCCTCTCCAGGTCTCCATCATTTTTTAATTTTGGTTATCTTTCTGGCAGTTTTCAGCCTCTTGTAAGAAATCTTGGGGTTAAATTTTTTATTCGTCACAATATTTTGAGAAACAAATCAGTACAGTGGTAAATGACAGTTTCTTTCATCTGAGATCGATTGCGAAATTAAAACGGTTTCTACCCCCGAAAGATTTGGAGACTGTAAGCCATGCTCTCATAACATCACGCCTGGACTATAGTAATTTCCTATACTGTGGCCTGCCTCAAACTGCAATCTGTAGGTCTAGTAATCAGCTTTTCTTTACTGTCCCACGTTGTCGCTATAAAACTAAGGATGGTTAGACCTTCTCTGCTGCAGAACCTAAACTTTGAAACAATTTGCCTGTAAATGTAAGGTTAGCTCCTTCACTAGACCGTTTTAAATCGGCTCTTAAATCTTATTTGTTCTCTCTGGCTTTTGATTAAGAATAGTTTAAGGGTTTTATGTTGAATTTTTCTGATTGTATTTTATTTAATGCGTTTATATTTTGTACGCTGCATGTTTTCCTTTAATGCTTTCCTTTTATATGTTTGACGTTTTGTTGTACAGCACTTTGGTGGAACTCTGTTGCTTTTAAATGTGCTATAGAAATACATTTTGACTTGATTTATTTGTCATGTGTGTGTAAGTGTGTAGAGAACATTATCAAAAATTTTGTAGCCTATAACATATATAGCATACATGTATTAGGTATAACATAATTATTACACCCATATGACTAATTTTATTCAGTTTCTATTTCATTCAATTTTCCCAGATTAATTAAACTAATTAGTGGATATATTTAAACCACATTTTAAAAAATACTGTGCATATATTCAAACTGGACTAACTACGTTTAAAACGACGAAAACACCTTCGAGATACAGGTGATTCCATTTTTAAAAAGTCAAAGTCATTGTAATATCCCAATAAATGTAGGCCTTGTTTGCAATGTGGATTGACATTGTTAGATTGTTTTATTATTCTCCAGAAATCAAATGCCCACCTGATGTTCACCATTGTGAACAAAGATTTATATTTTAGATAGCAATTTTCTGATTCTCCTATAAAGTATTTTAAAACAAAGTAGACCACTACAATATTTGCCACCACAATGTAGAATTGACAGGATTGAAGAGTCTATGATACTTTTGTGTTTTTTTTTTTTTTTTTTTTTTTAAGTAATTTTGTCCTCTGACAGCCCAGATCCCTGGTCACTTTCACTGTATGGAAAAGAGCAGTCAATTATTTCTTATTTTGTGCTTTATGGAAGTAAGGAAATGTAAATTTTTTAATGAACACAAAGTACAGAGTTCCATGATTCATAAGCCAGAGCAATCAAATATTCAATTTCTCAAGCTTTGACTTACATCCAAGTATAGTGGAAGCAGACCTAATAAACAAATGTAGAGCATTCCACAGCTTTAGGACAGATAACACAATAGTACAATTGACACATAGCTTTAATCTTGACCTATATGAACAGTCAATGTGTAAGATATTATTGATATGAAAAAGATCCCTGTGACTCACCCTTGTCTTTCTCATAAACTTTTTTCACAGTAAGAATGCTACCATCTTGTGAAATGAAGTATTTTCCATTCTGTTGTATAACTTGTTCATTCACTGTCCAACTCATTGTACCATTAACAGAATCTGGGCGTTTACATTCCAGTGTCATATCTTGCTCAGGATACCATTGTTTTGTAAGGGAAAAGGTAGTTTTTTCTGAAAGTAAAATCCATAAACCTTTTAATTTAATCTTTATTTATTTATTTTATTTTATTTTATTTTATATTATATACACTGACTACCTTACCAATTTGAGAAAAAGCATCCTTAGCTACAGGATATCCAATGGATCTGAGTTTATCGGCAACTATACTGTTTGCATTTATAAAATCTTTTGGGTTGTTGATTGTTGAAGATATTTCATAGTCTGCTATAACGCTACCAGGCCTTTGGAGAAACACACAAACCACAACAATGAGTATTAATAAAAGCACTAAAAACCTAAATTGACCTTTTGAGTCAAAGTTTAGATTGTAGACCTTACCTGAAGCCAGTCACACTTACTGAACCTTTGAAGGTAGGCACAGTTTTGTAAATTTCTTCAATCTGTACAAAGTAAGAATAACCACTGTAAATTAGGAAGTGTACCTACTGTACCTCTGATAAAATTAAAATTAATTTTTAAATTAATTAAAGCAAAACCAGAGATATATAGACTAAATGCAGAAAATGACCATGCAGAAAATGATCATTCTTTGGACTGCTCTCCTGTTATTAGACAGATAGGCCTATATTTATGTCATCTGGATAGTTATTTATCTAATGTGTTTCATCGTGTGACATATGTTTTTTTTTTTTTTTTTTAAATGTGTTTCTGCGTTCTGGTGTTTGCTTGTTTTTGTCTGTGCAGAATGCGGACACCTGTTGCTGATTACCAGGCGCTTCGAGATATCTGATTGGCTCATAGTGGAGGAGCGTCAATATATAAGCAGTACACAATCAACCGAGAAG
Organism: Gila orcuttii; assembly: GCA_026230005.1. Lineage (NCBI taxonomy): Eukaryota > Metazoa > Chordata > Actinopteri > Cypriniformes > Leuciscidae > Gila > Gila orcuttii. Next base: position 41,995,104 of record JAPDVR010000012.1, read on the forward strand.
CAAAGAGAGGGGAGACGATTCATTTCGCTTGACAGTTTCCTTTAAATATGCATTCCCAGACCCATTTAGTGTGTAAATTGTGCGTTAATCAAACAAACAATGTAGTGAAAATAAGTGTTAAGGGTATGTGTAAGGAGTGGGTGTCAGGATACAGGCAAGGACACAGAGGTAAGTGAATCCAAACGCAACTTTATTAATTGTGACACAAGTGCAAGGGTGAGTATTCTCAGAGTGCTGGTGCAGATACGAGGTGGATCACTACGTGCGGGGCAGAGTACAGGTGAGCAGATCCTCTTCAGGTTACTTTATGTCAAGCGATGGCAGATCTTTATCCGTGTCTTTTCTATTACAGATGTCGTCGTGGGAGAGATAACTCAGCGTGAACACCAGGACTCAGGAAGATCCAGGATTCAAAGGGACAGGAATCCAGACGGGGTTTCAGGAAGCAAGGACTCGAACAGGATGTCTGGAGGCAGTGGAACAGGAATGCAGAGGTTAGTAATTCACCGGTGAGTATACTTTACTTGGCTGGAACTGGACTTCTTTAGTGGTTTAGCAGGACAACGGGAAATGGTCTGTTCCTGTTGGAGGCTTGACGGTGAGTGAGGCTGTGGTGAGTGTTTTTATGCAGGGGTAATGAGGTTTACTGATTGTAACAGGTGCAGGTGCTAATTCAGAGGAAAGTGATTGCAGGTGCGCCAAAGAGGATTCTGGGGACTGTAGTGCATGAGATGACGGTGAACCGTGACAGTACCTCCCCTCTCCCCAAAGGCGCGTCCTCACGGCGTATAACATCCAAAGGGGTGGGAGGGTGGGCGCCTTGGAAGCTGACGAGGGCATGGTTGTACAGGACTGGAAGCTTCCCGGGCGGAGCTGGCAGCTCGGGGGACCTGGGCGGAACAGGCAGCGGGTGCGGCCACGGCGGAGCAGGCTCAGGGCGTGGCCAGGGCGGAGCAGGCTGAGGGCGCGTCCAGGGCGGAGCTGTCGGACCCTCGGGCGTCCAGGGCGGAGCTGTCGGACCCTCGGGCGTCCAGGGCGGAGCAGTCGGACCCTCGGGCGTCCAGGGCGGAGCTGTCGGACCCTCGGGCATCCAGGGCGGAGCTGTCGGACCCTCGGGCGTCCAGGGCGGAGCTGTCGGACCCTCGGGCGTCCAGGGCGGAGCTGTCGGATCCTCGGGCGTCCAGGGCGGAGCTGTGGGACCCTTGGGCGTCCAGGGCGGAGCTGTGGGACCCTCGGGCGTCCAGGGCGGAGCTGTGGGACCCTCGGGCGTCCATGGTGGCGCTGACCCTTCGGGTGGCCATGGCGGCGAGGACCCTTCGGGTGGCCATGGCGGCGAGGACCCTTCGGGTGGCCATGGCTGCGAGGACCCTTCGGGTGGCCATGGCGGTGAGGACCCTTCGGGTGGCCATGGGGGCGAGGACCCTTCGGGTGGCCATGGCGGTGAGGACCCTTCGGGTGGCCATGGTGGCGAGGACCCTTCGGGTGGCCATGGCGGCGAGGAACCTTCGGGTGGGCGCCCCCCCAAAATTTTAATGGGGAAATTGACAGGAAAGGGGGGATCCGGCAGCAACGAGGGTCTTGGGCTGGGCAGGACCAACGGTGGATCAGTGGGCTCTGGCGCAGGATCAGTGGGCTCCGGCGCAGGATCAGCGGGCTCCGGCGCGGGATCAGCGGGCTCCGGCGCGGGATCAGCGGGCTCCGCCGCAGGATCAGCGGGCTCCGCCGCAGGATCAGCGGGCTCCGCCGCAGGATCAGCGGGCTCCGCCGCAGGATCAGCGGGCTCCGCCGCAGGATCAGCGGGCTCCGCCGCAGGATCAGCGGGCTCAGTGGGCTCTGGCGCCGGATCAGCCGGCTCTGGCGCATCATGGGACTCGGAACTGGACGGAACCAGCACATCATGGGACTCGGAACTGGACGGAACCAGCACATCACGGGACTCGGAACTGGACGGGACCAGCACATCACGGGACTCGGAACTGGACGGGGCCAGCACATCATGGGACTCGGAACTGGACGGGACCAGCACATCATGGGACTCGGAACTGGACGGAACTAGCACATCATGGGACCTGGAACTGGACGGGGCCAGCGGCAAAGGAAGCTCAGGACTGTACGGGACCAGTGGCAAAGGAGTCTCGGGGCTGGCTGTGCATGCGACTGGCTCTGGATCAGCTGGGCAGGCGACTGGCTTGACTGGGAAGGCACAATGCGCGGGTTTAGCAAAAGCAGCACACTTGAGGGCCCCACGGACAGACGTAATGGCTGGATCAAAAATTTTCAAAGGCAGATCAGCGCTATTTGACACCAGTTTCCGTGACCTAGGCCAGGTGATCTCAGCTACGGGTCCGGAGCGGTGAAGGACCGTTTCTTTCCCAGGCCTAGTTGGACTGATGGCAGATCTTTATCCGTGTCTTTTCTATTACAGATGTCGTCGTGGGAGAGATAACTCAGCGTGAACACCAGGACTCAGGAAGATCCAGGATTCAAAGGGACAGGAATCCAGACGGGGTTTCAGGAAGCAAGGACTCGAACAGGATGTCTGGAGGCAGTGGAACAGGAATGCAGAGGTTAGTAATTCACCGGTGAGTATACTTTACTTGGCTGGAACTGGACTTCTTTAGTGGTTTAGCAGGACAACGGGAAATGGTCTGTTCCTGTTGGAGGCTTGACGGTGAGTGAGGCTGTGGTGAGTGTTTTTATGCAGGGGTAATGAGGCTTACTGATTGTAACAGGTGCAGGTGCTAATTCAGAGGAAAGTGATTGCAGGTGCGCCAAAGAGGATTCTGGGGACTGTAGTGCATGAGATGACGGTGAACCGTGACAGTACCTCCCCTCTCCCCAAAGGCGCGTCCTCACGGCGTATAACATCCAAAGGGGTGGGAGGGTGGGCGCCTTGGAAGCTGACGAGGGCATGGTTGTACAGGACTGGAAGCTTCCCGGGCGGAGCTGGCAGCTCGGGGGACCTGGGCGGAACAGGCAGCGGGTGTGGCCACGGCGGAGCAGGCTCAGGGCGTGGCCAGGGCGGAGCAGGCTGAGGGCGCGTCCAGGGCGGAGCTGTCGGACCCTCGGGCGTCCAGGGCGGAGCAGTCGGACCCTCGGGCGTCCAGGGCGGAGCTGTCGGACCCTCGGGCATCCAGGGCGGAGCTGTCGGACCCTCGGGCGTCCAGGGCGGAGCTGTCGGACCCTCGGGCGTCCAGGGCGGAGCTGTCGGACCCTCGGGCGTCCAGGGCGGAGCTGTCGGACCCTCGGGCGTCCAGGGCGGAGCTGTGGGACCCTCGGGCGTCCAGGGCGGAGCTGTGGGACCCTCGGGCGTCCAGGGCGGAGCTGTGGGACCCTCGGGCGTCCATGGTGGCGCTGACCCTTCGGGTGGCCATGGCGGCGAGGACCCTTCGGGTGGCCATGGCGGCGAGGACCCTTCGGGTGGCCATGGCTGCGAGGACCCTTCGGGTGGCCATGGCGGTGAGGACCCTTCGGGTGGCCATGGGGGCGAGGACCCTTCGGGTGGCCATGGCGGTGAGGACCCTTCGGGTGGCCATGGTGGCGAGGACCCTTCGGGTGGCCATGGCGGCGAGGACCCTTCGGGTGGGCGCCCCCCCAAAATTTTAATGGGGAAATTGACAGGAAAGGGGGGATCCGGCAGCAACGAGGGTCTTGGGCTGGGCAGGACCAACGGTGGATCAGTGGGCTCTGGCGCAGGATCAGTGGGCTCCGGCGCGGGATCAGCGGGCTCCGGCGCGGGATCAGCGGGCTCCGGCGCAGGATCAGCGGGCTCCGCCGCAGGATCAGCGGGCTCCGCCGCAGGATCAGCGGGCTCCGCCGCAGGATCAGCGGGCTCCGCCGCAGGATCAGCGGGCTCTGGCGCAGGCTCAGTGGGCTCTGGCGCCGGATCAGCCGGCTCTGGCGCATCATGGGACTCGGAACTGGACGGAACCAGCACATCACGGGACTCGGAACTGGACGGGACCAGCACATCACGGGACTCGGAACTGGACGGGGCCAGCACATCATGGGACTCGGAACTGGACGGGACCAGCACATCATGGGACTCGGAACTGGACGGAACTAGCACATCATGGGACCTGGAACTGGACGGGGCCAGCGGCAAAGGAAGCTCAGGACTGTACGGGACCAGTGGCAAAGGAGTCTCGGGGCTGGCTGTGCATGCGACTGGCTCTGGATCAGCTGGGCAGGCGACTGGCTTGACTAGGAAGGCACAATGCGCGGGTTTAGCAAAAGCAGCACACTTGAGGGCCCCACAGACAGACGTAATGGCTGGATCAAAAATTTTCAAAGGCAGATCAGCGCTATTTGACACCAGTTTCCGTGACCTAGGCCAGGTGATCTCAGCTACGGGTACGGAGCGGTGAAGGACCGTTTCTTTCCCAGGCCTAGTTGGACTGACTGGATGCCTGGGTTTGGCTGGGCTGGACGGAAACAGCGGTGAGGGCTCTGGGGGTACTGTGGGCTTGTGGGGTGTCTCTGCAGCCAAGCTCACAGTAAACGATGAACCGCTCATTACAAGGGCATAGTCAATATACTGGGCCAGTGAAAAATTAATCTTTCCCCCTGGCAATCGGGACCGCACCGGATCGTTCAGCCCTATACGAAAAATGTCCTTAAGAGCCACATCATTAAATCCCACTTTATGGCACAGTCCACAAAAATCCAGAACATAATCCTCGATGGCCTGCTCACCCTGACGGAGGTTCAGGAGATTAAGAACTGCTGGATCCATAGCGGTAGTTGGTCAAGCCTTCTGTCAGGATACAGGCAAGGACACAGAGGTAAGTGAATCCAAACGCAACTTTATTAATTGTGACACAAGTGCAAGGGTGAGTATTCTCAGAGTGCTGGTGCAGATACGAGGTGGATCACTACGTGCGGGGCAGAGTACAGGTGAGCAGATCCTCTTCAGGTTACTTTATGTCAAGCGATGGCAGATCTTTATCCGTGTCTTTTCTATTACAGATGTCGTCGTGGGAGAGATAACTCAGTGTGAACACCAGGACTCAGGAAGATCCAGGATTCAAAGGGACAGGAATCCAGACGGGGTTTCAGGAAGCAAGGACTCGAACAGGATGTCTGGAGGCAGTGGAACAGGAATGCAGAGGTTAGTAATTCACCGGTGAGTATACTTTACTTGGCTGGAACTGGACTTCTTTAGTGGTTTTCGCAGGACAACGGGAAATGGTCTGTTCCTGTTGGAGGCTTGACGGTGAGTGAGGCTGTGGTGAGTGTTTTTATGCAGGGGTAATGAGGCTTACTGATTGTAACAGGTGCAGGTGCTAATTCAGAGGAAAGTGATTGCAGGTGCGCCAAAGAGGATTCTGGGGACTGTAGTGCATGAGATGACGGTGAACCGTGACAGTGGGGTGTCCCTTGTTTCTTTTAAACCTTTTCTCTTGTTTTGTAGATAGACAATGGAGAAAGGTAAGAGGATTGTTTTCCTTTTGGGTATTTACTTTTATTAGGCAAGTTAGTTTTCTTCTCCAATCAGTTATCAGATTAATTTGTTTGTTATTTTTGGGCTCCCATTTCCTGAGGTAATTTCTATTATATTTTAATTACACTATATTATTTGCTTCTCGCTTTATGGGTATCATTTTTGTGAAACAAAAAAGTCGTGACTCTCGGTCTAGAGATGGATACATCAACGTCTCCCCTAACTGTTGTCGTTCGTTTCTAGTTTACCCCTAGACTATGAATTAGGAACGTAACAAATGTGATTTAAATGTGAGGAAAAACCTTGCATTAATAATTTGCATGCCCTCTAGAGGTCAAGAGTTCAAGCTGAACTGGAATACAGTATCTTGTTTTTCACAGTATCTTAAGAATGTTTTTATATAAAATTTAATTAAACTTTAAGCATAAACAATCAATACATTTTCTACACAAAATATGAAATACTCACTGCTGACTTAATTTGACTTTTGTAGAGCATGTACTTCTCATCTTTGATGTCATTGAGACTGGTATCAAAAGGTTCATCTATTTTCATTGACATTTTAACTGTAAACAAGACTAAACAAGACAAAAAAGTGCATTTATTAATCTTTTTCTGTCACTTTTTCAGTTTACCCACCGCATCAGCAGGACAAAGTAATGGTGGTGGATACAAAAACACATGAGCAAAGAACCAAGCATCTCTGTATACATGTGGCCTGGTATGGATAAAATCAATTGCTTATTAGCATCTCTGTTCATGTGTTTTTGTATTCACTGTTATTATTTTGCCCTGTTGATGTTCAAAAATATGGCGGATGAACGAAAAGTCACAGGAATGAAGCAGATGAATACATTTGTTCTATAAATAGCTTTATGGAACAATTACCAAAAATTCAGTAATAATAATAATTGTTATTATATTAGTTTTTTTTCAGGCAGTCTCATTTTGCTGTACATATTTTCTGGTGCTGTCATCAGTTTAGAATATTTCAGCAAAATAAAACAAACAAACAAAAAACAAAAAATAATTATAAACCTCATATTACATATTTTCTATGATTTTCTGAATTCACATAAAAAAATATAACAGCGTGCTCATAAAGTAGAGTGAGAAGCCGCGCACGCGCACACACACACACATACACATATACATACACGCGCACGCGCACACACACACACACACACACACACACACACACACACATACTCTTTTGGTTGTGTCTAAAATTTGTTTTCCTGAACAGATAAAAAAGAATTACATTCATTTTGTAATTTTTCTTTTGAACATTCTTCAGAACATACCTGGTGTTGTAATAGGTGTAACTGTAGTAAGGTTCGTAGGTGTAGTAGGGTTCGTAGTTGTAGAAGTTGTAGTTGTAGTGGGTGCTGTAGTTGTAGTAGGGTTCATAGTTGTAGAAGTTGTAGTGGGTGCTGTAGTTGTAGTAGGGTTTGTAGTTAAAAAAAAAAAATAGAAATAGAAAAAAAATAAATAAATAACACAAAATAAAATAGAAAAGACATAATTGTACAATGTAATTTATTTCTTGAGAAAATGACACCAATAATCAAATGTTAAAAATTATAGAGCTAAAGGTGCACTAAGGAATTAAATGTTTATCTTTGGCTATCTAGATTTTGTCTTCCTAAACAACAAATACTTGATTAGAGTGCAAGACCAGGCATGTGAAACATAATAACAACAATAATTATTATTATTATCATTATTATTTTATTTTATTTTTAGATTACAATACAAAAATTTAATCAAAACTGAAAATGAACACAGTGATGTTACAGTGCTCTGAAACATGTATCGCATCAGATTTATAAAATTTCATCACAACCATTGCGATTTGATGAACGCACTGAGCCATATCACATTCTTACAATCATGTATTGTCAAAATTCTTTAAAAAAAAGTTACTAACCAACTGGCGGGTAATAGTTTTAAGTAAATTTAACTTGCATTTGGGGATTTAAACCTTGGGTAAAATGCTAAGGGTATCCAGCAGATGCCGCCTTGAGATCATACAGCGCTGTCAGACTCAGGAGCTGTTTAAGGTCATTTAGCAATTTCAATCATATTACAGGGATCAGACAACCAACCAAACTTTTGATTTACGCAATTCACAACGGTCATACTTTTCAGGTCGAATATATGTAAATCCGTATAAAACACGGAAAAATCACATCCCTGAATACACAACTGGGCACATTTTCTACACAACAGACCTCAATATAAAAATATCAATATCTTTGAGCAACACCTCAGATTTATTTTTAGACTACATACATCCTGGTGATGTTACTGTTGACACTGTATTGAGCAAAACCAAAAACGATTAATTAGGAGCCTCTCCTTATACTCCTTTATTTTTTTAAGATTTCATACAATGCAGCATTAGCTGTCAATCACTAGTGCACAAGTGATTGCTGTTTAAAGGGAGATTTGGGTCTGTTACATTTCCACTTGTGCACGAGCAATTCTGACTCAATTCTGAAATTAATATAAAACATACCTGTACATGTGTTATTGAAGCTGATGGTGAGATTTGAATTTGTTACAGTGAATCCATCCAAACATGAGCAATTGTAACTCCCTATTTCATTTGTGCAGTTGGAATGTGGACCACATACAGACGGACTGAACCGACATTCATCTGTATCTAGAGTGGAAAAAAAACAAAAAAAAATGTATGTATATCATACAGATATAAATACCTAAAACATGAAAGACATCTGTATCTATACAAGGTTAACAAGAACTGAGAAAGAATTGAGAAATAATTATGGCTTATGCATGTCTAAAACACTTGCATAACTCCTGCGTGATGAAAATAATAACATGCACTGAGATGAAAATAATTATTGGGGAAATGTGGGGAACTCTGAGTGTTTTTGTGAATCTTCACACAACACACCTCCACAATAAAACATGCACAATTTTAAGCAACATCTCAGATTTTGTTTTATAATACATAGACATTGGCGATATTTCTGTTAACACTTAATTTGTAAAAAAGAGAAACAAAACAATAATAATAAAAAAGTTATTAGCCTCCCAGTACTCATTTTCTTTGTCATGAATTTATTAGCACTAAGTGCTTCATCTGTCAATCATACCTCTACATGGGTTACTGCTGTTTATAGGGAGATTTAGGTCTGTTACATTATATCCACTCATGCACGAGCAATTGTGACTCCCAACAGTGTTGTTGCAGATTGAGTTTGGACCGCAGACCTCTGATCTCTCGACACATTCATCCACATCTTCATTAAAAGAAAATTACAGACATAAAAATAACAGTTCCCTTTCGTTGTCACTCCGAGTTACGTCTGATGACGACGAATGGGGTTTCGCTTAGAAAGCCTATCAACTTCGAGTATTATAAAACGAGCCAATGGCAAAGAAATGCCATGGGTCTGCGGAATTTGCATAGCGTATCTCCGCCCCACCTCGTGGGTATAAAAGGAAGACGCTGGCAACATGCAGATATGTTTTCGCTTTGGAGCCAAGTTAATTCTTCTCTCCACAAGCCATCTCTGAACTGTCAGCTTCTTACAGACGAGCGAGATTCTCTGGTGTTGGTGTGACGGCGATCTCCCGGCGAGTGTGCACTTCCTGCTTATCTGTGCAGTGGTATTGCCAGTGAGTGTGTTTCTCCCCGGGCGCTTCAACACTCTCAGAGTTTCTTTTCTCTCACAAAAGAGCTTGCACGTGGCACGTCTTTTTAAAGATGCATCGCCCGTGCGCTTCTGGTTGCGGTAGACTCGTTGCCGACTCTGATGGGCATGAGCGTTGCATAGTGTGTTTGGGCATTGATCACGCTAGAGCAGCGCTCGTGGATGACTCATGTTCTCAATGCGGGAACATGACCATCGCGACACTACGATCGAGACTCAGTGATCTCGCAAGAGTGAGAGTCCCCTCATCCACACCCCGATCTAGCATCTCCTCGAGAGGCTCTACTTCGGCTGGTGGCCAGGGTGATCTGAGGGTGACGGTTTGGAACAAAGCGCCGACTATCCATCCGTGCCCAGCCGCACCCTCTCCAGTGTTGCAACCCGTGAGTGTTCAGGGGATTCAGGGGATCATCCGAAGATGGTCCCGCGGATTTCCTTTGGCGCTCCAGGGGAGGACGTGATGTCTATTGCAGCATCACAAGGTGGGTCCAATTCTTCTGGAAGTGACGACTCGTCACAGCTGCCACCTTCCGGTGTGCATACGGCTGTGCCCGAGTCTGATCCGGAGATGACGGCCATGCTTTCCCGGGCTGCCGCGAGCATTGGTTTAGAGTGGACACCGCCACCCTGTCCCGAGCGCTCGCGGTTGGATGATTGGTACTTGGGTAAGGCCGCGGACCCCCGCCTGCGTCAAACCCCAATACCTTTCTTCCCGGACGTGCATGATGAGATCTCGAAGTCCTGGAAGACCCCCATGTCTTCCCATGACCGCTCGTTGATCTCATCCGCCTTTCCTCCCCTCGATGAGGCGGCTGCCCGTGGGTACACTGGGCTCCCCCCGGTTGAACGCTCTGTTGCGATGCAACTGTGTCCTCAGAGCGCTTCTTCTTGTGGTGAGCCTAAGCACCCATCCAAAGCCTGTAGATATTCGTCTACGCTAGTGGCGAAGTCTTACAGAGCGGCGGGACAGGCAGCCACCTCTTTGCATGCCATGGCCATTATGCAGGTCTACCAGGTCCAGATGCTCAGGGACATGCACGAGGGTAGGACAGACCCAGGGCTCTTCAATGAGCTGCGCGCCGTCACCGACCTTGCTCTCCGAGCAGCGAAGGTGACCGCACGCTCCCTGGGTTTGGTGATGTCCACAGCCATGATCCAGGAGAGACATCTTTGGCTGAACCTCGCTGATATGCGGGATGCCGAGCGGTCCCGGCTGCTCGACACCCCCATATCACAGGCCGGCCTTTTTGGCGGTGCAGTCGAGGACTTTGCCCATCAGTTCTCGACTGGGCAGAAACAGACTGAGGCTATCAAGCACATTTTGCCCCGACGGCCCGCTGCTGCCTCCACCCAGCCGACCGGGCAGAATACTCAGTCTGTTCGCCGCCGAGGGCGCCCTCCTACAGTCCCCCCCCCCCTCCTGCCTGGCCCAAGCAGCAGCCTCCACCCGGGCCCGGTCGCGGAGGAAGCCGTAAGAAGGCGCCCCAGCCCACTCCTCCCCCGCCCCCGCTAAACGCCGGGCCAAGCGGCGCTCCTGAGACGGGCTGCTCAGGGATGACTGTCATTTCTCAGGAGATGGTAGCAGGACCACTCCTTCCCCCGGTGGAGGGCCGGGGGAGAATCTTTTGTCTTCCACTCCCCGCTGCTCACCCCCGGGTGGGCAGCACCCTAATGTGGTTAAAGAAAGAAATGACACGTTCATCCCTGAGCACACAGAGTTCTCGGACGACACGGTGCGCCGCCCCCGAGCCGTGCACCCCTCGTCCTCCTCTGTCCCAGAGCCGGATGACAGCACGCGCCGTCCCCGGGCCGTGCCGCTCTCATCCTCTTCTGTCGCCAGACCCCTGGCAGAGCAGACCCCAGTGGAGCGTTCGTGCTTCCCTGGTCTCCTCTGTCAGGACGCGGTCTATGACTGTGCCCCCACACCGGGCCGCTATGCCGTCCACGTCTGGGCCAGTCATACCGCCTCGCTGCCCCACCGACAGGAAGTCTGTGGTTCGCATGACCCTGCTGGCACAGTTCTTGGGAGCCTGGCTAGAGCTTCCCAACCTGTCCCGCTGGGTCGCACGAACGATCAGGCTCGGCTACGCGATTCAGTTCGCGCGGTCTCCTCCCCACTTCAGGGGAGTTCGCTCCACTATGGTCAGTGGCAATGCCCCTATCATGAGAGCAGAGGTTGCTACCCTGCTGACGAAGGGTGCGATCGAGACTGTCCCTCTAGCCGTAATGAGGTCCGGCTTCTACAGCCCGTACTTCATTGTCCCGAAGAAAACCGGTGGGTTACGGCCAATCCTGGACCCGCGCGTGCTGAACCGCTCCCTTCACAGGCTGCCGTTCAAGATGCTCACTGCCAAGCGCATTTTCGAATGTGTGCGGCCCCAGGATTGGTATGCAGCGATCGACCTGAAGGACGCCTACTTTCATGTCTCCATTCTCCCTCGACACAGACCGTTCCTACGGTTTGCTTTTGAGGGGCAGGCATATCAGTACGCGGTTCTCCCATTCGGGCTAGCCCTGTCTCCTCGCGTCTTCACGAAGGTCGTTGAGGCAGCCCTTGTTCCCCTACGGGAACACGGGGTTCGCATCCTGAACTATCTCGACGACTGGCTGATCCTAGCTCACTCTCGAGATCAGGTTTGCAAACACAGGGACCTTGTGCTCCGGCACCTAGCTCGTCTAGGCCTTCGGGTCAACTGGGTAAAGAGCAAACTTTGCCCCGTGCAGAGGATCTCTTTTCTCGGTATGGATATCGACTCGGTCGCCATGTCCACGCAGCTTACGAGCGAGCGCGGGTAGTCATTGCTGACTTGTCTGAGACAGTTCGAGGGCAAGAGTGTGGTTCCACTGAAACTTTTTCAGAGGCTCCTGGGGCATATGGCATCTGCAGTCGCGGCAACGCCGCTCGGATTGCTTCATATGAGACCGCTTCAGCTTTGGCTTCGCGACCGAGTCCCGAGGTGGGCATGGCAACACGGCACCTTCCGAGTACCAGTTACTCCGACCTGCCGTCAGTCCTTCACCCCGTGGTCGAACCTCAGTTTTCTACAGGCCGGAGTGCCCCTGGAACGAACTTCCCGGCATGTTGTTGTAACGACAGATGCCTCCACCACGGGCTGGGGCGCCATGTGCAATGGACGTGCTACCGCAGGCTCCTGGACAGGACCCCTGCGCCTATGGCACATCAATTGCCTCGAGTTGCTGGCTGTACGTTTTGCTCTGCGCCGCTTCCGGGCCGTGCTCAAGGGTCAACACATACTAGTCCGATCAGACAATACCGCCACTGTAGCATACATCAACCGTCAAGGTGGTCTGCGCTCCCGCCGTATGTCGCAACTCGCCCGCCACCTCCTCATATGGGGTCAGAAGCATCTGAGGTCGCTTCGTGCCATTCATATCCCCGGAGCCCTGAACTGTGCAGCCGACGAGCTCTCACGGCTTCAACTCCTCCCGGGAGAATGGCGACTCCATCCCCAGTCAGTTCAGCTGATTTGGGACCAGTTCGGGGACGCATAGATGGATCTGTTTGCCTCGACCCATTGCGCCCAGTATTATTCCCCGACCGAGGGCACGCTCGGCACGGATGCTCTGGCGCACAGCTGGCCGCAGGGCCGCAACTATGCGTTTCCCTCAGTGAGCCTTCTTGCGCAGACCTTGCGCAAGGTCAGGGAGGACGAGGAGCAGGTCATTCTGGTTGCGCCATACTGGGCCACCCAGACCTGGTTCTCAGAACTAGTACTCCTCGCGACAGCACCTCCCTGGCCGATCCCGCTGAGGAAGGACCTCCTTTCTCAGGGACGGGGCACCCTATGGCACCCTCGTCCCGATCTTTGGAACCTCCACGTGTTGCTCCTGGACGGATCGAGGCAGGTTTGAGTACCCTACCACCACCGGTAGCGGCTACCATCACTTCCGCTAGAGCATCGTCCACGAGACATGTCTACACGTTGAAGTGGAACCTCTTCGTCAGCTGGTGTTCTTCTCACTGAGAAGACCCCCGGAGATGTTCGGTCAGTGTCGTGCTTTCCTTCCTACAAGATGGGTTGGAGCGAAGGCTGTCTCCCTCCACCCTAAAAGTCTATGTCACCGCCATTGTCGCACAGCATGACTTTGTTGAAGGTAAGTCCTTGGGAAGGCACGACCTGATCGTCAGGTTCCTGAGAGGAGCGAGGAGACTGAATCCTCCTCGCCCTCCTCTCGTTCCCTCTTGGGACCTCTCAGTGGTGCTAACTGCCCTGCAGAGTGCTCCCTTTGAGCCTCTGCAATCTGTGGAGCTTAAGCTTCTGTCAATGAAGACAGCGCTCCTGGTTGCACTGGCCTCCATCAAGAGGGTAGGGGACCTGCACGCATTCTCCGTTGACGAAGCGTGCCTGGATATGTGCCCAAGGTTCCTAACACTCCCTTCCGGGACCAGGTGGTGAACCTGCAAGCGCTGCCCCTGGAGGAGGCAGACCCAGCCTTGTCACTGCTCTGTCCAGTACGTGCTCTCCGTACCTATGTAGACAGAATGCAGTGTTTCAGGACCTCAGACCAGCTCTTTGTCTGTTATGGTGGGAAGCTGAAGGGAAAGGCTCTCTCCAAGCAAAGGTTGTCTCACTGGATAGTGGACGCCATTGCTTTGGCACACCAGCAGCAAGGTCGACCGTGCCCCCTTGGTGTGACTGCCCACTCCACCCGGAGTGTGGCCTCCTCTTGGGCTCTAGCGCATGGCGCCTCGCTAACAGACATCTGCAGAGCTGCAGGCTGGGCGACCCCAAACACATTTGCCAGATTCTATAATCTCCGAGTGGAGCCTGTGTCCTCTCATGTACTCCCTTCAAGCAGCTAGTACTGGACCCGCTCAGGTGTCTTCGCTTGCTCGCCATTACACTCCACGGACTGGATACGTGCGATATTCCCCTCAGGTGAGCTTCCCCGAAAGCCCTGAGTTCCTCCAGCACTCCTGACGTTGGCGCCAGTGTCTATTGCCTGCGCGTCGGCTAGGTGCCTCCCGTGTGCATGGTCCCTCCCCTGAGCGACCCCCACATGTGTATTTCCACTGTAAGCCTCTCTGAGCATGTGTCTTTCCCTTGGCAAGCCACCTTGCCACCCCTGGTGTTGAAATATTCCACCTGCGGCTGGACACCCCAGTGTTCTCCATATGCATCCCTCCGGGTCATATGTGTATTCTCTAAGTCCCCCCCTCTGGGTTGGCTATAATTGCATATTTCCTATAAGCTATGGGATATGCTCCCCAGTGAACCCTGTGCTAAATAGGAGGCCTTCGTCCGTGTCAGTCTCACGACAGGGATCTCAGATTTACACAGGGCACTGGAAGACAGCCGAGAAGGTGGTGTGATTAGACTGGTAACCCCATTCGTCGTCATCCGACGACGTAACTCGGAGTGACAACTGTTGTGAACTATTTTCTTCTAAAGTTTAGGAACTCAGAAGCGAAGACCAGGAGACTCGGGGTTGTATCTTTTAAGCAGGATTCTTTATTTGCTGTAGTCTGCTTCGTCCAAAATCTTACCCAAGTCTAACTCAATAGCTAAAAACACAGTGTTTATATCTTTAAAGGGGGAGGAGTTACATAGAGGTGAACAAAGCATGTAAATGTAGTACAGAAGTCAGCCCGTTACCGGTCCTAATCCAATCAGCATAACAGTGTCATGTATAGATGGTAATCCAATCAGCCTGATTGTATCACCTACCTTCACATTATCATAGAGCTTAATGGCCAGGCAGTGCATAAAGACAAAAGGTGATAGTCTCAGTGCTCTGATCAATTTAACTTACAATAGAGAGAACAGGACTGGCAATGAATCTCTTGCTGATGATTCTGCTTCAAATGCTAAATTCAGTCTACTAAACTTGCTCAGTTTATATACTATTGTATTGGAACCTAAATTAAAACATTTAATACGTTTGTAACACTACACAACGAAAGGGAACGTCTCGGTTACATATGTAACCCTCGTTCCCTGAGTAGGCTTCCTGCCACTTTTCCGCTGTACCGCGGGGATCGCCTGAGCTCAGTCTTCGCGGAAGGGCGGAGATACGCTATGCAAATTCTGCAGACCCATGGCATTTCTTTGCCATTGGCTCGTTTTGTAATACTCGAAGTTGATAGGCTTTCTAATCGAGACCCCATTCGTCGTCATCCGACGTAACGTCTCCGTTCCCTACTCAGGGAACGAGGGTTACATACGTAACCCAGATGTTCCCTCTTTAGGTCACTCATATAGAATGTGGAGGTCAACTGATTAATTACTTAACCTTACAATCTAATATTCCATTTAGAATATTTTATCTAAAGTAGGAAACACTTAATCCCCCATCCCTGAGAGAGGAGAGGTCTGGATGGGCCAAGGGGCAACTAGCAAGATCTGCTCCATCTCCTCCCTGACTTTAGCACAGTTGTGTGCAAGAAGGCTCAGTTGGGAATGCATTTCTGCGGGGGCCCAGGGGCCAGCTGTGGCCAGGCTATCATGAGGCTCGTCAGCGGCACAATTGAGCAGGCCAGAAGTAATTAGTGGAATGAAGCGACCTCAGAAGCTTCTGTTTTCGAGGAGGAAGTGGCGGGCGAGTTGTGACATGCGAGGGAAGCATAGCGCAACGGTCGCAATGTTGTCTTGAGTGAGATGAACTGTGAGATTAAGTGAGATGAACTGCGAGATGAAGTGAGATGAACTGCAAGCAACTCGAGCCCATGGATGCCAAAGCAGTCGGAGGGCGCCCAGACCTTCGTTACTGCATGCCCTTTGTACGTGGCCCCTCAGCCTGTATTGATGGACATTCGTTCTAAGGACTGTTGGCCCGAAGAACAAAAGGTCTGTTATGGACTGAGGGTTTGGCGGCAGGCCAGGGTGCTTTCACCTCGAGGGGGTGGAGGTGAAAGAGTTTTGGTCGAGGAAAAATAGATTTGTTCGCATCTCTAGAGATGGAACATTGTCCTCTGTGGTTCTCCCTTACACACCCAGCTCCTCTTGGGCTGGATGCAATTGTTGAGATATGGCAGAGGCTACGTCTGTATGCATTTCTCCGCTTCCTCTGCTCCCGGGAGTTCTGGAGAGAGTTCGCCCGGACAGGGCCCGTCTTCTGCTAGTACTCCCCTTCTGCCCGGCCCGAGTTTGTTTTTTCGGACCTTGTGTCCCTCCTCGACAGCTCTCTTTGGGAGATTCCAGTCAGGAGTGACCTTCTGTCTCAAGCAGGGGTGACAATCCTTCACCTCCGTCCAGACATGGCAGTTTAATTGGCAGACGGCAGTCCATGATGTCACACACAGAGTATCCGCGCTTATCCTAGGTCATACGTCGGGTCAGAGGTCACTCTTGCACTGGAACTCAACTTGCGAACAGCCGTAACCGGAAGCCATTGATTGTATTTATAAAGTTTTAAATATGGATATTTTTATTACAAACATGCATCGCTTCGCTTCAGAAGGCATTTATTATCACGCTGGAGCCATATGGATTACTTTTATGATGGATAGATGCAGTTTTCTGGGCTTCAAAATCTATTTTACCATTCACTCCCATTATGAAGCTTGGAAGAGCCAGGATATTTTTTAATATTACTCTGATTGTGTTTAGCTGAAAGAAGAAAGTCATATACACCTAGGATGGCTTGAGGGTGAGTAACCCTTTAGTGCTATGCCAACATTGTTTGTGCATATTCACAGCCTAATAGGGCAGGCATTGCTTCAGCATGGAGTAGTGAGTATTTGGTAAACTAAAACAAAAAGTTAACAGATCTGATTATTAAATGTACCTCTACATATGTTATTGATGCTGATGGTGAGATTTGAGTTTGTTACAGTGAATCCATCCAAACATGAGCAATTGTGACTCCCAACAGTGTTGTTGCAGATTGAGTTTGGACCGCAGACCTCTGATCTCTCGACACATTCATCCACATCTTTAGTAAAAGAAAGTTATGGGAAAAAGAACAATTTGGGTCAATTTGATCTCATTCCTTGTCATCTTTACAATACACTGCTTAATTTACAAATGTCAATTCAAATATTATATGTATAGATTCTAGATAATTATGAAAGGTTAGACTAAACACAAATCTAAATTGACCTCTACATGTGTTATTGATGCTGATGGTGAGATTTGAATTTGTTACAGTGAATCCATCCAAACATGAGCATTTGTAACTTCCTATTTCAGTTGTGCAGTTGGAATGTGGACCACATACAGACGGACTGAAAAGACATTCATCTATATCTAGAATGGAAAAAACAAAACAAATTTAATGTATAACATACAGATATAAATACCTAAAACATGAAAGACATCTGTATCTATACAAGGTTAACAAGAACTGAGAAAGAATTGTGAAATAATTCTGGCTTATGTATGTCTAAAACACGTGCATAACTCCTACGTGATGAAAATAATAGCATGCACTGAGAGGAAAATAATTATTGGGGAAATGTGGGGAACTCTGAGTGTTTTTGTGAATCTTCACACAACACACCTCCACAATAAAACATTCACAGTTTTAAGCAACATCTCAGAGTTTGTTTTAGAATACATAGACATTGGCGATGTTACTGTTAACATTTCATTTAAAAAAAAAAGTGAAACAAAACAATAATAATAAAAAAATGTATTAGCCTCCCAGTACTCATTTTCTTTGTCATGAATTTATTAGCACTAAGTGCTTTATCCGTCAATCATACCTCTACATGGGTTACTGCTGTTTATAGGGAGATTTGGGTCTGTTACATTATATCCACTCATGCACGAGCAATTGTGACTCCCAACAGTGTTGTTGCAGATTGAGTTTGGACCGCAGACCTCTGATCTCTCGACACATTCATCCACATCTTTAGTAAAAGAAAATTACAGGCAAAAAATAAGAGTTTCCTCTTTAGGTCACTCAAACAGAATGTGGAGGTCAACTCATTAATTGCTTAAACTTACAATCTAATATTCCATTTAGAATATTTTATCTAAAGTAGGAAACACTAAAAAAAAAAATCATAATGTTACTTTTAAAAACATATTTGCTATTTATTTTAGTAATATTGATTGGACCAATGCTGCACAAAAACATCTAGTTTATAATTCAATGTCAGAGAACACAGATATCTGAATATAGAATGTACCTCTACATGTATTATTGATGCTGATGGTGAGATTTGAGTTTGTTACAGTGAATCCATCCAAACATGAGCAATTGTGACTCCCAACAGTGTTGTTGCAGATTGAGTTTGGACCGCAGACCTCTGATCTCTCGACACATTCATCCACATCTAAAGTTCAGAGGAAAAGAACAGTTTGGATCACTCATACATATGTGAAGGTCAGCATTTTCTTTGTCATCTTTGCAAGAATGCTTCATTTACAAAAAAGAAATGCACAGTAAAAATAATTTTGATTATTATGGAAGGATATTGTCAACAGAAATCTAAATATAAACTGTACCTCTACATGTGTTATTGAAGCTGATGATGAGATTTGAGTTTGTTACAGTGAATCCATCCAAACATGAGCAATTGTAACTTCCTATTTCATTTGTGCAGTTGGAATGTGGACCACATACAGACGGACTGAACTGACATTCATCTATATCTAGAATGGAAAAACAAAAACAAATTTAATGTATAACCTACAGATATAAATACCTAAAACATGAAATACATCTATATCTATACAAGGTTATCAAGAACTGAGAAAGAATTATGAAATAATTCTGGCTTATGTATGTCTAAAACACTTGCAGAACTCCTGCGTGATGAAAATAATAACATGCACTGAGATGAAAATAATTATTGGGGAAATGTGGGGAACTCAGTGTTTTTGTGAATCTTCACACAACACACCTCCACAATAAAACATTCACAATTTTAAGCAACATCTGGGATTTTGTTTTAGAATACATAGATATTGGCGATGTTACGGTTAACATTTCATTTGTAAAAAAGAGAAACAAAACAATAATAATAAAAAAATGTATTAGCCTCCCAGTACTCATTTCCTTTGTCATGAATTTATTAGCAATAAGTGCTTCATCCGTCAATCATACCTCTGCATGGGTTACTGCTGTTTATAGGGAGATTTGGGTCTGTTACATTATATCCACTCATGCACGAGCAATTGTGACTCCCAACAGTGTTGTTGCAGATTGAGTTTGGACCGCAGACCTCTGATCTCTCGACACATTCATCCACATCTTTAGTAAAAGGAAGTTATGGGAAAAAGAACAGTTTGGGTCAATTTGATCTCATTCCTTGTCATCTTTACAATACAATTCTTAATTTACAAATATCAATGTAAATATTATATGTATAGATTCTAGATAATTATGTAAGGTTAGACTAAACACAAATATAAACTGTACCTCTACATGTGTTATTGATGCTGATGGTGAGACTTGAGTTTGTTACAGTGAATCCATCCAAACAAGAGCAGTTGTAACTTCCTATTTCATTTGTGCAGTTGGAATGTGGACCACATACAGACGGACTCAACCGACATTCATCTATATCTAGAGTGGAAAAAACAAAACAAATTTAATGTATAACATACATATATAAACACCTAAAACATGAAATACATCTGTATCTATAACAAGATGTATGTATGTATGTGTCGTTAACAAGAACTGAGAAAGAATTATGAAATAATTCTAGCTTATGTATGTCTAAAACACTTGCAAAACTCCTGCGTGATGAAAATAATAACATGCACTGAGATGAAAATAATTATTGGGAAAATGTGGGGCACTCTGAGTGTTTTTGTGAATCTTCACACAACACACCTCCACAATAAAACATTCACAGTTTTAAGCAACATCTCAGATTTTGTTTTAGAATAGATAGATATTGGCAATTTACTGTAAACACTTCATTTGTAAAAAAGAGAAACAAAACAATAATAATAAAAATGTATTTGCCTCCCAGTACTAATTTTCTTTGTCATGAATTTATTAGCACTAAGTGCTTCATCTGTCAATCATACCTCTGCATGGGTTACTGCTGTTTATAGGGAGGTTTGGGTCTGTTACATTATATCCACTCATGCACGAGCAATTGTGACTCCCAACAGTGTTGTTGCAGATTGAGTTTGGACCGCAGACCTCTGATCTCTCGACACATTCATCCACATCTAAAGTTCAGAGGAAAAGAACAGTTTGGATCACTCATACATATGTGAAGGTCAGCATTTTCTTTGTCATCTTTGCAAGAATGCTTCATTTACAAAAAAGAAATGCACAGTAAAAATCATATTGATTATTATGGAAGGATATTGTCAACAGAAATCTAAATCTAAACTGTACCTCTACATGTGTTATTGAAGCTGATGATGAGATTTGAGTTTGTTACAGTGAATCCATCCAAACATGAGCAATTGTACCTTCCTATTTCATTTGTGCAGTTGGAATGTGGACCACATACAGACGGACTGAACCGACATTCATTTATATCTATAATGGAAAAACAAAAACAAATTTAATGTATAACCTACAGATATAAATACCTAAAACATGAAATACATCTGTATCTATACAAGGTTAACAAGAACTGAGAAAGAATTGAGAAATAATTCTGGCTTATGTATGTCTAAAACACTTGCATAACTCCTGTGTGATGAAAATAATAACATGCACTGAGATGAAAATAATTATTGGGGAAATGTGGGGAACTCTGAGTGTTTTTGTGAATCTTCACACAACAGACCTCCACAATAAAACCTTCACAGTTTTAAGCAACATCTCAGATTTTGTTTTAGAATACATAGATATTGGCAATGTTACTGTTAACACTTCATTTGTAAAAAAGAGAAACAAAACAATAATAATAAAAAATTTATTAGCCTCCCAGTACTCATTTTCTTTGTCCTGAATTTATTAGCACTAAGTGTGTAACGGAGCAGGCTCCCGCACCGCTCCCTCTCCGCCACCGGAGGGATCCTTCCCCTGAATATTAACCACCTTTAGGAACTCAATATCCCATCACGCCTCTTACCTGGGACTGATTGCGCAACACACCTGCGCTGCACTGATTGCACACACACCTGCACTTTATTTACACACACATAAAAGCCACTTCCACACACCACTTCTCTGCGAAGTATTGCACTGCCCTGGCTTTCAATTCCAAGCATTTATCTCTGTGTTTGCTGATCTGATTACTGACTTAGGACTGTGTACCCCGACCTCTGATCGTTCTCTGCCTGTCTTGACCTAGATTAGTGATGGCAAAATGAGGCTTCCTGAACCACTGAGACCTCGCAGCCCATTGCTTCACCCAAAGGTTCATTACTCGAAGCTTCATTCAGCATTGCTCACTAGTGACACCTAGCTACTGTGCAAAGAAGTAGCAGACAAATTAATTAATTCTGAACCAATGACCTGAGCACACTTATGATGTCTGTATACCCCCCCCCCCCCCCATGACCCCCACTCCCACCCCCACACGTTCTGTTTTATTTATTTATTTATTTATTTATTTATTTATTTATTTATTTATTTTCTTCTCACTGCTAATGTCTGTAACCTTTCATTTGCAATAATAAAAAGACCTGAGCAGACATTTGTCCATTGCCTGGGTATAAAATAAAATATGTATATTTCTCTGTCTGAATTTACTGAATTTACACACAGTTAATTAATTATTCAGAAATTGTTTGGATAGTGACAGTATGAACAACAAAAGTGACACTGTGTTGAGTGCAGTGCTTATGGTGGAGGGAGTGTAATAAAGTAAACTGCAACAGAATAGTCTGGGGTGGAAAAAGTTAAGAATTGTTTTTGGGGGGGGGGGTTTGTGCAGTGAACTGTTACTAGTTTTAGTGCAGTGTTGTGCTTATGGGACTGGGATATAGAGGAGCAAACTGCAACACTGCAGTTTGGGGTGGGTGAAGGAAGGATTACAATAGATTTTTATTGAGAAACAAAACAATTTTCAAGTGTGTTGGGGTTTAGACGATTCCTCTTCTTGGACAAAACCTCTCCAGCCTTGGAAAAGATCCTTTCACAAGGAACAGAGGATGCAGGGGAACATAAAAATGCCAGTGCCCAGCTGAAGTAAATGAGGATACTGATGCTTCTGTTGAGGCCAGACAGGGGAGGATCTCCTCTTTCTTGCTGGCTCCATTACCAGGAAAATGGAATAGTCGCAAAAAGCAAACAAATCCAAAAGGGTAATCCAAAACAAAAAGCAGTCCAGTCCAAATCCAAAAATCCAAAGCAATGCAAATAATCTTATCCAATTAATATAACAAGATTAAAATATAGCTACTATAATTAATAATAACAATATACTATAAGTATTCTAACTTGATGTAATGTAATAATATACAGCCCTAACAACACATACAGTATGACACAATAACGACAACGACAATGAGACTTCTCTAACTCTCTGACTCTGACACTACTACAACTACGTCTGCTACTCCTGACAACACCCACAAGGTGGCGCGAGTTTTGAACCCCCTTTATCCGGAAGCGACACTCAAACCGAACCGATGACGTTTCCACACAAACCGAGGCCTCGTTTGTCATTAGTCACGTGATTTTTACGTTAACAACACAAGCCTCGAATCGCGGCTTCATCTGGCACGCCCATTTTTTCTCGACACAAGCTCCGACGCCTCTGTTCAAATGTCACATCACTAGTCTTTTGCTGCCTGCCCTGACCTTTGCCTGTGACCTCGTCTTGCTCTTTGCTCTCTTCGTTGATTCTGTCTGCTGTTGATTTACCCTGCCTTCTCAATAAAGCTGCAAATGGATTCCTCTGCGTCTGCGCCATCATTACAAAGTGCTTCATCCGTCAATCATACCTCTACATGGGTTACTGCTGTTTATAGGGAGATTTGGGTCTGTTACATTATATCCACTCATGCACGAGCAATTGTGACTCCCAACAGTGTTGTTGCAGATTGAGTTTGGACCGCAGACCTCTGATCTCTCGACACATTCATCCACATCTTTAGTAAAAGAAAATTACAGGCAAAAAAATAACAGTTTCCTCTTTAGGTCAACCTTACAATCTAATATTCCATTTAGAATATTTTATCTAAAGTAGGAAAAACTTTTAAAAAATCATAATGTTACTATTAAAACCATATTTGCTATTTATTTTAGTAATATTGATTGGACTTATGTTGCACAAAAACATCTAGTTTATTATTCAATGTTAGAGAACACAGATATCTGAATATAGAATGTACCTCTACATGTGTTATTGATGCTGATGGTGAGATTTGAGTTTGTTACAGTGAATCCATCCAAACATGAGCAATTGTGACTCCCGACAGTGTTGTTGCAGATTGAGTTTGGACCGCAGACCTCTGATCTCTCGACACATTCATCCACATCTTTAGTAAAAGGAAGTTATGGGAAAAAGAACAGTTTGGGTCGATTCGATCTCATTCCTTGTCATCTTTACAATACACTGCTTAATTTACAAATTTCAATGTAAATATTATTTGTATAAATTCTAGATAATTATGAAAGGTTACACTAAACACAAATCTAAACTGTACCTCTACATGTGTTATTGAAGCTAATGGTGAGATTTGAGTTTGTTACAGTGAATCCATCCAAACATGAGCAATTGTAACTTCCTATTTCATTTGTGCAGTTGGAATGTGGACCACATACAGACGGACTCAACCGACATTCATCTATATCTAGAATGGAAAAAACAAAACAAATTTAATGTATAACATACAGATATAAATACCTAAAACATGAAATAAATCTGTATCTATACAAGGTTAACAAGAACTGAGAAAGAATTATGAAATAATTCTGGCTTATGTATGTCTAAAACACTTGCATAACTCCTGCGTGATGAAAATAATAACATGCACTGAGATGAAAATAATTATTGTGGAAATGTGGGGAACTCAGTGTTTTTGTGAATCTTCACACAACACACCTCCACAATAAAACATTCACAATTTTAAGCAACATCTGGGATTTTGTTTTAGAATACATAGATATTGGCGATGTTACTGTTAACATTTCATTTGTAAAAAAGTGAAACAAAACAATAATAATAAAAAAATGTATTAGCCTCCCAGTACTCATTTCCTTTGTCATGAATTTATTAGCAATAAGTGCTTCATCCGTCAATCATACCTCTACATGGGTTACTGCTGTTTATAGGAAGATTTGGGTCTGTTACATTATATCCACTCATGCACGAGCAATTGTGACTCCCAACAGTGTTGTTGCAGATTGAGTTTGGACCGCAGACCTCTGATCTCTCGACACATTCATCCACATCTTTATTAAAATAAAATTACAGGCAAAAAAATAACAGTTTCCTCTTTAGGTCACTCATACAGAATGTGGAGGTCAACCCATTAATTGCTTAACCTTACAATCTAATATTCCATTCAGAATATTTCATCTAAAGTAGGAAACACTTAAAAAAAAATCATAATGTTACTATTAAAACCATATTTGCTATTTATTTTAGTAATATTGATTGGACTAATGCTGCACAAAAACATACTCGGTTACTAACGTAACCTCGGTTCTCTCTAGAGAGGGAACGAGTACTGCGTAATGTCTTACGCTATGGGGAAAACCTCTTTTCCACGTGATATTGAAGCCAAAAATTATCCTTAATTTTGAATTAATGTAAAACGCGTTGCAGCAGCATGCAGATATAGGCAAGGCGGCTTGCGTGCCTATTGGCTGACCTGCAGCAACAGCAGCAGCCTATCGAGAGAGGTCCTGCGTGACGCCATATCCAATGGGGGCGCTTCGCGCCACTACGTCACGTCCCACCGAAATAGGCGTGGCCTCGACCTATAAATATAGCTCGATAGGCTGATACAAACTGGTTTTTCATCGCCGAAGCGAACCAGAGCATGCTGTAAGCACGGCAAGATACGCAGTACTCGTTCCCTCTCTAGAGAGAACCGAGGTTACGTTAGTAACCGAGTACGTTCTCTTACGAGAGTTTCTCTCGTACTGTGTAATATCTTACGCTATGGGGAACACAGTGTAAAACGCCGTGCGTACTGGGATCCGACACCAAAGTCCCAAGGGCAGTAACCCGGGGCTCATATAGTGCATAATCACCATGGACTCACAGAGAGTCGGAGAAGAGAGGCAGTAAGCATCATTCTCCATAAATAGCATCCTACAGGAGCTAATCATGTTAATAGTGTACCACGCAGTCAGGGTGAACAGCGTTCAGCCTGAACTGGGTAGCATTACGGGTCTTTCAACACCCATGGAGCTGTTCTATCGATCAGTGAACGATGCACAAGCAATATTCAGACTTCTGAGCCGGAGCAACGGGGCAGACAGAGCTGATTACTAGACCGACAGAAGCTTAGCCTGTAAGGTGGGAACCTCTAGGTTATAAAACCTTATAAATGTAGACGGCGAGGCCCAGCCTGCCGCCTACAGATATCCTGCAAGGTAATCCCGCTAGACCACGCCCACGACGAGGCCACGCCTCTCGTGCAGTGCGCTCTGACACCCAAAGGACACTGCAGGCCCTTAGAAGTGTAAGCCAGCGCTATGGCCTCGACTATCCATCTGGATAGGCTCTGTTTTGACGCGGCTAGTCCCTTAGAACGCCCGCTAAACAAAACAAAGAGCTGCTCAGTCTGTCTGAAAGCAGACGAGTGAGACACATAAGTTCTCAGTGCCCTGACAGGGCATAGGAGACTCGTATCCTCCTCTTCATCACGAACCGGAAGGGCGGACAGGGAAATCACCTGGGCCCTGAACGGTGTGTTGAGGGATTTGGGCACGTACCCGTGCCTTGGTTTGAGTATGACTTTCGAGTCATTAGGCCCGAATTCCATACATGTCGTGCTCCCCGAGAGCGCTTGTAAATCCCCAATGCGCTTCACAGAAGCGAGAGCCACAAGAAACACTGTTTTGAAAGACAAATGTTTCATGTCTGACAAATGGATTGGCTCGAATGGGGCACCTTTCATGGCTTCCAAAACCGTAGAAAGGTCCCACACAGGGACTGAAGGAGGTCTGGGAGGGTTCAGCCTTCTAGATCCTTTGAGGAATCGTACGACCAGGTCGTTCCTCCCCAGTGACTGGCCAGACGCCGTTTTAGTAAACGCTGCTATGGCCGCCACATAAACTTTGAGCGTGGATGGGGTTCTGCCTTTATCCAGTAGCTCTTGAAGGAAAACTGGTGCCTGGTGGCGCTGAGAAGCGGCGACGGCGGGCTGCGGCTGCGGCTGGGAGCTCTGAGCAGACGGCTGTTTTGAGGGACCTGCTGCGGAACTAGAGCGCTTTGGCAAGAAGTGCTTCACTGCCTGTGACGTCTTCTGAACCTCGACGAATCTGTCCGCGAAATCCTTGACGGCAGATCCGAAGAGGCCAGCTGGGGAGATGGGCGCGCCAAGGAACACAGAGCGCTCCGAGTCCGTCATCTCCGACAACGTCAGCCAAAGATGTCTCTCAGCTACGGTGAGAGAAGCCATGTTTCGCCGGATGGCTTGTGCAGCGGATTTCGCGGCACGAAGAGCCAGGTATGTAGCGCTCCTTAAATCCGGCACGCTGATAGCTTCCGGTCCTTCCAAATCCATTTTACGGAGAAGGTCGGCCTGGAAGATCTGCAGAATAGCCATAGTGTGCAGTGCTGATACGGCCTGGCCAGTGGCGGTGTAAGCGCGACTGTGCATGGCGGAAGTCGCACGGCAGGCTTTAGAGGGTAGCTACGTCTGAGCACGCAGTCCAGCAGGGGGCAGGCAAAGATGGGCTGCTACAGCTGCTTCCACTGGAGGAAGAGAGAGGTATCCTCTGTCTTTAGCACCGTCCACCACGGAGAATGCTGCAAAGACAGAGGTACGCAATCTGGCCGAGAAGGGGGCGTTCCAGGATTTCGCGACTTCTTCGTGAAGCTCAGGAAGAAAAGGTGCGGGCCTAGACTGTGACGGGGCGCGGTCCTTTTGCAGGAAGCATCCGTCCAGCCGGTTGCGCTCAGGCTGCGTGGGCGCCTCCCACTCGAGGCCGAGGTTGTCGACGGCCTGTGAGAGCAGAAAGTAGAAAAGCTTCTACTTGAAAAGTTGCTTCTTGCGGCGCGGCACTACAGTGGGCAGAAGTGCAGGCTCCGAGACAGATGCCAGGCGAGTCCTCAGAGTCACCATGGGCATCAGCTCGCAATGAGGGCATCCACCATCAGCGAGCGCAAGAGCCACGTGATCCTCACCCAGGCAGGAAACGCAGATGACAAGGCGGTCCCCGTCACTGAGTGCGGCTCGGCACGAGCCACAGGAATTGGGCATCTTGAAAAGACGCTAGCTCTTTTAGAGAGAGGGAGAATGTGTGTCGCAGCGGCGAACACACACTCTCAGCAGAGGTAAAGGATATAGACGCCGGAAAGCATAGCAGGTACAGCAACTGAAGGCGGCGAGGTGAAGGCCAGCGGCTTCAGGTTCAAAGGCTCGTCCCGCAGAAGGCTTGTTCTCAATGGCGCGGCTTCTCACTCTGGATCCAGCGATGCGTGAGCTTCGCTGAAGAGATGAAAAATCAGTTTGTATCAGCCTGTCGAGCTATATTTATAGGTCGAGGCCACGCCTATTTCGGCGGGACGTGACGTAGTGGTGCAAAGAGCCCCCATTGGATATGGCGTCACGCAGGGCCTCTCTCGATAGGCTGCTGCTGTTGCTGCAGGTCAGCCAATAGGCACGCAAGCCGCTTTGCCTATGTCTGCATGCTGCTGCAACGCGTTTTACATTAATTCAAAATTAAGGATAATTTTTGGCTTCAATATCTTGTGGAAAAGAGGTTTTCCCCATAGCGTAAGATATTACGCAGTACGAGAGACTCTCGTAAGAGAACATCTAGTTTATTATTCAATGTTAGAGAACACAGATATCTGAATATAGAATGTACCTCTACATGTGTTATTGAAGCTGATGGTGAGATTTGAGTTTGTTACAGTGAATCCATCCAAACATGAGCAATTGTGACTCCCAACAGTGTTGTTGCAGATTGAGTTTGGACCGCAGACCTCTGATCTCTCGACACATTCATCCACATCTTTAGTAAAAGGAAGTTATGGGAAAAAGAACAGTTTGGGTCAATTTGATCTCATTCCTTGTCATCTTTACAATACACTGCTTAATTTACAGATTTTAGATTGCACACAAAATTATTCATATAAATTGTTTCATTTCCTGCAATTACAATTACAACCGTAATGTTGCCTTTACATGCTATCGGAACTTTTCTACTTTCAACTTCTAAAGTAATGATTATGAACTTGTTCGCATTCAAGTGCTTTGTTGTCAGAAAGAACAGGAATCATGGAGGGCACCAGGTTTATTCTTGCCTGTTTATTGGGAAAATCTTATTGAGCCAAATTGATATTTAGCGTCATATTCATTGACAATCAAATAAACATTCACCCAGCTATCTAGATAGTCAGCTTGCTAAAGATTCTGGAATTTCTGTCGAATACATGGTATTATCGCTGTGTATAAAACATATAATATGCTTCAAATTAATATTCATACTGTATATGTAAATATGCAGTACTTAAAGGTGTCATATAATGGTACATGCACTTTTACAAGTTGATTGTACGGAAATGTGTGTTGGCAGTGCTTGTACACAACCATCAAATAATGATAAAAATCCATCCAGTGTTTTTGTTTTAATCTCCTTATATGTTTTCCCCTGCCTCAAATTGAGCCGTTCGTTTTTGTGACGTCAATAAAACGGACGCCCCTCCCACGATTGATAATTGACAGCAGCGTTTCAACACAGACCGGGCCTGAGCGAGCTGTCATCGTAGTCCGCCATTTTTGATACACTGGACCAGAATGGCGTCTAAGCGATTGTGGTGTTCTGTTCTTGGCTGTATTAACGAACACAGCAGTCATTTTGGTGTTCCTAAATTCGAAGAAGAAGAGTTTTATTTTTGAAGGGGATATCCCAACGATCTACGTAAATGCTTTTACGTTTGCGCTAATCATTTCTCACCAGACTGCTTTCTAAACGAGGGTCAGTGTAACGTTAAATCTGGTTTTGCTAAGAAGCTGGTCCTGAAAACAGAATCGGTACCAACTATTTGTGTTCCTGCTGCACCTCCAGAAGAAGTGAGTGTATGTTTTATTAACCTTTAAATATTAATCTTTGCAAATCGCTTGCATGCTTCATGATGAATGCGGCTAATGTTTACACTCAGGTCTCAGGGTATGTTACGGCATGTTTTCTATGTAATGTTACGACGTTCTGAATAAAATTCATAATCCCACGTTTATAATGAACAATGCGTTATGGTTAATGTTTCAGCACTGACAGTTGTACCTAACACCAGAGACTATTTATATAAAAGGACTTTGCTAATACTGAGATAACGTTACGCATCACTGACAAGCCTACATGTACCAAAAAAAGTTTTTCAACATCAATCTGTCAACGAACTAACCTATACATCAGTAAACACATAGCGTCTGTATCTCACTACTCTAAGTTACCCTGCCAGTACATAAGTTACAAAAATAGATCAAAGTGACATTACGTTAACAAACCATTCAGAAACATCCTGTTCGAGCCTTAATTGTCGAACTTCTTCGGGGCGTCATCTTGTACCGGGTCCGACTCTGGTTCAAATTGTTACAGTTGCACAGATGTGTCCTCAGAGACTCCAGCTGCCATTCTTGTTGCAAAATATACCCTAAACTGTTGTCAAGGCAACACTCCATGTGCGTGGTGTCAAAACGCCCCGTAGAACAGAGGGGCGGAGTGAGCAAAGCTCATTATCATTTAAAGGCATATGCACTGAAACGGCGTGCTGAAAACGTACTCGGTTACGTACGTAACCTCGGTTCTCTCTAGAAGAGGGAACGAGTATTGCGTAAGTTGCTTACGCTACGGGAAAAGTAATATTTTCTGGAGATATGAAGCCAAAAAATTATCCTAATTTTTCCATTTATTGTCAACGCAGTGCAGCAGCCAGATCTTGCGTGCTCATTGGCTGCCCTGCGGCAACTGCAGCAGCCTACCACTGAGCCTCGCGCGTGACGTCGCGCCCTCTATCAGCCCGCCAAAAGGGGCGTGGTTTAGCGTATAAACATCAGGCTCGGAGGCTGCTCACTGGTTTTCATCGAATGAAGCGAAAAATCGCTTGTGGTGCCAGCACGGTCAGGTTACGCAATACTCATTCCCTCTTCTAGAGAGAACCGAGGTTACATACGTAACCGAGTACGTTCTCTTACGAGAGGTTCTCTCGTATTGCGTAAGTTGCTTACGCTACGGGAACCCATTGTCAACAATTGTCGTGCGCGCCAAGCATCCACTTCATGAGTCCCAGGGATTCCCAGGGAACATAAAAAGTGGGAATCAGGCGGCCAGCAGCGCGGGCCAGCCCATGTTCATAAGCACTTATAGGGCATACAGAGCGGCGTTGCCGGTCTATAAAAACCTTCCTCATACAGTGCAGCTCAACCAGGAGAGCTAAAGTCATGTGAGAGTAGTCTGCGCACGATCAGATCTGGGCAGAACATACACACCGCTCATACTGACAGAAGTCTAGCCTGCAGGGCGGGAACTTCCAGGTTATAAAACCTAACAAATGTGGACGGGGAAGCCCAGCCTGCCACGTCACAAATGTTGTGAATGGAAATCCCGCTGGACAAAGCCCATGACGAGGCCACGACTCTAGTGGAATGAGCCCTGACGCCCAACGGGCATTGCAGACCTTTAGACATATAAGCAGATGCAATAGCATCCACTATCCATCTGGACAGGCTCTGTTTCGAGGCGGTGAGACCCCTGGTGCGCCCACCAAACGAAACAAAGAGCTGCTCCGAGCGCCTGAAAGGGGCGGAGCGCGTAATGTAAGCCCTCAGTGCCCTAACAGGGCAGAGGAGATTAACATCGCTCTCACTATCGGATGCTGGCAGAGCCGATAGGGAACTGACCTGCGCTCTGAAGGGAGTGCCCATCACTTTAGGAACATAGCCATGCCTTGGTTTGAGGATGACTTTAGAGTAATTTGGTCCGAACTCAAGACACGCAGCGCTAACAAATCCCCCACACGTTTAACTGATGACAGAGCTATCAGAAAAACGGTTTTGAGCGAGAGGTACTTTAGGTCTACGGAGTCTAGTGGTTCAAAGGGGGATGCTTTCAGGGCCTCTAGGACCAAAGAAAGATCCCACATGGGAACCGACGGGGGTCGTGGGGGATTCATCCTCCTGGCTCCTCTAAGGAAGTGGATGACAAGCTTGTTCCTTTCTATTGACCGACCGCGCGCCGACTCAGCGAACGCTGCAACGGCCACCACATATACTTTGAGCGTGGATGGGGACCTATCCTTATCCAACAGCTCTTGAAGGAAGCTAAGCAACCACGGGACCCCACATGTTCGTGGATCTAGATTTCTGTCGGCACACCATTTGGAGAACACAGACCATTTAGACGCATAGAGCCGTCTCGTAGAGGGAGCTCTAGACTGCGTGATCGTATTCATAACCCCTTCTGGCAGGACAACGGGTATCCATTGATTAACCATACGTGCAGAGACCAGTGCTCTGGATGGGGATGCCAGATTGAGCCGCGGGCTTGAGAGAGGAGATCTCTCCTCACCGGGATCGGCCATGGGGCTGTGCATGACAACCGCATCAGCTCTGGGAACCAGATCTGGTTCTCCCATCGCGGGGCTATGAGGAGTACCGAGTGGCGCGTTTCCCTGATTCTCCTGATCACCTGTGGTAACAGTGAGACCGGAGGGAAGGCATAAAGTGGTCGGCTGGGCCAGATCTGAGCCAGTGCGTCCTCGTTCTTTGAAAAGAACCTTGGGCAGTGAGCATTGTCTTCTGATGCAATAAGGTCGACCTCTGCTTTGCCAAACAGGCGCCATAGCACCGGACTGTCTGGGGGTGCAGGGACCATTCCCCTGGGGGAACGTTGTCCCTGGACAGTCTGTCTGGGCCGTCGTTCAGGTGGCCTGGCACATGCGCAGCTCTCAGCTAGCGCAGGAAGTGCTGAGACCACACGAGAAGGCGTTCTGTCAGATCGCAGAGATCTCCTGGATCTGACACCGCCCTGACGGTTTATGTAGGACACCACAGACATGTTGTCTGAACGGACTAGCACGTGGTGGTCCCTTATGAACGGGAGAAAGCGCTTGAGCGCATTCTCGACCGCTATCATCTCCAGACAGTTTATGTGAAAGCATTTCTCTCGGTCTGACCACAGGCCAAAGACCGATCTGCCCTAGAAGAGAGCAAGTTGGAGGCGTCCGTCGAGATGACCTTCCGGTATGAGACAGCTCCCATTGTCACCCCCCGCTGGTACCAGTCGGCTGCTAACCAGGGCTGCAGAGCTGAAACGCAGCTCTGAGTCACTCTGATTTGTCAGCGGCCAAGAGCCCAAGCCTGGTGAGGCACTTCAGCATTTAACCAGCGTTGTAGCGTTGTAGTGGCCGCATGTGCAGCAGGCCCAGCTGAAGCACTGCTGCAGCTGATGCCATACAGCCCAGCATCCTGTGAAATGTTTTCAGAGAAGCGATACTTCCCTTCTAGAAAGATGAGGCCAGGTGTCAGACATGGCGCGTGCGCTGTGTCGATAAATGAGCCGTCATAGCCACAGAGTCCAGTTCTATCCCTAGAAAGGAAACTGACTGACTGGGCAGTAATGAGCTCTTGGTCCAGTTGACCGTGAGACCCAGGCTTTCCAGATGACTGAGGAGCACTGTTCTGTGAGATAAGAGTTCTTTCTCTGACTGTGCTAAAAACAGCCAATCGTCCAAATAATTCAGAATTCGCATGCCCTGATTTCTCAAGGGGGCGAGAGCCGCGTCCATGCACTTCGTAAATGTGATCGCCGCACTTCGTGGGCTTGGGAAACTGAACCGGAGGTGTGTGCGTGGCGCGTGCGCCCTCTGTGCTTGAATACGGCGGCTCGCTGACAGCGATGGCTGGCTGTATCACATGTGACGTCCCGACTGCTTTGAACGGGGAACGCTTTGTGATAATATTGTGATGCGCGAGCAGAGCCTGGGGCGAAGTGTTCATTAGTAAGCGTGAGCGCTCGTAAGCGGGCACGTAGCTTACGTTCATAACTTGCCCGATGTGAGGCTGTTGTGGCCGTGTAACTGGCAGCGTGTAGCTGGCAGCGAGTAGGTGTGAGCACAGAATTGTGGGCACATTTTCTACATCTAGCACTCGAGCGGCATTTGCCAGCTTTATGAGAGTGGGCTCTGTGAATGTGTGAGACACGGGGGGTCTTGTGCTTGTGTGTAGAGGTGAGCACTGAGGTGTGGGCACTTTTTCTACACTTGAAACACCAACGGCGTGAGCCAGATAACCAGACATTATACTCTTTTCGAGATTTCTCTGGGTCGCCGTAAAAACGGCGGTTGTGTGCAGGCGAGCGGGTTGTGTTACCGACTCGTTGGCTACCAAATACACAGCTGCAGTAGCCTTCTCTGAGGGGACTGACAGGGCGAGACACTTTGACGGTGGCCCGGCCGTGGCGAGACCCAGCTGTCTTTTCCTCTCTGCTGTCGCTAGGAGGACTTCGCATGCTCGGGTTTCAGCGCAATCTTAGGCCGAGGTCCCCGCGGGGGAGGCGGCCTGTGGCGGCTGGCTGAGCGCGGTCTAGGGCGGCCACCCTGTCGTCGCTGCGAAGGCTGGGGCTGAGCTGGATGCTGGTTAGAGCTTCGAGCAGGCGGCTGGTCACGTGGGCGACCTGCAGCAGAGCTAGAGCCTCGAGGCAGGAAGAGGTTCATCCACCTCCGCGTCCACGCCAGCCCGAGTCCTGCTGGATTCCTGGACCGAGGAGGAGGCGGAGTGATGAGAACTCGACCAATCCTCACTGTCCGAGGCCAGGATGGAACAGCTGTCTCCTGGGTCGATTCCTTCAGCCTCGTCCCCTGAGGCGGCGGCAGTGAGGGCCGAAGCCGGCATCTGCGCGTCCAGGAGGGGTGGAGAAGGAGAGAGTGAAACTCGCGGGGGCTCTGGTGAACGTTTCAGTGAGACCTCAGGCTCCGGTGGCCTCTGTGAACGGCGCTTCTTCTTGCGCGGTCCAGAGGGGGGCGGAGTGACAGCTTCCTCGTTGAAGGCCTCGAGTCGAGCCCGCAGGGTCGACAGCGGAAGCGCTTCACAGTGCACGCAGCCTCCCGAAGCAAGAGCGAGGGCTGCGTGGTCTGGGCCCAGGCAGAGAGCGCAAATCTCATGGCGGTCTCCGGCGCTGAGCGGGGCTCAGCAGGAGCCACAGGAAATGCGAGGCATTTTGAAACAAACGCCTCACGCTCTTTCAGAAGTGAGTGTCGCGGTGGCGAACACTCACAGAGGCAATAGCTCAAAGAATACTCATCGCCGGATGGCGTAGCAGGCACGGAAGGCTGAAGGCGGTGAAGATGACCTGCTTCCTCAGGCTCTTTCCTCTGCGTGCTGGTCGCTGGTTTCAACGGCAGCGGCTTCTCTCAGAGTCCAGCGATGCCAAGAGCTTCGCTGAAGAGATGAAAATCATTGAGCAGCCTCCGAGCCTGATATTTATACGCTAAACCACGCCCCTTTTGGCGGGCTGTGACGCGTAGAGGGCGCGAGCGCCCTCATTGGCCGTGATGTCACGCGCGAGGCTCAGTGGTAGGCTGCTGCAGTTACCGCAGGGCAGCCAATGAGCATGCAAGATAGCCTGCTCTAGGTCTGCTAGCTGCTGCACTGCATTGACAATAAATGGAAAAATTAGGATAATTTTTTGGCTTCATATCTGGAGAAAAAATGACTTTACCCGTAGCGTAAGCAACTTACGCGATACGAGAGAACCTCTCGTAAGAGAACAGAGCTGTTTTTGACCATGTAAAATTTGTGTTTTCTTACAATACTAATGATAATTTTTAATAAAAGTATATTACAAAGTTTTAATTTAGACCCTAAAGATTCATATTAACTTGTACAAAAATGGCATTATATGACCCCTTTAAACAACAAAACAAAATGATGGAGATGTTGTGGGAAAAACTAATAAAAAATAACAGTCACTGTCGTTCTCCCCTCCGCCATGTTTAAAGCTTATGGTACAACCAACTCGGGAACTTGGGTATCAAAATTATCCAGAGATTCCCAGTGGTAAATATTACTTGAGAGGGCATTCATGTCCAATTTTTAACTTGTAAACTCGTATTTCCGATAATTCTGATAGCACGAGAAGGCAGCATTAGAGGTCAACTCACACACTGATGGTGAGTCCAAAAATTCAAATTAACTTATGCAGTGTTCTTTGAAAACAGAAAACCAAGAATATAATTACTCTTATAGCCAAGTACATGAGGCTGTTAAAAATAGGAAAATATTGTTTTTGTACAACTTTGCAAGTGTTTCACCTTCGCAGAATTGTCCATCATTTGGAAGGGCATTGATACATGTACATGAACCATCAGTGATGTCATCACAGGCCTCATATGAGTGACATGTGTCATTCAGCCACACAAATAGACCCTCACATTTACACTGATACTGCGTTTCATTCAAAGAACACACTGGAAAGCAGAAGAGTGCAATGATTGCCAGAGTAGATATCAGTAGGTATGTTAACTTTTTATAACTTTAGTAGTATCACTAATTGTTGGTTAAACTATAACTATAGACATCAGAAGGATTTTTAGCTGATGAATGATGATGGTTTTAACAGGCTCACCTGTTGAAATGTGCAAAGCTGTAATTTCAGTACTGTTGTCCACTTGAAATGGAAGTGTAACAGCAGTCAAAAAAGATCTGATTTTGTTGATCTCTACATTTTCAGGTACATTAATTTCCACAATCATAATGTATTCAACTGGATCTATACATATGGAAACATAATGTGATTTTAATAATCATGTGTGCAATAGGCCTTTACTCCTAAGCAAAACAATTACAATTAAGCAACTCTCTCAAACCCAATGGCCTATTAAATCAAATTATTTATCTTTATTTTTATACAGATAACATCAGACTATTATTAGGGCATTGTATTAAGTAGAGGACAAAACTGTGAATCAGACCTGCACTTCTTGGTCTTATTTGATGCACTGGCTCATCTGTATAGCTAAACTGGAATGATGTAAAAAGAAAGAAAAAATACATTTTATCGCAGACTTTCAATGAAATGTTTCATGTTTTCTCATACTGAAATTAATTAATTCATTCATTAATTAATTCCTCAACACTGTTCGGGGTCAATGCATACTGTGTATCTTATATATAATAAAAGTCTTAAAATAATCTCAGATTTGATATTTTAAAAAGACAGGAAAGTTCATCATTCAAGTTTATTTTCATTGTTGTATGATATTTATAAAGCAACCTTTCCCTACCTGTAAATCCATACTTATTTCTGAAAAATTGGAAGTTTCCACAACACATCCATGATTCAGCAGGATAGCAATGAGGACTCTTAATAGGTATTTTAATATTTTCCCTGAAATTGAGAAATTATACATTTTCTTAAAGTCAGCATAAAATGGAATTTGCAATTGTCTTTTCTTTCATATCGCAAATATATCAATATACAAACGGCTTCTCTGACAAAAAAAAAAGTCGGACGGGACATCGTTGGATCGTTGTGCTTTGGTATTGCTGTGATCGCGTGTAAGTGACTGTCACAGGTGAGCTGTAGATTAACCAACAAGAATGAGATAGAATGAAATATATATCCACTTTAATAAACAGAGAACAATCAATGTGGTGAGGTGAGGATTAATCAGAAAACCATGTCAACTAATGATGAACTAGAACACAGGCAAAACAATGACAAAGAAAACCATGACTAGAAATTGAACATGACATAACAATGAAACTAAACATGACATCCTCGTAAAGTCCAAATTGAGGAGAGAGGGAGCTTTGGTGAACAATGAGGAGCAGGCAGAGGAAGACACTAAGGACAACCAAAGAGGAGATGATGGTGGGAGGTACCAGGGAGGAGATGACGTAGCCATGGTAGAGCCTTGGTGGAGAGGCCGTGCGGAAACATGGAGACCAGTAATCCAGGGAGGTGGAGTTGGTGGAGGTGTAGACCCAGGCAGAGCAGAAGAGCCGAAGACACAGGGTAACATCACTGGTCTGGTGAACCACGGTTGAACTACAGGTGGGCATGACCGAGGTGGAAACGTGGGCTCAGCAAACCTGGGCAGATTCGAGGTGACTGAGGATAATGGTGAAACCGGAGGGATGGAGAAGCCTGGTGGATCCAAGGGGGTGGAGGGTGGAGGGTTGAGGTCCAGCTGATGACTCGGTAGACGAAGGAGCCCAGCAGAGCCTGAGGAAGGGCCGAGGTGGAGTCAGGGGCTTGAAGGCTTGAGGTGGAGCTGAGGCAGTGTTTCTCAACCTCCCCTGCAGGGACCCCCTGACAGGACATGTTTTTGTTTTAACCCTGAAATGGCACACCTGATTCAATTAGTCAGCTACACATTAAGCCTTTGAGCCTTTAATTAATTGAATCAGGTGTGTCTTTTCAGGGTTAAAACAAAAACATGTCCTGTCAGGGGGTCCCTGCAGGGGAGGTTGAGAAACACTGCCTCAGCTCCACCTCAAGCCTTCAAGCCCCTGACTCCACCTCGGCCCTTCCTCAGGCTCTGCTGGGCTCCTTCGTCTACCGAGTCTACCGTCTGCAGGAGAGGTTGAGAACCACTGAGCTGAGGGATAGACAGGCCAAGGCGGAATCAAGAGGCTGAAATGAGACAGTGCGAGTCAGAGGAACTGGATGGCTTAGGCAGCTTAGGAGGAAGAAGGAGGCTTCCGTGATGAAGGAGACCTGCAGCTGGGTAGATCCAATGGCGATTTGTGCTGGACAATTAAGACTTTGTTCAGGACAATGAAGACTCAGTGCTGGATGATGAAGACTTGGCGGTCTTGACTGAACCAACGACATTAAAGAAGACTTGGAACTAGGCTTAACCAGTGATGACTGAGACAAATTGAAAATTGGATTAACCAGAGATGACTGAGAAGACTTGAAACTGGGCTTAACCAGCGATGACTGTGACTTTGGAACTTGGGCTCAGAGACGAAAATAGCCTGTAGGGATATCCATAGGTTTAATAGACTTGCGTTCTGTCAATGGTGAGCTGTAGATCAGTGTTATTCAAATGGCAGACCGGATCCGGACCACGGCTTGGTTTCATCCGGACTGTGGAACATAATTGTGCTATTTTACCTTTTCTACAGATTATAGTGAGCAGGGGGTCAAAACTGTAGCGACTGACCGGATCCTGTTTTCCTTTCACTACTGAACAAATATGAACACATATATGTTTAATTCACAAAACCTTGAATCATGTGAAATTGTGCCCCAATGTCTGCCAGCAGGTCATTGATTAACTCCATTTATGACGCATTGCGCAATTAAGAAACAGAACCCCGTTGTTCTTGAAACCCTCACGTGGTACACACCACGGATGGACAGATGCTGACCACAGGATTCCCCACGTGATTCCCCAAGAAGGGGGAATCAACAGCCCGCGCCAACCACGGGATGAACTTATACACACACGCCATACATACCCGCACACAAACGTCCTTTGTGTGCAACTTAGGATAGAAATATCCTTAATGTATATAACACAGAATTGTATCTAACCTTCCTGTATGCATGCATATCTAATTAGTTTTGTCTTATTCTATAAATGAAATTTGAGACTGTTCTGTAACTTTGAATCTTAAGTGTATTTCTAAAGAAAGAATACCTAACAGGATCAAATTCTGTGCCTCTCCCTCTTGCTAGGTCATAAAACTTTATGACCCCCAAAAGGAATTCCAAGGGAGTCACAGCTTCCACTTGAATTCTGATAAAGAAAGAGGAATAGACTCTGCAATCTTATATTTTCTATAAGTATAACCACTTAAGAAATGTATAAACCTGAATTTGATCTTTCCTAGGTCATGGTAGCCGGTATTATGGCTTTATAGTCGTGTGAGTGAACATTAAATGTTTATAATTCTGCATATGAATGTAACTTTATGTTTCTTCTACTCTTTCCGGCCATTCTTGGTACCTGTTTGACCGTCTTGTTTTGACCAAACAAGTCATACATAGGATATTACAGTAAAATGTATTGTTCTGTGTGTACAATCTTTCTGGGTAGAAATGATAAAATTTCATACCATCACAAATTATCCTGACAGGACAAAGAAAAACTTTTCCCGCTCGAGATACTCTAAGATAATTGGTTCACGTACGCGAAGCAGGCGTGAACCCCTCCTCTCCATAAGAGACTGACACAGAAGTTTCTCGGAGAGCTTTTTCCCTGTGAGAGGTTTCCGGTGCCATGGCTCCTTAGGGAGCTTTACGCCGTGTTTCTCCTTTTTCTTTAACCCTCATGTGGTGTTCAAAACCCTATAACACCTCTGTTCTTCCTGGGTCAAAATGACCGGCCTATAAAAAATAGCTTATAAATCACTTATTATACCATATTTTCACTCAATCTTGGATTCAATCTTTTTGTCAACTTGTTCTCTTTCAATTAGGACTGGTTTTATATTTCTATTTGCATCTGATTAATCGTGGGCCTCATTTATCTAAGAGTAGGCATCTCATTTTATTTGTAAAAAAAGCATTATTTTTGAATATTTTTGAATAATTTTGGAAATAAAATATTTTAAAATGTTGGCAGTGTTGATCACACTAGTCTACTTTAATGTTTCATCAGGAAGTTTGTTTTGAAAAACTTTTATTTTGTAAAAAATGGCACATAGTCACACTTGTGGTCTTCCCGGGTCAAAATGACCGGCCTATAAAAAATAGCTTATAAATCACTCATTATACCATATTTTCACCCAATCTTGGATTCAATCTTTTTGTCAACTTGTTCTCTTTCAATTAGGACTGGTTTTGTTCTCTTTCAATTAGGACTGGTTTTGTATTTAATTTTCAAACGGTTTAACCCTTTAGCTGTCACCCCCCCTTTTTTCGCATAGACAAAAAAATCACTATACAAACTTAAATGGTTGTAATTCAAGAATGCTTTGGAATATAGACATATGGTTGGTCTTGTTTTTAAGAAGAAATTTGCCAGATTATTGTAAAAGTGAAATAAATTATGAAAGTGAAACAGAAAAAAAGTTATATTAGTTTGAGTTTATGAAAATATAGAATGTAAAAATATAATTATTTATATTTTATATAATATATATATATATATATATATATATATATATATATATATATATATATATATATATATATATATATTACAAAATATATTTTACTCTAAAACTGCTAGAAAATTAAAGCCAAAAATCTAAACAAGTTGTGTTCCAAATTTTAGGTAGATATCTAAAGAAATTAGCTTTCAGTGAGATTTTATTTGGGTGCAGTACCAAACTTTTTCACCAGATGGACAGCCAGCTTCCTTACTGACCATAAGGGCGTCTCCTTTTTCATATATGTTTTGAGTGATCTGAACCATTATTTCCATAATTTCATACAATTTATGAAGTATACCTCCTGTTCAGAAATAGTATGGGTGTTTTGGCAGTATTTGATTTGATTTCAACCTCTAATAAACATAAAAAGAGCACATATGTGCGTTATAGCTCGCTGCTGCCTCACAAATCGAGAATCCATAATATTTTTCTTTATATTCTAAACATTTTCAGACCTTTTTTTCTCATAAAATTTAATTGGTGTTATCTTTTGAACTCTTGGCATGAAAACAAACTGAGGTTTCAAGCAATCTTTCATGATTTTTCATGTTTATTTCTATTTCAAAATAAAGGCCTAAACACGCCTAATGAATATGAAATATTCTTGTTGCAAATTGATAAATTATTGCTCCTCTGTAATTTATTTTAAAAAACAGCCACCAAATATAAAAACTATAGATTGTAAGCTTTCAAATGATGTATAGTTTGTCAATATTACTTTAGGTTTTTACTAAGATATTATTGTTCTAAATATATATGGGCAAGCGTCCCACCTGTGGGACGGTGACAGTTTTGTAGGAGTCATTTATCCGAGCTTATGCACTTCAGTTTTTGAGTGAAAAAAGCATTATTTGTTAATAATTTTGGCAATATTGAGTAAAATATGAAAAAAAATTGCACTGTTGATCACAATTGTCTACTTTCAT
Organism: Gila orcuttii; assembly: GCA_026230005.1. Lineage (NCBI taxonomy): Eukaryota > Metazoa > Chordata > Actinopteri > Cypriniformes > Leuciscidae > Gila > Gila orcuttii. Next base: position 42,036,232 of record JAPDVR010000012.1, read on the forward strand.
ATTTAAAAATGCTTTTGTTAGTCACTTGCATGTGTTCACACAGAGACCCGGTGTTTGACGTTTTGGTTAGTTCATAATTTGGAAAACTGAAAGAATATGAACAGTGTTTGATATGTGTTCTCTATATGACAGCGTTAATGTGTTGTCTTGTTTGTCACAATGGTGACAATGATTTGTCAGGGAACAGCACAAGTGTTACTGTGCACCCCTTGTCTGAAAATAAAAGCATTTCAAAATACAAGTCCTGTGTTTTGTAATCTTCTAAATTCACTTTCAATGGCCGGCCATTTTTGACTGGGAACACCACAAGTGTGACTCACTTGTACAATTTTGTACAAAATAAAAGAATTTAAAAAGAAATTTCCTGGTTAAACATTAAAGTAGACTAGTGTGATCAACAGTGCAATTTTTTTTTCATATTTTACTCAATATTGCCAAAATTATTAACAAATAATGCTTTTTCCACTCAAAAACTAAGATGCATAAGCTCGGATAAATGACTCCTACAATTAAACCATTTGAAAATTAAATACAAAACCAGTCCTAATTGAAAGAGAACAAGTTGACAAAAAGATTGAATCCAAGATTTGGTGAAAATATCGTATAATGAGTGATTTATAAGCTATTTTTTATAGGCCGGTCATTTTGACCCGGGAATACCACAAGTGTGACTATGTACCATTTTTTACAAAATAAAAGTTTTTCAAAACAAACTTCCTGGTGAAACATTAAAGTAGACTAGTGTGAACAACAGTACCAATTTTCTAAAAAAAAAAAAAAAAAAAATCCAAAATTATAAAAAAAATATTTTTTTTTACTCAAAAATTAGATGCCTACTCTTAGATAAATGAGGCCCACGATTAATCAGATGCAAATGAAAATACAAAACCAGTCCTAACTGAAAGAGAACAAGTTGACAAAAAGATTGAATCCAAGATTGGGTGAAAATATGGTATAATGAGTGATTTATAAGTATTTTTTATAGGCCGGTCATTTTGACCCGGGAAGACCACAAGTGTAACAAGGTAACAACCCCCCCCCCCCCCCCCCTAAAAAAGTAAGAAAATTTTCAAAAAACATTTGAGAAGTAGTTATACCCTTTGTGAAGAAACTCACTAAGTTTCAGTCCAATGCGATAACATTAACTAGTATTTTTGGGAAAAAGAAAATCTTCTCCGGGTCAAAATGACCCGAAGACCACATCTTTCTTTATTTTCGTCTTCGGACTTTCCTACGTTCACTTTCAGCGAAATGAACGTAATCGGCAACTTCGACTTTAAAGAGACTCTTTGAACCAACCAGCAACTGCACCTCAAAGGACATTCAAACTAACGCGCTCCCTCGCTCTGAAAGACCACGTGAACGCGTGACACGAGGACAGAGACACACACACACACGCTTTGGTTCTCAGCCACACGAAGAATCATGCAAGTATCGTAATTCCTATCGATCTAAATGCTTTAAGATCTGTTTACCCCATTCAGGGGATTTGATCTTTGTTTCTCTCATGGTTCACTTTGACTGTGTTTTGTGCCGTACTGCAATCTCTCATCCTGACCGTTAGTTTCACTTTCTCATCCTCTCTCTCTCTCTCTCTCTCTCTCTCTCTCTCTCTCTCTCTCTCTATATATATATATATATATATATATATATATATATATATATATATATAAACGATATATATATATATATATATATATATATCGTTTTCTCTCCCTCTCTCATCCTATTTTAATTCGTGTTTGTAATGTTTTTCGTTTGTTTGTTTCGAGTGTATACACATATATTCCGTGTGAATTGTAGTTTGATGCATTATTAGTCCAATTATTAAAACCATTATATTCTTGATTGTTCGTCTGAAATGCTCATTTTTACAAAGTCAATGAAGTGTTTGATCTAGCTACAAAGCTTTACAACTCGTTACTATTTCAGTAACCTAAATTTTATAATAACAAGAAGGTGAATTTTCATGGCCAGAAAATTGCTTTTTGGAATTATAAGGAAGGGATAACCTTGTTGAGAAGTTGATAAGTTAATCTTACGGCCGTTTGCTGGACAAACAGATTGTTTGATAGCTAAATTAATTCCATTAAAGGTTATCTCATATAATCGATCTGGAAAGGGACCATTGATATATGAATGAGGAATTATAATTCGTTGTGATTGATCATTCATATATACAAACGATCTATTTTCAACTTCGATAATTTAACTGTAATATGCAATATTAATCATATTCATGATTAATTATTAAAATTCCCTATATAACATTTGAGCTAATGTTAATGCATTTAATGTAAGACTCATTGTCGCTACATGTTTGGTGGAGGATGCGGGCATTTCAAACTTTGTTTTATGAGCAAATTCAGTTTCAATCTATGAGTATATTGTGTATTAATTTTTTTTTTATGCGCGCTCCAGTGAAAGTCGCGCAACGCAACCCACTGAAGAACTGATCGGCACGAAGCCAAACTCAGTTAAGCAAATTGACCCTGTGAAATATGTTTAACATGTGAACACTGTTAATTGCTAAATTAAACTGCAGTTCATAATATTATACCTGTCCCTGTAAAGACGAAGCAAACTCTTTACAGCTGGTACATGTTAATATTATTTAAACGCCTGATTAAGACGAGAATCTCTTTATCAGAGCAAGACGTAAATCTGATCGAGAGCGAGTTTCCTCTGTTCAGTGGTAAAAGGCCTTACTTACTTACATAATGTCGTTATTGAATTCGTGGTTAACCCAGTGATATTCAACAAAAACGATAAACTCCTGGTCAAAAATTGGCGTAGATACCCAATTGAAGATCTAATACATTTAAATCATAAGTGCTATTGTGAAAAATGTTTATTGGAGTTCGAACCAACAGACGAAAATTCCTGTCGTCCACATTTGTGTATGTGCGGCGAAGAAATCCCGCCATATACTCCTGTGCAGTATAGCACCAAAAGATCCACAGAGATCTGTTTGTTTATTTGTGATATATTGCAGGAAATCAGCGCACGAGGCGAGCTGAAAGCTCTTAGTTTGAATCACATTAAAGTCGGTTGTAATTCCGCTCGCTAAACACCAGAGGGCGTTCCTTTAGGTATTTAGAAGCCTCAAATTACGCCCTGCCTTCTGACTTCAGCATGCATGAGCACAATTACGCCATCTCGTGGCCGTTTAAGGTAATGCTCTCTTTACTGCTGAATTCATTTCCCTGTGAATTAGCCTGTCTAAATTCTCAATAATTATTTGCATTTATAGCTTTGCTTGTGCGAATATTATTTTGTGGTAGACAAATTTTTCTGCTTTTGACTGGTACATTTACTTTAAGTTTGGTCAAACAAGATTTGAATTAAAACTTAAACTAAATCCCAGCACAGCCAGAGAGAGCCCACTTAGAAGTCCCCTAGTGGCCGCCTTCTAAGTCCGCTCACTCAACTCTCCTTGTCTCTCTTTTCAATTCTGTTCTGAATTGCCTATTTCTACTTTTCTCTTTTGACTATTTTATAGTTATTGATGACACTTTACTGTTATCGTTAATTATTATGAAATATTATCCTGATTTCTCAATCTCCTTTTACGCTTATTTTAATTTGGTTTTAAACCAGTGTAAATTTATGTCGTGTTCGCCTGTCACCCACTAATATCCATGTGGAGGAAACAGCGCCACCCTGTGGCCTTCCTCACTAAGTCGGCACCATGCTTTTCCTCCTTTCACTCTGTTTTGAATTGTGCAGCTATCTCATCTTCCCCTTTTGATTATTTTATAGGTATTAATGATACTTTACGGTGTTATTAGCTATTATAGGATATCATTCTGATTTCCCTTTTAAGTATTTCCTGCTTGTTTTAAATTTTAAATTTAAACAAGTTTTGAATTTTGAATTTGAATCAACTGTTCGGTTTACCCAGGAAAAGCACGGAGAAGGAGTGCGCCCCCTTGTGGTGAAAACCCACTACTGCGGCCTGCTTCTTCTACCGTGTTTCAATCCTGTCTCTTCATATTTAGATTTTTATTATTTTTCCTCTCTTTTGGGTTAGGTTATTTTGATCATTACCAACATTATCATAATTCCCTCTTTTTGTTATTATTTAGTAAAACCTTCGACTCTTATTGCTACATAAATAATTACTCAATTTGGTTTAAACAAACAAGCCTTAATTCACTTTATGCTTCCCTTGTTCATCCTTTTTGTGTATCTATTGTAGTAACTCCCTTGGTGATTTGAAGTCATCTCTGGTGGTGTTCCGGCCAGCAGGGTTGTCCGACCAGCGTTACCAACACTGGCTGTGCGTGAATCTCGGTTTCTCTTATCTCTGTCCGTCGTTTCGGCCCGCAGTGCTGACATCAGCAATTTGGCACTCCAAAGGTAGTCAACCAGTCCAGCCGACACAAAAAGGCAATTTCTGGGACCAGTACCTAAACAGGGGCCTAAAAAGAGGCCACTCCTCCGGGAGGGTTCTGGGGAACAGCCCAATTTTGTAGTGTTGTCTGGCGGTTGACATCTTGGCGTTGCCGAGTTGTGTTTAAAGTCAAAAAGACTGTTTGGGAGGGCGCAACGCTACACAGAGTAACGGAGGGCCGAGGACACCGCGGTTGAGTGTTTGGGAAGCGCCAGGGAGGTTGACCATGCCACTGGTTCTCACCGGAGTGGACTCAATTCACCGCAGGTAAACTAAATTTAATTTAAAAAAAAAAACCATCCCACTTACTATAAGCCACAAAATACTAGATATCTCCCGGATATTTTAAGTGTTTGGCCCATCTCTTCTCCAAGCCACACCTTCTTAGGTTGGTATCCCGACAACCCCACTCACCCGTAGGCCCTATCTTAAACCCCATCAGAGGTAGTAGGCTTAGGCCTCCTTATTCTCCCTAACACTTCCAGTGTTAGTATTTATTCCAGTTAATTTCAGACCTATTCATTTTCATTGTTTCCTTTCACTCTGATCTCTTCTATCTTTGTGTTCTGTTGTGATTTGTTTCTTTCATTTCACTTAGAGACAGTAACCTGTGAGAGCCACCAAGGAAGCTAAATAATAATAGAGTGACAAACCAAGCAGCCGGTGTCATCACGTGACCCGCTAGGCTACTGCCTGTCAAATCTCTAGTTCGGGTCCTTCGTTGACCCAAGTTAATTGGCTCCGCTAACTGTTTACATCAGTTAGCCCCAAAATTCTCATAAACGGCATAGCCCGTATGAGTATAGCTTGTTAACCTTAGAACGAACTTGCATTGGTCTCTTTGTTTGTGTGCATTGCGTTCCTCTCGCCCACAGTGAGCCAGTATGTTCCGGTCCTACAGTCATGGTCGAGAGCCATGACGACCTCCTTCCTGCCTAAGGACGCCGACGTGGACAAGCTGATGGCCCACAATCCGACGCAGAGCTACGACTACAAAGACTGGGCCAGAATTGTCGGAGGCATCGCACACAACCTCGTCACCCAGGCAAGGCTCAGAGAACAGAGTAACATCGACCTGGAGCAGCAAGCAGCAGCGCTTAAGCTTCAAGCGGAGGAGGCCCGGAAGGACCAGGCCCGAACCCAGAGTCGTCTTGATCAGCTCCTCCTCGAGACCCAGAACCAGCGCGAGAAAGAGGACGACACAGATCCAGAGCTACAGAAAGAAGTAGAAAGACTTCAAAATGCCCTGCAAGATCTTCGCCTCGACACAGACCAAAGAAAGCAAGCGGAGAGAAACGCCAGAGAGGAACTCAACGAGAAACTCCGACAAGGTGAAGCTCTCCTTGCAAGAGCAGAGACTGAACTAAAAGAAAGAGACGCTAAAGCCAAGGCATGCAAAAACCACTTGCACGCAGCCCGAGCTGAAATCCACGAGCTTACTCAGCAGAGACACGATCTCAAAAACGAACTTGACATTGTTCATGAAGAGTTGAAACACTCTTATGGACTGCAGAATGACCGGGAAGGGGAAACGCACACCACAAAGTTTCCCCTAACCAGCCGGTCCGTACCTTTCAGCCACAAACTCAGAGCTGAAAGGGGGGTTAAAAGCCCATTGCTAAAAAAGTCACCAGCCAGCTTCCAGGGAACCCCTGCCGCTAACCATGGCATGGCCCCCAAAGAACTCGTCAAGCTGGCCAGAAACATCCCTACGTTCACTCCGAACCCTGCAAGACATTGACTTTCATTCACAGACTGTAGCCAATGTAACTACTTGTGACAGATTTCACCTGCTAAGGATTACGTCTAGCTGTGACATGCGCAGCTCCCTATATCGTCAACCAGAGAATGTCAAAACTGACTAACAGCAGCTGCGACAAGCTTTGATCCGAGCATTTTCTGACCCAGAATCAGACCAAGGGGTCCTCATCGCCATGGACCTCAAGCAGACAAGACTTGAAACCCCACAGACCTACTACGGCCGATTCCGAAAAGCCTACTTCGGAGCACGGAAAGAGCCAGGTATGGAAGAGGATTTCAAACTTCAGAACTCTTGTTTCTCCAAAACCTGCATCCCACAGTGAGTCATCACATGGGCATCCTGGCCTGTTCACGGACCATGTCTCCCCAACAGCTACGAGACTTGGCTCACAAACTTATGTCAAGCAAAAGACTGTTTCCAGAAAGACTGTGAAAAACAACACCATCTTCCCTGTCTCCGAACACTATTCAGAGCTGACTCTAGAGGGCGCCCCACAACACCACAGACCTTTGTACAGAGAGTCAAGACAGTTCCAAGCCAGCAGAGGGCAGCACAGCCGCCATGGTGCTCGTCCAAGGCACCAGAGCGAGCGCTCTGAAAGATTCTGGGAAGCCTGCCGGCGACCCAGAAACAGCTTACCCCCATCACCAAGAGACTCAAACCCAGACAGCCCGGAGCGGTACCCCTCTCAACATGCCACTGGTAAGCACAAGTCTGAGCACACATCAGATAAAAACAGTGCATCCACGTCAGAGACGGCAGAGATCCTGAAGGTGCTGAAAGAGCTTCTGCACATGAGATCTCACAAGAGAAACAAGAGGGATGAGCCAGACGTCCTATGTCTAAGCGTAAGACTTGAAACAGGCACCCAGAACACTGCTCGTCAGCCAAAGACCACAGAGCTAACTGTCACATCACAAGGTGTCAGCATCACCCAAGCTCCACAGCTGACAGCTGCACACCCTGAATGAGACAGCACACTTCCTCATATCAGGTACCACTATCACAAGGTACCAGAAAATGCTGTTTTGGCTATCTGCACCCGCAGAGAGCCACACAAAAACCGGTCCTAACCACCCATTGATCGTCACACCTGCCCCAATGACAACATTCCTGGGCAACCTGGTCGAAAAGGGGGTGGGCCGGTAACTCCTCCTGAACATCACGTTGGAAAAGGAAGTGAGCAGGGAACACACAGCATCACATCTTACGGTGAGCTCATCTCAACTTTTCAAAAAGACTCCAATTTCAAGCTAAGAGACAAGATCGAACTCTTACACCTCAAACTTGTGAACTGAACGTGCAGTCGTACTGCCAAAATGACATCAGGCTTGAACAGTTAGCTCACATTCACCTGACAATTGGTCCTTTGAGTCTAGTCCATTCAGTGTTCATCTAAAAAAAAGGACACTTACCCGTTCCTCAGCGGCAGAGACCTTCTAGATCGCTTTGAACCGTTACTGGACTTGAAACAGCTCAAAGTCTGGGCTCAAGTACGAGAACTTGACCCCCTCCAGTCACAGCCAGACGGTCAGTTCACAAAGGTCACGGGAACTCCAGCAAAACCAGACTTTCAAGTCACAGAGTTCACGGAAACTCCCACAGCCAGCCAGGAAGACACAGACTCAGCACCAACTGAAGGTTCGAATCCGCTACCCTGCACCTTACAGCTCACCAAAGACTTTGACTCCTTCAGCCCCAAGGTCACAACTGACCTGCAGTTGAATGACGTAACCACCACTGACATTGTACTTGCACTATGGGCAGAGAACTCAGCCATCAGTGTCTCACTATTCAATGCTCTCATTGAAGACACACCGGACCATCCTTCTGCCAGCAAGCACACCCATTTTCCTTTAAACACGTGCCCATCAACCATGATGACGGCCAAAGGTGTCTGCGCTTTGAACCTGAACTGGAACCACCGACTGTCTGACCCATTACTTCCTGGTCCTTCCGGACCCGCCCCATGATGTCTACATCGGAGCAGACATCCTGACTCGCCACAAGGCTCATGTGGACATCATTAATGAGGTAGTGTGGGCCCCATTGACTTTACAGCCCCCTGTTGTTCCAACCAACACTGAGAATCTCCTGTCAGGTCAGACCATTCCTGAGGTTTGCACCCTAATCAACGAACAGGAAACTGTGATACCATTTTACACCAAAGGGGTCGCCGACCGGCTCAACATGCGTTGTGGTCGAACCCTAAACCACACGCTGGGCTTCTTTCAACCCTCACCTGAATGTGTTGAACTTGGACTCACGCTGCAAGCCACACCCCTTACTGAAGTGTCATCTTGTGTAGTCTACATCCTTTTCAACAACGGCATGGCAAGGGACATCACAATTCCCAAAGCCTACCGAGTGGGATGGCTATTGAGCCACGACTTCCATGACTTTTGAACTCACACTACCAATCATTGAGCCCATCCCATATTCAATGATGCCCGAAGGGAACACAGACCACACAGTGTTCACAGCACCCTTCAAACTCATCTCCATTACTTCGGTCATGCCAATGGACAAAGACCAGGTATGCAGAACAGCACTGACAGAGGACCAACACCTTGCAGCATACAAAGTCTCCAGACAGCCTGCCTGCGAGACTGACGACACTGCTGCACCTCTGCCTGCCAACACGACAGACGACACACCAATAGAGGAGCCGTACCCAGGATTTGAGTCTCAAGTTCAGCAAATTCTAAAAGACGCTGACGCAATTAAAAATGATGCAGATCTACAAAGTACTTTACAAGTTCAAAGCATCCTTCACCAAAGACTCTTTAGATTGTGGTCTCACCGAACTCCACACCGTGCGCATCCCAATGCACCCTAATGCTCCTCTCACTTTTGTCAGGCAGTACAAGATCCCCATCGCTTCACACGAACCGGGGCAAGAGATCATCGAACCCATGCTTGAAAAAAGGTGTCATCCTTCCATGCAACAGCACCTATTCTGCCCCCATCTGGTCCGTCCTCAAACAAAACGGCAAATGACACCCCACCATTGACTACAGGAAACTGCATCAACAGGTGCCACTGTCCCGATGGCCCTTGACCCAGCTGGAGCAAGAAACACCCAGAATCAGAGGAGACACAATCTTCTCTACACTTGATGTGGCCTCTGGATTCAGGACCATACCTGTGCATCCAGAAGATCAGCACAAGCTAGCCTTTACGTTCGGCAACAGACAATTCACTTGCATCAGGTGCCGTTCGGCTATGCCAACTCACCTGCTGAGTTTAATACCTCCCTGAACAAAGCATGCCCAGATGCCAGAAGGAGAGGTAACCTTATCTACGTTGATGATGTTCTCATGAAAAGCAGAACAGTGGCTGACCACCTGAAAGAGATAGACTATGTTTTGAACCAATTATCCACTGCCGGCGCCAAGAACGCCCTCTACAAAGGACAGTGGTGTCGAACCAAAGTCAACTATGCGGGTCTACTCATCGGATCACGGGGCATCGAACCGCACTCCAGCCATATTCAAGCTGTTCAAAACATCAAGCCACCCACCAACATCTCAGAGCTGCGAAGCTTTCTAGGGGTGTGCAATTACTCACAGCAGTTCAGAAAAAGCTACTCAGACATTGCGAAACCTCTTACTGCCCTTCTAAAAAAGAGACTGCCCATTTGTATGGACAGAAGTTCAAGAAAATGCCATGAATGAGCTAAACGACACCTAGGCACAGCTCCATGGCTGGCTTACCCTGACCCACAAAAAGAGTTCTATCCAGAAGCTGGGTTCTCCAACCACTGTCTCAGTGCTGGCCTGTACCAAAGGCATGATCAAGACAAAAGAGTCGTTACATATGCCAGTAGGACACTTCTCCCACCAGAGACTACATTCTCAGACTGTGAAAAATCTCTGCTATTCACTGTATGGGCTGTAACGTTCCTCAACAGCCAGCGCATCCGAGATGACGTGGTCACCAATTCACGCATAGCCACATGGTTAATGGCCCTCCAGGCGTGCAATGTTGAGGCACGTCATGCTCAAAATCACAAGTCTGCGCTAGGCAACGGCCTGGCAGCCTGCCAAAACTGCTCTGATAACACACCAGCTGCAACGGTGGATGTAGAAGAACCCCAACAACAACAACTGACCTGTCACAGGTACTTTAAAGAGAATGCGTGTCAAGGTATGCCCACAGCCTACATCGATGGATGTTCCTACCACCATGAGGGCACCCCTCAATCAGGTGCGGGCATGCTGTGGGTAAATGACATACCGTGCCCACCACAATACTTCAAGTTGGGCCCGCAGTCATCACAATATACTGAGGTAGCAGCCATTCTCATAACGCTGCACATCGCATTGACGCATAACATCAAAGAACTCCTTATGAGCACAGACTTTAACTATGCTACACTCATACCATTAACTATGCGTTTCCCATACCAACTTCCAGGCTGGAAACAAAATGGCTGTAAGACTTCAAAACACATGCCTGTCACACACCAACACCGGTTCCAGGCATGCGATGACATCACAAGAACAAACAACATGATTGTCTACTGGAAAAAGGTGAAAGGACACTCAAGGCAACCGGGCCTTGACAAAGACTTGAATGACCAAACCCATACCCTCGCCAAGCCTGGCGCACCAAACGACTAGCTGTGGTCACTTCAAACCCGCCCACCCACCCTGAAGTTTGAAGTGATTACACACAGCATAAGAACTTTACAAACTAAACTGTCCACCTCAGAGCAGTTTACGCTAGCTCCGCTGTTTACAAAGACAAACATAACGAACATGCGGGCTTCTGAAACAATAAAGACTTTGCTTCACCACCTCTCAGACCCCTCCAACCAACCCTTGAATGCCGTCTACACTCCACTGACAACCAGTTACTAAGAACACTGCATGACACCAAGCACATGCTGCGTGCACAGAGCTACATTCTATTTGTGCACCGTCTGACACCACAATGCAAACACGTGTAATGCAACGGCGCAAAGGGGGGATAAGGCCAATGTACGTCCATGACGCATCATGCGCTTCAAACCACAGCACCAGAGCCACTGACAATACACGGAAGCAAGCGACATGCCAGAAGCAAGATGTGGCAAAACATGGGCCAAGGCAAGCTAAACCTAGTTGCCACCCATGAAATAAAAGACTGCCCTGTCCAACCAAAGACAACCCTTGCTGGCTTCTTCCTTCCCCTTCTTTCCCTCTCTCCCTGTTGTCTGTACCAGGTTGCTGCTGTGGTTCGCCATGCTGTGCTGTCAGCCATCCAGAGGACAGCTGCCACCGAGAGAACAACTGAGACTCCTGATCACCAACTGCAGGACCTACACCCATCAAGCGCATGTTCGACTCATCCAGCCCCACAAGGCCTACAGAGCACATTACCCCAGCACCGTAGCCCAATACGGCTGGGCAAGTGCCCGATGGACAGAGGACTCCCTCTCTCACGCCAAGGCCAAGGTCGAACACATGTCCAACAATCTTGGGAAAGTGACTGTTACACAATCAGGACTCCTAAGCACCAACTAACACTCCAAACGGTTCCTGGGAGCGTTGCTCGGAGCCGTAGCTGCCGCCAGAACTCTTTTCGACACTGGTATGCCAAGTGTCCACACAGCAAACATAGCCACGGCGAAACGGCATGTGGTTGAAATCCAGACTGAACTTTCACAGCTAAAAGAGCAACTCACTACGCAGAGTGCATCTTTCCAAACCATCGGCAAGACATTGAGAAGAACATGGTCATTCTCAACATTCACAGCGTCCTGCTGAATCAGACCATGAACTGCATGGAACTGCTGTTTACTGTCTTCCAGAATGACTTTGCCCAAACTCAGCTGGTTACAGCCCTGATAACAGACATGCTGTGGGAGGTTAACTCCTCAAATGACAGCCCAGCCACGGGTAGAATCCCACCGTACTTGAAACCCTTAAGCCTTGTGCTAACTATGCTGGTTTCCGCCATTACCAGGCCAACTGATCCCCTTAAAAATACACCTGGCCTACTCTCTGGGTAACGCCATCCCACTCTACGTCGATCACGAGCAGAGGGGAGTGGATGTGCTCTTGAACCAATCCATCAGCGAGTCAAACCAAGTCTACAGACTTAAAGACATTGCCAATGTCAGGTTTTTGAAGAGCAACACCCACAACAGCGACACACAGCTGCACCTGGCCCCAAACCTGCACATGTATACCTCACCAAAGACATTCACTATCTCTGCCCTAGCAAACCCTTCCTCAGAGACAACACTGAAGGAACCTGCGGGTTGCAACCCCTGGTCAGCGACACACGCTGCCCTGCCCAAGCTAAGCCTCGAGCAAAAGTCACAGAGATGCAAGCAGAGATTGTAGGTGACAGGTGGCTCGTTAACACACCTGTGCGTACAGCTACTCTCACTTACGACCAGCATGACACAACCAGCCGTGTCAACACGCTCAACCAGAGTATGTGGATTCAAGCCCCGAAAGGTGCAATATTCCACCTGAATTATCTGGCATTGTACCATCTTCCGAGCAAAGCATATCAGACAGCACTGGAACTCCCGTCCTTCAAGAACTACACTTCATCTGCGGTCCTAGCCTGGACCTGAGCCGACATTGTGCTGTGCATCTCTACAGGTAATAAGCCACACTCTGACACTATGCGTGGCATTCATTCTGTACAGAAGACTCAACCAGTTGCGACACAGCCGAGCTCATGTTCACACAGGGACTTCATCCGACGAAAAGGGGGAATCTGTAGCGACTGACCGGATCCTGTTTTCCTTTCACTACTGAACAAATATGAACACATATATGTTTAATTCACAAAACCTTGAATCATGTGAAATGGTGCCCCAATGTCTGCCAGCAGGTCATTGATTAACTCCATTTATGACGCATTGCGCAATTAAGAAACAGAACCCCGTTGTTCTTGAAACCCTCACGTGGTACACACCACGGATGGACAGATGCTGACCACAGGATTCCCCACGTGATTCCCCAAGAAGGGGGAATCAACAGCCCGCGCCAACCATGGGATGAACTTATACACACACGCCATACATACCCGCACACAAATGTCCTTTGTGTGCAACTTAGGATAGAAATATCCTTAATGTATATAACACAGAATTGTATCTAACCTTCCTGTATGCATGCATATCTAATTAGTTTTGTCTTATTCTATAAATGAAATTTGAGACTGTTCTGTAACTTTGAATCTTAAGTGTATATCTAAAGAAAGAATACCTAACAGGATCAAATTCTGTGCCTCTCCCTCTTGCTAGGTCATAAAACTTTATGACCCCCAAAAGGAATTCCAAGGGAGTCACAGCTTCCACTTGAATTCTGATAAAGAAAGAGGAATAGACTCTGCAATCTTATATTTTCTATAAGTATAACCACTTAAGAAATGTATAAACCTGAATTTGATCTTTCCTAGGTCATGGTAGCCGGTATTATGGCTTTATAGTCGTGTGAGTGAACATTAAATGTGTGTAATTCTGCATATGAATGTAACTTTATGTTTCTTCTACTCTTTCCGGCCATTCTTGGTACCTGTTTGACCGTCTTGTTTTGACCAAACAAGTCATACATAGGATATTACAGTAAAATGTATTGTTCTGTGTGTACAATCTTTCTGGGTAGAAATGACAAAATTTCATACCATCACAAATTATCCTGACAGGACAAAGAAAAACTTTTCCCGCTCGAGATACTCTAAGATAATTGGTTCACGTACGCGAAGCAGGCGTGAACCCCTCCTCTCCATAAGAGACTGACACAGAAGTTTCTCGGAGAGCTTTTTCCCTGTGAGAGGTTTCCGGTGCCATGGCTCCTTAGGGAGCTTTACGCCGTGTTTCTCCTTTTTCTTTAATCTTTCTTTATTTTCGTCTTCGGACTTTCCTACGTTCACTTTCAGCGAAATGAACGTAATCGGCAACTTCGACTTTAAAGAGACTCTTTGAACCAACCAGCAACTGCACCTCAAAGGACATTCAAACTAACGCGCTCCCTCGCTCTAAAGACCACGTGAACGCGTGACACGAGGACAGAGACACACACACACACACACACTTTGGTTCTCAGCCACACGAAGAATCATGCAAGTATCGTAATTCCTATGGATCTAAATGCTTTAAGATCTGTTTACCCCATTCAGGGGATTTGATCTTTGTGTCTCTCATGGTTCACTTTGTCTGTGTTTTGTGCCGTACTGCAATCTCTCATCCTGACCGTTAGTTTCACTTTCTCATCCTCTCTCTCTCTCTCTCTCTCTCTCTCTCTCTCTCTCTATATATATATATATATATATATATATATATATAAACGATATATATATATATCGTTTTCTCTCCCTCTCTCATCCTATTTTAATTCGTGTTTGTAATGTTTTTCGTTTGTTTGTTTCGAGTGTATACACATATATTCCGTGTGAATTGTAGTTTGATGCATTATTAGTCCAATTATTAAAACCATTATATTCTTGATTGTTCGTCTGAAATGCTCATTTTTACAAAGTCAATGAAGTGTTTGATCTAGCTACAAAGCTTTACAACTCGTTACTATTTCAGTAACCTAAATTTTATAATAACAAGAAGGTGAATTTTCATGGCCAGAAAATAGCTTTTTGGAATTATAAGGAAGGGATAACCTTGTTGAGAAGTTGATAAGTTAATCTTACGGCCGTTTGCTGGACAAACAGATTGTTCGATAGCTAAATTAATTCCATTAAAGGTTATCTCATATAATCGATCTGGAAAGGGACCATTGATATATGAATGAGGAATTATAATTCGTTGTGATTGATCATTCATATATACAATCGATCTATTTTCAACTTCGATAATTTAACTGTAATATGCAATATTAATCATATTCATGATTAATTATTAAAATTCCCTATATAACATTTGAGCTAATGTTAATGCATTTAATGTAAGACTCATTGTCGCTACAAAACTATGGAGCGGTTCACACCACAAGCACTCAGGGTAGATTATGGTAATGATCTTTTGAAGCTATGTCTATACATTTTTTTTATCTAGAGACAAAAGTGACTGATTCAAGGCCAAGCTTCTCTCTCTCAATTGCTAAAAACGCAAAGTGCCACATTAAGAGTTGCCTACGACGCGGTTATTTTAACAACAGTAGCAGAAACAAGGTGAGCAGCAAAATAGATTATTTCTCTAAAACCAATCCGGTCTTGGGGGCTCGTCCAGGATCAGTAATTATCAGTTAACGAAGGAGGCTTTTATAAACGACCAAGAGTCAGCTGATCAATCAGGGCGTGGCAACAATCAAACTGCAGGAACCAATCCGGTCTTCTTCCTGGATAAAAACAAACACCTCATACAACAGCATAAAACACATACACAGACCAAAAGGGACGTAACACACTGCAGAAAACGAGAATGCAGCTAATATAAGTATTTATATCTTTCATACAGATGACTTTGACCATTTAACTAATCCAGGTTTGAGACAAGTTAACGTGTGGCGTCTTTAGATGTTTTTCCCCCTATACATTTAGAGCACGAGATGCGTGATGCAGAATGAAATATATAATCACTTTAATAAACACTGAGAACAATCAAGCACTACACACTCATTAAACACTTGTCAAACATAACATTGAGATCACTAGCAAAATGGGGAACAGGTGAGGATTAATCAAAAACCAACTAATGATGAACTGGAACACAGGCAAAACAATGACAAAGAAAACCATGACTAGAAATTAAACAGAATTGAAACTAAACATGACATGACTGTGACAGTGATAGGTTGCCTCACAGCAGTCATCAGACAAAAAAGATCTCATTGCAAGAGGTCGGGAAGTTATTTTGGTTAAAGATTATGCGCATGAAAAAAAGATCATTTATAATAAATTCTGCCACATTTGACAAAAATTAATTTAATTATTTAAATATTTTTTTATCTTTCACTAATTCATCATTTTAGTTTAAAATGTACTTAAACTGAAATTGCACTAAATTAACTAATATTTTAAGGCTTCTTTTGATTGTTACGTTGGCAACTAAAATGTAATCAAATGTAATATTAATCTCTTATTATTGATTATGCTAAAAATATACTGTAGGATTTCTAACAAAAGTATGTTTTAGTTTATTGTACCTTCACTGGCCATGTTTCACACTCAAGGTAATCACTTTAGCATATTTCTTCAAAATGTGGATCTTCTTTTATTCATCCAGAAATCCTGTACTTTTCTGTAAAATAGAATGAATATATGACATATCAGAATCTGAAAACCATATGTGTCATATGTACAAAACATGATATTATCATGAACATGAGTAGCTGTTCTTCATACTGTATAAATGTTTATAAGTGAAAGCACTGACTTTTAACTAAAGACGCTAACGTTCATTTATACGTTTTGAACAAACAGACATTCAATGCAAGAGAAATAAAATAAGAGTAGCCTTATGGTAGCCTACTTTTGCAATCACCTGAGCTGAAATCAATTATGCTTTTATTATACATACACACTACTCTTTAAGGCGAGTCACGGCAGGCAAAAACATCGTCTTCTTTCAGACTTGTGGTGAAAAAAGTCAGAAATACACATTTACTGTAGGTCTTTATTTTTCTACCCTTTGTCTGTTTGTGTCTGTAGATTTCTCATAAATTCAACAAAAATTGGCATTCTAAATCATCTGCGATCGCTCTGCGATCGCTGCCTGCACCCTGTCATCACAGTCCCAATTCGCCTACTTATACTACGACCTAAAAGTATGTACTCTTTTTGTGAAGAAAAAGTACATACTTTTGAGTGTGTAGCAATAGAGTAGGCAAGCTTTGGGACACCATCACGTCATCTTTAACGGACAGATCTTTTGCGTGCATCCTGTCACCGTAAACTGCCCTGTCAATCATCTTGTCACAGTTAAAATCCTCCATTCAATCTAATTTGATTTCCTACCGTTTCGGAGAGTATGTTCATCTGCCAGTCGTGGGTCTTTCATGTGGATACTCTCCTGTTTGCAATTTGAATATAATGATGCATTTAAAAGGTAATGGCTAAACATATCTTTACAAAAGTTCACAGTGCTGCTGATGCAATAATGTAGACAACATTGAATAAATACATTTTCGTCAGGATAGATACTGATAATTAATCACTCAAACCCCTATATCTAAACCTCTCTACATAACCGCCGGACTTGCGCGTCCTCCATGTCTGTAGTTTTTTAATACTTTTCACTCGTGTTTGTAGTTCTAACCGAATCCTCGTCCAACGCGCGATGGGTTGTGGGCAATATTAGCCGTTAGAATGCGCATCGATCTCAAGAGTGTAATTCATCAGCCGGAAACTGAAGCCTCCCTGGGGGCCGCCATTGTAGCAGAACTTCACCTGCTGTTAGCATTCCATTGACTCCCATTTATTTTGGCGTCACTTTGACAGCGAATAACTTTACATCTGAGGCATCCAAAGGCTTAATTTGTCCATTATTTATTTCTAAAGAAACACGACAATGTATAAAAGGCTCCATTTTTTTGTATCTTATGTTATGGCCCCGTAGAAACCGTTTTTGTAAAAATAAGCTAACGATTGCGTCATAACCACGTGACTCTCTGTTGCACAGTAGAGAAATTACCGTATAGACAGGAGGAGAAGCTCGCATGCAATCTTTTACTGTCTATGAGGCAATCGGGGGGACATAGAAGCATAAAGTCAAGGGAGAAGCCCATAGATAGAGAGTCCCTAAAAGCAACGGGACAAAATATTTCAACAACGTTTTTGAGGAATTAGGTGATTCAGATTTGTCTTGGCACAGCTGCTAGAAGATGTACAACTGTCAGACAGGTTGCTCACGTCACATCTACGTCGTCAAGCTCAGTTTGAGCCTGCGCAGTCGCTCAGCCATCAGGAAGTGACTGCTTCTACTGGGCTTCACTTTTCTCCGTTGAAATCAAGGGGGTCGCTGTGTCCATTTCTTTTACTGTCTATGATCGATCAGCGCTTCGGATTCTGACCGGAAATAGTAGACCATCCGGGTATCTTTGGAACACTCATTTCAACATACTACGATTTGAGACGTATCAATTCTATTTTCGAATACTATTTAGGACGGATAGTATGCGAATTGGGACTGGGCCATACACTGTTAGAAAGCTCTCTCTCTACTGTACAATGCTGTCGGATCCAAATATGGTCATTTCCTTTTTATCAGCAACCAATCGTGAAAGTAAAAGGGGGGATTTAACTCTAAATGCGCAATCTCATTTTACAATATAAATCTTTAAAGCCCGTTTTCTCAAAAAGTCCAAAATCTCCACTTCAGTAACACCAATATACATCAAAATGTCCAGTCTTGTACCCAGTTATATTATGAAGACATTTACTGAGGGGTTTGTCAATATATTATTCCTAGCCTGATTTATATAACATTTTATTCCCCAAAACATGATGAAAATCTATTTTTAAGGCTATTGACAGTATATTCTGATTTACAGGATAACAAAAGTAGATATCCATAAATCCCTCTGTAATTTTTCCCCATGTAATATGTGAACACAATGAAAAAATTATTTTGAACCTGGCTTTATCAATACTCAGATTTTTTTTTTTTTAAATATATTTAATTGCATATTTAAACATTAAATTACAGAGAACTTGTAATACATTTTTTTCTCATCTTAATGTAGGTAATCAACTGGGAAAGTTTCATGTTGATATCTGCTGCTAGTTAAAAATTTGACCCTATTCACCTGTAGTGTCTCGCCTTAGAGGGGTCGTCGGATGCCCATTTTCCACAAGTTGGTATGATTCTTTAGGGTCTTCGTGACCCTAGTTTGTATCAGACAGTATACAAATGTCTGAAGGCGGAAATATGCTAATACGGGACAGTCCGTCAGTGGTCGTGGGCGGAGAATGAGCAATATGTCATATTGCTCAGAAAATTCAAAAGGCTTGATTATTGAAAGTGTTTAGGCTTTTTGATTATTAAAAAAAATGTGTTTTCTTCATTGCATGGTGGTGTGTCCACACACTGCAAAGACACATTTATATACAAACACCATATAAAAGTGAATTTTGCATCCGATGACCCCTTTAAGTAAAAGCATGATCAAGATAAAGGTCATTGTATACAGAAGTGTACATTTAAACGTTATGTATGCCAAATCTCAAAAAGGTAACACTTTACAATTCCTTAACATTACCCAATGCATAAGTTAACATAACATGAACTAACAGTGAGAAATATATTTTTTTACAGGATCTACTAACCTTTGTTAATGTAAGTTAATAAAAATCCAGCCATTCATTGTTCATGTTAGTTCACAGAGCATTAATGTTAACAGACACAACCTTTAATTTTAATACTGTATTAGTAAATGCAGAAATTAACATTACCTAAGATTAATATGTGCTGTATAAGAATTGTTTATCATTAGTTCATGTTAACTAATGCAGTTAACTAATGTTAGCAAAGCAAACCTTATTTTAAAGTGTTATCCTCAAAACAAAACAAGAATTTCTATCTTTCATGAATGTACTCTTATATAGATATATTTTTATATACATTAAATATGTATCAGATATACATTTTAAAGAACAGACTTAGCATTCTCACCTTGCTTCTGGAAAATAACAACACTGATGCCCTAAAGTAAACTGAAGTAATCTGTCTGAAGATCTGCATTTTTGCTTCCTTTCTGAAATGATCCACCCACAGAAAATTCCCCATTACAGCTTTTATCCAATAGTTTTAATGCATTTCTCAATGATGAGTGCATATTTTCAAAACTCATCACAATGATAAAGATTAGACTGAGTTAAATTAGTTTTAAATGAGCTTAAATCTTCATATCCTGAATATAGATTTATAACAACATGCCTCAGTGGAATAACTCACCCTCCAGTATTCTTTCTGCTAATAAGAATTTTTTTAAAGTTTATTTTGATAAGAGAATGACTGTAAATGTAGCATGAGAAAAATAAAACAGAAAATGGACAAGTAAATCAGTTTCCTGACTGACTGCATTCCTTGTTTGTGTCACGGTACAGAAGGAAGCAGACAGGTTATAATGGACAGTATTTTATTGAGCAGAGGTACGGAGAAGAATGGCAGATGAAACTGGTGAGTATATCGAGGAGTTTCTGAGATGGAACTTAGCTGGGAGGTAATGAAGAAGACTGTAGAGCAGGACACGGCAGGGAGAGGACAGAGGGCTTACAAACGGGGATCTCAGGAAGACGTTCAGGTTGGTATCTACTGTGTAGAGGAGTCTGTACATCTAGTAGCAACAAGACCAGACAACGAAGTGAAGGGGAAGTGTCATTTTATAGAGAGAGTGGTTGATGACGTACAGGTGTGGTAAATCAGATTACCGGGGAGAGTGAACGAGTGGGCGGAGTTTGCTGATTAGGTGACAGTTTGATTGTTTTTTTGGTTAGTTTTTTTTATCAGGATTCTTAAGGTTACAAGTTAAGTTTCAAAGAATGTGATAGTTTTTTTTAAGCTTAAATATTTCCTGATTTATACATGAATATATTTAGGGTAGCAAAATTGTTATGCATAACATAAAAATATAATTATACATTATGAATAACAATAACCATCATAATTAGGAGTTTTCAAATAAAATTTAAAAAGTGGGAAATATGCAAAATGCCTTTTCAGACCAAAATAAGCAATGAGGAAGGACACTTTTAATCAGCAACAAGGATTGCACCTGTCAGACAGTAATAATTATACATATAAAGGTCTATACACGGGGCAACTTTTTGAGCAATGTTGCTTTGGCACTTTCCCATTGAGAATGGGAAACAAATTTCTATCTGGATAATTTAGATCGGTCGTGGGCCCTGTGTCTCACCTGCTTGTCCGTTGACGGTAACATTGCCAGCAACATAGCTCAAAAAGTTGCCCCGTGTATCATCACCTTTAGTAATGCAACACCTGAGCATTATACCAACATGGACTGTACTGACATTGCATTCTAAATAGACATTAATATGGAGTTGGTCCCCCCTTTGCAGTTATAACAGCATCCACTTTTCTAAGAAGGCTTTTCACAAGATGTTGGAGTGAGAATTCTGTGAGAATTTTTGCTCATCCAGCAAAGCATTTGTGAGGTCAGGCACTGATGTTGGACGAGAAGGCCTAGCTCTCAATCTTCGTTCCAGTTAATCACAAAGGTTTTCGATGGAGTTGAGGTCAAGGCTCTGTGTAGGCCAAAGGGGTGAACATGACTTACTCTGAGGAAGAATATTTTCACATCAAAGTCATCATCTCCACAAACGTCAAGATTTTATCAAAATAGCTCATAACCTGCTCCTGAGACACTGTCCTGCAGACATAAACACAACTGAATAGGGTGACCAGTGGAATACGGGACAGACACAGAACCCACAGACCCACAACACCTACTGCACACATACAAGTATTTACACTTAATAATATTGTTAGCTATGTAAAAAAATAAATGTAGATTTACATAAAATTGCAGATCAGTGGGAACAAGATGGTGCAACAGCATCATTCACTGTTGCCGTTTTGTATTTTTCACTGGAACCAATTTTTGCCAGCGTGCGCTTGTCTTTCAAGAGTTTATCATAAAATGCGGAGCAGTCCAGTCCGAAATTAATTTGTACGAAAAGCATTGCCTACACTCAGTCGAGATTTTTCATCCGTCCGTGATGCATTCATTAACGAGAACACACGCTACACAGGTGCAGATGTACCAGGCAGGCATAAAACAAACTCCACAGTCAAAGATAAGACTCCAAAGTTGAGTGACTTGCTCCCCCATCTCACTAAACACGTCTGTCCATCTATCAGACACAGCCACCTTGTTTTTGTTCCACTCAGTGATGTTACAAGTGACAATGTTTTTAGCACAGGCCCACTCATCAAAGAGCATGGTTTCGTCAACCGATGTGAGAGCAGGTATTCTTGAGTAGAAGTTGCTGAGGTTGCTCTGAATGTGTCTTCACATTGTGGAACACTTCTCAGTAGGACCCACTCTAGTTTTTTGTATTCTCCAGTGAGCAGCTCCAATTATCAAGGTAATCCACTGATGGTGAGTAAAAGCTTCTCACTGCACAATAAAAATCATCAGCTTTTATGTCACCAGCTTCAACAAGGGTGTCTAACTGTGTTCTGATGTCAGAGGGAATAAATGATTCCTCCAGCCTGGCCTGCAAGACATTTCTCAGATCATAAATGTGCAAAGCCACTTCTGTGGCAGATATATTGTCTTGCTTTACTGTGGCCAGTGCACGATGGAAATCTGCAGTTTGCTTAAGTGCAAATCCAAGCCAAAGTTTTGTGCAAGGGTTGCTGAATGTGTCTCTTAGAAACTTTGGCCACTTTTCTTGAGAAAGAAAGTACATTAAAGTATGCACATAGACCATCAAAAAGGTACAGAATTCGTTCAAGAGCTGGACCAAGAGAGAGGAAACGTGTGCTACCATGCTGCAGGAATTTCTGATAGTCCAGCTGTACAAAGTCACAAAAGCACTTGTCCAAATCATGCTGAACTTCTTCCTCTGACAAAGGACCAAGAACGTTGCGTATTATAGCCTCAGATTTAGTGCGAGCAGAAGAAAATTTCGGATCATTCAATTTCTTAATCAATTTTGCAGTGCAGTCAGCTGACCGAAAACTATGGCCATTAATAACAGAATGATATGCAAAAAGTCCTTCACTTGCATACATTTTATCAGATTCGCAACTTTTACCGTTCCCACGGGACTTCAGCGCGAGACTACAGCTAACCGTCTAAAACACTATTTAGGTGAATTTAAACAATGGCTAAGTTGCTAAACGCATCTTGTTCACATGTAAGGGCCGTGTTCACGTTGGACAGACATTTTAATTGCATTTTGTGTCTATTAAGAGGCACAAAGACACTCTTTATGTATATGCCCCGTTAACTGCCGTTTTAGCTGAGTTGGAGCTCTGGGCATTAGCTGTAACAGCTGCGTGTTGCTAGCACCAATCCGGTTCGGGTTTTTTTCTATAGACAGTAACTTACTCACAAAGGTGTAACGATCAAAATTAACTTAAAAATTGCCTGGAGTTCTCCTTTAACTGTGACGTCGGATTCCGCCTTCACTAACTGCAATGATTGAGGGAATTGTGATTGGATGGAATAGCTTGTTTGCATATGATGTCACGCGTTGCCATGGCACGAAATGCAGATGGAGGGCAAGAAGTGATTTGCTATATTTAGGAAGCACTATAACAAACTCAAAATGCCTGTGTTTTGCGTCGTTTATGGTTGCTCAAATTGATCAAACCGAGAAACCACGAGGAGTTTTTATCGTGTACCAAAAGTTGTTGTTCATAAGGGGGAAAAATGCAAGAAATTGACAGAAAAACTCAGGAAAAAATGGCTTGCAAACCAAATGTTACAGTACGTCTGCGGTCGGGAAAAAGGAACGGTCGCTCCCTCCAACCACTGTCACCATTCGCCTAGAGCTAAGCAGATGGCGAGCAGTTCGCGGTTTCCCACATCATTGTTACGTTCAGACGGCGACAGGCGATGAGAGAAATACGCGCAAGGGTGGACCTTGTTGTCAGAGAGAGAGCGCTGAGAAAGAATGGCTCCCACACCTACTTCTGACGCGTCAACCTCGATAACGAACTGTCTAGAAATATCAGGTGTAATAAGGATGGGCGCGGACGTAAAGCGATTCTTGAGAAGATCAAAAGCCCCCTGGGCGGAAACGGACCATTTAAAGCACGTTTTGACAGATGTAAGGGCTGTCAGGGGAGCAGCCACCTGACTGAAATTACGGATGAAGCGTCGATAGAAATTAGCAAAGCTGAGAAAGCGCTGCAGCTCGATGCGTGACTTAGGAACGGGCCAATCAATGACAGCTTGGACTTTAGCGGAATCCATTCTAATACCTTCTGCAGAAATGACAGAGCCGAGAAAAGTGACGGAGGAGGCATGAAAAGTGCACTTTTCAGGCTTCACATAAAGACGGTTCTCTAAAAGGGGCTGAAGGACGCGTCGGACATGCTGGACATGAATCTGGAGTGATGGCGAAAAAATCAGGATATCATCAAGGTAAACGAAAACAAAGATGTTCAGCATCTCTCTCGGGACGTCATTTATCAGTGCCTGAAAGACTGCTGGAGCGTTTACGAGACCGAAAGGAAGAACCTGATATTCAAAGTGCCCTAACGGAGTGTCAAACGCCGTCTTCCACTCGTCCCCCTCCCTAATGCGCACAAGCTGGTAAGCGTTACGAAGGTCCAATTTAGTGAAAAACTTCTCAAAGGCTGATGACATAAGAGGAAGCGGGTAACGATTCTTAACTGTTATGTCATTCAGCCCTTGATAATCAATGCAGGGGCGCAAGGACCCGTCTTTCTTTTGAACAAAGAAAAACCCCGCTCCGGCGGGAGAGGAGGAGGGGACTATAGTACCGGCATAGAGAGCTACAGATAAATAATCTTCGAGAGCCTTACGTTCGGGAGCCAACAGCGAGTATAGTCTTCCCCAGGGGGGAGTGGTCCCCGGAAGAAGATCAATACTACAATCATATGAATGGTGCGGAGGGAGAGAAGTGGCCCGGGACCGACAGAACACCGTCCGCAGATCGTGATACTCCTCCGGCACCCCCGTCAAATCACCAGGATCCTCCTGTGAAAAAGAGACAGAAGAAACGGGAGGGATAGCAGACATTAAACATTCCACATGACAAGAGACGTTCCAAGAAAGGATAGTATTCTTAGACCAATTAATAGAGGGATTATGTCGAACTAGCCAGGGATGGCCTAAAACTATAGGAGTGAAAGGTGACTGAAAAATAAAAAAAGAAATTGTCTCGTTATGATTACCAGAGACAGTGAGGGTTAAAGGTAGCGTCTCACGCTGAATCCTGGGGAGAGAACTACCGTCCAAAGCGAACAGGGCCGTGGGATCCTCTAACTCCTTAAGAGGAATATAATGTTCCCGAGCCCAGGTCTCGTCCATAAAACAGCCCTCCGCCCCAGAGTCTATCAAAGCACTGCAGGTAGCTGACGAGCCGGTCCAGCGGAGATGGATCGAAAAGGTAGTGCAAGATCTTGAAGGAGAGACCAGAGTAGTAGCGCTCACCAGTACCTCTCCTCTTACTGGTGAGCTCTGGCTTTTACTGGTCAAGAGGTAACAAAATGAGTAGCAGAACCGCAATAGAGACGAGGCGGTTAGTGATTCTCCGCTCCTTCTCCTTAGCTGAAATGCGGATGCCCCCCAGCTGCATGGGCTCCAAATCCAAGCTGGCGGAGGAAGATGGTAGTGATGCGGAGAGGGGAGCAACGGAGAACGCGGACTCCTTTCCACGAACTCGGCGACGAAGGTCGAACCGTCTCTCAATGCGAATAGCGAGTTCAATCAAGGAATCCAAACTGGAAGGAACCTCTCGAGAGAGAATCTCATCCTTAACCTCCGCGCAGAGACCCTCCAGAAAACGGGCGAGTAAAGCCGGCTCGTTCCAGTCACAGGAGGCAGCAAGAGTCCGAAACTCAATGGAGTAATCTGTAATGGATCGCTTAACCTGACATAATGAAGACAAGACCCGGAAAGCTTCTTCACCAAAAACAGAACGGTCAAAAACCCATATCATTTCCTCCTTAAAGTCCTGATATCAGTTAGTTCATTCAGCCTCCGCCTCCCAGATTGCCGTTCCCCACTCCCGAGCCCGTCCAGAAAGGAGAGATATCACGTAGGCGATACGAGCTCTGCTCTGGGAGTAAGTGGTGGGCTGGATAGAAAAAACAACGTCACACTGAGTGAGAAACGAGCGGCATTCTGTGGGCTCACCAGCGTAGCACGGCGGGTTATTGATTCTGGGTTCAGGAGACTCGGGAGCCCTGGAGGCGACCGGTGGATCGAGGCGAAGATGATGTATCTGTCTTGAGAGATCGGAGACTTGAGCAGCTAGGGTCTCAACGGCATGTCGAGCAGCAGATAACTCTTCCTCGTGTCTGCCTAACATCGCTCCCTGGATCTCGACGGCTGACTGGAACGGATCCGGAGTCGCTGGGTCCATATTGGTCTGATTCTTCTGTTGTGCAGGTAAGTGAAAGAACAGGAACAAGACATAACATGACAAGACATGACACTGTCGCACAACTCTGAACAGAATCCAATGACGTCCAGGCTGTAATGCGATTGGTTATCAGGGCACACGTAATCCAAGTTAGTCATTACACTTTTTACAATAGTAGAGCCATGGACCCTCTTATCTCCTAATAATAAGTTGTTGGCTGCATCTGAAATAGCATACTTCCCTACTTTATAGTAGGCGAAAAACAACATGTGACAAAAGAGCATGTCCGAATTCACAGTACTCATAAAAGAGTAGTCAAAAAGTACCCGGATGACCTAATATTTCCGGCAAGATTCTGGACTGTGCATATGATGGACACTTTACCATCCCCTGAGGCCACGGGTAAGGATTTGTGAATGGCAGTGAATAGGTTACATGATAATGACAACATGGTGTAGTACACCCATATTATACTCATACTACACACACTCATACTATATAGAACGCACTTCTTAGTGTTGTGAAGTAAATACTTACTCAAGATAAGCACCTACTCAAGAGAGTATGCGATTTCGGACACAGTCCATCTCTGCTTTTATCAGCACTGCTTCCGCGTCACAATTTGTGTGTGCCATCGAAGTACCGCGAGTGCAAGACGAGACCAGCCGCCTGCGCGCACAGGAAGCCGCCTGTGACCCCATGAGACCCCAAATTCAGTTCTCTTTTGCAGCTTATTGCGCTTAAATGGTCAAATACACACAATTGTGTCAAAATGTCCATTGTGCGGAGTATTCATATAAACAGTTGGTTATGTCTTAAAGCTACATTATGTAAAAAAAAAAATTCGCCGCTAGGGGTCGCTAACCTCTTACAATAACAAAGGTGTAGGTTGATGACGCAGTGATAAGCGGAATGATGGGACTTGCTGTCATGCTGATGGATCTAATAATGTTTATGGATGAGTGACAACATTCATGTGACAACATTCGGCATCTTGAAAACGCCACACTGCTATTGATCCTCGTTTTAGTTCTCCTTTTGTCCCAAAGTCTGCTTGCCATGGTCCATAATGTTTGAACGAAACAACAAATGTTGTTGAAAACGAAACAACAGCGTGAGCGTGCCGCTAGACGTTACGCACTACGCAGTTGTCCACGTCTGTCGCCATGGTTACTATGGCAGTAACGCAGATATTACGTCATTGACAGGTGTAACCCAAGGTAAAATTCCATGATCCCATTTTTCCCAGTCACCTGAACACACCCTTCATTCAAATTTTTGTGCAGGAGTCACATGGTAGTCTCAGTGATCGCTTTCAACCAATCATAGCACTTAAGCGCGTTTTTAGATATCTGCGGGAATTGGTGAGTCTGTTTGTTGCTGTGTCCGGTAGCATGTTGCTATTAGCATTGGCATCCCTATGTATTTTAATGGGATTCTCCGCTAGCTTAATGCTAATGGCATTAGTCATGCTATCTATTATAGTGAAGGTTTCCGCTGGCTTAATGCTAACAGCATTAGCCATCTGAATGTATTTCTATGGGCTGTGGTGGCTGGTAGTACTAGTTTCCCATTTGCTCCTGTGGAGTTCTATTGGGTTCAATGAATTATAATGTAAACCTAGCACTTTGTTTCAATGCTATGGTTTTAAGTATTTAAATGGTTTATTTACATACTGAATGACAAGATTATCAATTGTATTGAATGGAATGTTGTAAATAATCCTAATAAGTATGGATGTTTATTTACATGCATTTGAGTATTTTTGTACAATTTTGTTATTGTCATTTAACATATTTATGACAATTACTTATGCAGTATTTTGAATACTATTATGTACACATAAGATATAGAATATAAAACTAGGTAGTAGAATTATATTATGAGTAGTGACTAAATCATGGGTCCTGTTTATTTAATACAGGCCAGGTGCGACCAGTTGCGGGCCAGTTGATGGCGAGCCATTATTACCTGGAACAGAACCTGCCCCAGTAACATCATCGCCCTTGTGGGGTTGGTAGGAGGCTGTTGCAGTCTTCTCACCTCCTTCACTCTCATTCACACACACACACACACACGCACACGCACACGCACACGCCCACGCACACACACACACACACACACACACACACACACACACACACATACACACAGCCATACATTAAGCTCTGGCTCATGGACTATTTGCATCTCACAGACCATTCTTGTTGGGATTCATCTCTCCTGGAAAAAAGATATAGTCATGTAGTGTGTTGTGGACTCCTTTTAATCTGAGTATTCTCCAGTTTTCTTATTTATATTTTGTATAAATTTTGTATAAAACTCAGTTATATTTTGTTTTGTTTTCCTATGAACCTTTCTGCAGATTGGAAATATTTTGGGTATTCTCATTGTTGTTTTGTCTTTGTGTTTCACTGAATACATGGTACCAACACCAAATCGAAATTATCCGTTTCCGTGTTATTTACCCTTTCAACACCTCCCTGAGACGAACTCTTATCTTCTGTAGCCCAATCATTATTTACCCCTTCTATAGCCATATTTATTTGCTATATATACCACATATACCCGTATATGTTACACAGGCAACAAGTGAACAGGGACGGCACTTTTTAAAATTGTGAATTTCTCTGAATTTACAAATTCTTGGAAACATTTAGGATAATGGAAGTACACCATTGAAAGAAATATATAACACTGTGCAAGTGGTTTTTGGATATTTTGATACAAAATTCTTACATGTACCTTTAAATGGTGGTAAACAGATGTGTGTCAGTTTTTAAACAAGACAAGTTTTCAGAGAGACTGAAAATAAAAGAGGACAAAGTGTCAACTACATTGAATGTCCTGATTTTGCAGAGTTAGATGCTTTCCTGGGTTCATTTTTTTGATCATTGAACAACATTCCTGTCTGAAAATGTAATCCTAACCATATAAACTTAACCTTACCCTTAAGTTATCCCTAAAATCAGAGGGAAAAGATAAGTGAATAACACTAATGCCGAAGCACCTAATCCTGGTTGTAAGCTAAACTTAAAATAAATTGTAAACATGTCCCTTAGATCTGTTTGGTTGATTGGAATGTTGTTCCAGGATCAACAAAGATGTGAAATCAGGTTCTGCTTATCGCATACGGAAGAAAGCACGTAGAAAATTATGCTTTTGTTACTGTTTTGATCACTGTAATCTGAATAAAAGCTTCAGTGAGCGAGATCTTCTGGTGTGTTATCACTAAGACATTACAATGTTTCATTTTATGTAAAACACAACACAACACTGCAAATGACAATGTACAGTATAGGCCTTTGATTTTTACTTTTTTGAAAAGGATGAATGATGAACAGCCTATAAGAACGACAGTGTGACGACCAAATATTCATTCATAATTCAGTTTACTCAAAACAAAGCAATTCATCTTTTGAAAATTATAACTGTGGTATCTCAAGTTTAACCTTTATTGGCCACAACCAAGACATATTAAGCAATTGTAATACGCATAAATGTTTCACATTGTCGGTAAATATTTAAACTCTGTAACAAGACATTTTTTTTCAACATCAGAAGTTCTCAAAATTCCACATATGTAATGACAAGGATGCTGAAAATGATTTTAATAGGCAAAACTGTTACCCAATATTAGCAGTGGGCGTTTATTGAATACATAGTCTTGAATGAGGCACGCCCATCAAAACTTAGGGGCCTATTTTAACAATCTAAGCGCATGGTCTAAAGGCAGGCGCAAGTGCACTTAGGGTGTGTCCGAATCCACTTTTGCTAGTTTAACGATGGGAAAAATGGTCGGCGCGCCCGGCGCATGGTCTAAAAGGGTTGTCCCTATTCTCTTAATAAATAATGGGTGTGTTTTGGACGTAATGTGCAATAAACAAATCAATCAGAATCTCATCTCCCATTCCCTTTAAAAGCCAGTTGCGCTCGCACCAAAGCGGATTCGGTATTTAGGCTACATGGCGGAATTTGATAGTGGAAAGACTGAATGCTTCTCCAGAGAGGAAACGGATCTTCTCGTGCGCGAGGTTAAAGTGCGCAAGCAGACCATCTCCTTTCATTTTTAATATTTGGCATGTTTGTATGCTGCTGCGCGTCCCAGTGTTTGTAATAAGCAGAGTGTACGTGTGATGTGGACCCGCCTATAGACTCATATTACTAACGTGCTCTTTAAATAACATATATATATATATATATATATATATATATATATATATTGCGCCATTGACTTTAGATCAGGTTTCAGTTGGTCATGGTGCAGTCTATTTCAGTTGCCAATAGCTACGTGCCAACAATGCGCCTGAAAATACCTCATTTTCAGACCAGCGCGCCCATTGGCGAAAAGATTGGCGCAAATGCATTTGCTATTTAAACAGCGTGGCACTGGATGTAAAAAAAGATAACTGTATCAGGCTGAAACTAGCAAAAAACACTTGCGGCCGCATTGCGCCGTGCATGTGTAGCCTATTATAGGGCCCTTAGTATTCGAAAGAGAGGGTCACAACAAGATAGAAAAATAGCTTAGGCCTACTACATTTAATATTAATAATTTGATCTTTGTTCTGTTGTATTTTTTGCTTCTTTGTTATTTTTAATAGTTGAAATAAAATAAAACCTGAAAAACCTGTGATATCGTTAGTGAAATAAGATTGTGGTCTTATGAGTCAAGTAACGTCTGGCATGCCTCTTTGACTCTTCACCCCGACAATCTGTTTGGCCTAAAACACTGAGTTCGTTGTCATCCTGTTTGAAATGTTGACTTGACTACAAACGCTGAGGTTTTTTGTTTCTGAGTTCTCTCCATATATTTATGATTCTTTGCACAGTACAGTATAAAGTCATATTGTAACCTTATTTTTAGACTAATCATCTCAGAAACATTTATTCCATAAAACAGTAACAGAAATTGCAGTGGAGGGAACACTTTTGGAGTTTCTTTTAAGTATTCATAATGGCATATTAGCCGTTGGAGCTGTCTGAGGGCAACAAAGGCTATCCTGCATGGTCCAAGCCAACAGAAGATCTACTGTGGCACAAATCACACAACATTTTAATGATGGTTATGGGAGGAATGTGTCACAACAACACACAGTGCATCACACTCTGTGTTCATCTCGGTTGGTTCCTGCTAGCGAGCTGTTTCAGGACACAGAGGTAGCGTCACCTGTCTTCCTCATAGGCAAATAGCTTGGCGTGTAGCCACTACACGTGACTCAGACAGTGGTTTATGCTTAAGAGTGTCTGTGAACACCATAACATGGCATGACATGTGCATAATTTGTCAAATGATCAACTCATAATCTTCACTGAAACCACAACATTTGTGGGTTACCTGTTTAACTTGTTTGACTTTATCATTTCCTTGTTCTAGTTTTTCAAATTACACAAACCTTTTTTTTTACATTTATCTGGCACCTCCATCACACTGTCTCTCCTAAAAACTTCCTTAAAACATCATAAACCAGGGTTCTTCAAATCCAGTTTGAAGAAACTTGTCATACATCATTATTAAGGTACACCAGATACTTGAATTCTAACATACACAAAAGCTGAGTTTAATACAAAACTGAGTTTGCTAGTGTAAGGCCCGGCTGGATCGGTCCAAAGAAGGTTTTCTGGTCAGCGGGTGAAGGTCTCTGCGTGTTCCTGTCTTTCCGCGTGGCAAAGTAGATTAAATTAAATACATTTTCTCATATGTATCAACTCGTTATTTCATTTTACTCCATAAATGAAAAAGATTTAATGATATATCTACATCATTAAGTGTGTGCGAATGTTTGACTATTCTTTTTAACTCTTTACTGAAAATAATGTCAGAGTCGATTAGAATAACATCAAATGTTTACAATTCATTATGTTAGGTAAATGCATTATGCCAGTTGCATAATCAGTTCAAAGATAATACAGGTCCTTCTAAGAAAATTAGCATATTGTGATAAAGTTCATTATTTTCCATAATGGAATGATAAAAATTAAACTTTCATATATTTTAGATTCATTGCACAGCAACTGAAATATTTCAGGTCTTTTATTGTTTTAATACTGATGATTTTGGCATACAGCTCATGAAAACCCAAAATTCCTATCTCAAAAAATTAGCATATTTCATCCGACCAATAAAAGAAGTGTTTTTAATACAAAAAAAGTCAACCTTCAAATAATTATGTTCAGTTATGCACTCAATACTTGGTCGGGAATCCTTTTGCAGAAATGACTGCTTCAATGCGGCGTGGCATGGAGGCAATCAGCCTGTGGCACTGCTGAGGTGTTATGGAGGCCCAGGATGCTTCGATAGCGGCCTTAAGCTCATCCAGAGTGTTGGGTCTTGCGTCTCTCCACTTTCTCTTCTCAATATCCCACAGATTCTCTATGGGGTTCAGGTCAGGAGAGTTGGCAGGCTAATTGAGCACAGTAATACCATGGTCAGTAAACCATTTACCAGTGGTTTTGGCACTGTGAGCAGGTGCCAGGTCGTGCTGAAAAATGAAATCTTCATCTCCATGAAGCTTTTCAGCAGATGGAAGCATGAAGTGCTCCAAAATCTCCTGATAGCTAGCTGCATTGACCCTCCCCTTGATAAAACACAGTGGACCAACACCAGCAGCTGACATGGCACCCTAGATCATCACTGACTGTGGGTACTTGACATTGGACTTCAGGCATTTTGGCATTTCCTTCTCCCCAGTCTTCCTCCAGACTCTGGCACCTTGATTTCCGAATGACATGCAAAATTTGCTTTCATCCGAAAAAAGTACTTTGGACCACTGAGCAACAGTCCAGTGCAGGTTCTCTGTAGCCCAGGTCAGGCACTTCTGCCGCTGTTTCGGGTTCAAAAGTGGCTTGACCTGGGGAATGCGGCACCTGTAGCCCATTTCCTGCACACGCCTGTGCACGGTGGCTCTGGATGTTTCTACTCCAGACTCAGTCCACTGCTTCCGCAGGTCCCCCAAGGTCTGGAATCGGTCCTTCTCCACAATCTTCCTCAGGGTCCGGTCACCTCTTCTCGTTGTGCAGCGTTTTTTGCTACACTTTTTCCTTCCCACAGACTTCCCACTGAGGTGCCCTGATACAGCACTCTGGGAACAGCCTATTTGTTCAGAAATTTCTTTCTGTCTTACCCTCTTGCTTGAGGGTGTCAATGATGGCCTTCTGGACAGCAGTCAGGTCGGCAGTCTTTCCCATGATTGCGGTTTTGAGTAATGAAACAGGCTGGGAGTTTTTAAAAGCCTCAGGAATCTTTTGCAGGTGTTTAGAGTTAATTAGTTGATTCAGATGAATAGGAATTTGGGGTTTTCATGAGCTGTATGCCAAAATCATCAGTATTAAAACAATAAAAGACCTGAAATATTTCAGTTGGTGTGCAATGAATCTAAAATATATGAAAGTTTAATTTTTATCATTCCATTATGGAAAATAATTAACTTTATCACAATATGCTAATTTTTTGAGAAGCACCTGTAGATACAAACATCAAATGCTCTAGAATAAAGAGAGAAAATGTAATACCTTGACAACTACATGATGTGAAGTGTTTTGATGCACTTTGCATCACGGGCTAATCTGGTTACAGGAAACGCCCCGAGCTCTAGTTGCGTTTCATTATATAGACAGACCTCATTTCAAATGTAAACATGAGTTCACAGTTGGAATTCACATTAATCACCGTCCCAGACTTACTGGGGGCAGAAGTTGATTTACATGGAACCATTTGCTAACAATGGGAATTTGAATTGAGTTTACACCTTCTGAGAGCATGAGGCCATTTGCCTGGAAGACACACCCTCCTATGTATGAGAATTATTTCTAAACTCTTAAATACCTTATTACCTTCTGGTTTACTTATTTGAGAATGAGACCTTTGTAGCAGTTGCACTGAGACATTTCAAATGATATCAAACATTGTTGAAAATTATACTAAAGCAAAATCTTGATTGGTTATTACTAGTTATAATAAAATATTAAAAAATGCCCGTGGAGGTTGAGTCGTCCTACAGCCAGTCCCCGCCAACTACTCATTGGCTGCAGCATCTTTTTTGTTTCTTTTTTTGAAGTTCTACAAAGATATCGTAGGCGTGAATTTAGATATTTAGAATTTAGATAAGTTCATTTTCATTCCTTGATTCGTTTTGTTGACATGGCTGGTGTACCGGAACCCCAACACACCACTAAAAAGCAAAAAGGTCTCTTCAGGTACCGGGAGGAGTGGGTGGGGAAGTATCCATAGTAGCCAACCCCAACCCAATTTTGTCACACCTCAGATCTATCTTTTTTTTTTTAATGATGTTTCTTTTATTAGTGGTATGTTGAGAAATCACGGGCCGTCTGATTTTCCAACCACCCAAACAACAATCAGAAAGTTTAAACATTTTGAAATTTAATAGCAGGTCTGTCTCTGCTTTATAATTTGCATCATCGATTTGTGACTGTAGTCATTCATATATATATTACAGTGTTTTCCCATGAGTTGGTAGAGTGTTGTGAATAGCGTATGCTATGTGTGTATCTGTTAGATTGTCATCATTGGATCAGCTTTACCATCCTAAGTGTGAAGCTATCCAGATCTGTTAGTGTGAAGATAGCATTTCACACCCTCCTTGTAAATTTATTTTTCTGATCAGATTAAATTTTAGTTGGTGCACCCCAGTCAAGGATGATTTGGTTTGCTATTACCTGTGCCACACTTCTAGCCGTGTTTTTGTAAAGGCAAAAAATAAAAGCACATCCCCTCCCCTTTTGGCACTGGGTAGAAGGCCAATGAAATCGAATTGTAAGGATTAATGTCACTTTTAATTAATGTCACGCGATTACAATTTAATGTATATTATAATTTGAGTTATTTAATACAATTATATTATCTTAAAAAGAATATAAATTAAATAATATTATTTCTGGTTTCTGGAACAATTTTAGTTGTCAAACTGTTCGTTTTGCTTTTTGATTTGGCCCTGCAGTCGCAGTTGTACTGGCACGTGCATTGTATGTACAACAACGGTGAAAGCCAATGAGGAACTCCGCTGTTGTGAACACCCAATGAACCACAAGCAGATGCTAAACGCACGGCCAAATCTCTGCTCGTTCTCATGTCAATATATTTGAATATGAAAAGGTTTTTTTCTCGCCAGTTTTTGTTCATCAAACAGAGGTAATTGGCTAATATCTTAGACTGTCAGATTTACCCTTACCCAATCAAAGTCATTTTGATAGCCCCCATGGAATTGCATACATGTCACGGGTGACAAAAACGCTTAGCGAGCGGAACCCCTTGATGAGTCACGAGTTTCCCGAGGGAACGATTTGTGTGCAACACCTCCCACTCCGGTTCCGGGGGTGCTTCTCAATATCCCTCCTCGTCTCCTCGCTCCTCCGTCCTCCATCCTATGACCCGGAAACCAATCAAGCACAGCCATCTTGAAGGACATCTCAATTCTCTAATTGCACCGCGAGGAGTCGAGGAACGAGGAGTGAGGAGGCTTTCAGAGGAGTCATGAGCGAGGATACACAGGTGTACCCTTTGCGGAAGAGTTTTATCTATGGGAGGCCGTATGAGACGAAACCCATTGAAACACTTGCACGTTCAAATTAAACTTGCACAGACATGTGAAACACCTGCGATACACACTGAAACACCTGCGATACACACTGAAACTCTTGTGATACACACTGAAACTCTTGCGATACACACTGAAACACCTGCGATACACACTGAAACTCTTGCGATACACATTGAAACTCTTGCGATACACACTGAAACACCTGCGATACACACTGAAACTCTTGCGATACACATTGAAACTCTTGCGATACACACTGAAACTCTTGCGATACACATTGAAACTCTTGCGATACACACTGAAACACTT
The DNA here is from genome assembly GCA_026230005.1 of Gila orcuttii. NCBI lineage: Eukaryota > Metazoa > Chordata > Actinopteri > Cypriniformes > Leuciscidae > Gila > Gila orcuttii. Next base: position 42,072,245 of record JAPDVR010000012.1, read on the forward strand.
GCGATACACACTGAAACTCTTGCGATACACACTGAAACTCTTGCAATACACACTGAAACACTTGCGATACACACTGAAACACTTGCGATACACACTGAAACTCTTGCGATACACACTGAAACTCTTGCGATACACATTGAAACTCTTGCGATACACACTGAAACTCTTGCGATACACACTGAAACTAGCGATACACATTTTATATAAAATATTTATAGCTTATCATGCTTTTATCATACTTCTACGTTCAAAACGCTGAAGCAAATAGTATAGCAGGACATTCTATTGCTTAATGTGAAAAACCATTAACGTGACTTAATGAGACATTATTAAAAATTAAAAGATCAAATTCTGCACACACCTTATTAATAAAGTACATAAAAGCAGATGAGCCCAGAATATGAACGCACCGCATGAATTACACGTTGTGTTTTCCTAAAATTAAGCCCTTGATTCAGGGAACAGGGAAATATTTTACCACTCCAAACGCCATCTTCATTAAAAAAATATTATTTTGTTTATTAAACGCAAATTTTTTTATTTCAAAAGCATTTCTCAATTCAGTTTATATTTCCAATAAACGAAACTCAGAGCCATTCCCCCGCCTATAAGCGGTGATTTAGGCTAAATAAATAAGTTAAATAAAAATATTAAAAAGCACATATTAATAATAATATAAACAAATACAACACTTAGCCTATAAATGCCGAATGCTGGTTTTAGTTTTGCTTCAAATAAATAAAGTAGTTTAGGCTTTAAAATAAATATTGTTTGTGGACTAATTAATGCCATGTATAATGTAGGCTATGTTTATTTTATATGCTACTATATTTTTCATTTTTGTTTTGCATTGAATGCAAGTTTCAATGTGTATCGCAAGAGTTTCAATGTGTATCGCAAGAGTTTCAGTGTGTATCGCAATAGTTTCAATGTGTATCGCAAGTGTTTCAGTGTGTATCGCAAGAGTTTCAGTGTGTATCGCAAGAGTTTCAGTGTGTATCGCAATAGTTTCAATGTGTATCGCAAGTGTTTCAGTGTGTATCGCAAGAGTTTCAGTGTGTATCGCAAGAGTTTCAGTGTGTATCGCAAGTGTTTCAGTGTGTATCGCAAGAGTTTCAATGTGTATCGCAAGAGTTTCAGTGTGTATCGCAATAGTTTCAATGTGTATCGCAAGTGTTTCAGTGTGTATCGCAAGAGTTTCAGTGTGTATCGCAAGAGTTTCAATGTGTATCGCAAGAGTTTCAGTGTGTATCGCAAGTGTTTCAGTGTGTATCGCAAGTGTTTCATTGTGTATCGCAAGTGTTTCAGTGTGTATCGCAAGTGTTTCAGTGTGTATCGCAAGTGTTTCAGTGTGTATCGCAAGTGTTTCAGTGTGTATCGCAAGTGTTTCAGTGTGTATCGCAAGTGTTTCAGTGTGTATCGCAAGTGTTTCAGTGTGTATCGCAAGAGTTTCAGTGTGTCTCGCAAGAGTTTCAGTGTGTATCGCAAGAGTTTCAGTGTGTATCGCAAGAGTTTCAGTGTGTATCGCAAGAGTTTCAGTGTGTATCGCAAGTGTTTCAGTGTGTATCGCAAGAGTTTCAATGTGTATCGCAAGAGTTTCAGTGTGTATCGCAATAGTTTCAATGTGTATCGCAAGTGTTTCAGTGTGTATCGCAAGAGTTTCAGTGTGTATCGCAAGAGTTTCAATGTGTATCGCAAGAGTTTCAGTGTGTATCGCAAGAGTTTCAGTGTGTATCGCAAGTGTTTCAGTGTGTATCGCAAGTGTTTCAGTGTGTATCGCAAGTGTTTCAGTGTGTATCGCAAGTGTTTCAGTGTGTATCGCAAGTGTTTCAGTGTGTATCGCAAGAGTTTCAGTGTGTATCGCAAGTGTTTCAGTGTGTATCGCAAGAGTTACAGTGTGTATCGCAAGTGTTTCAGTGTGTATCGCAAGAGTTTCAATGTGTATCGCAAGAGTTTCAATGTGTATCGCAAGAGTTTCAATGTGTATCGCAAGAGTTTCAGTGTGTATCGCAAGTGTTTCAGTGTGTATCGCAGGTGTTTCAGTGTGTATTGCAGGTGTTTCACATGTCTATGCAAGTCTAATTTGAACGTGCAAGTGTTTCAATGGGTTTCGTCTCATACGGCCTCCCATATTTATCGACTAAACATGACGCACGTATCAATTCTCCTCCCCCTTCACATCTGTCACAATCATTTGAATTTATATACTTTACTTTTGTAGTTTACATAAACCACACAACTCACATATTTCAACAAGGTATCTTGCTTTATTATTATTTATTATGAATTTCTTAAATAAACAAACTTTAACAACATAAGGGCAGATCCTTTGAGCACTGCTGATGACGCAGTGAAGTGACGCTCGAGTGATCAAGTATTCCAATGTATAAAAAAGCTTTCATTCAATTCCTCCGTCCTCATTTTTTTTTCCTTGCAGCCTTCCCTCGCGTCCTACAAGGGGTGGAGCTGAGATGCGAGGAAAGGAAACGAGGATGCACAAATAAGAAATGAGAAGCACCCCGGGTGTGGCAGAATCATTGCCCGGCCTGATTAGCGCTAATGCACTACAGGTGCGAGAGAGAGAGGAGCGGCGTTTACACGGGCTGTTTGCTTCATAAGCCATAGATAAAGGGGCTATTGAGAGGAGCGTCTGGGTCGAGGTTGGTCCGTCGTTGGTCCATTGTTGGTCCATTGTTGGTCCATTGTTGGTCCATTGTTGGTCCATTGTTGGTCCATTGTTGGTCCATTGTTGGTCCATTGTTGGTCCCGTGCTGTTCTGTGGTTCTGGGTTTCTCGGAGCAGTGGTGGTCACAAGCTTATTCTGGGAAATTGTCTGGGTGTGGAAGCCGCCCATTGAAGTTGCTGGATCAGAGTGATCGTCTGTGGGAAATCTGCTGGACTGGGTTGTCGATTGAACCTGCACTGGGAAGAGACAGAGAAAGATAAGTGAATTGATTTCATCTCACGAATATTCACACAGCTTAAATAGGACGCAGTGAGTGTGGATCTGATTGTTGGAGAAGCTATGCGTTTCAGAGTGTGTTGAGGAGGAACTGAAGATTTAATATCCCCCACGTGAGTGTAACAAACGGATTGAGGCCTCTGAACAGCCCTATCGTGTGAGTGAATTGCAGTGCTTTTGCCTTATTGATACACATTGATTTATGGCTGTGGAATTGAAGTGAACACGAGTGTGGTGTGCTTTTGCTGAGAAGTGGCCCCAACCCATGCTTGCACGTTTGTGGAAAGTTGTTACTATATCTGTTCTCCATCAGAGGTCTAGAGTGATACAGCTGAGCTGAAAAGCAGCCTGTACTGTGAAGATCCTTACCTGTTCTCCTTACTGTCTGAGTCTGGAAGTATGCAGCATCGCTGGTGAAGTAAGCTTTTAAACCACTGTCTCACTATTGTGAACCGAAGAAAATACTTTGTATTGTGAAGATCCTTACCTGTTCTCCTTACTGTCTGAGTCTGGAAGCATGCAGCATTGCTGGTGAAGTAAGCTTTTAAACCACTGCTTCACTACTGTGAACCAAAGAGAGTACTTTGTACTGTGAAGATCCTTACCTGTTCTCCTCACTGTCTGGAGTCAGGGGCGGTTGGTCATACGAGTCCGCCCCGACCTGTGACATACACTTGAACTTAATTTAATCGTTTTACTTCAATAGAGGTTTTGGCCACTATTATAGGTATGAGTGGACCAACTATACTTCTCTTATAAAAGTTTGGATTGGCCAACCCGTGCTTTCTCACGTACACTTATCTAAAGTAACTTTAAATTAAGACAGAGGTAATTAGACACACCCAGATTTTGGTTGATCAAACAGCATTTCGCTGTCCTAAATGGAACTAACTTGCCTTCTGCAAACCAAGTACACTTGAATTGATGTCAAATATTAGTCGTCACTAATCTGACGCAGAATTGCGGGAATATACGAATCCGATAATCTACTAGGGAGAACAATCTTAAAGTCAGTCAGAATAATTCAAAAGTAACAATTTTTAAATTTGCGTTCTCTGAGTGGGTTTAGCTATGTGCTCTGCACTCTCAGAGACATTAAAGGGTCAGTTCACCCAAAAATGATAATTCTGTCAGTATTTACTCACCCTCATGTTGTTCCAACCTCATAAGACATTCGTTCATCTTTGGAACACGAATTAAGATATTTTTTATTAAATCTGAGAGCTGGATCACTCCTCCATAGGCTTCTTCAGGGATTGAAACCTGCCAGCCCCGAAAAGTTATTAAAGATATCGTTAAAATAGTCCAGGTGACTACAGTGGCTCAATCTTAAGTTTATCAAACGACGAGAATACTTTTTGTGCGCAAAAAAACAACAAAAATAACGACTTTATTTCAACTATTCATTTCCTTCTCTGTGGGCCTCGAGTCAGTTAATGTAGTGTGATCGCGTAGAGCTACATCACACGTAGGCTCACTATTGGCCGACGCTTGTCATGTGTGTGATGCATGTGACGTACAACAACAGAAGCTTACGCTATTATACTAGTGAACTGACTCGAGGCCTACAGAGAAGGAAATGAATAGTTGAAATAAAGGCTACTTCCAGGTCGCACGTTAATGATTCATGGCTGTCGCCGGTCAATAGGACTGCCGTGATTTGATTGTGATTTCAGACAGCGGTCACGCCTGAGGCGTTCCCCTTAGTGTCAGGGACAGGGCCAGCCCGAGGCATAAGCGAACTAAGCGGCTGCTTGGGGCAACAGAGTGTTTTTTAGTTTTTTTTTACATATTAAATAACTTAACCCTTTACCTGTCACCCCCCCCTTTTGATAATTGACATTAAAATGCACTATACAAACTTAAATGGTTGTAATTCAAGAATGCTTTGGAATATAGACCTAAGTTTGGTCTTGTTTTAAAGAAAACAATCAGCAGATTATTACTGAAGTGAAAGCACTTCAAAAAATTAAAGTATGAAAAAGTTATGGAAGTTATAATTTACAGTAAATCAAATATACTTTATTAATATTTTTTTTTAATATAAAATAAATATTTTACAAAATATTTTTTACTATAAAATTACTATAAAATGAAAGCTATATATCTAACCAAGTTGTGTTCCAAATTTAAAGTTGATATCACAAAAATTGAAGTTCCCATGAAATTTTGTTTAGGCGTTATACCAAAAATAGCCACCGGGTGCCATTGAATTCCATTGAATTTAATTGTATGCATTCTGCCATAACAAATTAATAAATTTCTATCCAAATATCACTTCGGTCACTAAATATGGAACCTTGAGACTCAGACCTTTCTGACAATATGTGTTTTGTCAAGATTAGAAAAGGTTTTGATAATAAATTATGAAAGATGATGCCCAAAAGGGGAGGGGCCTAATAAAAAATACCGTTTCTATGGTAACGCAACGTCCAATTTCAAAACGGTTTTCACAGGATGAATTCTGAGTTCCTAAGCTTTCAAATGATACCTAATTTATGATAACTACTAAAATATGTGATATAATAATAATAAAAAAATTATATATATAAATATATTATACTTTTTAGAGGACTTCTTACTTTACTTTTTAAAATATATAATTTTATCTTTTTTTAATTGACAAATACTAGATTATGTCTTATTATGAACTTATAGCACTAAAAACCAGTTTCAATTATTAAAAGTGTGTGCGTCGACTTTTTGTGACAAAGGTCAGAAACTCCTGTAATGACCTTGATTTTTTGAGGCGCACTCTTGTCATAAATTCATATATTACTGTTCATTCATAATTTGTAAGAATAAAAAAAAAGTCTTAGACCTTTCCAACGATATATAGTTTGTCATGATTAAATTAGGACTTAATAGTAATATAGTGAAGTAAATTTAGGTTGCCCGTATACGGGCAGGTGACAGTGACATAAATGAATGAATGAAGTCAAGGGCGCCTTGCAAACATGATAATCATCTTTTCGTCTTCAGTGACTGTTCTGTCTATAGACCCCTTTTCAGTTGGTAAACATGGTGACGTTTTTCTGTGGGCGGAGCTTAGGTGGTTGCAGAACGATCCCTCTGGCCGCTTCCCTAACGTTAGTTTGCAAGTTTTGTTAGCTTGTTTTTTAACAGTGACTGGAGAAAATCCGTTTTTATCTAAATGTGCAAGGTCACTCACTGTCCAGGACCGCGATTGTTATTTGCAAAAGTTAATTTTAACAGACGGAACCATATTGGCTGACCCATACACGCTCAGGCAATGGATGGACGATCTGACAGTATTAACGTTAATGCTAGGCTCAGTCCTACACCTATTCGATAGAGAAACCGAGCGTAAAGACAAACTGAGGGCATATAAATCTTTAGATGCCTATAACTATGTGCTGAATGGTCATGTACAAGACTTGTGTGGTACGATCTGCAGTTCTGCCTAGCCAGCCCCAAGAAGACGACAATGTAAAGAGTGAGTGACATTACGGTGCAATTTTAATGATGTGAATATTTTCTAGAAATAAAAATTCCAGATACAGCATTTTCATTGATTCTAGCACCCAACAACACAACAAGATGACATTTAATAATAATAATAATAATTTAAGCTCCTTATTTTGTAGCCGAATCTGTGCTGGTTTGTATTGGCCGCCTGCAGTTTTCCCTTTGATTTGCCTCCAGCTAGCGCCGTGACGTAACTGTGACGTCGGCTCGAAATTGGTCTATAAGCGCTTGAAAAGCAGGTATGCTAATTATGAAATGTACTGAGAAGGCTGAGTGCTTTCAGAAGTGTGCAGACCCGTGCTCAAGATATTTGATGCCGGGTGACACACACACGAACTGTGTGTTTTACGTCTAGAAAGGAAGAGCGCGCACAGGCAGATCTGGGGAAGTCCCTTGTGCAAATTGTGAGCGTTTTTCTTTGAGAACGCTCCACTCTCGTCTGGCCCTCTTCTCGAGAGAAGAGGGTTCGGCGTCTGGACGTAGCGGCTCAGGTCCCGCTCGTGCTGTAAAAAAAAAAAAAAGGAGAGCAGCGACGTGTGTTATGGGGTTCCCAGATGGAGCTCGCTGATCGCTTTCAGAGGGGTGTAGGCTAATCCTCTCAGACGATTCGGCGGCTGACGAGGGTGAGCTGCAGGTGGATGATGAAAGTTTTTCTACAAAAAAAGATAACTTAGTCCGGTAGCGAGTGCTCTTCCGGACGAACAGGAGATGGCTGATGAGGGCTGTGATAATCGGATAGATCCTGAATCTTCTCAGTCACCCTGCCCCATGTATGTTGAGCATATTTGGCTTTATGGAACGCGCCGCAGGCAGGCTGCAGCTGCCATGTCTGCACATTGGGGGAAAAATCGCTCGCGATAAGAGCGGATTCTCCCCGGTCATAAACCACCAGCTCAGGTGAACCTTCCATTTCTTCCCGATCATACTGAGAAAAAGGGTTGTAAGCTATGCTGAGTCATGTTCTCCGGGATACCCCGTCTCTGGTTCACTGTCAGTTTCGCAGTCCCTCTGGTTGGATGCCTTATGTTATGTGGAAAGATAAGACCCAAAAGCGAAATGCAATAACAGTCTCTTTAATTATGTGAGAGAATTCAGTCCAACAGAAATATGTCTTCAGGTCAATAACAGAAAAACAGCCGTGAATGCTGAAGCTCCAATAACGTAGATAGCAGCAAACAGTCTGAGAATAGGATCCGGCGGGCTCTGTCCTCTGATCTCTTAGAGAATGAGCGAAAAACGACTGAATGAATGAAAAGATGAATGCTCTGGGCGTTCGTCAGGACAGAATGTAGAGCAAAAGTTAGTATCGAGCATATAGAGACAGACCTGAGCCAGGCTGGATGATAGATCGGTCTCGAACAAGACAGGACTCGGACAGGATGGATACAGTAGGTTTGGGAGAAGCCTCTTGCATGAGTAGAGTACAAAATAATCTGGCAAAGAAACAGGGAAAAGGGAAAGCAACAGGGAAAAGGGAAAGCAAGAAGTAGCACAAACAATTAGAGGGAAGAGAGAACAGGTGTGAGAGAATGAGCTTGATGAGAGTGTAACTAGAAACAGCTGAGGGTGAGTGAAGGTGCGTGAGGTCGTGTGTGTGTAACCAGAAGAGGGAGACAGAGAAGGATACCAGATTCATGACACCTTATCTAAAGGCAAGTGTCCAGAGGGTCTGGGTGCTTCTCAGTATCCCTCCTCGTCTCCTCGCTCCTCTGTCCTCCATCCTATGACCCGGAAACCAATCAAGCACAGCCATCTTGAAGGACATCTCAATTCTCTAATTGCACCGCGAGGAGTCGAGGATCGAGGAGTGAGGAGGCTTTCAGAGGAGTCATGAGCGAGGATACACAGGTGTATCCTATGCGGAAGTGTTTTATTGACTAAACGTGACGCACGTATAAATTCTCCTCCCCCTTCACATCGGTCACAATAATTTGAATTTATACTATACCCTTGCTGTTTATATAAACTACACATCTCACATATTTCAACAGGGTATCTTGCTTTATTATTATTCATTATGAATTTCTTAAATAAACAAACTTCAACAACATAAGGGCAGATCCTTTGAGCGCTGCTGATGACGCTATGAAGTGACGCTCGAGTGATCAAGTATTCCAATGTATAAAAAAAGCTTTCATTCGATTCCTCTGTCCTCACTTTCTTTCCTTGCGTCCTTCCCTCACAACCTACAGGGGGAGGAGCTGAGGCGCTAGGAAAGGAAGCGAGGAAAGGAAACGAGGATGCACAAATAAGAAATGAGAAGCACCCTCTGTCTTCGGACAGACAGGACTGAAGTGTCCAATGTAAGTGACGCCAGGTCAGGCATTTCGGGTGAGTATGTTCCCCTGAAAAGTGATTGGCTGGGGCTCCTTTGGGTTCCCTAGCCACATTCACTAGAATGAACTCCTTCTAAATTTGAAGCTGTGGTCCTAGGCCCTTGAGCAGGCCCAGGTAGGCCTTTCATTAAAGGGGTGGTAAAACACATTTTTTCGAAGGCTTGATTGTGTTTGTGGGGTGCACTGTAACATGTGTTCATGCTTCCTTTAAAAAAAAATGCATTATTTTTCAATATTTTACCTTTATTCTACACTGCTCTGTCCATCCTTGTAAAAACAGTCGGATGGTTTCCGGGTTCTATGAAGCCAGTCCCTCAAAACTACGCAATGAGCTCAGATTGGTTAGCTGGCCCAGTGTGTTGTGATTCGTTAACCACCTAGTGCACGTTTTCCAGAAACGTCACGCCCCGTACCTTTACTGGTAGTTTGTGCTTTGGTGTATTATAAACAATGGCGTCAATCGGACCCAGAGAATGTTAGTGAAGATGATCGAGCAGAACCTGTTCAAGAACGGCTGTTAAACAACGTTTCAGAAAGGTTTGTTTTTTGTTGTTGTTTTTGTCTCATTTCTTTTTAGATACGCTGTAATTAAATTGTACTAATTATTATAGTATAACAAAAAATATGCTTCATAAACAAGAATTTCATATAATCGTTCTAACAAATTATACTAACGTTACAGTCCTCAAAGGGATTTTTTTGAGTAAAGACTGCGGATCTATAGTGATCGTTACTGACTGTATGACTGGCACCATTGCTTTTGTATTTTTAGAACGATTAGCCAAATATCTGTCGCCAGAACTATTAACCCAAAACGAACACTAAACATTGGCTTTAACGTTACTACAGTAAGTTAGCCAAATCAAACACAGAACCATGTTTAGCATGCCTGTAGATAAACAATGTAGCTGCCCCTTGGATTTATTGATCAAGACGCAGAGAGTTTCAAACGGGTGTTGATTTATTATTCCTCTCAACGTGCACCATGCACCATGAACACCGTGAAAACTACAGAATAAAACAGAAGAAATGCTTCTATGTAGCTTCACAAATAATTCGCACATAAATTGTGTTCACACAATACAAATCATTTTAACTAACAACCAATATGAAATGTTTTTAAGCCTTTATGACAAATAAATATCACATGCTTTTAAATGAAATACAATATAATTGTTCACAGAGATAATATTGCTTGTATATTGATGACATGTGCAATTAACCTATAAACAAATGAAGCAAAGAGATTTTCTTTTCCCTAAAATCCCTTCTGATAATAATAAACTAGACACATTTTTCTTTCATACCTCATTCCGCTCTCCAAGGACGCTAATCAAATAGTTTCCGCCATCAGCTATCGTGCTCTCTAGCTTGACACTCTCACAGTTCGTAGGTCTTAGAAATAACATGTACAAACAATACAAAATAATAAAATCACAATGTAAACTCTTTCTTTACAAGATTAAAATGGATGAACATGATAAATAACTAACGTGTTTACAAGTTTTTTACCGTTCTTCCGACGATGCGTGAGCACCACATTGTGAAGAGAAAGTAGCAGGAAGTTTAGCGTCACCAAAAAACCAGAAGAAGAAAATTGGCGCTTTTCAAAATAAAAGCAGAACAGACAAGGTGACACTGTAGAACTACAATGTCTTAGTATTATATTTATATTTTAATATGTAGGAGAATATTAATGCGATTTATCAGACATTTACACTCCCACCAAATCCTAGTACAATGAATGAACAAATACACAGAGTAAATGAATTGTACAGGATTTCTTGACTCTAAGAAATGAATAGCCTTAAGTTAAGCTATCAGAGGTGTAACTATATAGCTTCACGCATAATAAAGCAGTGTGTGCAGTGTTGTCAATCACTTTCTTCTAGTTCTCCAGGAGGAGCACCAATTTTTTGATTGGTCTCTCAATAACTGAGGGCTTGGAGGGAGGATCTTGTTTTTTATGAGGTTTCCTCTCCCCAACTTGCACTTTAACTCTACGAACTAAGCCATCACTACTTTGAACAGTCTCAATCACTCGTCCAAGTTGCCACTGATTTCTTGGGAGGTTGTCGTCTTTAATAATGACAATATCATTCACTTCGAGATTGCGCTGAGGTGAGTGCCATTTCTGTCTTATGGATATGTTCAGCAGATACTCCTTTTTCCAGCGGCTCCAAAACTGTTCGATAAGATACTGAACTCTTCTCCACCTCTTTGTCGCATACAGGTCCTCCTTGACAAATACTCCAGGAGGAGGAAGAGCAACTTTAGATTTCATCATTATGAGGTGATTCGGTGTTATAGGCTCCAGTGCCTGAGGATCATTGATTCCATCCACTGTTAACGGGCGGCTGTTAACAATAGCCATGGCCTCATATAGCAGTGTTCTGAGGGAGGCGTCATCAAGTCGACCTGGGCATTGTGCAAAGGTGGCATTCAGCACGTTTCTAACAGTTCTGATCTGGCGTTCCCAGACACCGCCTGCGTGACTGTCAGAGGGAGCATTGAAAACAAATTCGCACTGCTTCTCAGTCAGGAAGATTTCCAGTTGCTTAGTGTCACATTGTTTAAGTGCTTCCTTGAGCTCATTCCTAGCGCCAACAAAATTAGAGCCTTGGTCACAGCGTAGTTGTTGAACAGCTCCTCTCAGGCTGATGAAGCATCTCAATGAGTTGATGAATGAGTCTGTTGACAAATCTTCGAGCATTTCAATGTGAACAGCTCTAGAGTACAGACATGTGAAAATCAAGCCGTATCTTTTGTATTCTTTGCGAGCTTTCTTTACAATGAAAGGGCCAAACAGTCCATACCGCTGCATGTGAAAGGTGCTGAGGCTTCGACGCGTTCTTTGGGAAGTTCGGCCATTTGCTGTGTCTCTGTCAGCCATCGCAGTTTCCTGCAAAACACACAAGCGTGAATCAGCTTAGCGACCAACTTGCTCCCACCAATTACCCAGAATCCATTGGCCCGAAGCTCCATTAAAGTCTGACTTCGCCCCTGATGACATGTCTTAGCGTGGAAATGGGACACAATCAGCTTGGTGATGTGGCTGTTATTTGATAAGATGACTGGGTGCTTGACTTTGTGACAGAGCGATGACTGGTTCAATCTCCCACCAACACGGAGGAGTCCTTCAGACCAGATAGGGTCGAGACGGAAAAGAGAGTTTGATTTTGGAAGGTCTTTTTTGCCCTGAAGCATCTTTATCTCCTGGGGGAAGGCTTGCTGCTGTAAGATCTTAATCACTTCGTCTGCAGCCTTCTCACGCTCCTTAACAGTCACATTCTCACTGTGTTGTTTCTGTTTAGACCCTAGCCTCTTGATTCTTGCCACCACCTTAAGAATTGTTGTCCAGGAGGAAAACTGACTCAAACGCCTGAGGATGTCATTGTAGTTTTTGACTTCAGTTGCAAGCACCTGAATTGTCTTGACTTCAGGATCACCAACGAGTAATTCTGATGGAGCGCTGGGTGTTAGAAGTAATTTACGCTCCCAGAGAAACTTCGGTCCTCGCAGCCAGTTTGTTGAATGAATCTCTGAAGCACGAAGACCTCGGGAAGCATGATCTGCCGGGTTTTCTGCGGTGTCCACATAGTGCCACTGACTGGGATCACGGTTATCCCTTATCAGCTGAACACGGTTCGCAACATATATGTGGAACCTACGGGCATCATTGTTAATGTACCCAAGCACAACTTGTGAATCTGTCCAGAAAACCTCTTCATCAATCTTTGTCAAGTTCACCTTTTAACATGACACTGACTTTTGTAGAAACCACAGCTGCCGCGAGTTCTAGCCTCGGGATACTTGTGACCTTTGAGGGTGCAACTCTTGCTTTCGCCAACACGAGACTGCAATGGACTTCATCCTTGTCATTTTTATACCTGAGGTAAGAACATGCACCGTATCCCACGCAGCTGGCATCTGAAAAATGGTGCAGCTCTACTCTGACAATGTTATGGAAGTCATATGGGTGGTAACATCTCGGAATTGAAACCTCTTTCAACCTGTGAAGCCCATTTATCCACTCCTCCCACCGTGGCCTCATATCTTCTGGGAGTGGATCATCCCATCCGATGCCTCTGTGACACAGCTCTTGAAGTATACGCTTTCCAGTTAGACTGAATGGAGCGATGAATCCAAGTGGGTCATAAAGAGAGGCAATGACAGAAAGGCAACCACGCCGGGTTGAAGGCTGATCTTTTAAGCTGCTGCTAAAGCTGAAAGTGTCCGTTTTAATCGACCATTGAATGCCGAGTGCACGCTCTGATAGGGATGGATCGAGTCCCAGAGGTTCGATGGTTGCTGCTCTTTCTGAGGGATCTAAGGAGGCGAGGGCTGCTTCCTCATTGGAGTTGAATTTATGGAGGCGTAGGCCTCCTCTTTTGCACAACTCCTGTGACTCAGTGATCAGTTTCTTGGCTTCCTCGACCGATGGGACGCTGACTAACCCGTCATCAACATAAAAGTTTTTCTCTACAAATGTTGATGCCAATGGATAGGTAGCTTTGTGTTGCCGTGCCAGATTTTTCAAGCCAAAATTGGCGCATCCTGGGGACGAGGCGGCTCCGAAGAGATGAACCGCCATCCTGTATTCCTGTGGTTCCTTCTCCAAATCTCCACCTTTCCACCAGAGGAATTTCAGATAATTCCGGGATTCAGGAGTAACCGAGAACTGATAAAACATTCTTTCGATATCACAGATAATCGCTACGGCCTCCTTCCTGAAGCGGCAAAGAACTCCTACCAGAGAATTGATAAGATCAGGCCCAGTTAAAAGAGTGTCGTTTAGAGAAACCCCATGGAATTTGGCTGAACAGTCAAATACAACTCTCAGCTTGTCTGGTTTTCTGGGGTGATAGATGCAGTGATGCGGAAGGTACCACTCAGTCTCTCCAGCAGATGTTGTAGGGGCAGGCTCTGCATCACCCCTGTTAATTGTTTCTTCCATGAATGTTTTGTATTGATCATAATATTGTTTATTGGTCTTTAATTTCTTCTTAAGGCACTGCAGTCGAACTGTGGCTAGCCTCTTGTTGTTTGATAGGTTGGGTGGACTGTTGCCCTTGAAAGGGAGGGGCATCTCATAATGTCCGTCGTTCTTCTGCGTGATGTTGTCACTGAGGAACTGTATAAAATGAACATCGTTCTGGGACACATATTTATCTTCATAAGTTCTCTCTGTGAAGTCTGATTCTAGGGCTTTTAGAACATCTGTCGCCGATGGAATTGGCAGTTCTTTTACTGTGAGCCGATGCACAAAGCTCTGACTTCCTTGTCTGTCTAGGTGAGGGTTTGATGAGCCTATGATACTCCATCCTAGTTTTGATCTCTGTGCAAACGGTTGATTTTTCTCCCCAATGATAACCTCAAGACGAGCCAGTGCTGATGGACAGTCATATCCAATCAGGAGCCCTACATCACAGTCTTGAAGGAGTGGTAGCTTATCTGCCAAATGTCTGAGATGAGGCCACTGTAATGCTGTTTCCTTTGTTGGGATGTAAGACTTGTCCACCGGAATAAAGTCACGGCTGTAAGCCTGCTGTACTTGGATGTGGTTCTTAGAGTGCAGTCCTCGAACTTGTAGACCATGGACGTTCTTGCTAGATATGATTGTGTCAATAGCCGTCATAGTACTCAATTTCAGTTTGACTGGTTGGGCATCAACATTCAGCTTGTCAAGTACATCTTCTAAGACAAACGTTGAGTCACTCTGTGTGTCCAGTATTGCGTATGTAAGTACTTCTCTGTGTGGCTCTTGTATTGAAGACACAAGGACTGGGACGATACTTGAGGTAGCGGAAGCACGTTGTGTTGATGCATGGGATACGACCTTGTGTGTTTCCAAGCTTGCATGGTTTTCTGTGGAAGTGGAGCTATTCGTTGTTGCTTCTACAGGTCTTTGTTTCCTGTCTTCGTGCAAGCAGGTTGGGTGACGACGGCTGCATATGTTGCATGTGTGTCGCCTCTTACAATCTTTGGTCATGTGACCCTTCCTCAGGCACCCAAAGCAGAGCCGATTTTCACAGATGAATGCTCTTTTGTCTTCACCACTCTTCGCTGCGAAGGTGGGACACTTGGTGATGTTATGAACTTCACTTTTACAGACGGAGCAAGGTGATTTTGGTTTACTGCCGTTTGTTTCTTGTTTCTCCTGAGCGAAACTCTTTGTTTGTGTATTTGTGTTGAAAGCTTTGGCTCTCTTTGGTGATCTTTCATCTGTTGCCTTGAAATTCATCAACAATGGAGAAGCAATAGGGTTACAAGCTATCCGTGCCTCTTTGCTCAGGAACTTTGTAAAGCATGCAAGATCTGGATAGCTGCCTGATGAGTCAAGTTCCTCTACAACAATTCGACTCCACTTGCGCACAATCCATTCTGGTAGTTTTTTGAGCAACTTGTGGTTTTCCTCACAATCGTTAAGGATAGCTAGTCCTTTGACATGTGGGATCGCCTCAGTGCAGCCTTGAAGGAAGTCAGCGAACGCTTGTAGTGCTAGTGGGTCGTTTGTGTTGATTTTTGGCCATCTCATGAGCTTATCTCGGAAAGCCTTTTGTATGATGAACGGGTTCCCATATCTGTCTTGTAAGACTTTCCATGCTCCATAGTATGCGCTCTCTGAATCTCGATAAAAGAAACCTTCTACAGCTTTGCGCGCCTCTCCAGCAAGATAATTTTTGAGATAAAACATCTTCTCACTTGGTGGGAGGGGTTTTCTGTCAATAAGAGCTATGAATGACATCTTCCAATCTGTAAACTGTAAAGGGTCACCACTGAACGTGGTTGGTTCAGGGACTGGCAAGCGGTTCATGCTTAATGAGCTGGCGATTGCTTGGGCTAGACTGACAGACTCCTGGGTCATTGTAACTTCAGGAGCAGCTTGGTGAGGTTGGAAGGATGCAGCATCAGGATTTAATAGAGGTTCAGTTTCCGTTCTGTAGCAAGCAGAGTTAGTTTTGTCAATCTCCTCATCATGGTTCTCAAAACCTTCAAAATCGTCATATGCTCTCACACGAGCTGCTGCTATGGCAACGTTCTACTAACATTTTTGCCTCTTTAAGTTTCCATTCATTCTCTAACTTGTGAAGATGTGCTTGCTGTGTTTGGATTTCTTTCATGGCTTTTGATTGTTCCAGCTTAGCCGCAAGCTCTGCTTGTGCATCTACTCTACTGCTGTGGGTACTGGCTGAGCTGGAGTGGTTGCTCAATCTCTCCGGTGACTCCGCTGAGCTTACCGTTTCAGTTTTAGTGTGGCCAAAGACGGACCCATATTCATCTTTGTTTAAAGTTTCTCTTACCCTTTCCTTCTCAAGTTGGTCATTATAATCTTGATTAATGGTCTCTAGACGGTTACTTATGAGGTCACAAATGTCTTTTGTTAGCATAACACAGGCATCCATTTTCTTTACAATCTCTGGTGTGGTGTTACCGTTGCGTAGGATAGGTTCATACTGCTGGCCTACGTCATCATGCTTTGCTTGAATGTCTTTCTGTAATTCATTAAGGTCTTCTGATGAACAGAGGGTCTTTAATTTTTTCCTAGTCTCCCTTGCTATCAGCTTCCAAGAGTCATAGGTCTTGTTAAATGCTTTCTCACGTTTTCTGGTGTCTTGGTCATGCATCTCTTGACCTTTCTCTGTTAGCTTTCTTTCACGTGAGCTGGACCTGACAGGTGTGTCTTTACGTGACATCTTGTTTGTTTGTGCTGCTGCTTTAAGTCGAGTGTAGCCTTTGACTGTCCTATGCCTGAATTTACACTTGTAAGCTGTAGTTATCTTTTACCACAGAGTAATGTTTATACCAAGCACTAACAGATTATGGACATCCAAAAGGATTTTTGCATAAAACAGTAACAACAAAATTAACCCTTTTCATAAATAGACATGACACAAGCACATTGGTCTTGAAATAGTCACAATTTTTAAAAGCGTTAGGAACTGAGAATTAGCTCGCAAGTTATTTTGACCTTATAATACCACGTTATTATTTAAGTCACTTCAGTTATGCTGTAAGCTTGCGTGTGTAGAAATTGTCCATTTTTAGCCTTTTTGCTCTTTGGCATCCAGTGTCTCTTTTTGCATCTCTAGTTGTACCTTAAGCATGCGGTCCATTTCAAGTCTTGCCTGGGTGCAGGAGTTGGATGGAAGCGATGTAAACTGGCTGGTATCAGGTTGGTAGTTGGACCTTGGATGTGATGCCGTCAGCTTCTCACCAGGGATGACAGTGCTGGTGCAGCGATGAGTTTTCACTGTAGAGGCCCCTTGGATTTATTGATCAAGATGCAGAGAGTTTCAAACGGGTGTTGATTTATTATTCCTCTCAACGTGCACCATGCACCATGAACACCGTGAAAACTACAGAATAAAACAGAAGAAATGCTTCTATGTAGCTTCACAAATAATTCGCACATAAATTGTTTTCACACAATACAAATCATTTTAACTAACAACCAATATGAATATGAAATGTTTTTAAGCCTTTATGACAAATAAATATCACATGCTTTTAAATGAAATACAATATAATTGTTCACAGAGATAATATTGCTTGTATATTGATGACATGTGCAATTAACCTATAAACAAATGAAGCAAAGAGATTTTCTTTTCCCTAAAATCCCTTCTGATAATAATAAACTAGACACATTTTTCTTTCATACCTCATTCCGCTCTCCAAGGACGCTAATCAAATAGTTTCCGCCATCAGCTATCGTGCTCTCTAGCTTGACACTCTCACAGTTCGAAGGTCTTAGAAATAACATGTACAAACAATACAAAATAATAAAATCACAATGTAAACTCTTTCTTTACAAGATTCAAATGGATGAACATGATAAATAACTAACGTGTTTACAAGTTTTTTACCGTTCTTCCGACGATGCGTGAGCACCACATTGTGAAGAGAAAGTAGCAGGAAGTTTAGCGTCACCAAAAAACCAGAAGAAGAAAATTGGCGCTTTTCAAAATAAAAGCAGAACAGACAAGGTGACACTGTAGAACTACAATGTCTTATTAAAATATAAATATAATACTATGTAGGAGAATATTAATGCGATTTATCAGACATTTACAAACAATACATAAAAGCTCTAATCAAAGAATAATTTACACTAATTCCAAGTTCGCTGCTGAGATTTTAAAAAAGTTTGTAACGTTAGGTATGAATGAACATTTAACAAGCTGGTTTGCAGAGCCAAACAGCGTTGTCATTTGTTTACTTCCTTGCTGCAACGTACAATTAACAATACGAACTATTGCAGGAAAACACATCGACGAAAAATAAATCATACTTACAGGTTGTGGCCTGTAAACAACAGCTACTGTTTTTAAAGTTGGAACTGCTCCATCTTTCAGCACAAGCCGTTGTGCGAATCCTGCATTGAACTCGCGAAGATTGTGGAAGCTTTCCTCCGTAAAATGTGCAGCACAGAGAGCGAGATTTGGGTAATAATTATGAGGGACCGAGTTAAAAATAAATTTTAACCAGTGATCCCTAACTCCCCCGACCCTAGGAAGGCTGAACAAAGTGGACCTGCAATCTGGATGAAAATAACAGCGCTTCGACGGCATTGCAGCAACAACAGCCTATACCACAACAACTCGTCTCCAAAGCAATATAAAATGGCCTCGCCCCCCTTATTTAGTATTCTCGGAGGAGGGGTTTAGTGGGGTTAGTGATGTCAGCAACCCTGGAGGAATGTCGTGTAGTCCCTACCGGCCGTTTGCTGTAGTCCTTAGAAATTGATTTCTTTAAAAGCAAATATCTCCCTTTGCTTTGAACTTTGAGCGTTGCAACTTTGCAGATGTTGTTTATGCTCAAACAGCAACATTACACACAAGCTAAAGTTAGAAATCGTGTTTTACCACCCCTTTAAACAATGTTTATGGAGGTTTTCCTGTGGAACGTATAGCTTGGGCTATGATCGTAGGGAATGCTGTCACTTGACAGCCCAGTGTGACCTGAGGGTGAGTGGTTCTGGCATTTCATTTGAATTTGCTGGTTTTGACAGTTGTCACTGCCAATGGGTATGCACTCCCCTTAGCATGGTGGTGTTGGTACATCGTTCCCCTTAGCATCAATCGACGCAGTGTGAGTTACCTTTCGAAAGGGAATGTCTAGGTTACGACTGTAATCTCTGTTCCCTGAGAACAGGGAACGAGACACTGCGTCTTTTGGCCATGCCGTGGGTCCTGCCTTCCAAACAGTCCCTTCAGACAAAAAGGTGATTATCATGTTTGCAAGGCACCCTTATATACTTCCATGTCTCACGTTAATGATTCATGGCTGTCGCTGATCAATAGGATTGATTTGATTGTGATTTCAGACACCTGTCTCGCTTGAGGCGTTCCCCTTAGCGTCAGGGAACAGAGGTTACAGTCGTAACCCAGACGTTTTCTTTGATATGATCCACCTACACAAAATTTCTCCGTACAGTATTTATCCAATATTTTTCTTAATGAGTGCACCTTTTCAAAACTTATCGCAAAAATAAAGACTAGGTTAAGTTACAGTGAGGTAGAGCTTAAATCTGCATATGATAGACAAAGTATATTTTAGATTTTTAATGCTAAACATGCCTGAGTGGAATAATACACTTACAAATGTCTTTCTGCTATTAAGTTTACTTACTGCCTAATGCCCAAGTAAAAATAACTGGCAACACTTTGGAGTAAGGTTTCATTAGTTAACTATTATTACTATTGTGCATCCCACTATGCACACTAGTAATGTTTATTTTATAAGGCACATTTGTAAAAGGTACTTAAATGTCCTAACTTAACTAAGGCTTAATCTAAGCCCTGTCATAAAACAGGCCAACATGAACTAACAATGAACAACACTTCGACTGCATTTCTAATATTAATATTAGATCAAGCTTATCTCAACATTTATAACTGTATTAAAATATTTTTAGATCAAAAGTTGTATTTGTTAACATTTGTTAACTAACGTTTTCATTAACAAAGGTTAATAAACTAACAATGAGCAATATATTTGTACAGCATTTATGTTAGTGTACCGTATTAACTAATGTCAATAAATGAGACATTTTTGTAAAGTGGATGACTGAAAATTTAACAGAAAACAGACAAGTGATTCATTTCCTGCACTGACTGCACTCTTTTCCTTTCATTCATTCACTCCTTTTGTAGCTGACGCTGGAAGGTCAGCTGTGGGTTATGATATTTTGGTGATTTCAGCGGTTAATGTTTATTTTGACTTTATAGTTTATTTGGACTTCATAGTTTAAATGTGTATTTCTGTATTGTGATAATTTCATAATTTGGTTGCTGTTTGTATTTTATTATTATTCTGTTGCTTAAATTGAGTGTCATGTGACCCTGTGCTGATTATTTCACCTGGACGTGTCAGCGTCAATGTAATGATGAGATGTGAAACTCAGACACCCATGTTAGTGCTCCTGACTTAATCTACTGTTGGTTACCAGGCGAATACGGTAAAGGTTTTAATATTTGGTATATTATGTTGGTTTGTGTTTGTAGTGGTGTTGTGTGTAAAATTATGGTTTGGTTTACTTTTGTGTCTAGTTTTCACGGTGTCTCTGGAATAAATAAAAATGGACATCAGTACTTCGGAAGCGTGGACTGTTTTGTAACCAGCGAGTAGTTACACCTTTTTTTATAAAAGTGTCCTGCAAGTGGAAAATATATGCAAAATGCCCTTTCAGACTAAAGTAACTAAGAATGAGGAAAGACATTTTCTTGTGTAACATTCTATTAGCAACATGGTTTGCATCTGTCAGTCATCATAATAAACCTGACAGATTTTCCAATTGTAATGGGATTGACCCTATATAAATTCCTGAAAATTGCTCAAGAGGGAGACTTCTTACAACAAATTGCACATCTCCACAAACTTCAAGATTATATTGTAACGGGTCATGAGCCACAAAATGAACTTAGTGATATATTTTTATGTCACTCAAAACTGAGTGCAGCTCATGGACAAAGCAAAATTTAAGACTACTATTCGTAAGAAACCCACAACCACAAATTTTGACAAAAACTTTAATCTGTTGATTTCTCAGGTTACATAATTAACAATAATAATAAATGTCTTGGTTACATGTGTTACACTTTAAAACAGCCATAACAATACATATCTTTCCGCTCCATGATTTTGTCCTTGTTTGTTTCTAAAAAGCTCATCCGACACTCCTAAGATCCAGGAGAGTTACTAACTGCTATTTCGTCTTTACCTACATTTTCTTTAAGTTCATCGGTCAAAAGACCATAAACACCCTGTTATTGGGATAAAATCAGAATCCATCCCATTGTTTGACATCTAGCACCAGAGTGACTTGATTTAACAGAGTTTAACAGAGACATTCTTTCTGTTACACATATCTGCAGTATGAATACTGAAATGCTACATCTAAATATTGTGAAATTAATTTTTGGTGGTACTCTAGCCTGTGTGAAATTAATTTGCAATCATACTTGTTTTTTGTCCTCTTTTATTAGAAAAGCACATGGGAAGGTATAGTGAATGCACATTATCCACAGTCATGATTTGTATCATAACCAGTAGGAATGATTTTCAATTGCCCTTGAAATCACATAAAACGAAAAAAATTACAACAAATGATCTAAACCAGCTACAGTAGTAATACTTGTGAACATAAAGGAACAAAAATACCTTGCTAATTAGGATGTGTTAATTGGAAAAGTAGCAATAATAAAATAAAAACAAGGTCAAGGGACTAAATGGTTGATTTAACAATTTACAAAACTGGTTTATAATTTACATCATAGCTTTTGAGTTAGACATCATGCTGAGGTGTGTGCAAGAATATGCTGCATGTTAGAGAGGTTATAGCATTGACACCAGCTGTATCCAGAGAGCGCTTCATTCACGCTATATGAATGCTAGCGCAAGGAGCAGCTTTTGATGTGCAGATGAACTCCCATCTGAGCATTCCAGAGGTTTTAAAATTGCGTGCACGTGACTGAAGGACACAATGGAACGGAGTGAGTGCACATTTGTGTGTCCGTCACTTTGCTTCTGTAGCTGACATTAGTGAGATGTTGTAAAGGTCTAAAGGAGGTCAGGCAAGTGACTATAGACTGAGTCGAGTAGCGTCTGGCTTGCTTCTTGACTCTTCACCCCGGCGATCTCGAACAAGCGGTCCAGCTTGTCCTCCGCCATCGGGATCTCCTCAATGACATGGAGCTCCTCGGGGTTGAGAATGTGCAGCATATCATCGAAGATGGGCTGCAGGTCACAGGGGTCCAGACGCACCTGCCGCAGCACAGTGTCCTTTTTCTCTGAGGGACAGAAGAATCCAGCGCTGCCATTAACACAGCAAATATTTTACGACTTATTCATTATACTCTTTATGGTCAATTACTAAAAGAAAAGTGCAAAATATTGAATACAATATATGGTTGAACATAGAGCATCCACAAGGGGGCAATGCTGTAAAAAATGACTACAATACCTTTCACATATTTGGGGAAACCGGTTTAAACCTTTTTCTGAACAATTTAGGACACTTAAATTATATCTAAATATATCTAAAATAAATATATATAAAATAAAAAACAAAACGTTTAATACACAATAGAAGTATCAGCCTATCAATGATAAACATATGATGCAGGAACATAAAGCTTCCACAAGGAGGCCATATATGCAAACTATAAGAAATTACTTTATCACAATAAAGCCCAATTTATACTTCTGCGTCAAACTCACGGCGTACCTACGGCGTAGGCTGTGTGTAGTACATGTACCCTTTGGTATACCCAGACGTGCACCTCTGCAAAAAAGTAACAACGCGTCAATTCTATGCGGACGCAAGCGCTGTGATTGGTCTGCTAGAACCCTCGGGTTTCACATGATCCCTCTGCATGTGTAATTGCGCGTCAACGTGGACAACGACGCAGAAGTATAAATGAAAACCAACGCGTATGAAGTATAAATCAGCCTTAAAAATCATAAAAAACTGAAGTATTTGAGGAAAACTGTTTATATCTTTGAGGAATTCGGGCCACTGAAACGATGTTACTTTTTATTTAAATTGTATTATATTTTAATTTAAATAGTTAAATTATGATAAACTAATTTAAATAATAATAATTCATCTAATATTATTATAGATTTTTATATATTATTATAGATCAGGTGTTTCCAAACTCAGTCCTGGAGGGCCACACCTGCTTGGAAGTTTCTAGCATGGCTACTAAGACCTTGAAAAGCTGGTTCAGGTGTGTTTAGTTGGGGTCAGAGTTGAACTCATGACAGTGGCCCTCCAGGAGCAGGATTGGACATCGCTGTTATAGATTTGTTTTTACTACCAACTCTTATTTTTCAAGCTGTTTTCCTGTTCATCCACGTGCACTTACCTTTGGTTATAAAAGAGCCCGTCCGGCTGAGGGCAGAGTCCTTGCTGGAAGTGGAGTCACAGCGCAGCAGTGGCTCGGATTCGTCGGGAAAGAATCCCTTGGTGCGCTCCATGGGGGACTGCTCCACCACACCGGGCGACTCTAAAGGCTTATGGCTGGGGCTCAGACAATGGCTTACATTCACAGCCGTCATTAGCTTGTTCAGGTCAACCTACGGCAAAAGAGGTGTCACAGTACATGTTAATGACGGCGATGAGAAAATCATTCTGGCACACACATATTTGTTTTAAGATTCTTTTTCAAGCTGTTCTGAACTCACAAGTGTAGCCTGTCGGGACAAACAACGATTTCTTGGAACAACTATTATGTGAGTAATGGATTTGGAAGAATGAAGGTCTTTGCTGATAGACAGCGATGACTGTATTAATGTGTGGGCTCTACAAGTGTATCACTATGTGCCCATGGCCGGGTCAGTACAAAGGGTTCGGCCTTCACAGACCTGGACCACCCACAGGACTCCTGTCCCTGCTGCCCTTTGCGTCATGGGAGGACAGATGAAAAAGATCAAGTGCAGCCAGAAATTCACTGCCCACAGAGCACATGGCCTGTGTTACATTCACAAACCCTCCCTGTACACAAATCATACTTGTTATGCCAATGTGTTTGAACATGAATAGTGCATTAGAATGAGTTCACAGCAAGTCGGTACAATCCGGATTTTATTACCACAATCTAGTACTGTTCTTTAGTCTGTATTGGATAATTAATCTATCTATCTATCTATCTATCTACATCAAAGGTGCTCATGGTAAAAAAAATAAATAAACGAATAATAATACATAATAAAATAAAATATAATAAATAATAAATAAACAGCATTATAATAACATTACTAAAAATACAATATCTTTCTTTTTAATGCTTGATAGAAATTCTAAAATTTCCATTTAAAAAAAATGTACGAATACAAAAAAAAAAATGTACGAATACAAAAAAAAAAAATCTATGAATACAACCATTGCTTAGGAACAATAGAGGCAGGAAATGTCAGTAAAAGATGCTTAATACTTAAAAAACAAACTCTTTCCTTTATAGGGTTCTCTGGAAATCATTTGATTGTAAAGTAGCAGCTGAGATCATAATCAAATAGACTTGGTCGGCCACTAAAAAAGCTGTGGTTGGGAAATCCTGACATAAGCTATTCAGGGAAGCGTATAATAGCCTGGGCAGGTATTCAAACTTTTGAAGTGGCAAATCCGAAATGTAGGAAAGATGGAAACCACTCCATTTCCGGGAAAGTCTCCCTTGGAATCAGCAGTGAATAATCAATGGCACGTAGAAAAGCAGACCATTACTCTGAGTGGCACGCTGAGCGATCACATTTAGTCATTCATTAGTCACCCCACATAGAGAAAAACAGCTCTGAACTCAGACACCACCAATAAACCAGTAAAATGGCAACACAAGAGGCCAAGAAAGTTAATATATGAGTAATGCAGCATTACAGGTATTTTTGTCTGATATTGTTCATGCAATTGCAAAAGTGCATCAAATAGTTGAGTTTTTCTGGGAAATTAGTTAAATATGACAACTCACAGTGATGACTTCAGAGGGGGTTTTTTGTCATTTTTTTGTATGGACTACTTTTATGATTTATCTTCCATGGAAGAAAGTAAGTCATATAACTTTACAGTTTTTCTCAAATGCTAAAACACCAGCCAATCCTCTAAACCAAATGACCAGTTGTCTAAACACATATACTAAATCTAGCCATCATTTTCCAATATCATAAACATTTCACATGAAGACACAATTCACAAGACACAATCCTCCGTTCTCATAAATCTTAACACATTTTTCCTTGCTAAAACACAAGTTGCAAAATAACTCTGCTCATATTCTCAAATGAAAGCTCATGTGATGCAAAATGCTTGCCACAGTCAGCAATATTTGAACACAATGAACACACCTGGCGTCATTCATTACTCACAACGACTCAAAATTGAAGACACTTGTTGCTAATACTGTGACCACATGTATAAAAGCAAGTTCAGAGTGCACAGTTTGCTGAAGATTCCAAACAAACACAATGGATGAAGGCAGAGTCAGGGGAAGAGGAATTCGAGTCAGAGGAGGGAGAAGAGCTGGCCATGGAAGAAGAGGAGCAGGCCAACGAGGAAGATGAGGAGGCCAACAAGGGAGAGGAGGAAGCCAACAAGGGAGAGGAGGAGGCCAACAAGGGAGAGGAGAAGGTCCAGGAGGGAGAGCAAGACAACCTTGCACCATCATTACGGACGAGATGCGAGCAACAGTCATTGACCATGTCATTGTCCATGGCATGACAATGGCTGAAGCAGGACTAAGAGTCCGTCCAAACCTGAGTAGGTTCACCGTGGCCACCATTATCAGGGCATTCAGACAACACAACAGGTATTGTACTCTATTGCTTTCTTTGTCACAATACAATTTTACAAGCCTGTGAAAGTAGTCTATTGGTTTCAAATCAGTTGTTACTGTATTGTAAAACATGTCAATTGACAACACACGTTTCTTTCTTTAGAGTTAGATATATAGAATGCCACATAGAGGTGGGAGGGTTGCCATATTTACAGCGGCACAAGAAACCCTCATTGTGGATATGGTTTGTGAGAACAACCTCATCAGACTCCGGGAGATCAGAGACAAAGTCATTGCCGATAATGTCAACTTTGAGAGCATTGATGATGTCAGCTTGGCCACAATAGTTCACCGGTGCCAAAAGATGCGGATGAAACCGGTCTATAGGGTTCCCTTTGAGCGCAACTCTGCGCGACACAAAGACCTACGTTACGAGTATGTGCAAGTAAGTATACATCCATGTTCACAGTACAGTTAGTGGACATACTGTGTTGCTCAGTGGCCTACATTACTTCTGGACAATACTGTGCTACCTGATTGACTGTTGTTCTGAACACCTGTGCACTTTCACATTTTCACAGAGGATATTACAGTTGGACGCGATGGCCAGACCTCATGAGTACCTCTTCCTGGATGAGGCTGGCTTCAACCTGCAGAAACGAAGGCAAAGAGGCCGTAACATCATTGGCCAAAAAGCCATCACTGAGGTTCCTGGCCAACGGGGGGGTAATATTACTCTTTGTGCGGCCATGGGTTTGGAGGGGCTTGTCCACCGGCATGCTGTCCTTGGGTCTTACAACACTCAACGTCTCCTCACCTTCCTAGAGGAGCTAAAAGACATCCTCCTGGACCGCCAACAACACCATCCTGGGCCCGCACATCACATTTATGTGATCATTTGGGACAATGTACGCTTCCACAGAACAAACCAAGTCAGAGAGTGGTTCACCACCAACAGTAACCACTTTTTAAACGTCTGTCTGCCACCCTACTCCCCTTTCCTGAACCCTATAGAGGAGTTCTTCTCATCGTGGAGATGGAAGGTTTACGACAGACAACCATACACTAGAGAGAACCTCCAAAGGGCAGGCAATGGAGCTGGCCTGTATTGACATCCCAGTGGAGGCCTTCCAAGGATGGATTCGCCATTCCAGGGCGTTTTCCCGCGGTGCCTGGCAAGAGACAATATAGCCTGCGATGTGGATGAGGTGATGTGGCCCGATGCAGCTCAGCGACATGATGCCGCACAGTGATTGTGGTGTGTGTGTGTCGTGTGAATAAAGTAAATAAAAAAAACTTCACACCCTGATCATGTTTTCAAGAGTACTGTTGTGTGCAGTAGATTCTGTTTTTGCATTGAGTTGTGTTACAGTAGTGTACATGCAGAATTTACTATAGATTTATACTCTTCATCTGAAACTCACAAATCTAAATGCCTAATCCTCTGCAAAGATCTAAGAAGATCCATTACTGTAAAGTTTCTAAAAATATGCATTGGCAGTTATGAAACAAAGAACCTTCTCACAAATTGAGCATTGTGTTTTCAATTGTTTTGCTGTAGTGTGTAATGATGTGTATAGTGTTTACATTTTTGAAAGCTTCGAGCTGCTCTTTTGATGTGAAAGTTTGAGTTTTGAAGTGAGAAGGTGTGGTTGTGTTTATGTAGCTTTAGAAAAGGGTGTTGTGTTTAGACATTGGGGAACATGGAGGAAACGTTTGTGAAATGTGTTTTAGCATTTGAGAAAAACTGTAATACAACATGAGGGTGAATTTTCAAAGCGGGTGAAATATTCCTTGAGACAGTAAGAGCTAAGCTGACAGATAAGACTTCTCCACCCTGTCCCAGAATTCATCTATAGGAACTGAAAGGAAGGAAATAAGTGTGCCGCAGCACATGCGAGACACAAAAATAGATTTTTTTTACAAGGGAAACCAGAATGACTGTGGCAATTACAGATGCATCTCTCTGGTGTGCATTGCTGGCAAATGTTTACCCATCTATATCTAACTGCAAAAGCTTGCGCCCCCATAAACGTACAAAAAGAAATATCTTTTCTTTTTTTAATTCAAATTTGACATTTTCATGCCAATTAAACGTTTCCCCACAAAATAATCATTACTGCAATGCAAAAGTCAACAAGCACTACCATGATATATACTTCAAATGAATTGTAAAAATATATAAAAATAAAAATAATTGTAGAAGAATAAAACTGTGTGTGTTCACAATACTGAGAATGAGCTTTTTACAGTAGTCTAGTGTGATTGAAACTAATGTCAAAAGTTTTTTTTGTTTTTTAAGAAGTCTTCAGTAAAAACAGTAATATTGTGTAATATTATTACAATTTAAAATAATTTTTCTATTTTTATTATATTTTAAAATGTAATTGATTCTTGTCAAGCGACTTTTGACGTGCTCAAGAAACATTTCTTATTATTACTGATATTGAAAACAGTGGAGCTGCTTAAAGTGCCCCTATTATGCTATTTAAAGTTTCCTAATGCTGTTTTGGATTCTACTACAACAGGTTTACATGCATCAAAGGTCAAAAAACGGTTTCATTTTCTCATAATATACATTTGCACATCACATTTTCAATTATCCTCAAACGACTCGTCAGATGAATCAATCTCTCTAAATCCCTCCTTTCCGCGAGCTACTCTGCTCAGATTGGCCAGAAAGCTCAGTCTGTTGTGATTGGTCTAACGTCAACAGCGCTGTGTCGAAAACAAAAACACCCATTGCCATAACAACGTCAGCTCTGCTTGTCCTGATGCTTCCTACACCGTAAACTAAACACAGTAACAAACAATGACGTCGATTTTACCATATCAATGTGAGCGCGAGTCCGATGATTAAACACTGGAAGAACTAAGTTAGTCATTCAACCCGAACCTCCATCGCAAGGACAACTCTAGCAGGATGTTTCTCAGTGATACACTACTCAGTTTGAGGTACATTATGAGATGTTGCTACTGTAAATCCTCACCATCAGCATTAAGTGCATGTCCATCAATAAACCGATTATTTTTAGTACTTATTAATTTACCAAGTATTTTTCTAATTTATTGCGGTGAACATGTGGAAACTGTATCGATAACAGTGCATACGTTAGCTGAGCCTGAGCCCTAGCGTGAATGAGAATGACTGATGTAACATAAACGTTGGTAAAACAAATCTTGCTCCATGCTTAATCTTTCCTCAAAGTAGTGAGAACGACAAACAATCTGCATTAATAGACACAATTATAGGTAATAGTGGCCCACAACTGATTAGCAGAAGTATCTCAGTAAGACAGTAATAATGTTAACCAGTTAGCAGGAGACATACAATATAAAACTCAAAACTAAGTATTTTGAACACCATCTTTCAAGAGTAAGCGGTTTGCGAATCCTGCATTGAACTCCGAGATTTGAGAAGCAGTCGTCAGTAAAATAAAGGGCATACTGCTGTAGTATTGTGGTAAAGGTTAATTTTAACCACTGATTCTTCACATGCTCGTCCTTGGGCAGTGTAACAAAACTGGCTTTACCTTCACATTGTAGAGCACAGCGTCTTCTCGATATGATGATATCATCCACAGGAATTAGCTGCCAGTTTGAGGTTCAAGTTTTCCCCGGTGTCTGCGCGCGCAATAAGTGGGTGGGCAATATGCTAATGTTTCGTCTTGACGTCACAACTGAACGCCTTTGAAAAACGATTCATTTCATTGACTCAGAGTCGACTCTTACTTTTGAAAGACAATAACTTTATATACAGTGCACTTTAAGATTTAAAACTTTGCAGTATGTTTTCATTCACTTAGAGCTATGTTACACACTACATGAAAGGTCATTTTCAAAAATTCATAATAGGGGCACTTTAATATCTCTGTGGAAACCCTGATACTTTTTTCAGGATTCTTTGAATAGAAAGTTCAGAAGAGCATTTATTTTAAATATATATATATATATATATATATATATATATTTAATAATGTAAGAGTCATATTTGATCAATTTAATGCTCCCTTGCTGAATAAAATGTATAAATAAAAAAATAAAAAAAACTTTTTAACTTTTAAACAGTATACATGTACACATATCAACATTATCTTATTGTAGAACCCATGTTGTTTGTATTAGAACTGACTAGAATCTGCCCTGTTTCCATATCTAAGGTCTAGTGTCAACGACAACAAACGCATTATTCTGAGCACGCAGTCTACTGTTGCTACAGACAAGTTGCATGTCGCAGGAAGAAGGATGGGCGTATACCCAAATATCTTTTCTATTCACATCCAGCAGAAAAGCTGTTGGCAAACGTCTGAAACCACAACATGGGAGCCGCCAAGAACGCTGTGCCATCACCCACCAGGACACAAGCCACAGATGTGGAAAGTGTGTCACTCCCTCACTGATCTTATTAACCGCAGCTAACACTGCTCCAGACTCAACAAGACAACCTACAGTACAGCACACAGTCCACATCGGACAATAGAAAGCTTGGTATTGGGACTTTTAACATTATACCTTTAAAAAATAAACCAAACTTCTTTGTTCCTTCTTTATGGCTAGGACAAACCTGTCAAAACTTTGTCCATAAATAGTAGCACAGGACAGACTGAGTAGTGGTGACAGCGTCTAAAAGTTCTGGGGCTGTTTGGCTGGCGTCCATGACAAGTGGAGCGCTGGGTGTGTTTATCCTCTGAGGGCCCTTATCTGAGGTTTGCTTGCATGTTGAGTACAAGTGGTATGACTTTGTATCCTTTGTAACTCATAAAAATGCACGTCACACAGTTTCGTTGGCAGTAAAATAACTATTACCACAAGAATCCCCGAGAAAATCAGAATGAATATGAAATTAAAAAGTACAAGAGACTAAACATTTGATTACACATCGCATACTCCTACCTTACTTTCCGGACATTTCTGGGCATCAAAGTGACTAAAGACGAACATATCTCAATCTAAACGTCCTTAACACATTTAATCAGACACTGACATCTGCCTCTTTCTTACCATGTGCAGTTCATTCACCTGACGCGAGGTTATCTATGCTGTGGCACTGTGGAGTATGGGATACAAGTGATTTGATCTGGAAACATGTGGCTCTGATTAATGCAGCTCTTTCTAATAATGAAGTTTCACCCCCCATTGCTTTACTATTTTCATTCAGCGTTGCTAATTCAAAATCATATCTTGTAAGCATCATGTTTTTGCTCAGAGAAACAGAAAATGCCCTCACCAGGCCCATGTAATTCTCACGTTCCGTAGTTCACATCTCTTAAAGAGAGGGGGTAACTTCTGGGGGTAATTTCTCAGACAAATCTGATGCACATTTAATTTGCAATTAATTAGACTAATTAATTGGCACATCATGTATTTAATTAGATTCAAAATTGTAATTGCTTGACAGCCCCAGTTATAATATTCAATGATTCTCAAATATCTTCTTTTTTGTGGCAGTTTTCTAGCAATAAACATATAAATGAAATAGACAAAGTTTAATAAAGAAAAAAAAAAACAACAACAAAGAAAACAGGGATCTAAATAACAAGTTTGCACATTTGGGGTAAATGAAACTCAATTTGACTGGCGTAAGCCAGTTTGGGACCAAATTTAGCTTAGAAGTTATTGATAAAAATACAAATATAAATTTTCATAGTCATAGTTAATATTCAGTGATTAAAAAAATCATTTTTAAATTTTAATTTAAAGGTGAGCTACTCCTTTAAACTCATAAAAAACATGAGGACTAGTGATGGGAATGAATGGAGAACTGCTTTAAAAAGGTGAACAAGATGTGCTCTAAGAATGCTCTACCTTTACAGATGCAAGTTCAGTGAAAGTCAACACCCGCACTGGCAATTAGGTGATTATGAGGCGGCGTTGACAGGCAGGCATATAAATATGTCTGATAGTTTTATCTCAGTTTATCCTGGTTATATCAGTGGCATCAAAATTTGTCCAAAAGCCTTAACTTCACCATCTACAGTGACCTTGAGACAAGGACAGAGTAAATAAAGTGTCTTTTTGTCAAATCTGCACACAGGAAAGCCTTGAAACACTAAAATGAAAGTTGATGACTGATCCTCCATCTCCGGTAGTCTGTCAGGCCTTTGTCATTAGTAATGCAGCTCAATGGGATGCAGCCAGGAGTCATGAGGCACTTATGTGGCTTGTTTACCCTTCTGCACACGTCTTATCCAAATAGAGTGTTATTAGACCTGGGGCGTGAGTGTTATGTAAGACTATATACACATGACAACTTGATCAATTATCGTGGCCTGACTAATACAGCAGCTTGTGGCTTGAACATGACAGGAAAAAATGTTTGCTACTACAAACAAAAAAAATAAACCATTTAATCAACTTTTTTTCTCCATATTTTTTAAACTATGAATATAATATGTTTCTGTGATAATAATATATATTTATATAAAATATTCAATATAACAATACAAATATTAATAAAAATAAGTTACTTTATTTTTTTCTCATCTTACATGAGAAAATGAGTCCAGCTGTATCAATAGCCTTATAAAAGTTATTCTACATGAAGCATGTTGCCTCATGGGTGCCGCCAAGTTGAGGTCACATGACCAGCTGAAAATGGCTCACTTGTTCATCCTCTAATCATGGCTGACTGTAAAAAGCTTGCGTCTACAATGATGTCCATGACTGAGAAAACCTAGAGATGCTCACCTGAGGATTGTCTTCCATGACACTGCGTATCTTGTCCACTACGTCAATTCGGCGTTGGCGGTGAAGGGCATTGATCAGCTTAGCCAGGTTGGCATCACTGTCACGTATGGTCCAGTGCTGCAGGGCAGCGTACGCCCTCTCGTGATCTGCCGAGTAGCCGTTGGAAAAGGCCGCCACCTCTCGCTCGTTGGCACTGGCCAGAGACTTGTACATGTCAATCCACTGACTGCCAATCTGTGCTGCCACCAGCTTCAAGATGTCAACACCTAAAGAATGAGAGCACTCATTCGTTTACCTTAGTTTGAACCTTATAGAGAAGTACAGTACAACATTACCATGGTATTACCTTCAATATATTACAGTGCAGCATGGATACAGTCTAGTGATACAGTCCAGTTCAAAATATGGGGGCAGAGTGTGTGCATTAAGAAATTAATACTTTTATTCAGCAAGGTTGCATTGTATTGATAAAAAAACATTTGTAAAGAATTCTTGCAAGGTTACAAAAGATTTCCATTTTAAATATTTGTTTTACTTTCTATTTGTCAACGAATCCTGACCGTATCCAATATAAAATATAAAGTTATATAAATAAATAATTATATACATTTAACTGATTTCAACATTGATAATAAAAAGAAATGTTTCTTGAGCACCAAATCAGCACATTAGAATGATTTCTGAAGGATCATGTGACACTGAAGACGATAATGATAATGATGCTGAAAATTCAGCTTTGCCAGTACAAGAATAAACTACTTTTTAAAATATATATTAAATTAGAAAGTTATTTTAAATTGTAAAAATATTTCACAATATTGCTGTATTTTTAATCAAATAAATACAGCCTCGATTAACAATAAGAGACATCTGATTTTTTATCTGCTGTATCCAAAACCATTAATGTGTCTTGGAAATGTAATGCAGTCAGCATGATGTGCAGTTGGCGCAGTTTAGTGTAGACAGACACAGTTAGCGAATGGCATCATACAGTGTAGAAGGGCAGCACTCTTGGGTTACAGTACACCAGCGGCTTCTGTGGGACATGCTGTCCCATGGATAAGGTCATAAGAATGACCTAGATTGATGCCTGTGTTTATATACTTGGTGTAGTGTGACAAACAGTTGCCTCCTAGGGAATCCTTCTAAGAGTGAACCTCAGAGAAATGTGAGCGCAATCTTAATGATTTAACTTGCACGACATGCATATATTTTGCATATTTCCACTTGATACTTATTAGTGGTGTTTGCTAACGCTCATACTTAGGGTTAGGGATCTGAATGTTCCCCAAAGTATTAAACTCCAGCAAGTACTATAACTCATCCAGCACCATTTGTGCTTTAGACATGAATGATAAGACATGAATATATCCTCCACCAATATATACCTCCCCCAAATTGTGTGGGAAAATCCCATAGATTCACAATAAAGAACAAGAGCCATATCAATGATACTAAACAAATACTGCTATGGATCAGAATACAATGCGTTCCAAGCTAAGGTGAAGGTTTTTTTTCTCCAGAAAATGTAAAAATTTAGTTGTATTTCATTGTATCTACCTGCTTGATAATTATTGTGTAAAAGCAGACTATTAAAAAAGTGAAAAAATATAGCTGTAAACAGTAAACTGTTAAATGCTGTTAAACAGCTGTAAAAAAAAGGAGAAAACTTTAAAGTAATAAATATGTCAAATAAAACAAAGTAATACTTTAATATCAATAACTGCATTCTATAGTTTCATAAATCATGTAATATTCCATGAAGAGAATCCAACATAAAAGAACACGGATCAATCCATGTTGAATTCGTGTCTACTGAAGATGAAGCTGACAGAGTTCAGCGTAACAGGATGACTGTGGGGGACAACTGCTGGAAGGTATTAACATATCTATCTGTAAGCCAGATCTATCTTATTTGGGATCCATCTGTAGCAAATTGACTGAAGCTCTCTGAGGGTTAGCGTGCCACTGACTGTACTGCGGATCTAAAAATGCCATGGCCTGCGGGCTACCCATCCTCTCGCCTGTCGTTTCCAGAGGTCGCTCCACCATGACAGTGCTCTGTCTGAGTGATCTAGGCTGAAGTCGATAGGTTGCGTGATACTTTCCCTTGTCTATGACTGTACTGCGTTATGGACTAGGTTGCTCTAGTCCTAAAGGCAACTTTTATGGTATGCTGGGAAAACATGTGCCACCACTATCTGAATGTACAGCGTGTATACAAATGTTTCAAGGCTGAAGGTATGTGCTTCAGTCAGCAAGTATAATGTTATTCTTAAACTCTGTGTGACTTTCTACACTCCAAAAAAATAAATTTTTCTAAGTAAATAAAACAAAAATTATTGGAATATGTTTACAAGAAAATAATATTTCAGTCATTCTCCTTCAGAATTTCACATTTAGTTCAATGTTAAAGGTGCATTGTGTAATATTTAGGAGGATCTGTTGACAGAAATGCAATATCATATACTGTTTTCAGTGGTGCATAAAGACCTTACATAATGAATCGTTATGTTTTTATTACCTTAGAATGAGCCATTTCTATCTACATACACCGCGGGTCCCCTTACATATATTTCTACAGTAGCTCTAAACGGACAAACTACTACAGAACGCATTTCGTCACTATGTTGTTCTTCGTAGCTAAAGAAGCTAGCTAAAGTCTGTGAATAAAACACTGACACAATGAACAAGTAACAAAAATATTCGCAATAACATCTCGCTTTACTGAATAATTAAGTAAATATTATTTCTTAATTTATCCTTGTAAAGAAACCTCATTGCTTAACAGGCTACTCTGCTGTCTCAGACGCGACAATATTTTTTTCCGGTCGGCCACCGTAACTTCTGTTGGTTGCAATTCGCAACCTCACCACTAAATGCTAAAATTTAAACACTGTACCTTTAAATGTTGTCTATATGCATGCAATAATATTGAAAAAATATTTTAAAATACGTGCAATAACACACTGACAAGTGATGCATGTAGTCACAAAATCACCCTTTTGTGTTTAAAGGAGATGTATCTGAGACATGCGTCACTACCAGGTGTAAATGGCTGACCACTTGTGATCGACCACCCTATGCACATCATGGTAACGGCTGTCAATACAAAAGGCATTATGTGAAAGTGAGGAAACACGTTATAGATCATTTGCATGTACAAGGACAATAGCTTATCAGCCACAGCCGTTTACAACAGAACAAAGCCTTAACGTCTTCATATGAGAAATCAAATGAGGTAGCAAACCGGCTGCAACAGGTCTAGGTTGGCTGGGAAACAAAGTGATCCTCAAAGGGAGTCAGGACTTCCCCTTTTTAGTGAGTCGCTGTGGTGGCTTTGCCGGAATGTCTCACAGCAACGCAGCCATCCCATAAATCCCTGACACCTCATACACGATACCAGCCGCAGTAATTACCACTTCCCCATCAAAACAATGATGAAGACCAGGGGAGGTTCGCTAGCAAGGGGATCCTACAAGCTTCCCCCGAGTTTGGCTCACCCATGAAGTTCCTAATCGTCTCTTATAAAAGCCCCAGCCCACCCTGATTCTGGGCAGTGGGCTTTTATAGATAACACCTATTGCAGAGGTTGTTATATGGGGCGTGCATGCGGGTGGTTCTACGTCTTTGATCTCCGCTATGCGTGCTTTGTTATACCTCCAATGAAAGAATTCATTATTTGTACGATCGCTCCTTCATCTTTATATATGTTTCCCATGCGGCCCTTTATGGCCATTATTTCACTAATGTAGTAAACGGACACACATGCACATGCACTTCAGGCCGCCCAATTACACACCTTGAATGCATTAGGGAAATGTTTTGTTGTGTTTGTGGAGGCAACCGGCTGTGTAAAGGTTACCTGTGCTTTCTAACATGATTCGAGGAGGCTCTACTATCTTAGTTTAGCGTGTAATAAATTATTTGCTCGCAGAAGTTAATAAACAACGCAATTGTTCATGTTTAAAAGTGCATGGGAGAAAAACAACACAGTAAAAATAACGCAAATATTTTGTTTTTTTTGTACCTGGTGGAAGTGTTTAACTTTTTATTTTTATTTACATTTTATCCTCGAGAGCAGGTCATTGTTTTTCCCTTTCCTTGATATTCCACTATTTTCAACGCCAATTTACTTTTTGAATCTTGTGTTAGGTTGCTAGGGTGTTAATGTGTGGAGACATTTATCATTTTTTGGCAAATTTTAATGGGCGAAATACAGACATTTCAATAGAAATCCACGTGATTGGGAATTTCGCATATGGGCGAATGATTTCCCCATGCACAT
This sequence comes from Gila orcuttii, assembly GCA_026230005.1. Classification (NCBI taxonomy): domain Eukaryota; kingdom Metazoa; phylum Chordata; class Actinopteri; order Cypriniformes; family Leuciscidae; genus Gila; species Gila orcuttii. The sequence continues at coordinate 42,108,779 of JAPDVR010000012.1, forward strand.
TTTGCATCAGGTTTAGTTGGTCATGTGAATCCTCTGTTTTGACCAACACAAAGCTGCTTGGTTTGACTTCTGTTTGAGTTGTGCTTTATATATCAATACACTATTGACGATAGATTGTATTGTATTGTTCATCTTATCAGAGCTTTTGTAAGTGTGAATACTTTAAAAATAACACCTCCTCTCAGCAAACCACACAATTTAAAGGGATAGTTTCATCATTTACTCATTCATCCTCATGTTGTTCCAAACCTGTATGAGTTTCTTTCTTCTGTTGAACACAAAAGAAGATATTTTAAAGAATGTTGGTAACCAGACTGTTAATAATAGCAATTGAATTCAATAGTATTTTTTCCTACTATGGAAGTCAATGGCTACCATCAACTGTTTGATTGCCAACATTCTTTAAAATATATATTTTTTGTGTGTTCAACAGATGAAAGAAACTCATAGGTTTGGAACAACCTGAGGCTGATTAAGTGATGATTTTTTGAAATTGACATTTTTTGGTGTACTATCCTTTTAAGGTACAAGTCACATCTGTAGCACAAATGTGTGGAACGAGTTACGTACAGTATGAGTTACATACTCAATACTTATGGTTAGGGGTTTGCTAAAGCATGAGTCCCTAGCAGAATATACCCTGAATTCAGACACCTCTTTTAAGACACATAATTCAGTCTATCTTCTCATCTCTCACAAGGGTATGACCGCTGATAAACTCCTCTAACTCTAAACCACAAAGAACTGGAATAATCTGGTTCCAACTGCTCATGTTTGAAGCACTCACACACACACAGGCATATATCTGAGGCCAATATTAACCATTACCCATCACAACAAACCCAGCTAACCTAGCAGCCTCTGATGCATTGTAACAACCAGGTTATGGGGCACAGAGTGTGAAATAAATAACAAAAGAGAAACCCCAGAGAAGTAAAGCAAAGGCTCTCCAAGGAGCAGAACGAGAAACAAGAGATCAGGTTCTATATGATCATGTGACTGACAGAAAACGAGAGAGCTGATCTTGACATTGGCCTTGTTGGCGTAACTTTTGAAGTTCTCAATACAATATTGTGTTTTCTAGAGCAGAATAAATGGGATTAACAGCACTGGTGTGATGATAGATCCACAGATACTGTAGTGCATTGGAAATTCATTGTGGCACTTTTCATATTGCAAAGTGAGTGACTGGCATCTGCCAAAGCATATAGATAAAAAAATCTATTTATGCCATTTAACAATCTAGTTCTAGTTAAAGGTGAAATGTGTAAAGTCACTGGTCAGTCAAACAAATAGCCATGCCTCAAAATCATGCCATTGGTTGAATCATTGTTGCTATGCTGGGCTGGTTGGGATTCTCAAACAAACAGAGCAATGTTTTGAAACCACCACAGTGTTTACACTTTTCTGGGAAAATCAACCTATGAATGATTTACTTTATAGATTACCTGGGATAGGAGAAAGTATTTTAACATAGAAAAAATAAACACTTCACCTTTAATTTATTTGGTTAAATAACTTTAGTATAAATTTGAATTTAAATGAAGCAATTCAATTTTCAGATTCTACATCTCTACGTCTACGAACTTCTTCACACCTAGTCTGAAACAAACATACTTTGGCAATACAATTTTTTAAATTTAAGTAGATTTTTTTTAATTGTTTGGACTGGCCAATTTAATCAGGTATTTTAATGACATTTTGACCAAAAATGGTGATAAATGATCAATATAAATGGTGAGAAATTACATAAAAATAATTACAATTACAGATAAAATAGTAAAAAAAAAAATAAAAAAGTAAATTTTATTTTATACAGACCCCCTAAAATGACATGGTGATTATGTCCAGTGAAAATTATATTTCAATGCTTTTGTGTTCTTTAAAAAAATATTTGCATTCGCCCACAAAAAGCACTGAAATATAGTTTTTCCTCCCACCTCATATTATTTCCATCAGAAAAACTTTGTTGAAAGTTTTGAGAGAACATGAAAGTATTGAAATATAATGTTTCCTCCCATCTCATTTTTTTTTTTTTTTTTTTTTACAATCACCATGTCCATTAAGGGCTCTGTAATTTTATGTTTTCGTGTTGTTTAGCCACACGGTCAGACTTGGTGTGCAGTTTTAACTCACCCTGTCCATTTGAGTAGTAGATCCACCTCTCCTTGGTCTGCGCTGGAGAGCTAGGCTTCTTGTGGATGGCTTTCTCCATGATGCAACTGGGATCCTGTCTTGGACCCTTCTTTAGCACCCGCGAGCTGCGCTTTACGCTGCATACCACGATCACTACCAGCACCAGCAGAAGCAGCAGGACTATCATCCAAGGCAGGTGCTCATTGATGTCAAAGTGCTTGTGCGTGCTGGGCCTCGGCGAACCCCTGCGGATAGGCCGGTAACCCAAACCTTGGGCCTTGCCCTCAGACAGAGTCTCCACGGCCTGTTGGTTGTCAAGCTGTGGGTCTCGTGATACGGAGAGCTTGTGTTGCGATTTAGGAAGGTCCTGAGTTGCAGCGATTAAGAGTCCTCCATCCTCCTCACTAGCCTTGGAGGAAGCTGTGGTTGTGGGAATGTCTTCGGTGCCGAGGGCTGTTTCTGTGCTACTTAGGGCTGGCTCGGCTACATCCTGAGTCTCTGCAGCTGGTAAAACTGCAGTACTTGCTGTGTGCAGAATGGATCATTTAATAGCAGGCAAAAACAGAAACAGAGAGACAGAATTAAATACAGACCTAAAGATGAGCTTAACCTAGACAACAAATCAGAAGGGAGAGTATCTAAAACTTTAATCCAGCATTAAGCTTGCATGTGTAGAGAGCAAAGTGGAGATATGCTGCTCAAGCCAACATAATCTCACATGGATTTCTCATTTTAACTGCTCAGATCTGACCCAAAAACTAGTCAAGGCAAACTGAGGAATCAGAAATTGTTCTCTTATGGAAATGTAAGATAAAACAGGGGGATCAACTATAATTCTTCTAATTTTCAGTGAAACATTTTTTATTTTTACATATTATATATCGACACTGTAAAAAAGGGCCCCTAGTGGCCGCTAAGCGTCAGACACTTTACTGTGACTCTCTCTCTCTCCTACGGGAAGACGCCTCGCTTCACCTGGACTCTTAGCCAATCACAAGTTGATTCAGGATCGCTGCGCGCAGATATTATTCTGTCAGAGGCTTTGCCAGTAGTGTACGCGAACCGCACGGACTTACAACCCACCTTGATACAACTGCTTTATTCTGTGTGCGTCTTTACAAGTAAGAATCTATATTTTGTTGTTCTTTTACTGTCATTGCAAAGGCTAGATTGGTAGTGTTTCATCTGTGTAGTGTTGTTAAATGTAAGCTCAGGCTTTCCTGCTCGGCTAGGCCTCGTGTTGTGATGCTTCTTTCTATTGATGTATAAGTTGCCACTCGGGCATTATTCTTTGGTTACATATTGTGAAATACCAGTTAAGTACACTCTGCGCATAGTTGTAAGCTATCGCGGTGATATTCGCCTTCAGTCCAGTTAATCGGTAATAGGGCGCGCGCCTCCCGCATGTACACAGTCATAACGTGACACCTCTCGGAGCGGCCTGGTGTAGTTATTTATGTGACCAGCAGAGAGAGCCATTGTATTGCGAATGGTTTATCCTTTCCCATTGTTACAGTTGTAGTTGTTCAGATCCACCGAAAAGCCTTTTCCATTCTGTTAATGGCAGTTTCGGTTATGTTAAAATATTGTATTTTATTCCTGCTATATTATTAGAATAGAATACAGTTAATACAAATAGAGGTTTGTTGCATGATAATCATTCATTTTCATTCAACTAATTATGTTTGTTTTATTTCTTCTATTTGTTTCAGAACCACACGTCAATGTACATATTCAATCATGCAGTTGTAAATTCAATAAATACTTCCAATGCAGAAATCTTGTGTGATTCTGACCGATCACCCGCTGTGAGCTCTATCTAACGATCCACAAACTTTCTAAATCAAAGAAGCCAGTCCTCTTCTAAATAAAGTGGTCCTTCGAGCCGGATCCAGAGCCTGCAGCGGAGCAAGATGTCTACCACCTCGGATAAAGAGTCCAGTGCACGATCTAGGAGGCAGCGGTCCCTCCCTAACTACTTGCAAGATTATGACTTGTCTGATCTCCCGTCCAGATCTCAAATCAAGGAGTCTTCTGAGTCCCAGCCCAGAGAGCAGCTAGACGAAGAGGACCACAGCAGACCTGAATCACGCTCTGCATCCCCAGAAGGTCAGCTGCAGAAACACACAGCGCAACGGTCAGTTACCGATAAATGGGAATCTGCTGCGGATGAGTGGAGAAGGGAGTGCCACATACTAGAGCGTGAAAGGGAAGATCTCCTAGCATTAATGGAGGAATTGAGAATACAGAATGAGCAGCTCAGAGCCAGAGCGGAGCCCAGTAATTCCCGTTCAGAGCCACGTACTGCAACGGCCAGAGATGGACTTTACCGAGAAGGGCTGGATTATGGAGGTGCTTCAACCCGGTATAAATCAGTCTACTTCCGGGACAGGGAGACACCACCACAACGGTCTTCGGACAGGCGTCATGACCACAGCAGAGAGACAAAGTACTACAGGGAATCAACCAGGTATGACTCTCCCTCACCTAAGCGCTCACCCGAGCTAGTACGCACCAAGCACCAGGCCCTGCGACAAAGCTATGAGCCCAGGGAAGGGCGCTACTGTTCTCACAATTATGAGCAGTCCAGATACCGCCGCTCACCTGAGAGCCACGCCAGCTACAGAGATTCTTGTTATTCCTTCAGAGAATACAGAGAACCATCACGCCGAGGAGACTACTCTCCTGCACACCGATGCAGCTACTCTCCAGACCGGCGTGAGAAACGCAGTCCCCCTTCACCTCGGCACGAGCCCAGGCGCCGACGCTCAGTGACTCCCCCTGGTGGACAGGAAAGAACATATAGAGGGCCCACTCCTACAATCCCAAACTTCAACCGTCCAAACCCAAGAGACTTCGCGAGACTCCATATTGCTCTAGATAATCTCCTTCCTAGAGATGCTACTGAACGTTTCAAGTTCCAGATATTAGTGGACCATCTGAAGCTGGAGGAAGCATTGCTAGTGGCAGATTCCTATAGCAATTCTGATTACCCCTTCACTGACACTATGGCAGCTTTAAATCAACAGTACGGGCAGCCACACCAACTCGCCCTTCAGCGGATTGCTGAGCTGATGGATGGCCCCAACATTCAGAGTGGAGACATCAAGGCATTCAGGTTGTTCGCCTTGAACGTCAGATCCCTGGTGAGCATGTTGGAGCAACTCGGTTTAAAGGGGCAAGTTGAGCTGGACTGTGGTTCTCATGTGACCCGTCTACTGGGCAAGCTACCGCACGACCTGAGGTCCAGTTTCAGGCGCTACATCCACCCTCTCAGAATTCCTATCCCCACTCTTCTGGACCTAGCAGATTGGTTGGAATACGAGCTCCAGATCCAGGAGGATATCGCACAATATCGATTGACAAAGGACACTGGACCTAAGCCCAGAGACTCTAAGCGTACTGTCAAGTCGTCACCTAGGGCCTCAATCCTCATGCTGGGGGCTGAACCCAAATCGGTTAGGGAGCCTGCTAAATCCACTCCTCCAACCAGTCTAGATGCAAAGAAGTTCTGCCCATACTGTGAGAACTACAAGCACACTCTGAATAGTTGCGCAAATTTTAAACTGCTCAGCGCCACCCAGAAACGTAACTGGATTCAGGACAACAACCGATGTTGGCGATGCGGCAGAGAACACAGATCAGCTGAATGTGATCTGAAGATGTGCTGTAAAACATGCAACAGCAGACACCTGCTTGCTCTGCACGATGTCAGCGAGAGAAGTCTAGACAAGACTGACAAAGCTGAGAGAAGGCCTGACCAGGTGAAGTCCAGTGTACCAAGTGCAGACCAAGTGCTATACATTGGCAAGCCACCGCAGGGCCATCGTGTACTACTTAAGGTCAGTAAAGTTATCCTTCGCAATGGTGACCAGACTCTGGAGACATACGCTGTTCTAGACGACGGCTCTGAACGCACCCTGCTCCTCCAACCGGCTGTCCAGCAACTGGGACTTGAAGGCCACCCTGAGGATTTGCCCCTGCGTACCGTCAGACAGGAGCTGCAAACGCTTCACGGGGCGGCTGTCTCATTTAGCATCTCTCCAGCCTGTTCTCCAGCCATGGTATACAACATCCAAGGAGCCTTTACCGCACCCAAGCTCGGTCTAGGCCAGCACACGTATCCCTTCAAAGCACTGCAGAGCAAATACAGACATTTGAAGAAGCTTTCTATTCCTTCATTCAAGGACATTGTCCCGCTATTGCTCATTGGCTCAGATCATCCCCACTTGTTGACTCCAGTTGAGCCAGTCATTTTTGGTCCCCCTGGTGCACCGGTTGCTGTCCGCACCCGTCTCGGATGGACGCTGCAAGGTCCGACCAATACTCTAAAGCAGTACCTTATCGAACAACGCTGTCTTTTCACCACCTTCGGGGCACCTCCAGCCGACATCTACCAGCACGTCGAGAGACTGTGGCAGCTGGACGTCCTCCCATGGCGCAGCGAAAAGGCCAGTACGAGGTCACGGCAGGACAAGGAGGCCCTTGAATGCTTGGATAAACAGACGGTGCGAGTAGATGTTGATGGTGTCCATCGCTATGTTACTCCTCTCCTCCGCGTTAAGAACTTCCCCCAGCTCTGCGCACCAAAGGAGGCAGTACTTCCTCAGCTCCGAAATATGGAAAGGCGGCTGTCGAAGAACCCTGAGGCAGCCCAAGTCTACAACGCAGAGATCCAGAGACTTGAACAGGCCGGCTATGTGGCGAAACTAACCCATGGCACAGAGAACACCTCAAGCAGCTGGTACATCCCTCACCACCTTGTCGAGCACAATGGCAAGCACCGAGTGGTTTTTAATTGCTCTTTTCAGTACAGCGCTACTGACTTGAACAAACTCTTGCTCCCTGGTCCAACCCTTGGTTCACCTCTCCTTTCTGTTCTCTTGCGCTTCAGAGAACATTGTGTGGCCTTCAGTAGTGACATACGGGGGATGTTTCACCAAGTCAGGCTCCTTCCGGAGGATCAGCCTCTCCTCCGCTTCCTCTGGAGGGAGCTCAAGTGTGATGAACAACCCACAGTTTACCAGTGGAAGGTGCTTCCCTTCGGCACTACCTGTAGCCCCTGCTGTGCTACATACGCCCTACAGAAGCACGTCACCGACCATACTCAGCCAGCTGATGCAGTGAGAGACTCTGTGTTAAGACATTTCTACGTGGATAACTGTCTTCAGAGTGTGCCTACAGTTGAAGATGCCAAGCCCATCATCGACAAGCTGCAGACACTCCTTGCCGAGGGAGGCTTTGAGTTACGCCAGTGGGCCAGCACCCATCCAGACACCATCCGCCACCTCCCTGCTGAGGCGAGATCGGCTAGTGCTGAAAAGTGGATCGCCCAAGGTCACCCAGGTCAAGAAGAATCAGCCCTGGGCCTGCAGTGGGACTGTCGAGAAGACACCCTATCCTTCAAGTGTCGAGGGACTGTAGCCACTGAAGAAGTTGTCACTATGCGCTCCATCTACAAAGTGGTGGCAAGCCAATATGACCCCCTTGGCTTTCTAGTACCCTACACCACCAGAGCCAAGGTGGTTATCCAACACCTGTGGGACAAAAAGCGGGACTGGGATGACCCTGCTCTGCCAGATCACTTGCTAGCCGCATGGAGAGAGTGGGAGGACGAGTTACCTCACCTACAGAGCATATCACTTCCGAGGTGTTACACCAGCCGTGAGTTAGACTCTCCTACCTGTGAGCGTGAGATCCACGTGTTCTGTGATGCCTCAGAGCGAGCCTATGGCTCTGTGGCATACCTCCGAACCGAGAATCCTTATGGAGTCGTCCAAGTAGCTTTCGTCACTGCAAGATCCAGAGTTGCTCCAAAAAAGCAGCAGTCAATCCCTCGCTTGGAGTTATGCGCTGCTCTGACCGGAGCACAAATGGCTCGGATCCTCAAATCTGAACTCACACTGCCTATCCAGCGGGTGGTGCTTTGGTCGGACTCTACTACCGTGCTCCAGTGGCTGCAGTCGGAGTCATGCCGATTCAAAGTGTTTGTTGGCACACGTGTTGCAGAGATTCAAGATCTCACTGAGGGCGACAAATGGCGGTATGTAGACTCTGCACAGAACCCTGCCGACGACATAACGCGTGGTAAACCTCTCGACACATTGACACCAGACAGCCGCTGGGGCCAAGGCCCAACCTTCTTGCGGTGTGACCCAGACAAATGGCCACAAAGTCCTCAGATTCAGACGGAGGCAGATCAGGGTGAAGAGCTCAAGAAACCTCCGTTCTGCGGCCTCACTACTATCAAGCCAAGTGATCTCCCGGACGCGAAGCAGTTCTCTTCCTTTAAGGACCTCCTGACTGCCACAACTACGACCCTACATGGGGCGGCCCCAGACAACGTCACAGCCTACAGGCAAGCCCAGCTGACTCTGCTACAACAGGTCCAACAAGACAGTTTTCCTATTGACTACGCCCAGCTGCAGTCAGGGAAACCAGTCGCTAAGAGCAGCAGACTTCTCAAGCTGGCACCAGAGTTCGACCACAGGGACAAGCTCATTCGTGTTGGCGGACGTCTGCGCCATAGTAACCAGCTGGAAATGAATACTGTTCACCCGGTGGTGCTGGATGCCAAACACCCAGTCACGCAGCTGCTCATCCAAGAGTATGATTACCGTCTGCACCATCCAGGCCCAGAGAGGGTCTTCTCAGAGATGCGCCGCAAGTATTGGCTACCAGGAGGGCGAGAGGCCATCCGCCGTTTTCAGCGCAAGTGCCAAGAGTGTCAGAAATGGCGCGGAAAGGCACAAATCCCTAAAATGGCAGACCTACCTCCATCCAGAGTTCGACTATACAAGCCAGCATTTTACTCAACAGGAGTAGACTGCTTCGGGCCATACTCGGTAGCGATTGGAAGGAGGAGTGAAAAGCGCTGGGGAATAATCTTTAAATGCATGACCACCCGAGCTGTGCACATCGATCTGCTCTCCAGTTTGAATGCAGACTCATTCCTCATGGCTCTGAGACGGTTCATTGCCCGCAGAGGAAAGCCGTTTGAGCTAATCTCAGACCAGGGGACTAACTTCAGAGGTGGCGATCGAGAGCTCCGGGAAGCATTCGCCGACCTTGCTCCAGACATCAAAGCTCAACTCGCCTCTCAGCAGATCGACTGGAAGTTTAATCCACCTAACGCCCCCCACTTTGGCGGCTGCTGGGAGCGCGAGATACGCTCAGTAAAACAAGCCTTGCAAGTAACCCTTGGAGCTCAGCTTGTGACAGATGAGGTACTGAGAACCCTACTAGTTGAGATTGAGGGGATTCTCAACTCCAAACCGTTAGGCTACACATCTGCAGACATCGCCGACTCTGATCCAATAACTCCCAACTCCTTGCTCATTGGGCGGCCAGATGCTTCTCTCCCGCAGGTGGTGTATTCTGACTCCGAGCTCCTAAGCACTAGGCGTTGGCGCCATAGCCAGCTGTTGGCTGACCACTTCTGGAAGCATTTTATCCGTTTCTATCTGCCCAGCCTCCAGACCCGACAGAAGTGGAATGCTGAAAACCCAGACCTGCATATCGGCAAGACGGTCCTCATCGTCGACCCGCAGCTCCCTCGCTCACTGTGGCCAGTGGGTACAGTGACCAGCGTCTTCCATGGCCTCGACGGTAAAGTACGATCTGCGGAAGTGAAGGTCGGAGATCGCTCGTACACCCGCCCTGTGGCTCGACTCATCCAGCTTCCAAAGTTGTCAGACTAACCACTACCGGACGAGTGGGCGCCTTTTCTTCTTCTGCAGATTCCCTTCAGTAATCCGGGGGCGGCTGTAAAAAAGGGCCCCTAGTGGCCGCTAAGCGTCAGACACTTTACTGTGACTCTCTCTCTCTCCTACGGGAAGACGCCTCGCTTCACCTGGACTCTTAGCCAATCACAAGTTGATTCAGGATCGCTGCGCGCAGATATTATTCTGTCAGAGGCTTTGCCAGTAGTGTACGCGAACCGCACGGACTTACAACCCACCTTGATACAACTGCTTTATTCTGTGTGCGTCTTTACAAGTAAGAATCTATATTTTGTTGTTCTTTTACTGTCATTGCAAAGGCTAGATTGGTAGTGTTTCATCTGTGTAGTGTTGTTAAATGTAAGCTCAGGCTTTCCTGCTCGGCTAGGCCTCGTGTTGTGATGCTTCTTTCTATTGATGTATAAGTTGCCACTCGGGCATTATTCTTTGGTTACATATTGTGAAATACCAGTTAAGTACACTCTGCGCATAGTTGTAAGCTATCGCTGTGATATTCGCCTTCAGTCCAGTTAATCGGTAATAGGGCGCGCGCCTCCCGCATGTACACAGTCATAACGTGACACCTCTCGGAGCGGCCTGGTGTAGTTATTTATGTGACCAGCAGAGAGAGCCATTGTATTGCGAATGGTTTATCCTTTCCCATTGTTACAGTTGTAGTTGTTCAGATCCACCGAAAAGCCTTTTCCATTCTGTTAATGGCAGTTTCGGTTATGTTAAAATATTGTATTTTATTCCTGCTATATTATTAGAATAGAATACAGTTAATACAAATAGAGGTTTGTTGCATGATAATCATTCATTTTCATTCAACTAATTATGTTTGTTTTATTTCTTCTATTTGTTTCAGAACCACACGTCAATGTACATATTCAATCATGCAGTTGTAAATTCAATAAATACTTCCAATGCAGAAATCTTGTGTGATTCTGACCGATCACCCGCTGTGAGCTCTATCTAACGATCCACAAACTTTCTAAATCAAAGAAGCCAGTCCTCTTCTAAAGACACATTTTACACGCTACTGTTCAAAAGTTTGAGGTCAGTACATTTTCTTTTAAAAGAAATTAATACTTTTATTTAGCAAGAATGCATTAAATTGATCAAAAGTGACAGTAAAGACATTTATTATGTCTTTACTGTTATTATACTGTTATATAATTTATTATTATTATAAAGTATATTTATGTATATTTATTATAAAGATTCTATTTCAAATAAACACTGTTCTTTTGAACTTTCTATCTATCAAAGGATCCTGGAAAAAAAAAAGTATCATGTTTGTACAAAAATATTAAGCAGCACAACTGTTTTAAACATGATCATAAGAATAAATGTTTCTTGTCCTCCAAATCAGCATATTAGAATGATTTGGGAAGGATCGTGTGACAACAATAAATGCAGCAATGATAAGAATAAAGAGATCCCTTTCAAAACCATTAAAAACTCTTATCAACCATAAAACTTTTGAACAGTAGTGCAGGTGTAAATTAAAAGATGATAAATGATTTTGGTGCATGTATTATTATAATAACAATATTCAGACAGTCGGCTATAGAATTAAGACTTCAAATGCCTAGCAGACACTAAGTAGAGGATCTCATAAACAGCTACATCCATACAGGTCAAAAAAGAGTCCTCTAAAGAAACCCTGCTGAGGTGGACACTATATATTCACATCACATACAACCACTGCTGTTTTAAAACACCAGTTTAGGGAAGTTGATGAAGGGGTTGAGCAATCATGTTGAACAGAGGGAGCTGTTAGTAACAACCAAACCAGTGGATGAAAGCACTAGTACAACAAAGATCTATCTATCTATCTATCTATCTATCTATCTATCTATCTATCTATCTATCTATCTATAACTAGACACACTCTAATCAGTAAGGAATAGCTCTACATTGAGCTTTTTCACTCTCACCTCTATATGCTGACTCAGTGCTGGAAACCTTGGAAATGGAGGCCTCTCCAAGTAGGACATAGACTGAACTCACTGGGCCACACACACTATCTGTCTTCTCTGTGCCTTTAATCAGCAGCGTTAAGCCCAAAGACGCGCAATCTGAGTAAGCTCGGCACCTCAGAGCATCTGATGTCATGTCGGAGAAGGTGCCACGCTGACATGGCCGGCAGCGCACATCCTCTGTTTCACTTCCTCGCTTTCGGACGCCCCACCCTGGTGGACATAATGAATGGTGCTGACACTTTCCACCCTGGGAGAAGCTACCTGGCGGACACATGCACAACCGATCAGTGGTGGACGTGCAGGGAGTTTTCTCAACAAAAGGGGCTTGGCAGCTTCTCTGACAGGGGTGACACTGCTGAACTCCGTTCTCACCCCGGGTGAAGGTGCCGTCCGGGCAGGGGCTGCATTCCCGTATGCTGGCCTCTGTGCAGTGGGAGGACACGTAGGTGCCTGCCGGACACTTGTCGCAAACCAGCTTGTTACCAGTGGCGGGGTCGATGTGTTGGTAGTGCCGAGGAGACAAGGGCTTCTCTGTGGTCGGGCTGGGGGTCAGTGTGTGGGTTAAGACGTCACCGACCAGCAGAAGCTAACAACAATGAAAGAACAAGAAGAAGACTGTTATGCAATGACTATACAAGCAATCGAAACACAAAATATTGTCCTTTTAGCATGAATGACCATTGTGTCATCGGTTTGTATTGTAAGAAGAGTCAATAATATATTAATAAAGACCACTGGTACTGGGAAGGAATCAAGTTTTTTTTCTCTGATGTCTGCATATTTATGTCTTTTTAACAACTACATGACAAATTTGACATTTCGGAAGAGTCGCTAATTTAAGAAAATTAACCAACAGTCATTTAAAGTTGTGATGAAGCAGAATCGGAAGTAGTGACGTCTGAGTGAAATGGATTATCTGACAAAATGTTTTCAGCATTCCGCTCAGTTGAGTGCAAGAGCCTTTTAGCCTTATTCGGTGCATGCACACTATCTAGAGGACTTTGTTTTCAAGCGCTCAAGTCACTCGCACATGCGCTGTTGTGGTTGTGCACACAATGTCAGTGCGTACGCAAAAATTGCGCTGCACACGGACAGTGTGTGCGGATGTCCGAGGACCCTCCTGATGACGAAAATTACGTCACGCGGAACGCGGACGGCCGAAGAATACTTTGGGCTTAATGCATTTTTCTTTGGACCAATGATAAACTTCTTTAAATTCACTTGTTATATGGGAAGATTTTCAAAATGCTTCATCCAAAGGGAATGTAGACCTTTTTTCATTTTTAGGCCGTAACTGTAAAGCTTGCATGCAATGCAAAACTCCATGCAATGAAAAACACCAATGTGCACTGTCCCGGATGGGTGGGGAGCTTTGCTTTTGTTAGTCTTTTTTTTTTTTCCAACTGAAGTCTTAATGTGTAAATTTACTGTTAACCAATAAAAACGAATTGATAAAACAAAGAGTATGCTGTACAAAACAATTGTCCATTGGGCTAATAATAAAGATCTGATTGACTGATTGTATCAAAAAAGGGAAAAATCACCATGATATTAACTATACCTTTTAGGTAATGAGCATTATGAAATATCTTTATTGATGTCATACTATAAGGTCCAGATGACCTCAAGAACTTTATATTGTGACATCAAAATGCAGTGGAATTGGATCGCCATGCATGTTATCCTTAGTCTGCTATGTGAGCAGCCAGTAATGTGAGCAAGTCATAATTCTTCTCTAAAACACTGACAATAAAAGTCTGCATAACATTTACGCAGTCTGCAGCAAATCACCCATGCAAAAACACTTCAACAACATTGAACCCTGGAATGTGTTGACAGCACTCTCACAGCCTGGTGACCTTCAAAAAATAACTTTTAATAACAAGAAGCCTGTAAACACAGCCTCTCTTAAGTTACTTCAGCTTGAACGTGCCCCATTGAAAGCCAAATTCCGATCATAACGGTGCCCCTCTCCGGCACATCCAACAAAGCTGATTGCACAGCATGTGAACTGCACCTAATATTCTTTATGATGCTAACCCACATTTTAATTCCGCACATAAATGGGGCTTTGGCCACGACAGGCATCTTGGGCTCAGTACAAAAGTCGTCACCCAAAAATATGATGCTGGAAAGCGTGAACATCCAACACACAAGGGCCTCGCTGCATCATCAGTTTCTAAAGACAAAGTTCTATTAACTGCTGATCGTGAATCCCCTGGAGTTTTATTACAGTTCCTCAACAACAGACCGCACAGAAGAAGTATAAAAAGCGCAGAAGACTAATTTCCTTGCTAATACGGAGAGGGCTGAATCAAAACAAACGTGACATTAATATTCTCCAGCCAACACATACTGACATCGCTGGGAACCGCAGAACGATGCCAGACCGATTGGGCTCGGATACACGTGTTGCTCTTCGTGAGGTGATGGGGATTGTTTCAGGAGGACACACTGAACATGAATAGCGATTAGGCAAAGCTGTCCTTTCCCAGCGGCCTTAGCTCTAGAAGAGGACCAGAACAGACGAGGGTTTGAAGTAGGCCAGCGAGGGGGACAACTTCACTGATGACAGGACAATGTCTGTTCACTTAGTGTGCTACTAAAGCAAAGAATGAGTACACTGTTGCCTCAAGTTCACAAGTTTCCTTTCAACCGGCTTTGAAAAAAGAGGAACTTACAACCTAAGATAAGAGGAACACTTTTTCACGCACTCTTGCTTTCGATAGACATGATGTACAAAACAGTAAGACATGTTACAACTCCACCTTCTCATCCCACCCAAAACAGGGTCTGGGTTAAAATGATACTTGTATGAAACCTAATATACAGTCTTGGGCATTTTTATGAAAGCTTATATAGATATGACTTATTATGTGAGAGTGTATTTGCATATTCGATCATCCATGTCTGTGTAATGTCTCGATATGTCTCGAGTACTGTGACTTTCAAAGTGCCACTTTTAAAGACACCAGAATATCTCTTCATGCACTCATAAATTCACTTAAATTAATTTAAGAGTAATGCTTACTTTTCTCTTCTGCTGATCAGAAAACCAAATGATCAAAAGATATTGACCATAAAGCCTACTGTATCATATTTGATACATGAAATTCTAAAACCTCTGAATTATTAAGATGATTAAACTTTGCTAAAAAAAACTGTAATATACACAATCTAAATTAATACATATGCCTTCTGATCATAAGCTCTAATCATAAAACTAAGCATTTAAATATAATCTGAATAAGACATATTATTGGGAGATATAGAATGACAAGTGATATTTATACAGTTTTGAAAAACCAAATTACATAAATTTGCTCAGTTTTGGCCTCTGAATAATATTGAGTGTTTTTTTTTCCTCCTCAAGTGTGACTCCATATTCTCATTATATAATACTGTATTACGCATAAAAGCCTGATATATTAAATATGATACGAAACAACGATTACATGTATGCAAATATTTCTGTCTAAAAGTTCAATAAACTTTGATTAATTTTTTTTTTCTTTCTGAATACCATTAAATATGTCCAGCTTTAAAAGGTTAAATTATTTATAGCAGTAATTTACAGTTTACAATGCTTGATTGTTGACTATGAGCTATCCATCTATGATGCTTCTGAATGACTCATGGGGTTTCCTGACTAACCTGTGAGTAAATGGACTCGCCATTTCACTGATTACATGAGCTTGCAATCTGGGTGAATAGACTTTACATAACTGTACAATTATTTTAATTATTTGTTTATTTAATTAATTAGAGACCAAATGTAAAAGTGTCATAAAAACACTAATCTGGGATTACCATGGTTTTCAGTTAATTTATCTATAGATGGACTTCAGGATAGGGTTTTTGAATGTGACTATTTGTTGATTCTCAAGACAACATAGGGTGTAAATCTACAAGAACAGACACAGGGACAGATGTGATATCATAAGGACTCCATGTGCCAGAATCTGTTCGACAAAAACAGGGCACCTGTTACACCTCCGACACATCATAACTGAAGACTGCAGAGCAAGAAGAAACACTCCCTGTCTGGAGCCATTCATGCCCATTTTATAATCGACAACAGCCAATCAGTCTGCAGGCTGCATGAATGAGCAAGGAATATTCCTGCAAATGTCAGGCCACCTGCCAAAAACATTGCATCATTTGCGTCAATGCCAATAAATACATTTTCAATGGTGCATGGATGATTTAAACTGACAGAGAAAACTGCTAATCCTTCTGGTGTTGTGAGGCTAATAATGTATATCAGCCCACACTGATATCAAACAACTAAATCCAATTTTTGAAAACTGAGCTGCATTAAGGGATTTAATGGTCCCCTGATAAAGACTTGCTAATGGATGAGCCAGCCTGATGTGATATACCAAATTAACCTCAACTGACTTTATACTACATGGGAATATTAAGTCATGTAAATGTTTACAATACATTAGGCATATTAAGTCATGTTTGGGTATATTCAAAACAATAAAGCCATTGCCTATGATACAATGACATAAGTCATGCCAATGTCTTTAAAATGATAAATGGTATTCATAAAATATTCAATACTAAATAAATGACATTAAAATCATGACTATAGGGATGTTAAGTCATGTAGATCTCTTTAGTATAATAAATAGCCTAATATAAGGGCCAATATCAAAAAAAAAAAAAAAGGGGATATTAAGTGACTATTTAAAATGATAACTAGGTAGGGATTTTAAGTAAAGCAAATGTCTGTAATGTCTGATATATAGGAATAATAAGTCATAATAATGAACAACGAAAATCCAAATGCTCTTAGAATGATGTATACTCAAGCACAAAATGCATAGGCTACTTGCCGTTTTAATATCTCCTAAAATAGGTCAAGTTGTGTCCCTAATTTAACCTTTAACGATTCAACATTTAATATAATTGTTTTTTTAGCTATTTAATTTTTAAATATTGACTAATGTATGATTTACAAAAAAAAAAACTGTCACACAAACAATAGGCTACAATGACAATATTTGCCATCCAGGCTCTATTTATCTATCTTAAGCTGCCTTAAACCTGGGTGCGCCACAGTAACAACATCTCTAAAATAAAAATAATTGATTTAATATTCTGTCTTCATCTTTTGTTTGGACTCCATCCTCACTACTGTAGTATACAACCAAGTGCGACACCAGGTACATCTACTGTCCCTTTAAATAGAACAAAAGCCAGAATATTCGAGGGGACAAAGGAAGCATAATGCAAAAACAAATGTATCCTTGACTTACCATCAGCGAACAAGTCATAGACATTTTCCCAGGCATCGTCCCAATGGAATCACTCTTGTTTAAATATGCCCAGGTCCACATCTGTTACTTTTCGGCTTCATAGGTGGAGCATCAGCATCTCCGCATCAACAGGACACCCACATTGTTGTGAGGTATTGTCCCTTTGCTGGCTTATTCCCTCAGTGCACAAATTTCGTCCACTGACGCCTTTTTATAGTCTGTTGCCCTGAGTGCACGGGTTTCAAGTAGTAGTGGATAAGCACTTCGTTTTGGAAGAAGAACGCTATAATTCCCATAGCGATGATGGATGGATCTGTGGACTGAAGTCTGGCTGCTGTTTGTCCAGGTTACGGTTTCTCTTCCCTATGCCGCAAAGACGAGCTGCGGATGATGGGCGGGAACTGGCGACACACGTCACGAGCGAAACTCGCCACTGGCTCATATTCGCCGTATCACTGGCCTGATCCGAGACGGTTTCCGGGAAGATACTGGGGCTGCTGTAGTGTAAAGTGTACAGTAGTGTACCCTACAGGGCTTTAGACTAAAAAGTTGTTGCACAGGTGGTAGGGCGTACCGGGTGTACCACACACAATTAATTATTAACATTTTGGCATACATTGTGGCAAATCATTACAGTAAACTGGACAATGAGACTTTAATAACTTATCCTTACTCTATTGGTCAAAATGGAATAATGATTTTTTTTTATGTTTTTGTAATTAGTCGCTTATGCTCACCAAAGTTGCATTTATTTATTGGATAAAAATAGTACAGTAAAAACATTTATGTTGTGAAATATTATTACAATTTTAATATAGGCTATTTTAAAATGGATTTTATTCATGTGATGCAAATCTGAATTGTCTGCATCCATTATTATTATTATTATTATTAGTGTTGTTGTATTATTATTATTATTATTGTAAATTTTAACAAACATAAGATACAAGGACAGACAAACTTTCAAACAATAAACAAGTTGGTCATTCTAATATGGTTTGGTGCACAGTGTAAATTTTGAAAACAGTTAATGAAACTGCTTAATATTTTTGTGGAAACTGTGACAATTTTTTTTTAAGATTCTTTGATTAATATAAAGTTCAAGAGCACAGCATTTATTTTAAATATAATTATTTTGTAACAATATAAATGTCAATTGTCACAATTGATCAATTTATGGTGCTGGCTGAACAAAAGTATTAATCTCTTTAAAAAAAAGTGTATCACGGTTTCCACAAAAATATAAAGTAGCTCAACTGTTTTCAACATTATTAATAAGAAATGTTTTTTGAGCAGCAAATCAGCATATTATAATGATTTCTTATCGTGTGACACTGAAGACTGGAGTAATGATGCTGAAAATTCAGCTTTGCATCACGGGAATAAATTACATTTTAAAATATATTCAAACACAATATATATATTAAAGAATAAATAAAACAATCTTAATAAATTACCAATTTTTTAAAATATAACTAAACTATACATGCGTCCATGAATATGTACAATGTAGGAATGTTTGTATATATGCCTGTGGCTACACTGTCCAGTCTCGTTTGCATTATTGTTTGAAAGAAAGTGCCGCATTCAAACACTCATTGTAAGGCCTCAGACATATGCAAACAGAATGCTCTACTGTGTCACAAGGACAGAAGATCATTTCCAGTGTGTCTCAGTCTCAGACAGGCAGAGCTCAGAGGCCACTGGCAGATGAAGAGCACACCATCTGGACAGGCCGACACGTGCAACTGAGTGCTAAAAGGATGAAACGGGGAAATGCTCTCACGTGCCACACAGTTTCTGCCCCAGGAAATCACTCTAAGTGGGTTGACTTGGATGATAGGGTAAGATAAATGCCGCGGTCTGAGTAACATTAGTGCATCCATGCTGAAATGTACAACAATATGGCTATTTGTACCACACACCACCTAGTGCTATAAACAAACAATATTCTACCAGCACTGTGGACTTAATGTTTTTCCATTTTACTAGATATATTTATGTGGACTGACACTAGATTATTTGTTACTCAGCAATTGCTGCAGAATGTAAAGGGATAAAGAGAGCATCTGTATCTCAAGTGTTCACAAACATATCTGAAGCAACCAAATGTTTGCATGCCAGTCATCAATAATTAGAACTGTAATACTCAAAATAGCCTAAACATTATTTGTAAATATATTATTATATTATATTATATTATATTATATTATATTATATTATATTATATTATATTATATTATATTATATTATATTATATTATATTATATTACTAACCTGATGGTTTGCCCTTTTCCAATCATATGCAAATGTGTAAAGTTTTTAGCATAAAACAAATCTGTTGATGTCAATTTGAGGCTTTGTGGTGCAAAAACATCATGAAAATAACATTATAATAACTATGACCTGCCTGAAACTGCATGTACTGTAGCAATCAATGAAGATCAATAAAGAGTTTGCTTTATATTTCGACACATAGCACCATTTGATTTCATGTGAACAAAAAGACATTTAAAGTCATTTGGAGAACAGAAAGTAAATAAAAGAAGAAATAAGAAGAAATATGTTAAAGTAAAAGAAAATACAGTGTCATTCAACCCTGTCTTAGTTTTGTAGATTGTTCATATTCTGCCCTCTGCTGGCAAAAAAAGCAGTTTTGAGGACACAAGCAAAATTTAAGTAACCTTATTTGATCTAATATAAAAAGTAGTTTCTACAACTGATGTTGGATTTAAGGGAGTTCTAAGACTAGGACTAGTTTTTTTTTTCAGTTGATATTAAGGCAGTTAAAAATTAATTTAAGTTTAGTTATTGGAGATGGTATAAAAGGAGTCAACTTCTGTTTGTGCAAGTCTAACAAGGAGTGCCCAGCAAGGAGAGACAGAAACCACAAGAATATATTCAAAGAATTGCTACCACAGAAGGTAAAAATAATAAATAATAAAATAATATATTATAAATAATTTATATTAATATATATTGTAAATAATATATTAAGGTTATTAAGGCCATTTGCCCTCGAACAGTCTTGGAATGCTGATATGAACTGTGTTTATGAGAGGATCAAATAGACATTTATAAATCTACAATTTGTGCTTTGGAACAACCCAACGTTTCAGTGATGTTTATGTCTAGGGATTAGGGAAGACATGGAAAGCATGACTTCATTCTGGAGCTCCATTTCTAGCGGAAACCATTGGACTTTATGTCGTTTGTCGTTATGTCTATGTCGATGTTTATTATGTAGATGGATGTAAATTGTAGGTTGATGCCATCTTTTGGCTTTTTCTGAACACAGATGTTTTTAAGTGCATGATATTTTTCCATAACTCTTATATTATTATTATTATTATTATTATTATTATTTTAATTCTCTACAAATGTCATTTGTATGCTTTTTTGTCATTAACCAATATTTGTGTGTGAAGAACAATGCTAGCAGTTCACAGAAATTCATAATTTACTGAAATGTCATATCATATAAAAGTTTTAAACCAGTTCTTGATGACAGATTGCAAAGAAGGAAGCCCCTAAAAGCCCAACACAAAATGATGGAGTATTTTTCTCTTAAGTTTTTGGTTAGTTTTCTCATAAATATCTAATTCCAACATAATAACATAATCGGACTATTTTGCTTTATTAATTTTCTTCTTCGTTATTTTCTTTTGTTATTTAACAGTGCCAAAGCGCAATGTGATCCAAACTACCTTCTTTTCCCTTCTCAATAGAAATGTAGTCTTATTTTGATGAAACTAATCTTTCACAGTAAATGTAATTGTTTGTGGTGGTTGTGTAATCATGGACACAAGCAGAGAAGATGTCACTTCAAACAAGCCATAAAAACTCAGGGAAGTACATTATGGAAATTGGCTTTGATTGAGGCAATTTCAGTTTACAGTTAACAGCTTAATAGCCAAATTTAATGCAAATAATTCAGCCACAGAGAGACATTCAGCTGAGCGAAGACGAGATTTCACAGCTACTTCAAACCTACATTCTTTGTTGACAAAAATATAATAAGTGACTCCAAATGACTGATATTCCCACTCCCAATGTAAATGTGGCATATTGCTCTTTGTACTCAAATATTTAAGACATCATAAACAAAAAAATGCCTTTTTCATCGCTAATATACTTTATGTAAAATTATTTTTCATATAGGCTACAAAATATTTTCCAGTTGGTTTACAATGCTCTACATAATCGCAGAGTACATAGGCTTGTACATAGTATATAAAGATATATTAATTTAATTTATATGTAGTTAAATCACAGCAAGATTTGCGTGGATATGAACATTTATCCTTGAACACTCAATTTACACTGGAATGTCACACTTCAGCCTCTTGCATTCCAGCGAGGAAACCTGACTTCTCGCGGGATCCTCCCGTTGAAATATCGCGGAGGCAAATCTAAGAAAGGTGGAGACTTCGGGATAACTTCCTGCACAGTACTCTTAAGAATCATACCTCACAGTTTAACACCAGGCCGACATTTAAACCAAGTCGAATGGATTAATAGCGCAAATAAACTCGCTAACAAGCACGTCACCAACACGATTCCACGCACAAGGATTTACTGCTAGCATTCAGTCTGCTAGCTAACATCAGCTAGGACGGCAGATTGTACACATCAAATCAAGACGGTCTCGTATCGAAGGACAGTATGGGTGAGTTCAACTCGCTTCTTTTGGATCAGTTAACTTACAGTGGCACTTCGCGTTTCAGCTTCCAAGGAAACAGCGCGAACGAGTCACTTCAGCGTCATTTACAAAAATGAAACTGTATCCAAGTTGAATAAAGGGAAAAAAAAACGTAGGATCAAATGAAAATTTGACTAGGCGCCAGTGTCGCAAACTGGCTAAGCTTGTCTAAACCAGTAAATTCCATTCGTTTTGCGTCAAGCATAATGATCCCTGCCCTTCCACTACAATATTATTGTTTACCTTTCGGATGTAAGTGGCATTGACTTTGTTTGATTGGTTTTAAAGCAGTTTGTACTAGTTGCTGTGGCTCTGTTCCAAATAAGCCCCCTTAAATGTGTAACTTACATAGTATTTTTTTTTTTTATCGATGAATACAACTGTAGGCTACGTTTAAATAAATAAACTGCAGTTTTGACAGGTCCATTACAATGATGTAGCTACACTCACATAAGATGAAAAATCCAGACCATGTCAGTTTTCGAGAAAAAGCTTTATTTAAGAAGAAGGGTTTACATCACATGACCTCCTGTGCCATTAATAGAGTTACTACTATTAAAAATAACTACAACAATAACTGGTGTCATTATTAAATCCAAAACCACTGGTAGGACTAATAAGAATCAGCTAAACGGTAACAAAAACTAATAAGAAGCACCTCCCTATAGCAGTTAGGTAGGTATATATTAGGTAAACAAATGTTATAGTGGAAAACGTTAGGTTAGTAGGCTACCTACCTGTTCTGCACTGTCATGCTCTTTTGCATGACTCAGCTGGTTTGAATAAAGTGCAAATGGTATGAGTTGTCTACAAATCCTCTTTTGAGTTAGGTTCATTTCCATTTTTACTCCTCTCGATTTCAGGTTGTTGACTCCAATTAAACTTACTGTATTCTCATTAGCAGTTACTTTTATTGTACTTCTAGATTTAGTGAGGGAGTCAGTGGTGTGTTTGTTTTATTGGCTATGTTTTCTGTCAGGCGACCAAGACTTTGGCTCGTGCTTGTATTGTTAGTAGCCAGAATTGATTTGGCTGGCAGGCAGGTTGCTTTCGTGGCCTTGAGTGCCCCCACCCCCCCACCCCCTCTCGTCAGTAATTCATCATGTTGTCACAAAGTTATGTAAGCGCAGGATTG
Source organism: Gila orcuttii (assembly GCA_026230005.1). Lineage (NCBI taxonomy): Eukaryota > Metazoa > Chordata > Actinopteri > Cypriniformes > Leuciscidae > Gila > Gila orcuttii. The sequence continues at coordinate 42,131,728 of JAPDVR010000012.1, forward strand.
GAAACTGAGCCCACCAGGAAATATGGAAGTGTGTTAGAGTATTAAGTGTACTTTGCACAGGTGCAAGTGGACATCGCTTGGTCATGTCAGGTCTTGACTGGTGCAGGCGAAATGAAAATAGGTGAATGTTTCTTACTGATCTGTGGTTTCAAATGGGATCTCTGATCTGTTCTTCTTCCTCTCATGTGGGAATATTGTTCACAGGTCTTGTGATTTTGTTAACAGCTAAAATGTGGCCTAATACTTTTTAGTTGAGTAGTAGTGGACTTTTACTTCGTCTGTACTAAAAGTCTGTTGTAGTTTGCATATTTCTTAATGCAATGATTTTAATTGTTAGATCAACTACATTATTTTTGCCAGCAGGACACATGTAGCAATCTGAATTGTATAGAATTAACTTGAGCCATTCTTGTTCATATTGTCAGATTCCATTTAAAAGTTCTGATTACTTAATACTTAACAATTCCATCAACTAATCTTTTAGGACTAACTGCACTACCGTTCAAAAGTTTGTGGTTGGTAATATTTATTTTTATGCTTTTGAAAGAAGTCTCTTTTGTTCACCAAGGTTTCATTTATTTGATCAAAAATACAGTAAAACAGTAGTATTGCAAAAATGTTATTACAATTTTAAATAACTATGTTGTCTAGGGGTGTAACAATATATCGTGTCACAATATATCGCAATACAAAAATTCAACAATATGCATCGTTGATAGTGACAATATGTATTGTGTATAGGCTAATTCACCCAAAATGAAAATTACTGTGCGAGGGAAAAAAATCTTTACAGAGTTTGGTGTTTTTTGGTGTCAGTAGTATATTAAACTAGCCTACTATATATAATGTTGAATATAATGTATTATAATGCAATGGGGGAATATTTGTCAGTCATTATAATGGCAAATGTCTTACCGGTATGTTACCAGTAAAAAATGGCCTACATTATTTTAAATATGTATCTAGTCAGAGTGAAAGCATATTCGTCTAAAATAATTATGTATTTTTAGCTTCAGAATCATCAATATTTTTATTCTGTCACCATTGTCCTGTGCATTGGGTTACCAGCTGCGCCAAGTCCAAGTCTATTCATTCCCAGCCCCAATGTAATACCAAATTTAGCATTTTAATCAACAGTAATTTTTTGTTAACCTTTTACCTTGGAGTATCGCAATAATATTGTATAGAGATATTTATCGAATCGTGACATGAGGGTATCGTTTCACCCTAATGTTGTCTATAACTAACTGTCTAACTTAAAATGTATACAATTTTTTTTCTTTGAATAGAAAGTTCAAAAGAACAAAAATGTATTTGAAATAACCTAGATTTTTTTTTGTAAAAATGTAAACGTGTTTACTGTCACTTTTGATCATTTTAATTAGGGCTGCACGATTTGGGGAAAATGTCATATTGCGATTATTGAGGGGAATATTGCGATTGCGATATAATAAACAAATGGTTTCATGAGTCAATTTGCTTGGTTCTAAAGCAAAATGCACACACAGATTAGTGATGATTCTGAAATGTGTATTTCTCAACTCAAACTAGCAACAACAACTAAATGATTGATAACACCTATAATGATCAATAAGACAAATCCCCCCCCCCCCCATTTTAAACATTAATTATAGCCATCCAACATTACAGAGATTCCATCATTACAATTAAAAGCTATCCATTTTTTTTACTTTTACTTTTTTTTATTAGGCTTCAAAAAATATAACAGCTTTTAATTTAAGTGAACTTCAAACAATCCTCACATAAACAATAAATGTCATATTTACCTGTGCCCTTCCTGTCCAACATGTAGCACATATACAGAAATTGAATAAAGTTACCAAACAGTCTGCGCTGCATAAATTATAAATTATATATAGACTAATTCTTATTAAAGCTAAACAGGTTCTTTAGTCAAGAGCAGTGAGTAATTTTCTCTGTTCCCTTTGTTCTTTGATTAACTTTACTGACAGAGCATTATTGGCTACTGGCTCTTTAAGAGCAGCCGTTGCTGACAGAGACGAGGATCTCACACACGCGCCTCATTCTCTCACAACTCTTCACGTTCATCATAAGACTGCTCTTATGTTATAAAGATACTCGACAAACGGCATAATTGTGTGTGTTATTGTTCGTTCAAGCGCGAAAGAGAACTGTATTCTGGTGCGCGGTCTGTGCATGCGCATGATACTGACGCGCGTCTTTCAGTCAGGACATTCACAGGCAGCGCGCTCTCTTTGACTTGTCTCGCATGAATGGTTTCGCATGAATAAGAGCGGGATCATGTAAGTACCCAAAGGATGGCAAAAAAAGAACAGATGCTGTGTTAATTGTTAACAGCCCATTTTTGTTTATTTCATATAAAATCGCAGCATTTTGCGTCATATAATCGCATAGGCTTGACATCGCGATTACGATTGCGATATGATTAATCGTGCAGCACTAATTTTAATGCTTCCTAGCTGAATAAAAGTATTAATTTCTTCTTAACAGAAATCTTACTGTTACTGAACCATTATGATCGATTCAGTGAGTGAGAGAATGATTAGTCTGATTTGAACTGATAACATCACATAAAGTTCCTCAAGCACTCATTTCTTTTGCCGTGCCACTATTCAGAAGGAGACACTATCAAGAGTGCTTCAGTATGGTGTTCTTTCCACATTAGTGGAATAATTCAGATGGTGCTGAACTTTTAATAATAACAAATGCTTGAAAATAAGTTTGTTTAAATATTTTTATAAAACCAGTTCTCCTTGTATGAGAATCACTGCTTTTGACGTCATGCAAATAAACAACAACCCCAAAGCTGAAAAATGTAAAGAATCTCAGCAGCCTCTCCCTGCATGCTGACTACTTCACTACTAGTTATTGTGCCAAGTGATTTTGAAGAAAGGACTCTGGTTGACATCTGAAGTATAATAATCTTAGATTTGATTTTGTGTTTGACTGACATGTTTGAGAATCTCGGATGTGGTCCCAGACTTTGGCCCCAGTGTATTATTTTCTGAACCAAACAAAATTTTTTGCTTGGAGAAATCAAAAAGGAAGAAGCAGCTTCATGTTTGACTTTGAGGAGTAGCAGGCTAGCTTGCAAATTGAGCCGAAATAATTGTCCTTTCAACAACAAAAAAAAAAACTTGCTGTTTAAGGTCTTGATGCTGGTTGTTGTTGCTATATTCCACATTAGTCAAGACCTTTTCATGTTTGAATGTTGGAAAAAAAAACTCTTTCTTGGAGGCCTGTAGGAACTTCCCTTCTGGTTGGTCTAAATTCTGCTTCCTCCTGTGTAAATATCAAATATTTAAATGAGAACTAGTTTATTCACAGTGTGTGTGTGTGTGTGTGTGTGTGTGTGTGTGTGTGTGTTTTGTGTGTGTGTGTGTGTGTGTCAGCCAGGGTCTTGATTAGCTAAGTCTAAACTGCTTGAGGGCACTATGAGGTTAAATTGAAATGAAGTGTGCCATATTAGGTGCTCTATTTCTTCCATGCTCCAGTCACATATTGATTGTATGTTTTTGTTTAGTGTAGTAGTTTTATTTTATTAAACCACTGACTCATTTAACGTCTGACCTCCCACTCTGGTTCACGACTCGTCTGGCTTGCACTTCTACAGTTAACATGCTCTAAAAAATGTGTCAGTGGATGTTTGAGGTTGTCAGCACATGGTTTTTAAAAATAGGACCACTTTATGCACATTTCATTTATGTTCAGTATCAAGGATGTTTTCAGCAGGAATTTACATTTAGAGCTGGGAAGTCATTTTTCCATTACTAATTAATTAGTCTTGCATAATCAGGCTTTTGACTATAGGCAGAAAATCTGGTCCAAGAGCTTCCTATTTGTACTGACATTAATGTTAAGTAACCAACCCCAGTTTGTATTTATTTATTAATTTATTCATTTAACATAGGTCGGATGAGAGGTTCTACAGACTACGTTGAAAACATTTGTTAAACTAAAAAAAGCAGTATACATGCCAGCCATGGACTGACTTTTAAGTATAGTAGTCAACATTTTTCATAATATAGATAAGTAATGAAGTTACTAGGGCTGCACGATATCGGAAAAACCTGACATAGTGATATTTTGTTTTCTGCAATATATATTATGATATGAAGAAAAAAAATCACCAGATGATTCGAATAGCTCTGTTTGGAAAAAAATATATAATTCTAGAATGATTGGGGTGATTTTGTAGGGGAGTAAATCTGCATAGAAAATAGGCTAATAAATAAATTACAAGCACAGATAAATACAATAGAACAAAGATAAAAATTAAATAAACAGTGCTTTATGTTTTTCAGGTAAATCTAATAGTATTAAGGTACAGAAATTGAATAGTCAAATGTAAAATAGCACTGCATGGTCTTCACTGTATAAATTAAATAAAATTAATTTGTGTTACAGCTACAAAAGTGATTTTCTCTTTGTATTTTGTTGTTTGATTAACATTGTTGTCCAGTAGGAATATTAAGCTGTTGTCACTTTAAGACCGAATGCACTGATCCAATATAATGATACGCATCTGTTTTCTTTCCCAGTTGTTTACATTCACATAAGCCATGAACGACTGAGTTTTAGGGCTGCCCCCAACTATGTATCTAGTCAACTAGTTGTCGTTCATTTAGAGCCATTTGTCAATTAATCGCACGTTTATATTAATTTATTTACTTAAATATATACTGGGGGGAATACTAAACCATAGTGAGCTTTTAATATAGGCCTAATTAGGGCTGAGCGGTATGACGGTATATATCATGACTATGCTATAAAGCTATATAACCATGAGAACCAGACCAAAAAAGTTATGTGCACCTCTGTTTATATTGTCATTTGTAGTAGAATTAGTAGTAGTATTCTTATCTTATCAGTTAATTGTTATTTTTTTCCCCCTGAAATACTGAATGACCGACGTCTCAAGCATCACAACCCCTAAGTTCTGTTAAAATGACAAATGCATTTTCATTCGTAGATGGTTACCACGTTTTAGTTCTATATTAAAAAAAAAGATTGATTTGACTGATGCTAAAAGTGTAGTTGTTTTGCTTTCAGATCATATCACATGTGAATGTATCTTATTGTAAAAAAATATAAGCTGATTTGGTGGATGAACTGAGTATAGTGGATGTGCCTTCAGAGAAAAATGCACCTTTCAGATCACATAATCAGAGAATATTTGTTTTTCGATTTGAATTGGTTTGTTTAAAAGTAGACATTTCAAGCTTTCTATACATTTCTCATATCTGCGAGGCCAGTAGCCTTGCCTGTATGCTGAGTTTTGGTTCATTTTTGTGACATGCTCCTCTTTTGTGATATATAATCCTTCAGAAATCATTCTAATATGCTGATTTGACGCTTAGGAAAAATGTCTTATAATTATTAATGTTGAAAATAGCTAGTTGTCTGGTTAATATTTTTGTGGAAAACATGATATTTTTTGTGCAGTTCTTTGATGAATAGACAGTTCAAAAGAACAGCATTTATTTAAAATAGATTTTTTTTTTGTCACTTTTGATCGATTTAATGCATCCTTGCTGAATAAAAGTATTAATTAATTAATCATATACTGACCGAAAACTTTTAAATGTACTGTAAATTTAGACATGCTTTCTTCTTACCTGAGTATTTTTTTTTAATGGCAAAGTCATCATTTAAAATTTTTACACATCTGACTGTAATATAAAGGAAAAGTTCACCCAGAATTTTTTATTTTTTGTCATTATATACTTATTCCAAACCTCTATGCAGTTATTTTTCATGGAACTCAAATATGTGAAGATACAGATGATGATAATATTGACATTTTCATTAATTCCACACAATTCCACTATTACTTTAAGATGGCAAGAAAGAACAGTGAAAGCATTATAGTGCTTGTGTGTGTTTCTCAGCTCTTTGATACATCTATGATCTGTAACGGTTCCCAAAGTTTAGACTAAACAAGGGGCCGCTTACTTCAGCTCCACCTATGGAAATTAGAGATAATTTCAAAGATTGTATTACTTGTTGGATCAAACTTAAGTAATTATTAAGGCATCATTTCTTGGACACAAGACCTAAGTTATTTTCTAATATCTTTAGTTTTTTGTATAATTTCACTGGCCCGGCTTATTCGTGCAGTTAATCACAAACTGGCAACTGTTAATAGCATTTTGAGTAAAGTTGTAAAACATTTTGGCAATAAGAAAGCAGAGAAGTAAATGACCTAATCTGTTTTTCTTTCTGAATGGCTGCAGAGGGAATAAGCGAATGAAAGCAGAGTTGTACTCTGGATTTGTGCCTTGCCATTATGGCAATTTCTGCAAAGCTCTGCTCTAGATCAGGATGCTTCAGCAGGCGAAAACAGAGAGGCTAAGTCAGCAAACTATCCTTACAAAATGGGATACATGAGCTACTACACAAAGCAGCCATGCTGTTTTACTAGACACTTTCAGTTGACCTCAGTTAGTCTCTGCATTTCTGATGTATTTGCACTGACCTTCATACTAAATAAAGGATGCATGTGTCCAGTGACACACTGATGAAGCCTTTGGAGTGAGTTAATTTGGAAGTTCTTCTTTATATATTTTTTTTCTTCCTTTTTTTGGTTTGAAAACAGACACAAGACTAAATTAGAAGCAAAACCATCTAACCTACAATTTACGGTGGTTTGACATTATTTGTAAATTTGTCTTCTTCAAAACACACCAACAAGAAGAGGATGAGACAATGACTGTGAGACTGCCAGTCTTCACAAAGTGCTAAAAATAGATCCATATAATACCCCTTTTCCACCAAAAAAGAACTGGTTCGGAACTGGTGCTGGCTCAAAGTTGGTTCAACTTGCGAAACTTCTCAGAACCTGTTTGTTTTTCCACTGACTAGAGAGCCCAGCGAACGATGTCATTATGTCACTGTGTACGTCGCCATACGTCTTAGCTAGAAACACTTGCGCCCACTTCAAGCATAACCATTACAATGGCGGGCTACATCGTCTTTCTGCAAATGTTTCTCCTTGAATGTTTCTTCTTTGCGATCCTATATTGGGGTCAGAAGAAGATGTTTAGAACACATTTGTGTTCTAAACCCCGCCCCCAGCCCCCGACATAAGCATGACGTGGTAAAAGAACGGTTCTAGTCCAGCAAAGAGTTGGTGCCGCTTTGGAACCAATGTTCCTGGCCGAGAACCGGTTCTTTGGCTGTCGAAACACAAAGAACTGGTTCGCGAGTAGACACCGACTCCGAACCGGCTCCGAACTGGTTCTCAAAATGCTTTGGTGGAAAAGAGGTTTAAGAGGAAAGATGGCAGCACATGGATTGGCGTTCGCTCAAAAAGGCTTGGGTTGTGTGTACTTGGTTATCTATTGTTAAACTTCACTTCCCAGAGAGCTGTAAGGTGCTTGACCTTGTGTGAACTGCCTCTTTTGAGATGGTCTTTTCAGGTGTAAAATGCAGGTGAAGTTAATGCAATTTTTGAGTGATTTCCCTTTTCTATATAGCTTCTTTCACAGAGATCCTATACAAATATGGAAAACTGTTCCAACATATTGGGATTTTATTAATTCACACATTGCGAGTACTTTCCCTATCCTGGAAATGTTACTAGGGTCTGATGCCGGGATCGCATTTGGCAGTTTGGCCGTAAAATCTCCAGAATCAAAGCCCTGTGTGGATGTCAGCTTTTGGTTCATCTCTACCCATATACTGTAATATAATAAATAAAAATTGTTTATCATCTTTTTATTTTATTTCTATTTTAACATTATTTTACCATGAAATTCCCATTGAGAGAGACCTGGCCAAGGTAGCAGCCATACAAACTAACAACAAGATTAAAATGTCACGTCATTATGATAAATACATCATGATTAAGGTTGGGAGTCGAGAGAAATTCAGAAGTTTTGGAGTGATGAGTGGGAGTGTATCCTTCAATAGCGACGTCTCGCCTCATGAATATTAATTAAGTAGCCTGTCTCTTAGGAGCTCAACCAATCAACGGAGTTCAGCACTGAAAAGCCCTCGTGCTAATCATAGGCCCGGTCCCAAATCATCTTCCTACACCGCTTTAACTGTCGGGAAGAAGTCTGCTGTGGAGCTCGCACCAGTGCATATCTTTATTGTGATTCTCCGGGCCACAATAATTGTGTAGTGAAAATCTGATATTGTGACAGCCTGTATTGTTCACTGTTGCAATATACCTGCCATGTTTTTAGCAGCTAATAAACTGCCTCCTTGTCAATTCAGATCTTATTATTATTATTTTTTAACAGCATTTCATCTCATTTGTGATCAAATTTTCAAAACCGTTGCCAGTTACACAGCCCAACGATAACATTGACATCCAGCATTTACTCCGATAAAATCAGTGTGAACGGGGCATATTTCACAGATTCTTCATCATCATGTTGGCCTGAACCGGTTTATTTTTGCCTCTCTCAAAACAGATGCTCCCGAAAGAATTCCTCAGAATATGTGGGCTGTACAGGGCATTTCATTTGATGATTACAGCTGTAACATATTGTTTGTAGAAATACTGTGCTCAGACATAACCAGCTGAGGTAGGGATGAGTTCCTGTCAGACACCCTGACCTCTTCCCTGTGTTTTCCATGAGATGTCTCTGCTATCTCTGGCATCGCTGTGTAAATAACCTCTGTCAACAGAGGTACTGTGTGCGTATGCTGCCGATCACATTCTTCTCAGACTCATGCAACTCTCACAGTCAGATTTAGGGATTTTCTTAATGCATTGTCTAACTCTGCACTCTTTTTTTTAAAGACTCTGGAAATGGCTGGGAGATGTTTGTGTCTGGGTGTCCTTGGTAATTATTAGGTAGCGGAGAAAAGCACATTGCTCTGACGTCATTTTGTTTGTCCCCAAAATTTGATGGATAACATACCGCTTTGCTTGGATACGGTCATTCCTGCTGTTGCTGTTCCATTGTCCCCATTAACATACCTAGTATGGTTGAGTAAAACATTATTTATAGGCTGTGCTCTGCTGGCCCGTGGCCCAGCCGCTTTGAAGTTTTTGCTAAAAAAGAGGTCAAACAATGGTGGCTGTAAAGTGCAAGGCCTAGATTTCCACACGGTTCTTTGCTGGTATTGGTGCGGAATGTTTATTCAGTCTTTAAAGGTCAGAACCAACTATATTAGGACACGCTTTGAATATTGGACTTGTCAGGTTCATGTTGAACTTTAGATGGCGCTTTAACCCCTGTGTTTGGGTTAAAAATCTTAGTACGATTGTTATGGTGAGGCACAAAATTTACCCTAATTGGATTTAATAGAATTAACCAGAAATCTATGGAAAAATAAAAAAAATCTTTAACATTAATTTTTCACACACATTACAAAAAATAACTTGAACATATTTTTGTATAAACTAAATATTTATGCTGAATATCTAAATTACCCTCATAGGGTAACAAACAACAAACTAAAATAATTAAATACGTTAAAAGTTTTCATTTTGGGTTTGTGCAGCTGCCTGAAATTTAAGTTAACCTGCAAACAATATAGTCATAATAAAAAAAAGATTTGTACACACATTTCGCAAATCATCAGTGTCGACACTTTGCAGGCATAATCTTGATCCTAAATGCAAAAAAAGTGGAAAAAAAAAATCACAAAATGTCAAGAAAAACATCATAGGTTAACTGGTATCTGACAACTCAAAATCATAATGTGTCAAATAGAGGATCAGTTCATCCCAAAATGAATGTTTCATGTAGTTCAGATAAATTTTTGACTACATGTATGATACTTTTATGGTGCTGACCACTGTGGCCACTGGCCAAGATGTTCTAGAGAAATTCAACTTATGCATTTCACAGAAAATACCAAGTCACATGGGGGTTAATTAATACATCATTTTAATTTGTGGGTGAGCTGTTCCTTTCAGGACAATCAATACGTTTGAAATTGTAAATGTACAATATCAGTTTCAGTATGTGTCATAAAATGCAAATATACCATTTGTTGGTCAGATAAACTATTCATTTCTTCATTTGTTTTGCTTTATCAGCTTGTAAGCCTATATTTGATGTGAAAAGGCCTTTGTGTTGTTCTGTACAAGTCCGTGTTAAGGACCTTTATGTATCCGTGCTTCTCCCGCAGCATGTCACAGATATCTTTTTATCAGATGCTTGATCACAGCATGAGTTTCACGCTGACTTCCTATCTTTGCAGTTGAGGTGGTGGTGGAGTATGACTATGAAGCCCTCCAAGAAGATGAGTTGACCCTCAGGCTTGGAGACGTGATCAGAAATGTGCGACGAATCGATGAGGATGGATGGATGGAAGGAGACCTCAATGGGAAACGAGGCCTTTTCCCGGACAACTTTGTAAAGGTAATTTTAAGAATGTATAGTATATTGGCTTTAAGTGAGGTGATAAGGAAATAATGGAGGTTAAAAAGCTTTGTGGTTCGCACAAGGCCAGAAATAAAAGTTAATAGGAAGGAAATGTTTATCTTTAGGTATGACATTACAAGTTTTGAATTCCGTTTGAAATCTTAGTATGTGCCATTGCATTTACAATCTCATCTTCAATTTGTGTACCTTAGTCTTAAGTAGTGTTTTGAGTTGTTTCTGAGGCAGCTTGAGGAAACCCACATTAAATGGCAAATCTTGTCAAAGGCAGGAAATTATTGCTTTGGTTTCCTTGCGGAGATCCTTTAGGGGGGTGTGAGGTAATCTTTCACTCCCTGAACTGAACTTTGATCCCGGAAAGATTTCGGCACTATAGTCGGCACTCAGGTGGTTTTAGGAGAGGACCATGGAAAGCGAGCAGGTAGGAGCTCATTTTAGTTTGTCTGTCAGATCGTATCTTGGGCTCGTTGTGTCTGGAAGACGTGTTACTGGTAATGTTTTGTCTTAAGCTGGTTTTCAGTTCATTCAGTTTCTCTTAACGTGGCACTTCATTTGATTGGTCGTTTCACTGAATCACCAGACAGATCACAGATAGCACAGGATTTAAAGGGCACTTACAGGAAAAAAATAACCTAAAGAGAATTAAATTAAGTTTTTACACAAACTGCACTATTTTATTGTGTGTTGAAAGTAAATTTGCTGGGTTTTTTTTTTCATTTGGAACATTTGTATTTTGAGTAAAGATTTTATTTTTATTTTTATTCAGCCAGGATCAGTAGATCATGTGCTGCTCTAGATGCATGCATCATAAATTCTATTGAAATAAACTTGGACATCAGTAAAATAATCTCTGTAGTAGTACTTTACTTATTTATTCAAATGTATTTAAATTTTTTATTATAAGAAAATCAAGAGCTTTAAAAAGGTTGGGAAAGCTGACCTCAAATTAGTTGAGGAGAGGGGAGTAAGAAAAAGGAATTTGTTTGTCAGCATCTCAGAGAGGAAGTTTGGAGCGGATGCAGCCTGTGGCATTCTCCATTCTGCACCGGAGCCTACAGGAAAGCTCCACACGCTTGTCTCTCCAACCCAAACTGTGTCTGAGTCCACCTGAACCCAGCTGAAAATGCCACTGGAGAGTTTCAGTGATACTACTGTGACAGTACTATAATGCTATAGTACCTTGATATATATTACATTGTACTACTGAATGATTACCATCGTTTTAAATAATACTTCAGGGTACTTCAGAAAATGTCATGTCCAAAAACAACATGGTGTCATATCACCAAAAACATGGTAGTTCTATATTAAGTGAGTTATTTAAAGATTAAATAAAGCAGGTACAAAATTATCTGAGATTGGCATATTAAATAGGTTTAAACAATCTAACATTTAAAAAAAATCTTATTGTGATTATGCATACTGTGCCACTAGGGTCACCAAATTTTTTTTTAACTTGCTGAATTCTCATTTAAATTTTTCGATTTTAATTTTACAATACAGCACCACAAAACACGTACAGATACATTTTAGATAACTTTAAAGGAGCATTTCACCCGTGGGGCAACATTAATCTTTATTGAAAGTGGGTCATACTGTATATGTAGTCGAAATGTAACATAAATCTCGAATTTGGTGCCTTCTTGACTGAGGAAAGACAGAAAGTAACTTTAGGGCGCATTTGTATGGATAACTACAACTCCCACAATGCACCACATTGCACAGCTCCGCAAGCCACTCTCACTAATCCAGAACAGCCTATGAGGTATCCGCCTATCAGAGAAATCACTCTTCCGTCTACAAGGCTAGCTACCACCAGAACTTGAAATTGATTTCACACAAAATTTTTAGTTAGTTGGCGAACTCATTAGTGAATTACTCCTCGTTTGTATTTCTTTCGGAATGGTGAATTATTGCATGGTACTGGTATGTTCAGTCAGAACAAGGAAATGACAAAAAGTAAGTTTTTATTCCCTACCGAGAGATGTGGAGCGATGCAAACAGTGGCTAAGGGCGTTGAACCACCCGATATATTTAACACACAGCCATTGCAGCAGACGGACTCTATCTCTGTGTCCGTAGGCGCACAGTGAGAGCAGACACCACCAGTCCGCCCCAGCTCGAGCCAGTCCGGGCTCCTCGTCCACGACAGGCAGGTCTTCTGCCTCCTGTTCCTCCATCAGCCTCAGCTGCTCTTCGCTATATTGTTGATCATATAGGTAGCCACGAACATCTGATTCAAGCATCAGACTTTCAAATTCCTCTTCATCCATACCATATTGAGTACCTTCCGCCATTGTTGTAACTTCACATCTGGCTCCACAGCGCCTGTTAGCTTAGCTTCCAAACAAGATGGCGGATATTGCTTTTAGTTTCTGCAAGTGAAGTCCCACCCACTGATCTGTAATAGGTCTGTAGTGTGAGTGGGTCCCACCCCCTGGAAAAATGAGGAATGAGTGTTTGTAGTCTCAACCCCTCTACAAAGATATGGGACTTCCTGCGTAGAATGATGCAAAATGATGATTTTTACATCATTATAAGCAGGAACTACAACACTGAAATCTGTATTTCTCCCGTTTCTGGAGAAAATGAGGGAATAATGCACGACCATTCAAAAATATGACTGAGTTTCTAACGACACAAAGCTTAATGCAAATGGGTGAAGTGTCCCTTTAAATAGATTTTTAAGAGGTTGTGGTAAAACACATGTTTATAGGTAATTCATACTGATGATGAAATCTATTATTTAAAACAACACTAACACTTGAGCATTCTATTTTAATTAGGGATGTCCCGAGCCGATCTCAAGGATCGGTATCGAGGCCAATTAAAGGGATAGTTCTGCCAAAAGTGAAAATTAGCCCATGATTTACTCACCCTGAAGCCATCCTAGGTGTATATGACATTCTTCTTTCATACGAATACTTTATTAAAAAATGTCCTGGCTCTTCCAAGCTTTATAGTGAGAGTCAATTGGTATTTTTTTTTTTTGGAAGTCCCATCAAATCACATCCATCCGTGATAAAAGTGCTCGAAACAGCTCTGCGTGTGTTAATAAAGGTCTTCTAAAGTGAAGCGATGTGTTCGTGTAAGAAAAATATCCATATTTAAAACTTTATCAACTAAAATAACTAGCTTCCAGCAGACAGCCGTACGCAAGTCGACTTGCGCCAAAAGAGTAACACTTGATGATGTAGGAGTAGCGTAACGCCTCACGGTTCAAACCCAAACAAACAGGGCTGGTCAACCACGTTCGTCATTATGTTGTGCGTCAAGTTCAAGTGTTACTCAAGTCGACTTGCGTACGGCCGTCTGCTGGAAGCTAGTTATTTTAGTCGATAAAGTTTTAAATATGGAATGGATATTTTTCTTACACGAACACATCGCTTCACTTCAAAAGGCCTTATTTAACCCCCGGAGCCGTTTCGAGCATTTTTATCACGGATGGATGCGATTTGATGGACTTCTAAAAAAAATATACCCATTGACTCTCACTATGCTTGAAAGAGCCAGGACATTTTTTTAATATAACTCCGATTGTTTTCGTCTGAAGGAAGAATGTCATATACACCTACGATGGCTTCAGGGTGAGAAAATCATGGGTTAATTTTCATTTTTGGGTGAACTATCCCTTTAAGCATTTTTTAAACTGATCGGTATAGGCTATCCTTAGCCTGAACCTTTATTTTACGTCAGCTATGGCACTGGTGTCATGCAGTAGGTGGCGGTATGCACCTTCAAGTGGGTTTGCCAACCGCCATTAAAAGGGAAAGAAACAGCTCAAATGGGCTTGCGTTATGCGCGAGAACCAATGAGGTCTGTTCTATCGTTTTACACACGCTTCCGTGATGAGCATATTTGATGCGCACTTTCGTAACGAATCACTCAAGTCATTTATTTACGGTTTATTTTTATCTGCCGTTCAGAATATCTGAGACGTCGTTGCCTTAACGCGTTTCAGTGGGTTACGTCGTGCTTCGGACTTAACTGAAAGACTGGCATTCTGACACCATGAATGTCATGTTTTTTTAACCTTATCTCTACTTTTTTTTTTGCAATTATTCTGCTTACAGTACAGATACAATTCAAGTTTATATCAGTAGTCCCATATTCATAATTTTGACCACACAGATGGTTACATGCATCTACGTGTGTGTGTGTGTGTGTGCGTGCGTGCGTGTGTGTGTGCGCGCAAACCGCTAGGAAAATACAAGTATTGGCACAGGAATCGGGATTTCTATCGGTAGATACTCAATATTCAATGACTTGGATTGTGGGCATAAAAAACTTGATCGGGAGAGCCGTACTTTGAATTTGATTTTATTACATTTTAATTGCTGTCTTAATTCAATTTAAATTAAAAGACATTATCAATTCAGTGCTGAATGCTGATTGAATCTTAAAGACAAGGGTTCTACCAGGTCAGGGATTTTTTGTTCTTGTTCATAGCATTAAAGTCCCTGTAAAGTCAAAATGAATTATGTGTTCTGAGTTTGTCACACCACAGAAAAATGTGTTATTAGCCACTCAACCAAATTTGAATGATAAAAAAAGTCGGCAAGTACATAAAATAAGCTATCAAAATCTTGAAAAAATGAGCATTATTCTCTGCTCTCAAACGCTGGGGGCGTGTTGGCTGGCTGCGCTGAAACCACGCCCACTCACGGGAAAGCTGCCGACGGTGATATTAGGTGATACTGCTTTCGGGACGGGGAGATGAAGGCCGAGGCGGGAGATAGTCGGTTCGGCGCCATTCACCAGTAACAGCTGATTATCAGTGAATCCCAGTTGTCTCCGACGAACGTTTATAAAACTATCCCGTGTAAAATGATCACTACAGAGGCGGGTGTTGGTGGTGATCCTCAGCTCTCCATCAAGGTGGCTCTTCACAAAATGAATCGACCTCTTCTTGATGTGATCGTTTTAGGAAATTTAAATAAAGACACCGATCTGTTTTGTACATGATCGCATCCAGGTAGTAGCCTACGCATTTCCGTGTCGAAGGCAAAGCTAGCTAGCAAACTGTAGGCTGTAGTAACTAATAGTACTACTGACAGTAACTCGCGATTGAGCGCCAAACTGATGCGAATGTGCTCTATTGTTAGGGGAGGGGCCAGCCTCAGTGGCCTCAGTGCGTCATCAAGTAGGGCCGTGTCCAGTAGCTCAGGGGCTCCAGTGCGTCATCGAGCCCCGTTTTAGCCCTGCCCAAAAAATCCGGAAAATAGCAATGGTGAAAAACTATTTAACGGTCTAACTCCACAATTCAGTACTTCACAGTTCACAGTTTTTGTAATATGTTTTAGCAATACATTTCTAACATTTATAATGTGTTTAGAATTTTTTTTTTTAGAATTGCCTTTACAGGGACTTTAAGTGTTAGCCTATACTTTAGAATCCTCCTATATCCATAAATGTTTTTAGAATGATCTTGCAGAAATACCATTCATTGAGAGAGAAAAACACAAAGCAAGTTTCAACTAGATGAGTTGAAAACTTAGGGTGAGAACATGTCTGTCTGTTTTGCTGGAGATCTTATCACTCCTTCAAGTTTCTCACCTGTCGCTCTCTCTCTCTCTGAGGGAGGCTGTGCTGTTTGGGAATTTACATGTGTTTGAAAAAGGTGTATGTGTAGGTGCTAGTTGGTGGTTTCTGTGAAGTTATATATGACGTGGGTGTGACTTTTAACAAATTTTAACCTAACAAAGAGTTCATGGTAAAATCAACAGAACTTACAGGTGCTGCTTTTCTTGTTTTATAGATGCTGCATTCATTCCAGTTCAGTTAATTCATTAATTTATTTTTATATATGTATACACACACACAAACACACATATATATATATATATATATATATATATGTATATATATATATATATATGTGTGTTTGTATATATATGAATGACTGACTGAAAAGCTGAAAAGTGAAAGCACCGGTGTAAATGCTTACCGAAACGCTTTTGAGACGGATTTATATCCGATCGCTTAAACCACTTCAGGAGGTGGTCTGAGACGCATTCCAAACGAAACTGTTAATGGAAAGTGTAAATGCATCTGGTTGTTAAAACCGCATATGCAAATTTTACTCATCCCAAAATGTTAAAAAATAAAGAGCGTGTTATAAGCTATAAAACATGTTCTAGCCAGATATGACAGCGCTACTGCAACATGCATCACCGCAGAGAAGTAGTCGAGTATCTCTTCAGCAAGCCGAATCGCAAACTGACACAAATGAAACTGAAAGTTGCAGGCGTTCAACACACAGTCATCTTTATAATGAGAGACTAAATGATCTTACCAGTGCTGATGCCGCTCTCTCCCTCATTGCGGTCTTTGATTTTGAAATTAGCTGATGATAAATTAAAGGGTAACTAAACCCCTGGTCAGAGCCGGACTCCACCCACTGGCAATATTTGAAAAATGCTGGAAAAGTGGGCAGAGCCCAGCGGAGGGGGGGCGTGCACCTGAGACGCATCTCTCTGTAGGCAAGGGCGTGGTTAGCTGGTACCCTTTGACGTCAGGGGGTACCACAACTTCCAATAGGAAAATCAGGGTCCCCGCGGGTCCTTAAAAAGTCTTAAAACGTCTTAAATAAAATTTTCGCTTTTTAAGGCCTGAAAATGTCTTAAAATCTTAAATTTCCGATAAGGAGGTCTTAAATTTCACGTACGGGCCTTAAATTTCTTGTCCGACTCGTCATCCGTTTTTTTTTTTGTTTTTTTGAACAGTGCGCACCATTTGGGGGCAACGAATAAAGGAGACAACAACACATTACAGACTGTGTTTACGAGCGTTCATGCTTACGGTTGCCAGATTTAAATAATTAAATCCCCAGTCAGAGCTTTTCTGTTAAAATAACACGTTTTCTAGCCGGTCTTGTCAATAGTATCTGGCAACCATGCTCGCGCGCGCACTCTCTAGCTCTACGCTGTTGAAGAAGCGCGGATGATCTGAAAACACAGACAGTAAGCTGGAGTTCAGTGATCTTCATTTGATATTTTCTACTTAAATTAATTGAAGTGTCATTCAGTTGGTCTTTATTCTGTCACGAGCCGCTTGCGCTGTTTGTGCGACTAAATCTGCGATCAATACAGGCTGATATCTAGCAGTGTTTTTAATGTTGATCATATTATTGCTATTTTGCAACGAAAGCCACGGCAGAACTGCAGCACACAGCGGTGATTCGAGAACGAATCTGTGGCTTTTAACGAATCGTGAGATTCAATGACCCGTTCATAAATACAGCCACTTGCTTTGTTACCATAGACTGTGTTTGTAACTGAAGAATGAATGACTCGATGACGGATGACTCGCTCATAAAGACAGTGACTTACCGCCACCTACTGGCGATTTTAATTTAATGTTTAAAAGTATCACCTCGTTTTTACCATCATTGCATATTTATTTAACATTGTTTTATTTAAAGCATTATTTATTTTATAAAAGTATTTATAAAGGTAAAAAATTAACTGGAAAAAATCGATTAAAAGGGGCAGATATTGGAAAAGGTGTGACTGCAGTCTAAATGCAAGAGGGGTTACGGCACTATAAAAGATTGGAGAACCACTGAACTAAGGAACAGGGATATGTAGAATTGCACAAGTGCTACTGCTAAAGAGTGCATTGTCAATACAGCCTGTTACCTTGATTCAAATGTCTCATAAGCTTAATTGAATTGGCCTAAAGCGAAAAATTATAATGTCATTTTTTGTCTAAAGACTACATATAAAATAGCTACCAAAATTAATGTCGGTAACTGAAGTTTGACTTTGTCAACTACAACTATGAAAGACAAAATTACTAAAATGTGACCAATAAGACCAATAAGCATTTTCATCTAAAGACTAAAACAAAAATGGCTGCCAAAATTAACACTGTCGTGTTGAACATTTACCTGTTTTCTTTTTTGTCGTGGTAAAGTCTTAAATTTGCCTTTTAGAGGACTTAAAATGGTATTAAAAGTCATTAAATTTGCTGTTAAAAAATGTGCAGATACCCTGAAAATTCAACTGCAGTAGCCACCGTTCAACCAGAAGAGGGCAGCACTCAGATGTTTTTACACCATATATTGTAGAATTAAAACACTTTAAACCCAAATGTCAAAAAATGTACTCAAATCAATGAACAGCATTTATGAACCTCCATTCTTACAGATCATTAACTAAAAAAGTTGTTTTAGTGTTTAGTTACCCTTTAAATACTGCTCATATCTGTTGCTGTCTAGGGCTGCACGATTTGGGGAAAATGTCATATTGCGATTATTGAGGTCAATATTGCGATTGCGATATGCGATTGCGGTTTAATAAACAAATGGTTTCATGAGTCAACTTGCTTGATTCTAAAGCAAAATGCACACACAGATTAGTGATAATTCTGAAATGTGTATTTCTCAACTCAAACTAGCAACAACAACTAAATAATTGATAACATCTATAATGATCAATAAGCCATTGAGGTCTGGATAAAAATGAATCCACCCCCATTTAAAACATTAATTATAGCCATCCACCATTACAGTGATTCCACAATTGAAAGCTATCATTTTTTCAAAAACATTTATTAGGCTTCAAAAAATATAACAGCTTTTAATTTAAGTGAACTTAATAATACTCACATAAACCCATAAAAAAAGTATTATTTACCTGTGCCCTTCCTGTCATGTAGGACATATACAGAAATTTAAGTTATCAAACAGTCTGCACTCCATAAATTATAAATTATATATAGACTAATCCTTATTAAAGCTACACAAGTTCTTTAGTCAAGAGCAGTGAGTAATTTTCTTTGTTCTTTGATTAACTTTACTGACAGAAAGCTTTGGCTGCTGGCCCTTTAAGAGCAGCCGTTGTAGAGACGCGGATCTCACACGCGCCTCATTCTCTCACAACTCTTTACGTCCATCATAAGACTGCTCTTATGTTATGAAGATACTCGACAAACGACATTTTGGCATAATTGTGTGTGTTATTGTTCGTTCAAGCGGAAAGATAACTATTCCGGTCTGTGCATGCGCATGGGCGCGCGTCTTTCTGTTCTGTGAGTCACAGTCGGACATTCACAGGCTGCGCGCTCTCTTTTGATTTGTCGCGCATTAATGGTTTGAACTTTAAAGCATTCGCACGAATAAGAGCGGGATCATGTAACACTAGCCAAAGGATGACAAAAAATAACAGATGCTGCGTTAATTGCGTTAACAACCCTAATTTGTTCATTTTACATAAAATCGCAGCATTTTGCGTCATATAATCGCATAGGCTTGACATCGCGATTACGATTGCGATATGATTAATCGTGCAGCACTATTGCTGTCGTTGACGTGTGAACTTTGCGGAGACACATTTATGTGGCCAAGTGTAACGAACCGTTTTACCAAATCAGATATCCATCCGATCAGTAAAAACACATGAAGTGACTAGGGCTGAGCAATTTTATCGATTCTGCGATATGAATCAATATTTTTTTTCCCAAGAAAGTATTGATTTTTAAGCCGCGAGTATCGATACATAAGTCCCATTTAAATCTCCCGTGTTTACCCCCGTTCGCTTTAAAGCTCGCACGTTATCGGTTCTGCTGTCGGTAGCCTACTGGAGAAATTAAGAAAATACACATACTATTTATTATTGCTATAAAGACGTAATCTTGAACATGTTTATCTCGCCAGCCAGTTCTATATTTAATAATATTAAACCATTTGTCTGTGATCCAATTTTGCTATTCGCAGTCCAGAAGAGAGAGAGAGCGATGTCTCACGTGGAGCCACAGCGCGCACTACACCACAGCCCTGCTTAATGAGTGACAATGAGGACAGAACTAAACATTCGATGCGCTGTCATTTCTTCCTAAAACCCAAACATTACCGTCAGAATCAGCACGATCGGTGATTGTTGTAAAATGCAATCTCTACTGTTGCCAAAATGCGGACGCGTTTAATCATTAAAAGAACTATTAAAAGCACAAAAATCTGCGTAAGAGCTGTTCACAAGGCGACGCGCGCTCCGAAATGGACTACAACGAGACAAGAAATGTGTACTTAACTTTGGGCTTCATGTGCGCATCTAAACTATCAAATATATAGAAAAATGACCAGCTCTGAGATTCACTGAAACAGTTTATTCACTTAAACACAGTTTATGTCTTAAATGGACGTAAATAATTGGGAGAAAATTATGGTGCATCAGTCACCTATTAGATCTACACTCGGTCTTAAAGGGGCAGCGTCTAATAAACCTGCTGACGATTGAGCCATTAATGCGAATCAAACAACAAAAGGCAGAGAAAATCACTCACAGCTCTTGAATGAATAACTTAAACTTTAATAAGCTTTAATCTATCAATAATAAACTATGCAGTGTTATTTTACATTTGATTACTAAATTAGATTTCTTTTCAGACAGAAACACTTACCTGAAAAGTAATTTTAGTTGACCTTCCTGAAATTAAAGCACTGTGTATATAATTTGTATCTTTGTTTAATTGTATTCTTTTTTTGACCATGTGTTTGTACTTGTTTTTGCTTATCGTATCCTATCTCATGTATATAAAACAAAAAAGCCTGCACACAGCTGCATAACAAATAGATATTTTATTTGTTTTGTTAAAGCATTGCTTTTTCTTTTGCTATAGATATTTTACATTTCAAAATATAAAGCAAATGTTAATTATTACCCGAATGTTTAAAAAAAAACACACCAAAAAGAACCAATAAGAATACCGTTAAAGTACCGTATCGATAAGCAGTATCGGTAAGAGTAGTAATACCGTTAAAACCTTAGCGATACTCATCCCTACCTACGAGCCCATCTAAAACGTCACCACCCGGACAAGGTAATGCTAAACTGTTCAGAACAGGCCACTTGCTGCACTTTTTAACTCTCCATTGTTAATTGCAATACTGCGCTTTATTTACTTTTCAAAGGCTTGTAAGCTACAGTTTGCACTGTTTCAATAAATGGAACTAATTTTCTCAACACATCTTTGATTCATTTTGTCCAGCATTTGCAAGCTGTAGACTCTCTGTCCAGTCAGAGACATATATTTTGATATTTTCAGTTTTCAGTTCAATTAATTCAATCCAAGTAAATGGAACACTCACAAGATGTCACCAAAATCACTCTGTCCCCTTTAAATCTTTCAGAAAATGATGTAAGTGTATCGAATTATATCGAATCGTATCGTTGGCTGAATATCGTGATATATATCGTATCGTGAGCTGAATATCGTGTATCGTATCGTAAGATTAGTGTATCGCTACAGCCCTAGAAGTGACCAGGCCCAATACTCTATGAGAAATGACTTTTTAAGGGTAAAAAGAAAAAAAGGCTTTACCATATGATTATTTAATATTATAAGTATTTTCATTTAATTTTCAGGATGTTTTGATGATATATTGTGATTGTGGAATAAAATTACTTATACATGGTGTAAGATTTTGGTCATACTACCCACCTATATTCGTACATATCAACAAATGATAAAATATGTTATTTATTTATTTATTTTTTATTTTTTTTTAAATCAGGTGAAAAAAGAGGAGCCAAAGGAGGCTAAAGAAGTAAAGGAGGCAAAGGATGAGACTCCATTACAGCGGCGAACATCAAAGAATGTAGCAAGCCTGGTGCAGAGGATCAGTACCTACGGCATCCCGACTGGAGGACTCGGCTTACAACCCCATTCTCAACCCCGTGCCTCAAAAAAGAGTGCGTTTCTATTTTTATTTACATTTTTTACTTAAAGATGCTGTAAACTATTTTGTTCAGAATACCACACATAAAATGTTCATACTACCTGTCTCTGTGTCTGCTCTAGACTATGTAAACAGCAAAAAAAAAAAAAAAGGCCCACGCTTCATAAAATGTATCCAGTCAGAAACGCTCTCTACCTGTAAATCATTTTGCACGTATTTGAGTTTGCTGACGTCAGGTTGAATGACATGTCACAGGAAGGCCACATGGTCAATGTATTGGGGTGGTCTAATTCAGTCTTGTGGAAATCAGCGTCAATGGCTTACAGCATTTTTAATGTTAATTAGCTATTGGTGTGTCATTGTTTAATAGCTTTTTTATCATTAATTTGTCACCGTTGGCTGATATGATTTTTATATGGTTTACCGCGTATGGTAAATTATTTTGTTACTATATGTTTTTGGTCTTTGTTTGACTGGAATTAGAGTTTAGAATAAGAAAAAGAGTTTAGCAGATAACAGCTTTGGCCTGTAGTGGGCAGCAATAGCTTTCCTGTTGGCTCATGAAGCCTGTTTTCATTTCCTCTGTCTGAGACTTGAGTGTACGGCTGTCTCAGATTTTTGAGGAAGTCCACTT
Organism: Gila orcuttii; assembly: GCA_026230005.1. Taxonomy (NCBI): domain Eukaryota; kingdom Metazoa; phylum Chordata; class Actinopteri; order Cypriniformes; family Leuciscidae; genus Gila; species Gila orcuttii. Next base: position 42,154,394 of record JAPDVR010000012.1, read on the forward strand.
GATCCTCTCCAGCTGCATAGGAACATTATCACAGAACACAGCGAGTGTGATGCCATCCTACATTCAAGGCTTCTGCTGAACAAATCATCTAAAACATAACTGATAACTGTGGAATGTAGTTGCACTTACTCTCTTCCTCTGTGCAGGGATATCGCATTGTACCCTTGAGGAATTATTGGATATTTTGTTTAGTTTTTGCCCAATGCAGCTTTCATTTCGAGCTAACCGTAGAGATAGTGTTCAGACGGGCCTCTTCTAAATGGTACTGTGGTGCATTAGTAGAATTAGATAGTAATACCATGATACTGAATGATGACTATGTTCACATACTACAGTATTTACATAATACTCCAAAGTACACTTCTGTTCAAAAGTTTGTGTTAGTATGAATTTTTAAAGAAATTTAAACATTTATTCAGCAATAATGCATTAAATTGATCAAAAGTGACCGTAAAGACATTTGTAATGTTACAAAAAATAAATATCAAATAACTTGATTTTCATCAAATGTATCACTTTCTTAAGACTAATTCAGCAAATTGTCATTCAGACATCATAGGAACCTTTTAAAGGTCAGTTTTAAAAATATGTAGTTTTACTCATCAATAGTTAGCAACATATACACTACTGTTCAAAGGTTTGGAGTCGGTAAGATTTTTAAAATGCTTTTAAAAGAAGTCATAAGACAATTCATTATAAATGTCTTTACATCCTTGCTAAATAAATGCATACATTTAAAAAAAAAAAAAAATCAGGAATCTTGAAAAGTGAACCTTTTTCACAGCTGGTGACTTAATGTTTCTTAATTTGGCCTGTAATAGACCAATAGACCTTAGTCAGGTTATTTTATGTTGACTTAGCACTGATGAAACAGAGCTGTAAGGGACAGACTTACAGTCTTTACAATGGCAAGCACTGTATAAAGTTCTTAGATCTAGTAATTGTCACAACTCTAAACTTTCAAAACTGATTTGTAGAGTTTTGATCTAATGAATTTTGTTTTCTGAAAGAGGTTTCGTCAGCCGAACAATCGGTATGTTGTTTAACAACAGTATAGTTCATTGCGCGCACTGTACTTCTCCCCCTCACAGCCTTTCTCATTAAAGGGCACGTGAATCATCTCAAGGAGAGGGTGTGGTGTTTGGTGTGTGAGTGTGTATGTGTGCATTCAAGTTCAATAAAGACTTCCTAATTTGGTTGGTTGTCACTCGTTGAGCCCTCTTCAGGTAGCTAGGGGAAATGTATCCCTTGCATGTCTACTGTTATTGGCTGCGCATGTCAGGCCAGATCCAGAGTGACTTTGTGTTTTCATTACAGAGCCCAAGAAGCGTCAGTGCAAAGTCCTGTTTGATTATGTGCCTCTGAATGAAGACGAGCTGGAACTGAAGGTTGGAGATATCATTGACATCACTGAGGAGGTCAGTAGCTTCTGTCTTTAGTGTATATTCTCTGTTTATAGAAAATCACACACTGCACATGCGGTGTGAGATATGATGATGCTGAAAATGTTCCTTCATTTTAATTTTGAGCATCATTTGCTTGTAATTTCATTTACCCATTTGCTCAGCTTTTTCTCATGGGGTAATAATACAAATAAAATACATAAATACATTAATACATAAAAATGTAGTATATTTATAGTTTTAATAAAAGTTTCTGCCCAAACATTCTTTTATTCATTCATATCAGTGGATCTCAACCAGTGGGTTGTGAAAAAGTCAAAGGTATATTCTGATAGGCTGGCAGATGTCTAGAATGTCTTTTATTAAATGCAAACAAAACAACTCAAGTAACCATATCATTGTGCATAGATAGTAAATGAATAAAATAAATGGGCTTACATAGGGTAAATGTTTCACTTTAGGGCTGCACGATTTGGGAAAAAAATCAAATTGGTTTTACTAAAAATATAATGTACTATAATAATAATAATATAATATACATTACTCCAGTCTTCAGTGTAACATGATCCGTAAGAAATCAGTCTAATATGCGGATTTATTATCAATGTTGGAAACAGTTGTGCTTTAATATTTTTTTAAAACCTGTGATCTTTTTTCAGGATTCTTTGATGAATAAAAAGTTTAAAAAAGAACTGCATTTATTTAAAATAGAAATCTTTTGCAACAATATTTACTACTGTTTAAAAGCTTGGGGTCAATAAAACAATTTTCTTTCTTTTTTGAAATGAATAATTTTATTCAGCAAGTATGTATTAAATTGATGAGAAGTGATAGTAAAGATTTGATAATGTAGAAAATATTTCTATTTTGAATAAATGCTGTTCTTTTTAACTTTTTATTCATCAATTAATCCTGAAAAAAGTATCACAGGTTCCCAAAAATATTAAGCAGCAGTTTCCAACATTGATAATAACTAAGTATCAAATCAGCATATTAGGATGATTTCTGAAGGATCATGTGACACTGAAGACTGGAGTAATGGCTGATGAAAATTCAGCTTTGCATCACAGAAATAAATTATATTTTAAAGTACCGGTATATTAAAATTGAAAACCATTGTTTTAAATTGTAATAATATTTCACAATATTACTGTTTTTTCCCCCCTGTATTTTTTATAAAAAAAAACAGGCTTGATCAGCATAAGAGACTTCTTTTAAAAACATAAAATATTAGTAATGTTTCCAAACTTTTGACCAGCACAGTATGTGTCTGTGTGTGTGTATATAAAGAACACCCGATTTGTTGTGCTTGCTTGTAGGACGGCACAATTTGGCCCAACACTTTGTGCTTTTATATTAATTAGGGCTGCAACTAACAATTATTTTCATAATCGATTAATCGGACGATTATTTTTTCGATTAATCGGATAAAATTTCAATTTGATTTTTTGTTTATTACAACTAAATAAAACCCTTAATCATGGTATTTATGTGTAAAAGTGTACAAAAGCCACACATTGAGTTTTACTAATATCAATATTTGCATTGTTTTTAATGATAATTGCTGATGGCAAGTTGACAACCATGAAAAACAAAAAAATCTAAATTATATACAACATTGTTTTAACATAATTTTTGTTAAAAACTAATTTACACAGACATGTTCAGATGTGAAGATAGAAACCAAAAACATGTAAAGTACATAATTCATTTAATTTTTATTTAAGATTCAATTAATTATAAGGATAAATTGCTAAAATAAATATAGAAAGACTGAAAAAAAGCGTGTGAACGTAGTAGAGCCGCAGTAGATCGCGTTTGTAAAACAATTAAAACTTAATAGAAGACAAATGCTATAAAAAGAGAACGGAATGGAGACGCAGCAAACAGACTTGATTAAAAGGACAAGAAAATGATGCATTAGTGCACAAGCATTCGCTGAAAACCACTGACTACAGTGACTAAAAAACAATCTTTTACTGCTGCTGTAAATAACTGCCTTTATATTTAGTGCTTCACTTTCTAAACACCGTTTTAATTTAGCCTATTTCTGCGTATCGCTATTTTAATCCATCACTTATGTTGCGAGCGAAATGATTGTACAACCTGATGCCCGAGACAAAATACAGACATCCCAAGTCTCCTGGAAGTTCCGGGAGTCTCCCGCATATTGATAGCGGCTCCCTGATGCCCGCAAATTAGTTCAAACTCCTGGAATCTAGAGCGTGCAAGCAAGAGAGCGCATGCGAGACAGAAGAGAGTGCTCCAAAGTCCAAACTGTGTAGCGCGCGCACGACAGAAGCGGCACAGGGAGAGAGACCTTGCGTGTGTGTGCGTGTGTGCCGCATCATGATAGGCCTGTTTCAACCAGTCACCAGTAAATGCTCCCCGTGACGTAAGCAGAGCAACTAATCGATAATGACATTCGTTGACAACTATTTTCATAATCGATTATTATCGATTATATCGATTAGTTGTTGCAGACCTAATATTAATGACTAATAATTATTATTATTATGGTTATTATTGTTTCTAAATAGAAATATTAAACAAAATAATAAATATTACTATTTTAATAATTTGCCTTGTAATAATTATGCCTCACAGAAGTAATATAACTTATGACATTCCAGGAAATCCCTAATGTGGACAAAGGCATCCGGTTATCGCTGTAGCTGAATAAAAAGAAGATAGAAAGCTTTGACTGATTAATAAAGTCAATTGATAATAAAGTTATCTTAATTTTATTTTCAGATCTTTTTTTTTCAGGGTGATAATGGTGAATTTCAATTGAGGAATTGAACAAATTGTGCTTTAAACAATTTTGCTGCTGTGTTGGTTTGTCACTTGATGTTCAGTGTAAAATCTGTGTTCTAAAGTGAAACCAGTTGAAACTCACTGTTGAAATTGAGTGTTTGACAGTTCCTGTATTAGTGCTGACTGTGAGTGATTTTTAGGTTGAGGAGGGCTGGTGGAGCGGAAGCATGAATGGGAAGTCTGGACTTTTTCCTTCCAATTTTGTCAAAGAAGTTGACTCAACTGAAGACACCGAGACCAGCGACGTTACAGAGGAGCCAGGTACCGCTCAGCTAATCCTGTGATGCATTCTCAGGGAGGACATGTCCTTACAAGAAAACATAGAAACCTTTGCTGTTTTTTGTACGTTTAAGTGTGTGTTTGAGTGCTTGTGTGTGTGGTGTTTTTGAGGTGTTTAGACCTAGTCAAGGCATCTGCAGTCAGCATAATTTTAGGCAGTAGGCCAACTGAAGCCATCTGAAAGTTAGACTGTTCAATGGGGTTAGTGAGAATTGTTTCGAAAGAAAGTAAGACTTTTATTCAGCAAGGATGCAATAAATAGATCAAAAGTGACAGTTAAGACATTTATAATGTTACAAAATATTTATATTTCAAACAAATGCTGTTTTTTAGCTTTATATTCATCAAAGAATCCGGAAAAAAAAATATATCACGGTTTCCTTTATATTGATAATAATAAGAAATGCTTTAATTTTTCTTGAGCACCAAATCAGCATATTAGAATGATTTCTGATGTGACACTGAAGACTGGAGTAATGGTGCTGAAAATTCAGCTTTGGATCACAGGAATAAATTACATTTTAAAATATATTAAAATCGAAAACAGTTATTTTAAATTAATATATACATCAACCAAATTTAGCTGTTTGGTGAAAATTCCCTCTTACGGGTTGCATAATTTATTTTAAAATGGATAATAGGGGGATTAAAATACTATTCGACAGGTCCTGTGATCTCAACATGACCCATATGAAAAACATTTTTTTTTACTTTGGGCACCTTTGGGCAGCCCGCCCAAAAATAAAAGTGACAGTAAAAATCTCATCATTTACTTAACTCTTGTTGATACAAATCCGTATGGTTTTCTTTCTTCTGTGCAACCCAAACGGAGAAATTCTTATTGTACGGGTTGTTCTTTACCACTCAATTACAATGAATGGACACTGAGGGATTCAAACTTAAAGTATGCTGAAGCATCATAATAAAAGTAATCCATATGACTTGTGTATTGTATTCCAAGTTTTCTGATTTAATACAAAAGCTTTAAATGAAAAACTGACCGAACAGTCCCTCTGAACAAATGATTCAGTCTTGAACAGATCAGTTCAATGAAAAGATCAGACTCATAAGAACAATTTATTCATTTTCAGTTCTAATGTTCCTTTTTTGTGAACTCATCCTTTAAATAATATCAGTTATTTTATCAATGTTTACTTTACAAGTGACATCAGATCTTTGTAATGCTTGTTGTGGCAGTACTCATACAGAAGTGTGTGTTCACAGATAACACGGATGGACCGTCTAGCCCCACTTCCCCTCACCCAGGCAACGGGGTCATGGCCCAACCGAAGAAGATTATTGGCATTGGCTTTGGCGACATATTCAAAGAGGGCTCTGTAAAACTGAGAGTCTCCCAAAGAGGACCTGGAAACGAGGAAAAGAAAGAAAAAGTAAGTGTTGTTCTGTGCCTGACAAAGTATTTCCTTCCTGTAAACTGCAGGACCTGTTCCGATCCCAATAATTGCAGCAAAGAAAACTTTTAGAATTACGAATGGATTTCCACTCTAATCAAATATTATACAGCAAAGACGATAAATGTAACCATTTAAAAGAAAAAACAAATGTTATGTTATAGCTTTTGTAGCAGGGCCACCTCCATCTTGCAGTACCTACAACATGTGACGTCACAGGGTTGGTTGGCTCTGTTGGATTAATGAAGATTATTATAGTCTCGATTCTGGTCTTTGATTTTTCTGCTTGTTACTAGTTTTGGATTGTTCAACGTATGGATTCCTGATTGTTAAACATGGAGTCATGATAAGAAACATTTATTTTGCGGTTTGCACAAGCTTTGATCGATGTATGTTGTGGAATGACATATGGGTGTTTATAATGGTTGTGGTTCATTTTAATTTCTGACAGTCATTTTGTCAACATCTTGTATAACCTAAAACATATCAACTTTATATAAGTATAAATACACTTTATTTTGATGGTCCCTTTAACATTCTGTTGACTATAAGTAACTTTGCAACTACATATCAACTAACTCTCATTAGAGTATTAGTAGACTGTATGCTTAATATCTGCTGACTCTTTATTGTGATGCTCCTCCAGTACGTCAACTTATTCTAACCCTACCAGTCAACTAATACTCTACTAACACTCAATGAGAGTTAGTAGACATGTAGGTGCAATGTTACTTATACAGAATGTGTTAAAGAGACCATCAAAATAAAGTAAAACCCAATTTTTTATATCCAGGAGCAATGCAATCGTAGCCTCCCTTTTTTCTTCTGATGCCCTGTGGCTTTCCAGTTTCTACCTTTCACTCTTTCTGTCTTTATCTTTCACTATCTGTCCTTCGTTGTCTGTCTTTCTACCGTTGTATCCGTTTATCTCAGGCAAGAAAACTAACCCTGTGACATCACAGGTTGTAGTACAGCAAGATGGCAGCGCCTTTGCTACAAAAGCCATAACAAAACATTATCTTTTTCTTTTAAATGGTTACATTTATTTATTGTGTTTGTTATATAATTTTGGATTAGAGTAGTGTCACGGTTGGGTTTTGTGTCTTGTTCCTTGTTCTTGTCTGTCATGTGATTCCCTGTTTGTCATGTGATCCTGCCATGTGTCTTGTCCCATGTTCAGCTGTTCCCCGTTATGTTGATTAGTCTTCCCAGGTGTTTCAGTTTAACCACGCCCCCTCGTTATCTTGTTTAGCTTGTGTTCCCTTGTATTTAAGCCCTGTGTTTTAGTTCAGTCCTTGTGAGTTCTTGATGCTGTTAACGTGGTATGTTGGTTGTCCTGTTCCCGAGTCTCGTTACCGTGCCTGTATGTTTAGTTTCTAGTTTATTTATTAAAATCACTGCTGCATTTGGATCCTGCTTCTTCCTTGTTTCTACCTGTTCGTGACAAGTAGACATCCATTTACTAAATAATGCTAACTTGACTTACTGCTTAATTTCCACAAAATAGTGCCATATAAAATTATATCATTGCCTTGGCATGTATGAAAATGTGTTCTGCCCATTCCCATAGCCATAAGCAATGGAGCGTTGAATGGTAATTGCATGTCTAACTGCTATACAAGTTTTTCCTGTGATTGCTCAAGACATTACATGTAGGCAGACTGTCTCATGGTAGACCTTCCTTTTTAGGCAATATGCCTCTATTTTTGGACTTCATTATTTAGGGTGACTGCTTTTTGAAGCATTCTGGCATGTACTAGTTCTCTTATTATCGTTTGTCTCTGCACAGCTCAAACTGAGAGCAGAATATCCCTGTCTGGCCTTTTGTTACATCCACAAATAGCTGGAATGCAATACACTTTTTTTTGTTTTGTTTCTAGAAGTAAAAAGTGTATTTTAACCCTAAAACGAAAATTTCATCATTTACCCTGGTGTTGTTCTAATGCCATATGTCCTTCTTTCTCTTTTTCGGACCACAAAAGGAGAAATTAAAAAAAAACATTTTCCACGCGCACTCATCCATATAATGGCAGTAAACAGCGACCAGCATCATGCTTTTAAAAAAAATAATTAAAAGCATCACAGAATGGTCCCATGCAAAATGTTGTATAATCAGGGGGTATACAATAGGGTTTGGTTAAAAAAAAAAAAAAAAAAAAAGCAAAATTGAATGTATTATATAATGTAAGTCCATTTTCATTTAAATTATATATATTTTGAAAAGCTCTATAGATATAAATCTAAATTGATTTGAAAATGTTTCTCTCATATTCTGATATTGAGTATAAAAATAATGTTTTGTAGAAAACAAGATACAAAGTATTTTCCAGATAATGTTTTAGTAATGTGTTCAAATAGTTATTTATTTTTATTATTTAATTTTTGTGTATGTGTTTTTGTGTATACAATATATTTTCTTCATAATATCATGCTTTTTATTTTCCCGCACACATTATAAGTAGATCTATATAAATTAATATGTATAGCTGCCTTTATATTTTTAGGGTCCTTTGCATTAAAAAGTTTTGAAACCCCTAATATAAATAACGATTACTTACATTTCTCGCTGAATTTTCTGTTTCACTTAGGAGTAATTCTATTTAGAAGATAAAATGTTTTTGAAAGAACTCTCTTATGCTCACCCAGGCTACATTTATTTGATTAAAAAAACCACAATAATACTGCAATATGGTGAAATATTGCTGTGTAAAATGTCTGTTTTCTATTTTAATATATTTTAATATATAATTTACAGCATCATTACTCCAGTCTTCAGTGTCACAACATGATCCATCAGAAATTATTCTGATATGCTGCATGAGAAATATTTATTTTTATTATGTTGAAAGCAGTTGTAATGCATAATATTTTAAATAGAAATAGTTTTTCTGGATTCTTTGATGAATTGAAAGTTCAAAGGAACTGCATTTATTTGAAATATTTTAGACATTTATGATGTTTCTGTCACTTTTGATCAAGTTATTACATCATTGCTAACTACAAGTATTCTTCTTTATTTTTTAATCGTACTGTTCCCAAACTTTTTAACGGTAGTGTACTATACATCATATTTAAGTTGTTAAATGTGCCACAAATGAGCCTTCCATGTTATTTTTAAGTCATTTAGGTCTGTTTACAGCTTTAATGCATTTAACCAATACTTCCTATTTCCCTTTTTATCACATTTTGCATCCCATTATGTCATTCAGATTAGTTAAATCTTCTACTACGTCCATTATTAAGAGCTCAGAGGTCATTTATAACACACCATCATGTGATATAAGGGTCAGAGGATTTACTAAATACCTGTAGGTTCTTATTCACTATTTGCTTACTCAAACAAAATACAAAAAAAAAAACATTGGGTTTTGCACCTTGCGCAGGTGCACTGCAAAATTCGAGACTAAATTTGCCATGCTTTCCCATTTACTCAGTACATATGTAACAGGCAACAGTGGTTGTTGTTTAGTGTTTACCCGGCATTCCTTTCATCCAGGCATGGCTGATCTGTCTCAGTCTGTACCTTCCAGTGTGCAACTGCTTGTGTTTGTGTGGCTGTCGTGTCAGTAAATCCATATGTGGTTCTGCTTCATTTTAGCCAATTCCATCATTACCATCTGCCACAAAACCCACCCCTTTGAGCTCTCCTGAACCCCCTAAAGGAGAAAAAGAGGCAGAGAGCAAAGGAAAAGGTGAGTTCATGGGGAAGTTGACATAAAGCTTTATATGATAATCAAAATAATGATAGGAGATTTATGTAAATGGACCAGACATGAATGCCTGAATCCGACTGCAGTGATAATGACTAGTTGACATGAGTTTTCCTCTTGGGAATCAGAAGCCCAAATTATAGATTAGCAAACCTATCTATTTTTGAAAGTGCCTGTGCTTTACGAATATATGAGTTGCGAAGTGCATTTTCTTATGCAAACAAACACCATCAGATCTCAAGTGGAAGTAGGAATGCTAACAGATAGCTTTCACCAGCTATTATAGATTCCTTTGGGTGAAGTTTCTATATGTCCTGCCATTACTTTAAACATTAAATGATGTCTGTACAACACAAGCAGAGCAAATAACTTGGTAATGTGGCACTTCAGGCACTCCACAGCTTTTTACAGCACCAGGTTTTAGTAAAGAGCCTGCTGTAGGTTCATAAGACAAATCATTGAACTCATGTCATGGGTATATTCTTTTTTTTTCTTGTCTTTCTGTAGTAAAAGAATACTGCAAGGCCACTTTCTCCTATGAAGCAACTAACCAAGATGAGTTGGATTTAAAGGAGGGTGACATCATCCACGTACTGAGTAAGGTATGTAACTGAGAGATAAAATGTCTTCTCGGCCACAGGGATCTCTAAATAAACGACACATAATCAAGGAGCATTTTTAATGCAAAGCATCTACATTAGGAACATGGGTAAAAAAAAGGGAATAAACTTAGTGTTAAGCTATCATGGAGCAGTGTAAACCAGTTTGGGCAGAAGGGCTCCACCTTTTGCAAAGGCAGTTATTCTATCATGTACTGTATTTTAGTCTGGTGTGTGAGTTAGGTTAGATTTGTGCACACTACGCCAGAGAAGTATATTCAATGTTACATGTTAGAATTACATATTATACACTGTAATTATGAAGAATATTGATATCTTATGCATGGACATCACTCTTGTTAATGATTTAAAGGAAAAGTTCACACAAAGATGAAAATAGTCTAAACCTGTATGATCTATAATGCAATTTTGCTATTACAGAGCTCTCAGATGGGGATTCTAATGTGAAATCATTCTACAGTGATCAGAGACTAAGCGTTTTGTAGTGTATTCCCCAGTGTGTGTTTGATGATATCTGCTGACACTTTGAAAGTTTATATGAGAATGTAGCTGTTGTATATCATACTAATGACTTCTGTTCTGTTAGAAACCCAAGGATGCATTTGCTTTATTTAAGTTAAGACACATGGAGACCGTTTGGCACATTCACCTATTGTTTGTCAAAGGCCTTGAGCAGGAAGCAGATCAAAGCTGGAAAATGTTTTATACATGACCACCATCTAGTGGCAAGGGATATATCTACATTTTCCATTCATAATGATGTGTATTTATTTTTTTAAGACATATTATTCAGAAATTTGTGTAGTATTTCATGAAATAATCCATTTATGTTCAGAGTGGTTGATGGTTTTGATGTTTTAGGACACAGGAGAGCCGGGCTGGTGGAGAGGAGAGATCAACGGCAGAGAGGGAGTTTTCCCAGACAACTTTGTTGCTCTGCTTCCTGAGACAGACAAAGAGGTAAATTTACATTTATTAATGCTGTTATTTATGTCTACCTTAGGAGTCTTCATTATCCGGAAAGGAAATTGAACAACCCAGTACAGACGTGCAATTTAAAGATTGCAGAAAGGAAAGTTATTACCTCAAAACTACCAGTAACTACAGTTACGACAAGTAAAATCTTCTTTTAAAATAATCTCTAATCAAAAGTCATTATTTTCTTTGTTTATACAGACACTAACATCCAAAGGCTCCTTTAAAGTATCTCCTAAACAGGAAGCAGAGGAGGTAAGCAATGCATATTCTTTTGTCAGAAAATTGCTTATTGTAATACACTTACTTTTTAAATGGTAAAATATGTCAGTTTTGCTGTCCTTTCACGTATCAATTTGTTCGAGAGCGTTAAGACAGATCTTTTTTATACATAAATTCATACATTTCAAAATACAGTTCCATTCAAAAGTTGGACACACCTTCTTGGACAATCACTTTGCGTTTACTATAATAAAATCATTAAAAACTATAACAGAAATGGCAGTATGGGAATTATTTAGTGACTGATTATTTACTTTATCCAAAATTGCCAGCATAAAGTTACTTTATTGTTAAGACATTTATATGTTGGCACAATTTTATACAAAACTAAATCCAAGCATTTTACCATTGATCTCAAGGTTTTTAAGATCATTAGAAGTATGATTTCGGTCAATTGTGTCTTAAAGGGATAGTTCACCCAAAAATGAAAATTCTGTCATTACTTACTCACCCTTATGTTGTTTCAAACCTGTATGAGCTTCTTCTTTCTGCTGTTGAACACAAAAAATAAGATATTTTAAAGAATGTTGGTAACCAGACAGTTATCATCCATTGACTTCCTTAGTATTTTTTATTTATTTTTTTTCAATTATTGAAGTCAATGGGTGCCGTCAACTGTCCCGATACCAGCATTCTTTAAAATATCTACTTTTGTGTTCAACAAAAGAAAGAAACTCATACAGGTTTGGAACAACTTAAGGGTGAGTAAGTAATGACAGAATTTTCATTTTGGGGTGAACTATCCATTTTACTTCTGACTTGTATATCGAGTGTCATCAAAAATATTAAAATCTTTTCTTTTAGCTAAATCTCCTATCCCTGTTTCTCAATGAATCCCCTGTACTAAACCTTTTGATCAAAGACTTTAAGAACCAAAATAAACAGCAGTCCAGACAATATCCGACGATATCAAATAACACATGACTTTTTGTGATTCACTGTTGGGGATTTGAGCTTGAAAGAAGCATTTAAATCAATTGGAGCCACTTATCTACACCATGTTTCACAAACACAGCTTCATTCTAGCTTCTGAGGTCTTTACCCTGAGGGTGCATGTTTAACCTCTTTTTGGCGAACTGTGGAACAAAAGGCCCCCTTTTTATTGTGAGGAGCACATTATTTGTTCAAAGCACCAGCTACCATCACTAGAGAACAAACAGAGTTTTGTGCGTGCAACAGTTATGCTCTGCCACATCCATTTTCCAGAGAAATTCTGTGAATCCTCATATCACTCCACTGACTGAGGTCATGGGTTGATATGCTCTTGGCATAAGTGTTTTTCTTTCTTTTTTCTAAACATTTTCATTTTCAAACTGATTGGCCTGAATGATTGTCTTTGTGCTACTGCAGTGAGAATGTGATGAGCTGAAGCTCATGTGATGGCTTGTGGAGGTCAGCGAGCAGTTCATGAAGATGTGAAAGTGTTCATTCCTCCAACGGACACTAGGCAGCCCATGATCAATCCTTTATCCTATAAGCATCCTGTCAGATGATAAGACGTGATCTCTGTATCAGGAAGTAAGGGGACAGGGCATTTACACAAAGGCAGTTTCTGTAAATTGTTGTTGACTCATAGAGCATTCAAATAAACAGTACGCAAGATGTGATAATACCACAATATTGGGCATTTTAATCTATTGTTATATTATCATATATTAATAATGCATTTATATATTATCAAAATATATTTTAATTATTTTTTTATGATTGAGTAGTAGTTGTCTGCATTGCCTTATATTTAAATGACTATCATGGCAAGGCAACTCTCGGAAGAGTTTAGCATGAGAACTGATATTGACAATGTTATTATATTTGTTGTTGGCGGAAAAGAGCTGCTACGCTGCTGATGCTGATGCTACTGCAGGACAAGTACTAGGGCTGCTCGATTATGGAAAAAATTAGGGATGCACCGAATGTTCGGCAACCAAAATTATTCGGCCGAAAATAGCAAAAAAAGCACTTTTCGGCCGAATAAGTAAAAAGACCGAATAAATTTGACCGAACAATGACGTTTTTGATGACGCAATCAAATAGTAACCAGCGTAGAGTGAGATGCGCGCGCTTTATAAATGCAGCAAACATGCCCCCTTTGAGCAGATAACAAAAGAGAAGCTCAACTGATGTATGTGGCAGACGTTATACCCTTACTTGCAGCACTAAAGCGTCTTTTAACCCTCTGTAGTTGACAAACGGGCCGGCGTGTTTTGCTGGATTTTTTTCACATAGCAGCAAAATAGACTTAAATACTCCGTCATTTATGGTCATACAGACTTAAGAAATATGAAAAAAATAGACTGTTAAATGTCTACTTGTGTCCACTTACAATCGAAACAAAGCTGTGTTTTTGTAATATAAAGAAAATAAACAGGGTGTGCTTTCTGCCTCTCCGTCTCTGTTAACTTTTTTTCTGGAGCACGTCTCTAAACTTAAACACAACTCAGCAAATATTTGGCACACAGGCAAAGGCAATATATCTTTATAATCATTTAATTGTCTACTTTTAAGTGATCTAATTCAAAACGAAAATAAATATTCTCTGTTCATGTAATCTGAATGAAAAGACAGAGATGTCAGTCGTTCTCAACTCCTTATCTGCTAATCGCCACGGAGAGCGCGCGCTATATTGAAACCCAAATGATCTGAGGCAATCCATGCAAACCTGTCAACACCCACAAAAAAGTGTATGTAAACCGCAAAAGTAGGCTTATGTCTAGGACAGTTATTCATTTGTTGTGGGTTCATCCATATGTTTTTTGCACTTTTCAATGCACTTTTTTAGTTACATTCTTTCACCAGTCAGTTATAGGCCTAACATAGGCTATTCAAGAAGGGGGGCTTCAAAGATGGCCAAATAAAAATATATTGATTTATTTTAAGTTATATTGTGCTTTGTTTAAATAATATCTGCTGGAATGTTACAAAAAAATCAGTGTTAAATAAATTGTATTTTTGCAATTTGATTTTTTTTTTTCTCTGAAAAGCAAGACAAAATAGTAAAAAGCATATTTTTACTATTTAATTAAATGCAATGCAATTATTTTTAATTAAAAATAAATGGAAAAAATGTGAAACACCGCGTTCGGTCTTCGGCCAAGCGTTTCATTGTTATTCGGCTTCGGCCAAGAATTTTCATCTTGGTGTATCCCTAGAAAAAATCATAATCATGATTATTTTGGTCAATATTGAAATCACGATTATTTAACACGAATGTCTTATTTCATGATACAACTAATTTTAAACGTCAGTGAAATTTCACAGTTATCAATACTTCAGCAAAAACTAATTCTAGGTCAATTAATGCAAGTAAAAAGAGTTCAAAACAATTACAGAAGACAAGTGAACAGTCAGCAATAAAATAAGAACAAAGAAAGTAATTACGAACAAAACTGACTAAAAATACAACAGAAGAAAAATACAAATTAAATAAACTGTACTTTAGTTTTTTTTCACTTTCAGGAAGATGAACTTACAGTGGTATTCAGATAAAGTAATAGCCTATAACAGATATTGAATAAAGAAATCAAATGTAAAATAACACTGTTGTATACATTAAATATAGACCAATCCTTATTATTTGTATTACCCGTCTCGGAGCGCGAGCACAGGAGGCCATCTAGGAAACAGCGTCTCTTTCACTGCTTAATGCTCTTTTAATAACACTGTTTAATATCAAGTGTAATATTTAATATGCCGCGTTTTAGCAACAGTAGACTGCATTTTACATCACTCACTTATTCGGGTGATTTGGATGTTAAGTTTGACTTGGGGAGGAACGAAAGCACTCCGCTGTGAAGGAAAGGAAAGTGCGCTGGACTGAATGCAGCAGCGGAACAGTTATCATTTTACTTTGATTATCTTGTTTTCATAATCGTTGGATGCCGAAATTGAAATACGATTAATCGCACACCCTAGCAAGTACAGAGACTCGCATCTATGAAATTACCCATAGCAGATCTATACATGTGTTAAGGACCAATCAGCCTTAGCCTTCTAGAGTTTCATGATAGAACTTGGTATATATTGCATAAATTGACTGGTTTACATACATCAGCCTCTGTGTTGAACTGGAAATTGATTTTATATATATATATATATATATATATATATATATATATATATATATATATATACAGGTCCTTCTCAAAAAATTAGCATATTGTGATGAAGTTCATTATTTTCCATAATGTAATGATAAAAATTAAACTTTCATATAGTTTAGATTCATTGCACACCAACTGAAATATTTCAGGTCTTTTATTGTTTTAATACTGATGATTTTGGCATACAGCTCATGAAAACCCAAAATTCCTATCTAAAAAAATTTGCATATTTCATCCGACCAATAAAAGAAGTGTTTTTAATACAAAAAAAGTCAACCTTCAAATAATTTATGTTCAGTTGCACTCAATACTTGGTCGGGAATCCTTTAGCAGAAATGACTGCTTCAATGCGGCGTGGCATGGAGGCAATCAGCCTGTGGCACTGCTGAGGTGTTATGGAGGCCCAGGATGCTTCGATAGCGGCCTTAAGCTCATCCAGAGTGTTGGGTCTTGCATCTCTCAACTTTCTCTTCACAATATCCCACAGATTCTCTATGGGGTTCAGGTCAGGAGAGTTGGCAGGCCAATTGAGCACAGTAATACCATGGTCAGTAAACCATTTACCAATGGTTTTGGCACTGTGACCAGGTGCCAGGTCGTGCTGAAAAATGAAATCAGATGGAAGCATGAAGTGCTCCAAAATCTCCTGATAGCTAGCTGCATTGACCCTGCCCTTGATAAAACACAGTGGACCAACACCAGCAGCTGACATGGCACCCCAGACCATCACTGACTGTGGGTACTTGACACGGGACTTCAGGCATTTTGGCATTTCCTTCTCCCCAGTCTTCCTCCAGACTCTGGCACCTTGATTTCTGAATGACATGCAAAATTTGCTTTCAAATGAGCAAACAGTCCAGTGCTGCTTCTCTGTAGCCCAGGTCAGGCGCTTCTGCCGCTGTTTCTGGTTCAAAAGTGGCTTGGCCTGGGGAATGCGGCACCTGTAGCCCATTTCCTGCACACGCCTGTGCACGGTGGCTCTGGATGTTTCTACTCCAGACTCAGTCCACTGCTTCTGCAGGTCCCCCAAGGTCTGGAATCGGTCCTTCTCCACAATCTTCCTCAGGGTCCGGTCACCTCTTCTCGTTGTGCAGCGTTTTTTGCCACACTTTTTCCTTCCCACAGACTTCCCACTGAGGTGCCTTGATACAGCACTCTGGGAACAGCCTATTTGTTCAGAAATTTCTTTCTGTGTCTTACTCTCTTGCTTGAGGGTGTCAATGATGGCCTTCTGGACAGCAGTCAGGTCGGCAGTCTTACCCATGATTGCGGTTTTGAGTAATGAAACAGGCTGGGAGTTTTTAAAAGCCTCAGGAATCTTTTGCAGGTGTTTAGAGTTAATTAGTTGATTCAGATGATTAGGCTAATAGCTCGTTTAGAGAACCTTTTCATGATATGCTAATTTTTTGAGAAAGGAATTTGGGGTTTTCATGAGCTGTATGCCAAAATCATCAGTATTAAAATAATAAAAGAACTGAAATATTTCAGTTGGTGTGCAATGAATCTAAAATATATGAAAGTTTAATTTTTATCATTACATTATGGAAAATAATTAACTTTATCACAATATGCTAATTTTTTGAGAAGGACCTGTATATATATATATATATATATATAATGGTAAAACATTTGAATAAACAGTTTTTTTGTAATTTTACACTTGAACAAAGAGTTCCAATCTGCAGTATTTGACTGCTTTACTCTGTTTGCTGTAAGCGATTGAACATTAACCCCTCAGCACTTGATTTCCAGGCATGTCTCTGATGTTGAGGGAGAGGAAATTGTTTTGCTTTTCTTTGGCCCCAAACAGATTTCTTCGTAGATAGGGTTGGTTAGAGACGGTCTAAGTCTAATTTCTTCTAAATTGTGAGCTGTTGAGGTTGCTTGAGCTGCCTGTGACGGTAATTTAACCAATTGTATTACTGTCTCACTTCACTAAGATCTTACTTCAGTGCAATTACTGTAGTGAATAGGCATTTAAGCTGCATCTGATTTACAGAAAGGTGCCGCCATCTGTTTTATTTGCTCAACATTTTTCTTTGGTTTTCCCCCCAATTTGAGCAGTGAGACTTCTCTCTTTTTAGTTAAACATAAGTGTGACTGTTAAAGTGCCCCTATTGTGTTTTTTCAAATATTACCTTACATGCAGTGTGTAATATACCTGTTTGTGAATGTAAAAGGACTACAGATTTAAAGATCAAAGTGCAGGTCAAATAAAAATATATTGTCTCCTAAAAGAAAGAATCGATTATTAACTACCGAAACAAGTTGTCAACAATTCTAGTCTAACTTCCTGTTACATACCTTTGTAACAATCTAACAAATTTGAGTAACGCATCCTTTTACAGTCCTGTTCCCCATATACATACTATGTACTTATTATAGTCATTTCAATAACTGGGTAATAACTAGGTAGTAACCCTGAACCTACCCCTAAACCTAACCTTAACCCATGTACTTACCTTATATTACCCAGTACTTTCTTAGGTAAGTACACTGTAAGTACATGTAAGTTAACGTACCGTAAAAGGAAGCGTTTCCCAAATTTGCATAATGCCAGCCTATGGTCTAAGGAGATTATTTCTGTTATCGGTGGGTGTTCTCGACCCAGATGGCTATAGACGAGCACGAAGACATGTAGCCTACGAGTCAACATTCCACATAAAGTTTGGACCATTATTGTGGTGCTCGTCTATAGGCAACGCCATCTGGGTCGAGATTCAGAACACTTAACAGTAATCGTACTGTCTCCCTCTTCACTGTAAATCCTTTCTGGATACATTTTAAGTGCATCATTCTGCATCCAATCATTTGACCGAAACCCCTGATTTCCTCAGATATAAAGCTGGCTACCTCCATCCAGTCTGAAAAGTGTTTTTGCCTGTAAAGTTTATTCCGGCGCAGTATATTTTGTAATGTCCTAAAACAAATGGTAATGCCATGTTGGTAGATTAGCACCTGTAGAATTTCCTTTTGTTGAAAGCCCAGATAAAAGTAAAAAGCTACTATTATGTTCAGAGATCCATGTCCGAGGCAGTTCGACTCCACAAGTGCATTTCTTAAAAAAAATAAAAAAAATAAAACTTTTACGGAAGAATGTATTCTCGTAATTTTTACTTTATTCTCAAAATATTACGACTTTATTCTCGAAATGTTTCGACTTTAATCTCGAAATGTTTCGACTTCATTCTCGTAATTTTAGAAAATCAAGTTACAGATTTTTTTAGTATTATTATTTTATTTTTTTACGTTGTGGTTTAGGGTTTCTGTTAATCTTTAAAATTGCATAATAGGGGCACTTTAAGGTGAGTGATGGAGGTTCAGTTTTTTATTTATTTATATTTTTTAACACAAATTCTTGTTCGTTGTCTCTCTGAATTATTGGAAGGCCATTTCTTGGCCTGTGTTTTAAATCCCTCTTTATTCTTATAGACCAGATATCCATTTAGATTTTCCTTTCTTCTCCCTCATGATGATTATCCAGGACATAGTGGCATAAGCATCTTTTTGCTAGAGCGCTAGAAAGTATATATTCTGCTGTTTTTCTTTGTTTTTTGTAGACTTGTGTGACAAATGTTGTATAAAAAAACTGAACTTTATGAACAAGAATTTTGACAATGTCAAAATGAAATCAAAATTTACCTTGTTTACTTAGTTATTACATGTTCCTGGTCTTATTGTGAACAATTCATCAATTCAAGTGTGGCAGATAACTTGTATGATCATCTTAACCTGCATTCATGCATAAGTGAGTGGACACTAGAATCATGTACATGACAGAGGTTATAAATGTTCATGTTGACCTTCTCATAAATTATACATATCTATGTCAGTTGCAAATGTTGATCTGTGCCTGTGTTGTTGTTTGAACTTTCACTCATGCTGTGATACATGTGCTAAGTGAGGTGGTTTATTCTGCTAATCAGTGCAGCCGATTCATTGGCACTGACAAGTCATCAAATCCTCCATCAAAGAGGAGGCTGGGGGATTTCCAGCCTCAGCCATTTCATGTTTCAGTTCCTGCTGATTTTGGGTTGTTGGGCTTTTTAAGATCCTGTTTTAGTTATGTAATGCAGAGTTATGCCGCTAGGGTTTATGTTAGCCTGACCTGTGAAGAGACTAGGGTTGGGAATCGGAAATCGATTCGAATTCTAAAATCGGATACTTAATTTTAGGAATTAATTTCTGTTACGCCTATCGATTCCCGTGTGCGCACTTTAATGTGGTTTTAAACCCTTTAAGCGCAAGAAGAAAAAAAAAAATTTCGTCACTCACTCTCAGTTTTCTATGCTGGGCACATCTCATATAGTGGATGGATACTGACTGAATTGAGTTCTCTTTCACAACTTCTTTATGCTTTTTTCCTGTTAGTGACCTTCAAGATTCAAAATATGCTAGTTGATGTCCGATTATTAGCTGCAGGCAGCTGACATGATTTGATGGGCCTTGACAGGGGCACTTAAAGGGAACATGCCAATATTTCTGCCTTGGTGTGTGAGTGGATAATAACGGGTGAATTTTCATTTCATGCTGACTTTAATGACAGCAGCACTCAAGTTCCGTCCTTCGGATGAGACGTTAAACTGAGGACCTGACTCTCTATGGTTATTAAAAATCCCAGGATGTCCTTCGGAAAAAGATTAGGGGTTTAACCCCGGCATCCTGGACAAAATTTGCCCATTGGCCTCTGTCCATCCTGGCCTCCTAATTATCCCCAGGTACTGATTGGCTTCATCACTCTTGTCTCTCCTCCACCAGTAAGCTGGTGTGTGGTGGGCGTTCTGGCGCAGTATGGCTGCCGTCACATCATCCAGGTGGTGCTGCACACTGGTGGTGGTTGAAGAGATTTCCCCCCTCCATATGTAAAGCGCTTGGAGTACCCAGAAAAGCACTATATGAATGTAACGATTTATTATTATTATTAGTTCCATGAACTATTGTGTTTGGGTAAAACCATGTTCTCCAGCATAATTTGAGAATGATCCAAAGAACATGTGCTTCAATGGAAGCAAAATCATGTGACAATCTCTCTGTTCTCATTAGCAGTCACAAATGTTCCTTTTTCACAGACCTAAAAGTTTATTTCCAGGTTTAAATTAGATTTTAAATCCCTGATTTTCAATGCATTCTCATATTTTGTTGTTTCTCCACAGAAACCAAAGAAGCCCCCACCACCATCCAAAACCACAGGTATGTCACATTTTTAACATACCATTTCACATCTCACTGATTGCATGAATTTGATTACATCACTTTACTCTTCTCTTTTCATTTCAAGCTGCTGTGAGACCTCTGAGGTATAAAAAGAGCTTAAAGTGTCATCAAACGTATTCTGGTTGCTGAGATAATGCTCAATGACTCTCGCAATCATATGTGATAAGAGCCACAAAATCCCTCTGATAAGTTTAAAGCTCATTGTCATCAAACATATCTCGCTTGTTTTTGCCTGTCATTGACCTTTAAGACTCAAAAGATGCTCGTTGATATTCAATTATTAGCTGCAGGCAGCTGACATGATTTGATGGGCCTTGACAGTGGTTCTTGAAGGGAACATGCCAATATGTCTGCATCAGTATGTGAGTAGATAAAAACTGGTGGAAGATGGCATATTAATTTGAGCTGCTTCCTCTGGTTTTCAGAGAAGTATGGTGAGAAGATTAGAGGTGATGCAAGATAATTTGGCATATTTAATTATGGCATTGAACACAGAGACTATGCGTGCCCACACACTCACGGATGCATTCTGAAAATCATTATTTTTTGCTTAAAGGGATAGTTCACCCAAAAATTACAATTCTGTCATTAATTACTCTCTCATGTCATTCTAAACCCGTAAGACATTCGTTCAGCTTCGGAACACAAATTAAGAGATTTTTAATGAAATCTGAGAGCTTTCTGTTCCTCCATTGACAGCCTACGCAACTGCCCCAGAAAGGTAGTAAAGACATCATTAAAGTAATCCATGTGACTCCAGTGGTTTAACCTCAATTTTATAAAGCGTCGTGAGTGCTTCCAACGATTATGAAAACCTGATAAATGATCATTGTGCCACATGCTCAAAAGCCTAAACTTAATGTCCAAATCAGTCAAATCATATAACGTGGCTGTTGTAAAATGCAGTCTACTGCGGGACATGCTTTATTTTAAAAAGTGTTATCCAAAGCGCATTAAAATGCGAAAGAGACTGATCCCCACTCGGTTTCTGTGTGCATTCTGTGTGCATTCTGTTTTAATGCAATACTGTGCTTCCACAGTATTCACAGTAATCCATAGGCTTGTTCCAGTCTGGATATTCTCGATAGTACATCTCAAAATTGGGAAGGTTAGTGATTCAGATCGTGGATCATGATTGTTTGTTATAAGATCGTGATATGAAATCTTTGGAAGATTGCCCGCCCCTAAGGGTGAGTAATTAATGACAGAATTTTCATTTTTGGATGAACTAAACCTTTAAGTTGCTTTTATCATTTTATATTGCTTGTGTTTTCCGGAGGATTCCTTTGTAGCCATGTCTTAGAGCGGCTGCATGACTATATTTTTATTGACACCATCACAAAAAGAAAAAAGATATATATATGTATATGTGTTTGTGTTTCTTTTTTCATTTAGTGTTTACGAAATGACATTATTTACAAAGAAATTGCAAACAAACAAAAAAAGTTAACAGTATTTGATTAAATTCAATATAATGTAGTTGAATTAAATGTATTTAATTTACAGCTTTAATATAACTTCATGGCTGCTATATATTCATAAACACATTTTCTAGAAAACATTGTGTAATTTGTTTATAACATTATTTATAACGCCGTTGTCTTGTAAATGAACGGCGAAACTGCATAGAAAGTTTTTAGTTTTTTTGTTGAAAACGTTTTGTAAATGGCCACTAAGACTGATGCATCAACTTGTTGTTGACTATTGTTAGTGTGTCAAAATCAAATGATCTGGTTATGCAGATGTGAAGTCTGATAAGGCAGCTGTAACAGTCAGTCAGTCCCTCACAGCTCTTGTCTGCCAAACATGCAAACAATAAAAGCGGATGTGCATCAAAGGAGACCGCATCATCCCAATTGCTTTATGAAAGCTTGCAGAGGGTTGCAAAGATTTGGTTTGTCTTTCCAACCCACACAGGAAATGCAAGTCATAGACTGTACGTTTTCTATTCTGTACAAACGTCTGTCTCAGAAGTCGTTTTGTTCTTTTATCTGCCGTATCTAGAGCCGCTGTATCTGCAGTGTAGTTCCTAAAAACATATTGTTAACTCAGACAAAATGCTTCGTTTCTCAGTCCTGAAACCAGAGGCCCCCAGTGTGGACAAGAAGCAACCGCAGCCACGGCCTGAAGATAAAGGTAAGAGAGGGTTTGCTGCCCAGTTTCTGTTATGCCACAAATTCAAATTGACATTGCTGACTGGTTTCAGTTTTATTCCTGGTTTAACGTACCCAAAAATCACCAAGGCCCTTATTTGTTCTATTTCATTTTATTCATTTATTTATTTGATGCGCGCCTATTAAGAGTCTGTGTAACCTGAGGAGAGAATCATTCTTGCTTTCATGCCTTCAAACATTTCACTTTCATACCCAATCTTCACTGCAGATAAGCGGTCACAATGCAACTAGATTGCTAAAGCATAAGCTGTCAATGTGCACTGCAAGAACCCGACATCACCACACTTACAATGTAGACGTCTTTGTTGATTTTGATTAATTGATTTGTTTTAAATAGTTAATTATTTTGGATTATTATTTTAAGCATTACCATTCAAAAGTTTGGGGTCAGTATATTTTGAACGAATCTCCTGAATGGATGATTCAATGACAAATAAAACAACAGTCGCCTACTTGTGTAACGATGAAATTGATGAGAGTTACTTTCAAAAGGTGATTTGCTCTATTTTGATCGCTAAGTAGACGACAGTGTTTATAGAAACTTTTAGCCAGTATTTCTATGATAATCTGAATTATTGTAATAGAGAAATAACAATACTGTGTGATTGAAAAGACTGTTTGTGAAGCTGTATAATACAGTTCACTGCTCTCCCTGGCTCAGTGGTAGCAACAATGCAGATTTGAATGTTTTGGCAATCGTTGCAACATGCGCCACTGCCAAATTGTTGTATCATTTGCTTTAATGAGCTCATTGTTTCTGCCTAAATTAATACATGATATTAGCTAACTATGATTTGTTTTTTATGATGATCATAGAACTGTTTTTGACACATGGACATTACTTTGACACAGTCACCTCTGATAACAGATTACTCTAAATCATAATGTAGATATATGCATTTTCTGTAAAGCTGCTTTGAAACGATATGTATTGTGAAAAGCGCTATACAAATAAATGTGAATTGAATTGAATTTAGGAATAAGATCATGTGAGTGTTAGATCTTTTAACATTTAATCATGCAGTTCTATCATATATAAGCGAAATGGGCATTATACCTGAAATATACCCAGATATTGAAAATGAATAATAGAAATAAAATGGAAAGCTTATGAAATGGAATAAAGTTGAAGCAGGAAATCCGTATCGAGACCATCCCTATTTACGAAGATGATAATATAGCTCAAGGTGGATGGGCATCGTCAAAGTCACCTAGTGTGTGCACTCTGAATACTTTTAATGAAGTACTTTGTATAAGTGTTGACTTTGTAGGAAAATTGTCATGCACTTTGAGCACCAAGATGTCTGAGGATCTGCTGTTGTGTTTGCCTCAAGGACTTCCTGTCGAGTACTTTCTATTATGTCACTGTACTGGAACTTGTGGAACATATAT
This sequence comes from Gila orcuttii, assembly GCA_026230005.1. NCBI lineage: Eukaryota > Metazoa > Chordata > Actinopteri > Cypriniformes > Leuciscidae > Gila > Gila orcuttii. Next base: position 42,178,772 of record JAPDVR010000012.1, read on the forward strand.
CTGATTAACTCTGTGGTGTTTGAAAGCTGGACTCTCTTATTTAGACCAAGTGTTATAAATTTAACGATAGACTGTGAATGTGAGTATCGGAAAGTGTGATTACATAAAAAAAAAATGCATCGATTTGAGAAGATGGAAGCAGATCGATGTGGTGAAAACGTCCTGCCAAAATCTCTACTGACCTACTTTTGAGACATATATGTCAGTGTGAACGCTCATGAAAGTTCCTCATGTCAATAGGAGAAGTTCAGTACACTACATACATTACACCACCACCTAAACAAGTGGCTTCTGTTCTCATGGGTTTCCACTGATTTTTGCGATTGTGTGCCAAGAATCAATAAACATACAAATAGCATGTTTCAAAGTGTTGAGAGTGATATGAAATGCTAAAACCAGTTGGGGGGGCTAATAATATTGCTGAATTAACCTTAAAGTAATATCCTGCATTTAGATAATTAAATCTCTTAGCTATCAGAAGCTTATAAGAGACATACATGAATTAATAATCCAAATTAGAACAATGATTAGGTAGACATTTATTGTCTCAAAACATATATATATATTTTTGTCATTTGTGTCTTTAAAGTTGTCAAGCCCTTGCCAGAGAAACCAGCCAAACCTGCTGGCCCCACCGTCCCCCCGAAAAAGCCTGTACCTCCAAACAAGGGACTCCTGCGTCCTTCCATCCACACAAAACGACCTGACTTGCCTCTCACTCCATCACCAGCCGCCAAGCAAGTGTTTGTGTCACAAGCTTTATCATAATGCATTTTTTTTTTCAGAAGATTCCCAGGTGTTCAAAAGTATATTAAAATGATTATATTACTATTTGTATTATATCAAATATGAAAGCATAATTTGTCCCAAGTATAAAAATATTCATTTGAAATATTGAATTAAAAGCCAAATATTTATTATTATTATTATACCCAGGGGGCAAAACACCTGTTTTTTTAGGAAATCAGACATGGGCTGCTGTAAAAGGTTGTCATATAAAAATGAAATCTATGATGTCTGAGGATCACAACCTGGGTGGACAACCCGGTCAACAAGCTGCTGGAAACTTGTAATTAGGGTCAAAACAATGCTACCTCAAATTCTGCTCCCCGGAATCACCCAATGGTCCAGTCATTTTATGAAAAAAGGTTGAAAAAATTGCAACTGAAGCAAACTCAACTGATTTTGTATCCTCAATATGTCCTGAGTAAGGGAAAAAAAGCCCCGAAGAATCCCATTAGGGGAAAGTTTAGAAAAAGACCCAAATATAGTCTATTCATTCGCCTATTCATTATTTTTCTCACGTGAATAGGGTAAACATTTTAACCTTTATATCACCATGAAAATTACTGAGTTGATTACTACATTACATATTTGAAATTGTTTGTTAACATGGACAAACAGTGCATAATCTAATTACATATGTGCTAATTTGCATAAATACCACAACAAATCTAAACATTGGGTATAGCAGGTGAAAATGTCTTGTTGAATCTGGTTGACATATAACAGTAAAAGACTTAATGTTAACGTCCGAATGGAACCCATTACCCATGAACATTAATACATAGAGGCAGGAAGAAGTACTTTAGAAACCAGCCTTTATTAATTATTATTAGATGGGGTTTGGGGCTGGGTCAGTGGGACTGTTTCTGGGGGATAAATCTGAGGGAAGAACAGGAGACATGGATAAGGACTCGGAGAATGCAGAAGACAAAAGATAGGTAAAATAAAAAGTGTCTTGATCAAAAAATCTAGTTACGTACACAATGCACTCAATGCCCAAACCCCATCTCTGCAATAATAATTAATAAAGGCTGGTTTCTAAAGTACTTCTTCCTGCCTCTATGTATTAATGTTCATGGGTAATGGGTTCCATTCGGACGTTAACATTAAGTCTTTTACTGTTATATGTCAACCAGATTCAACAAGACATTTTCACCTGCTATACCCAATGTTTAGATTTGTTGTGGTATTTATGCAAATTGGCACATATGTAATTAGATTATGCACCGTTTGTCCATGTTAACAAACAATTTCAAAAAACTTGTAATACATTTTTTGTTTGTCTTGATGCAAGTAATCAACTCAGTAATTTTCATGGTGATATTTAAAGGTTAAAATTTTTACCCTATTCACGTGAGAAAAATAATGAAAAGGCGAATGAATAGACTATATTTGGGTCTTTTTCTAAACTTTCCCCTAATGGGATTCTTCTGGGCTTTTTTTTTTTTTTTTTTTTTACTCAGGACATATTGTGGATACAAAATCAGTTGAGTTTGCTTCAGTTGCAATTTGTTCAACCTTTTTTTCATAAAATGACTGGACCATTGGGTGATTCCGGGGAGCAGAATTTGAGGTAGCATTGTTTTGACCCTAATTACAAGTTTCCAGCAGCTTGTTGACCGGGTTGTCCACCCAGGTTGTGATCCTCAGACATCATAGATTTCATTTTTATATGACAACCTTTTACAGCAGCCCATGTCTGCTAAACCCCCTTTGCCCCCTGGGTATTATTAACTCAAATATTATAATATATTATTATTATTTATATTTCTAAATGTATTTTACATGTATGCATATATTTATATTTGAAAATCAGTATTTTCATATAAGATATGAAATATGTTACTCTCAGCCTATTGCAATAGATTGTGAGTTTTTTTTTTTTTTTTTTTTTCTTTTTTTTTTCTTCAAGATTCTCAAGATATCTCCGCGCTTGTTTCTCTGGCGCATAAGGTCTATATGGCAACCTAGCTTTGCATTTAGAGTGTAACTGTGATGCCTCTTAAATCCCACAGGCACAATGGAGAAGTTTCCCTCACGCGAACAAAGTCAGAGACCGAACCTGTACCAATCAAGCCAAAATCCACTGTTGTGGACAGCGGCGAGAAGAATTCAGAAACGGGTAAGTTGTTCATTGCTGGTTTTGATATTCATTGATCATAACATGGCCCGCTCAGTGTGTGTTTTTTTCTCAGCTTAGTGTGTTTTTTGCTATGGTGTGGGTGAATCAGAGCTCTGTTTGTGGATAAGCACTGCGGATCACTTTCTGGGAGCAGAATTATTCCTCTTGCACAGAAAGAGCAGGTTGCTCAGCCTCAAAGGAGCATGGGAAGGGTCCTTCTGTCATTTTCTAAATCCTCAGTAATCTCCATGATTTCATGCCCTACTTCTATCCATTTGTCACCCCATCTTGTGCTTAATACTGCACCAGCCACCTTTTCAAAGATGTTAGTTATAAAAAAAAAAAAATCATGTTAAAAATTACCTGTGACGCTTCAAAAAGTTCATAAAGATCTAATCCATATGAATTGAGCAGTTTAGTCCAAATTTACTGAAGAGGCTCAGAAAATCATTTCATGGGATTTATTATTCTCAAGGAGCCACAGATAAAGAAGAGACTTGTTTATTATTTATGTAGGCTCTATGGGTGTCATCTTTACATTGTTGTTTTGGGGATTTTTTAAAAGGATATCTTTAGAAGTCTTTGGCAAGTTATTTCTCAAGGTTTACCATGTTTTGAATCTTGGAATGCTTTTCTCTGCTTTGTGAAAATCGCAAATTAATTTACTCTGAATCATTTCCTGAGCTGGAGATGATAGTCTTTTCGGCTGTTAAAAGATATCGGCTGTAAAAAGAATATTTCATATCATTAAATTGCTTCCTTTTTTTTTTATGATGTAATTTAGGAATCTTAGTTAGAGGTACATTTTAGGCATTTGATTAACTATTATAATCACTGCAGAGGAATCAAAAGTTGTTTAATTGGCTGATTAGTGCAACTCTCTGATAACAAGTTTCAATTAAGTCTATCTGTCTGTATTAAATTAGTTCTTTGGCATTAATTTGTAATACTGTGATGAAGACGAAGTTAAATGTCTTCCAGTGTGCCACTGCATTTAAAGACTTTTTTTTTTATCTAAGGCACTATATTTTGCTTGAAAAATGTGTAAAAAATTGCTTCAAAGTAGGCAATTGATGAAAAGGAAACCATGAGAAAGATGATAACATAAAAAAGAAATGACGTTTGGGTCCGTGTACTTGTCGGCCAACGGATTTTCGTTTTGAAAGGAAAAAAACAAAAACGAAAAACGGACCGTTTCCCAATTACCATTAGTAAATAGGAAAACGGAAAACAACCCATTATTCGTTTTTTGTTTTGATATTAAAAAACGGAAAACGAAAAACAATCTCGTTATCCGATTTTCCTTGATGTGTTTACAGATGGAAATCGGAAATCAAAATACGACGATATAAATCGTAATCCTTAATTCTGCATTGGTATTTTTCGTGACCCGGAAGCGATCGTAAGTAGTAAGCGGTTGTCATAGATATAGGCCGTTTCTCAATACCAAGTACTGTATACGCAAACTTCGGACTTGCAGTCGACTCAGGAGAACGAACTCCCGAGGACGAGAGGACGCAAGTCCGGTTATTCTGCAAACGGAACAGCGGCGTTCTTGATCGCGTCACTCAGGACGCTCTGGCAAATCCAGTTATCTCTTTATGTATATTTTAGGCAACAATAAAACGAAATATGGTATAAAATACAACTCTGCCTCTTTTCATCAACAATAAAACGAAATATGTAATAAAACACCACTCTGCCTCTTTTCATTTAAAAAAATCTTCAACATATTAATGGCCACACAAATGTGTTTCAGGCAATGCACATTGATTATCTTCACTGCATATATTTATAACAACACGAAATATAAAACACAACCCTGGTTCTTTTTGTTTTCATTTTAAAAATATGAAACATTATTGATCATTAAAACTGACATTTAACAAACAGAGACAGGGTTGTCATTTTATTTTATTATACATGTACATACAGTGAAGAGAATGTATAGTCAAATATATATAATATTCTATATATTTTAGAATATAAAATTACACAACCCTGTCTTTTTTGTTAAATGTCAGTTTTAATGATCAATAATATCCAGTATAAAAGTATAAGTAGCCTAATAGGTATAAGAAGCTATACAATGCATAACAATAAAGCAAACAATTAAGTCAAACATAAGTCAGCTCTCTAATAGGCTACAAAGTTAAATGGCCTAAATATATAAAGTTATGAAACTTCACTTTGCCCTCAGCCAAAACGATTTGCTATGGAACAAACTATAGATTAATGAGACCAAAGTTTGACTTATACACAAGACAAATTATATCTCATGTTTAACCACTAGACTAAAGACATCAGAGCCAGCGGCAAACAGAAGGACTAGCCGAGGAAAAGCTGTTCCAGTCGGGGTTAATGAGCGCTGAACTCCCGGTGATCGCCTGGATCTCACAATTCCGAAAACATCAGATACATTTTTCAAATAGGGCGGGTCTTGGCGTGGCGGGAGTAACTTCCGGGTCACGAAAAAATACCAGTGCATAGTGTTTATATCTATGGAATTAAGGATTACGATTTATACATACGTATTTTTGATTTCCGATTTCCATCTATAAACACATGAAGGACAATCGGATAACGAGATTGTTTTTCGTTTTTCGTTTTTTAATAGCAAAACAAAAAACGAATAATGGGTTGTTTTCCGTTTTTCGTTTTCCTATTTACTGACGGTAATTGGGAAACTGTCCGTTTTTCGTTTTTGTTTTTTTTCCTTTCAAAACGAAAATCCGTTGGCCGACAAGTACCCGGACCCGTTTGAGCAGATGCGCTGATTTTAGATTTTTTTTTTTCTGACCAAAGTAGCACCAAAATTGGTATAATCACATCTTCATGAAAGGTCATGAGCATGAGTCATGAGAGAAAATCAGAAAGTCAAGTTATGTCACTTTCTGTATAAGGAAAAATAAACAACATTTTTCCACTTCTTTAAGTGGAAGGCCACTGCTTTTTTCAGTATTTACAAGGGCAAGTGATTTGTGTCTGGAATCTCTGAGATACCATTCAGAGGCTGACTGATAAAATAAAATTGTTAAGTTGGTAATGGTGCGCATATAAAATCCATCAGGTGAATTTTAAGTGCCAGATTTAAAGATATCAAACTGACAGCTCAACCAAGATGATCGATTGAAAATTTTTCAAACATGACAAAGTCTTTATATTCCCATCACTCAGTCATGATTGTCATTTCCTGCTCTGTTGGGTTTTGATCTAGACATGGTGTAAACTTACTTTATTACCTCATATGACTTTTAAATTGGCTCCAAACTCATTTTTTGGCTCAAATATAACTTCTAAATTATAATTCAGCTTAGATGGATCGTGTTTGACTTTTGTGACTGAAGACTATTCTCACTTTTGAAGTAAATATTTTATGCGTCTTATTCCCATAGTTAATCTCATGAGTTTTGATGATGTCTCCTCTACCTCGGAGAAGTTAACCCACCCTACCGCACAGCGACCAAAGATGCCCGGGAGAAGACCGCCTGCTCACAGAGGCCAATCGGTGAGTAGAAGCTTGAGCTCTGGTCTCTTAGTAATATACTAATGCAAAAGTCATAGAAAATTACATAAAAAGTATTATTTTTTTAAGCAAAACATTAGGGGTGGGACGGTTCACAAAACCCACGGTTCGGTTCGTATCACGGTTTTAGGGTCATGGTTTTCGGTTCTGTACGGTTCTTGTTGTTATTTTTTCTTTTAATCTTTAACACTCCAGAAATGTACTTCAGCATATGATATAGGCTATAGCTTAATTATCCACAATTCAGGATACAGTATTAAAAAAAATTTACATCATGTAATCATGCACAAACTGAATTTGACTTGACTTTAAGCACATTATTGAGACCATCTCTGAGGAAAGCTAGGTGACATTTTGATACAGCAAGAGAGAAGACATTGATGAAATGCTTTTGTTTATTTGGCAAAAAAGGAGAATGTGTATTGCTATCTCTACAGGGACTTATGTGCATTTTTAGCACACAAAGATTAAAATTAACTTGCATTTATCAAACTGTCAACTTCAGTGTAGCTCTTACAAAATGTTTATCTTTTAAAAGAAAAAGAGAGGAACTCTTAAAGCACTATCTTTTAAAAAAGTCAAAATATGTTGCACATAATTGCCTATAATGAGGCTATAACAATAGCAAAGGCATAACCATAAAGTGAAACATAAGTTCAACCTCAACACAAAAACAGTATCAACAATGCTTCTATTCCCTGAGAGAGGATAAATTTTTTTCCCTTGAAATTAAAGTGCAGTATTTGGAAACATATGACTGGAGTTCTTATCTAAACTTGGTGTCACTGTATATATTTAAATATCATAGGTAACATGAAATCCAAAATGTTCCCACACACCAGACTTATACGACGCTGGCGCATCCTCCAACTCCGGTTAGCCTTCCTTACATCTCCCACTTGCCATTTCTATACGTGACGAGACCTGCAGCACTCCATACTCCACTTTTACTGTCTATAGGCTTGTTTGTTCGACTTGAACCGGCGCTGCACAGACCGATCGGTTTATGACATCAAAGTACCGCGAGAGTGATTGAAAAGCATACGGAGCCATTGCTCTCGCGGTACTTTGATGTTATTCATCGATCGGTCTGTGCAGTGCCGGTTCAAGTCGAACAAGCCTCATATGTATGTCCATTGTCATGACTCATGTCCACACATCTCTTATTTCGCGCGAAAAGTAAACACACTGTCTGAGGTCACGGGCACGAGGTTACATTGCGCACGCGTCAAACCGTGCGACGCACACACGCACCGAACCGAGACAAGCGAACCGAACGGTTCGGATGTTTTTTCATGTACCGTGCCACCCCTACAAAACATTTTAATTATAACAGTTCATTAAGACATTATTTTATTTAGCACATTCATTAAGTGCCATGCTTCCACTTGGAGATAACATTTGAATTAAAATTGATGTCATTTGTATTATTTCATTAAGGAAATTCATTAAATGCCATTTTTGATAGAAGAAAAACACAAAATAATTATTTATATCAACCGATCAGCATCCACAACAGTTTTATAATTTTCATTAAAAACTTTTTCAAGTTCTTGGTTCACAGAATTGTTGTGCTAGTTTGTGTTAGGTTTTTTTATTTTTATTTTTTTTTAGTTCAATAAATGTCATGGGTGAAATCACAGATGTCACATAAACCACAATCTCAAACCAGTATCTGCTAAATCTCTTTATACTACCATAAGCACTAACATTTGTTTTTAGATTTATACATCTATTTTGAGCAGTTTTTTGTGATGTTGAAGGGTGGCATAAAGAAGGGATCATGCAGTTCTCTAGTCTGGATCAAAAAAAGCTTTACCAATGAAAGCCCAGATGGGATGCTTGTCAAGTATAGCACTATTTGCACTTTGCTCTTCACATGTTTTTCTAAAGCTCTTTGAAACGTCTTACAGCCGAGCAAGGAGATTGGCGAGAAAGCTGAGAAAATCGAGGAAGTGAATGAAGTTGACCCTGTGCCTTCCGCACAAAATTCGCTTAAGGTAAATCAGGGTTTTACCTCGAATATATAGTACACAAAAAAGAAGATTCTGTAAATTATATACATGTTTAGAATGACATGAGGGCAAATAAACAAGGGCAGAATTTTTCATTTTTGGGTGAACTATCCCTTTAATGCAAGAATCTTATGTGCCTTTCTGTAATATCTGAGTTGAGTAATTGAATAGCTAACCAAAAGATCTGGCCTGATTATCTGTGGCTCCTTGAGAATAATGCATCCCATGAAATTATGTTTTCAAGGGTTTTATGAACAATCAACAACTCTGATACGATCTCGACTGTATGTCTGCCTCTTCTTTTTCAATGAGCTTTCAGCCCTGAGGACTTGGTATTTTAGTATGTAGTGTTCTTTACATTAAGCTTATGTAAAGTGGACTGAAACACTGTCTGGTTTCACTCAGATGGTTCTCATATTTGGTCATTCGGTCAAAATCTCTCAGTCAAAAAAGAACTATTGATTGTATGGTAGTTGTGATTGGGTATCTGGTAGTTTTGGAGTGAAACAAAACAAATAAAATAATATTGAAATAAATTTTGACAAATAATGTGGTGGTAGTTTGATCAGTGATATGTTTTGTCGTTATTGCTGTTTTTTAGGTATAAAAGCTAAAAGAAATGTAATTGAAACCGCAGCTTTTATGTTCAGCAGGGTGTGCACAACTGGCAGTTTTGTCCTAATTTGCCATTTATCTGCTAAAACTAATCCATATGAATTGAGCGGTTTAGTCCAAATTTACTGAAGAGGCTCGATCGCTTTATATGATAAACATATAAAGAGCCAGACATTCAGTCGAGATCGTATCAGTGATGTTGATTCTTTACAAACCCTTCAGAACGTAATTTCATGGGATGTATTATTCTCAAGGAGCCACAGATAATCAGACCAGATCTTTTGGTTAGCTATTCAATTACACAATTCAGATATGTAACTTTTTTTCACATTTAAACATTGATCAGCGAACATGAACAGAAGCTCAACCAAACCTGCTTGACATGCGAGAACGAACCTCATTGGTTCTTGCGGAAGCTCAAACTCGCTGCGTAAAACGAACATGCTTGAGCTCCCGTTTACCACAACTGGTGTGCGAGTTGATGAATATATGTGAATAAAATCCTAAATGAAATCGGTTCATCAATAATGATGTAATTGTTGAAAAAATTGACATGAAATCAGTTGCAGTATTGGTATCAGTGATACTGGCATTAATTAATAAAAAGATACCATTAAATAAATATTTAAAATGTAAATGTTGGAGATTAAATGTGAAATAATTACAATAAAAAAATGTATCAAACCTTTAAGGCTAGTTGCAATTAATCACGATTAATTACAAATAAATGTGCGATTTAGTTTTCAGCACTTACTTAACTTAAACTTAACAAATTAAAAACGTTTTGATTATTGGGAATTATAAGCGAATCAAACTTTGGACAAATGAACTCAGACCACCTTTTGTGTGACATTTTTCTTGTGGTTTGTTAACATCTAATCTTAAGAAATTTCATTTCATTTAAAGTGGAGTAGTGGTTAATGTTCCTCCTAATCAAGGGTGTCTAGCAGTTATGAAAATGACATCAGCCTCTCAGCTGGAAACACCTCAGCTTGTTGGTCCAAAGTCACCTGCCGTTTTGAAGTTCTCAGATCAAGTGAAATCATCCTTGTACATCAGACTATAAGGGAACTAGTTCAGAAACTTTAACAGATAAAAGATAAGTGTATTTCAGTATAAGGATGTAACAGTTGTATTGTTTGAAAAGGGAATGCATACACCACTAAACGCACATATAAGCATTCATAAAAAAATGTGATTATTTTGCTACTCCATACTATTGATACACTTTTTGTTTTTCTTGCAGACGTCCGTCTCATCGCCCTTACCATCTACGGCACCTAAAGCAATTTCATCCACCCATATTATGCCTGAGCCCAAACCAAAACCTGACAAGGAAGAGGAGAAAGGATCAGAACTAGATGACCTGAAGACTCAGATGAAGGAGCTAATGCTGTCGGTAGAGTTACTAAAGACACAACAGACGTAAGTAGCAACGCTGCGTTTTAGTTTTTTTTTCATGCTGCTTGGTTTCTCGTATTCTCTACTGGTCGAGTTATGTCTATAATGCACAAAGGCTGTTCATTCACATTTAAAATTTCATCTACGTTTACATTTATTCATTGTGTAGATGCTTTTATACAAAGCACCTTCATCAAAGTGATTTATCTTAAGGAGGCAATAACTCTAGAAATGCTAGCAGTGTAAGTATCAATAAAGTATCACTTGTCCAGAAAAGTACTAGCTGAAACAGGGAGGGATACAAGAAGTAGTGAAAAAAAAACATAGAAGTAGATAAGTGCTCTCAGAAGAGATGAGTTTTCAGCTGTTTGAATATTGTCAGGGATTCAACTGTCTGGACAGGGTTGGGAAGATCATTCCTTCTCAGTGAAGATAACATAGAAATCACCCGCGACCTTAATGTTTAGAACCTCTGTTTTCTTTCATAACTTTGCAGGAGAGAGCTCAACGAACTCCGAAAAGAGCTGGACGATGAGCGACTCAAGCGGGTGGCCCTGCAGGTAAAGCGATCTTTAAATCAGAAATTCTCTTTACGGCTTGTCCGATTCTGTTAGTTTGATGTGAGTGGATGTCAAGAGTGCGGTTTCTGAGAGCAATGAAATGTAGGCGGGATACCTTGAGTTTGCCTCCACACTCAGCAGGGTGAACACAAAGGGTCTGCCTCAGCTCTGAATCTCATGCTGAGTGTTTCTTCCACTTACTGACCACAAAACTAACTATACTGAATCAGAATTCCACCTCTGCTAGCCACCAAGGGGTACGGCATCAAATTAAGACATGGTATCGATTGTGGCAAGAGGTGATTGAGGTGATTTAAAATGTTATATACCTCTTCGTCGCTGTCTGGCGAAAATCTCCAAAAACGCTACTTTTCAGGAAATGGAAAAAACACTGTGTTTTACAATTAAACACCTTGTTGTCAAAGCTGATATTGTGGTTTTATAAACAGTCAGACACTTGTATGTGTCATTATATTATGTAAGGAATAATTGACTCCGGGCCGTTGAATTGTTTGAAAAATAATGCACACCTGAGGTGATAATGTGATCACGAAGCGGAGTGGCCGTTACACGTCGCGTCGGCAGTATTTTTCTAATAATCCAACGGTCAATCAATTATTCTGCTTATACTATGGTTACCACGCCTCAAAACATTGAGATGATGTATTTCAAGACGTTTGTCAGGTTTCTGTCATTAAAACGCTTTTGAAAAATCCTCGTTGCTAATTTCAAAACGTCATTTAGAGCTAGTAACGAAAACTTGAGACACTGATGGCAGACAAATGCAGTTAAGAGAGAGAGAGAGAGAGAGAGAGAGTTTAAAACTTTAAATCCTTTATTTTAAAATGTGCTGTGCTATATCCAGTTCCCCACTGTGTCATATTCATATCGGTTTCACTGTGTGCTGGATGTAAAATTAGCGTTACCTTGTATTTTTTTGAAAAAAATATGATTACCAGTGCGCACGAAATTCCCAGATTACTGAGTGCCGTTACAGTGTTTACTTCCTTTTTATTCAAATGTTCATATATTTTTAAACAATTACTTTATTTGTGAAAAATACTGTAATAGGATTGCAGATTCAAGAAGCTGCCATCTAAAGTATAAGCATGTTTATTTTAAGGATTTGTTTTCTAATTTATTAAATATTGATTAAAATAAATATAAAGTATATTTTTTATACAAATATCAGTCACCCTGCTCTCTAAGATATCGGCATCAGCCATCAAAAAAACAATTTCGGTCGACCACTAGCCTCTACTAATAACAAAACTGCGCTCGCTAGTGAGAAACGTCAGTTAGATTTTATGTTGCTAATATTCTACTGATAAAATCGTCAGAGCAGCGCTGACAGCACACGAGTGTGTGAAGTTATATTGAACTGTAATGCGGTCAAGACCTGCCTGGAACTACTTTAGCCGTGCGTTTCCCTGAAAATTATAATACACCTTTGATTGTCCATCAACCAATCAGAATCAAGCATTCAACAGCCCCATAATATAATAACATATAATTAATTGCATTACTTTTTCATCAACTTACAGGTTATAAAGTTAACTGTAGCTATGCGGTAAATCGGTTTTTCCTGTAATTTGGCCAAAATCTCATGTTATTAAAGATGAAGCTATATGACACTTCATTCATGATCGAGGCGGGTGGAGTTACGAGGTTTGACTGACAGTTTGAGGATCTAATGGAGTTACGAGGTTTAGTCACAAGTTCTTTTTAATACTTTTCATTGGTTACGTTTTTGCAAAACCCACAGAAAGACATGAAGGCTGACCAATATATTGATTTATGAAAAGAAATAAAAATGACGGAATACGAAGATACAAGGTTTCTGCTCGATAGCAATGTCTTGTAATTTGCTTTTTATACTTTTATTATTTTTCTTAACCACCTAATGTATCCCACACAGTTTGTGTGCTATTACTTTTTTAAGCAATCAGACTTGCATTTTTTTGTTTTTTGCTGGGTGAATGAAAACTTCTGAACAATTTGAATTTAAATTCATTCGAAATGAACCAAAGACATGGGCAAGCTTTCATATTTTTCTGTTAGTTCTTGAAAATTGACATGTTTGCAATTCATTTAGCTTTTTATAAGATCATTGTAAGAGATGCTTTGAAAAATGTAAAATGTTCTGTAGCAATCTGTTTGCTTAATATACAATGTTAAACATTTTATAAAATGATTAAAAAAAAGTTCTGATAAAGTTATCTACTATTGAAGTACGACACTTTATCCAACTTACCTTAACTGAAACAGCCTTTGAACAAGCTAACAACTTTAAAAGGAAGAGTATTTTAATGCATCAGTCAATAAAATTATTCTGTACTTTATTTCTGCTGGTAATATGTTTTTATAGATATTTTGTAATACATTTCACTTTTATATGGTAGACTGCATTATTATGCATCTTCTGAAATAGTACAGAATCTTTGGATCAAAACACAGGTGAAGAAAAGCAGAAACAAGCGATAGACGCACATGTAAGCTAAGCTAACGATCATCAAACATTAAACAGCACATAAATTAAAACTGCCTAACATTACCGAATGAAATGTCGACCCAGGACGGAGGGATAGGACTTAGCAAGCTTTGAATGCAACAACATATTCTGGGTACATAAAAGTTTTGTGAAAATGATCAAAAATGCTTGTGCTGAAACGCTGGCGGGAAAAGAGTTAAAACAGGTTTATAATGCAAACAACACTTCACCATGTAAAAGTGTTTGTGTGCTTCTTTCCAGATGGAGATAGATAAACTGAAGAAGCTTGTACAATCAACATGAACTCTGGCTCCTGAACTGGACTGATGGCTCCTCTGTCACGTCACGAGTGGAAAGCGACCTCCAGATGGAGGGACGATTTCATTCACGTCATCATTACATTCACTGACTTACTCAACAAATTGTAAGATTCACATATTTGCACATGAGGTTTTTTCTAGGTTTAGAAAAAGTGTAATTATGACAGATGTATATGGTTGTTTTTCTCTCTTTCTTTTTCTTTTTGCCAACAAAAAATGATTGAGGCCTTACTTTACTACTGTGCTGGATATGCACTCTGGGCACTTATTGAAAAGTGCAGCAGATTATGCATTTAATACTACTGAGTCTGTCTAAATGTTGGGGGATTATCTTGTTTCCTTGTTTTTTTTATGACGGGTTAGTTTTTAAAGAAAACTATCATGATCTCAGCAATATTCTGTCTATATTAGCCTCATTAGATGATTATCAAATGTATGGCGTACTCTTGGTTCCTTAGCGATGATGTATTCTGTTGTTGTTTCAAAAGGGAGAAGATTTCTGTTTGTTTTTTCTCTAACATTCCTATCCAGGGTAACACTATCGTGCCTGTTAAGATTTTTACAAGTGTTAATACTGGGAGCTCTCATACAATATAAATATATATAAATATATATGTGTATACTTAGATCTACAGCATGATATATTTTTATGGTCTACTGATTGACTGGGATTGTGTACCTGTGTTTTGGTTTAAAACAACCAACACAAGAAAATGTGGCTTCGACAAGCGGTGCCATTTCACCATACGAATGGCAGAAATCCATTTAGCAGTTTAGGCTTCGGTTTAATGGCATAGAATACCGGTGGTTTTGTTCTGCAGTTACACCCCCTTCCATTTGGCTTTTTTTGTCATAAACCTCTCTGACTGCTGTTTCTACATGGATGGCTGGTTAGTTAAAACATCTGGCATGATGAAATATAGATGTTGAGCAATGAACACCTCGGGTTATAGACTGGTGGTTGGAACAGAGGGAATGAGTGGCTTTCTGAGGAGTATTTTTTGTATTTTTTCACCACGTTGTTATTAACAACTGTGCAGTAGAAGCACGTACTGCTGACCAAAATGGATCTTTTAGTCAATTGGTTCCGATCCTAGAATTATGCAGTCAATAAAACACTCTCAGGTACACTGGAGTGTGCCCATTCCTCAGGCCTCTTAACCCTTAAGCTGAAAATACGTTTTTAAAAGCATTCCTGACCAGGGATTGTTTGTCTGTCTCTGTGTGAGAGTGTGCGGGAGTTGCTGATACAGTAGGATGACAAGTTGATCTCTAAAGCAATAAACAGACAAATCGTTTTGGTTTCCATTTCTTCATGTTTAATTCTGATGCTCCAACTTTACAGGAACTCCCATGAAAGTACGTGGAAAATTAGTCATCTATGTTGTCTGAAATTTGGTAGAACACATTCCATTTTATTATTTTATTTCTTAAGATCTGTTGTGCACATACAACATATCAAAATGATCTTGTTTACATGATTTGAAACTGAATTGCATGAGCTGAGTTTTTTTTTCCAAACAAAATAAATGTTTATTTACTGAGATTGTTGTGATTATTTAGTTGTTCAAGATTTTTGTATTATAGTTTTTACTTGTTTTTTTTCTCCAGAAATATCTGAAATTGTTTTCTTTTGGGGGTCAGTAAGATTATTTTTTTTTAAGATTTTAAAGGGAAAGTATCTTATGCCAATACCAAGGGTGCTTTATTTAATAATAATAAAGTAATATTATTACAATTTAAAATAACTATTTTAATATATTGTAAAATGTTTATTCCTGTGATCAAAGCTGAATTTCCAGCATCTCCACTCCAGTGTCACATGATCCTTCAGTAATCATTCTAATATGCTGATTTGCTGCTCAAGAAACATTTATCATCGTGCGTGCGTGCGTGTGTGTGTGTGTGTGTGTGTGTGAGACAAGATGATTTTAGAAAACTGTGAAATGAAAGCATATTTTAATTTATTTCAATCAGTAAAAGTGCAATTTTGTTAGAATTAATTCTATGTAGCCCTCTTTGATTATAAAGGTGGTAAATAAGGACATGCAAATTGGAGGAGAATTCACTTAATGAATTTAAATGTATACAGCCTTTTAGCTCTCAAGTTATTGACGAGTGTTAATTCAATTGGAGAACGAGGGCATTTTGAGATGTTATAATAATTATACACTTTAACAAATTACAAAAGGCAGGAAACTCTTGGAAAGCCTCCAATCAGCAGAGCTGTATTCTGTATTCAGACCGATCCATACGCAGAGCCATGCTGTGAGAGAAACACTTTTCCATCCGCTGCACTGCTCAGAGCCGGTGTACATCTTCTCTGCAGCATCATGACGTGTCCCAGAACACAGATCCATCCAAGCCATCTCGGATATTATGTAACAAAGCCAGTCAGATGTCAAGATCATGTTTAATCGGGTGTCTTTGTCAGGTCTACAATATGCCCCCTTCAAAAGCTGCAGCTATTCAGACACCTGTACTAGCACTATTATTTATAAGGCTACAGGCTTTTCATGTACTTTTGCAAAAAAAAATTGACAGCCCTGTAATATAACTGCTGTCACCATTGTAATGCATGAGAATGTGAACGTAAGTACTTCATTCTTTGTCCCTTTAGCAACTAAAAATTACTTATTGCCTTAAAGAAACAACTTTTTAAATATTATTTATTTAATAATTGATGCAGCCTCCTGACACTGGATCAGTGAAGCTACACCAGTTACTGTAATTTGATTGGGAACATTAACTTAATTGATACAACTTCACAACTATGTAGAAATTAACATTATAATTAATTAATGATATGATATTATAATCTAATACAATAAGAATATACAAAAGTTTCGAGTCAGTAAGATTGTTAGTAAGAAAAGAAAATTCAAATTATATGCATCAAAGAATCCTGAAAAATGTAATCTAGCTTCCGCAAAAAAATTTCCACATTGATTATAATATTAATAAATGTGTATTATGCTCCAAATCTTAGAATGATTTCTGAAGGAATCATTGACCATTTATCATATGTAACATGATGTAATATGTAATGTAATATGATATTTATGATATTCATTTTTTTCATACCGGTCCTGAGAATGACGCAAAGGTATGAATTTTGCCGCAATGATGTTCTCAGAACATTCAGAAAAATTGTAGTTTCATTTATAAGTCAGCTGACAGCTCATGAACTCGAGTCTGGTCATTCTCATAGAGTTGTTTTGTGCGCTTTCCTAGAAAGCCTTCTTCAACCAAACTCGTGACTATCAATGGTGTCCATTAATTTGTGGTAATGTGCAACCCTAAATTAAATTCTTTGGTCAAGGTCACATCCATAGAGATGGATTCAGCTGTTTGTTTGTTTTTTCTTTTCTTTTTTTCTTTTTTTTTTTTCTGACTGGCACCCTTAAACCAGTCCCAATTTAAAAGTCTCAGAAACAGGAACATATGATTACATTATTGGATTTTCAAATTATGTCGTTTATAACAAGTGAAGGTTGCTGATAGATATAGGAGATGATTGTATACTACTTTGGAATTAAGCTCATCCATTATTCATTATGCTTGACTACACACTTGCTACACGAGTTACTGATCATACATCACAGCTCTGCTGTCAGTAAGCTAAAATGAACCCTTTCTGGTGCAGCGATCACTGCAAAAGCTGAGTGCAGTTACAAAACGTTTTTAAACGTGGCGTGAAGGCCAAGTAACCCATACTCGGTTGAGCAGTCCATCTCAAATTGAGCAATTCAGGGTAAAATTAGACAATGATTTTTGACTCAAATCAGAATTTCATGTCCACTTATATTTTTATTTGGTGAGTAGCATGAAATAAAAGGAATAATGCACAGTCATCTGTAGTCATTATTGTGAAATTATTGCACCCTCACAATTGACGATAAACGCAGTGATTTGTACCAATGACATCTTTCGAAAACCCTTAATCCACAGTCACTAAGAGAAACCCCGTCCGAAATGGCCCTTACAGACCTTATTCACAGCAGCGCCATCTTTGATTTCTAATGGGAATGAAAGCGAGGCTGTGAGGAATAGACATACATCTCTTCAGTGGCTTATACTGTTATTTCATGTTTTTGGATTGTTCTGCTGACGAAGCATTGCAAAAATATCTTTCCAAGAAATTTCAGTCGATAAAAACATGAGCAGTGGAAAATTACAAGTGATAGGAGCTTTTTACACCTTTTGCCATTGAAAACTAGTCTATCCCTCACAGCCATCTGTCATGGCGATGCTCTGAAGAAGGTCTATAGGTAACTTGATAACCTGAGGTTTAATGGTCTTCTGAAAATTGAATGTTTGAAAGAAATTCTTTGTCTGTGCCTGAAAGGTAACTGCTTTTTTGTTTAAAACAATAGAGCATCACACTAGTTCCTTTTCATGTGGTCTTGCTTATTAACCCCTCACACTGGGGCTCGAAATTGAATATAAAAAGCACAGGTTTTTCATCCACGGACTCTCAAAGGTTTTGCCAGATGGACTGCGGTGCTGACCTTGAAGATTATTGTCCTGCATTGTTTTCATTTCTATTCATCTGTCTTTAAATAGTGGAGAACACAATACGCTAAAGCAAGCACATACAGATGCAGTATAATAACAGCATCGACCTACTGACCTATTGCTCATTTCCATAAAATGATTCAATGCTGGCCATCATTTGAACAATAATTAGTTATTTGTAATGACTTTTAAAATGAACATTTGATGGCATATAGCAATCGCCAGTTTATATTATATAACAAGATGCCAGATATAATATGTAATATCTAAAATGCCTTATTGTTTTTAGCCACAGAGATTGTTGTATGGTTATCTTGTTCTTTGGCTGGTTGTTTATGTCGTATTTCTCATTTATGCAACTTGGGTTTCAGGGTTTTATCCATATCAGGCAATTATTTTGGCGAGGATTCCTTATTACATGCATTTTAAATTAGTAGATAAGTGATTATTCAACACAGTCCAAGGTCTGAAACCACTAGACTTTTCTAAATTAATAAATTTTTTCTAATACAAATTATATTATCAGCATAACAGCGTAATTTGGTTTGTCCTACTTTTAATTTAATGGAAGAAAGAACATCTGACCGTCTGTACAAAAGTACAATAAAAATGTGTTATTTTTTTCTTCATGTTACTCCATAACTTTACTTTGTTTGAAAAAAAATCAACAGTTCAATTTATTTCCAGGTTTAAATGGAAACAATTAAACTCACAGATTGTCAGGCTAATCTCAGACTTTTTGATTTCATTGCAAAGAATGTGTTTTTGTGTTATATACTGTATTTATACTATATTTTACATACTATCCACTGTAGTCCTACATATGAATTTATATCTCTGTGTTTTATCCATTAGTAAAGAAAGTCAGGTTTAAAAGAGCATTAAAGAGTGAGTAAAGAGTAAAGAGTTTGTGGAGAAATGCTACAGGTCTGCTCTTTATTCTGCCTTTTCACGTGGCATGACATTACAGCCGACTCCTTCCAAATACTGTAAATATATGTGTGAATCTGCTAATGCATTTCTCTGATGTGCTGCCAACACTTTTTAGCGTTCTAAGCCACTATTAAAGGTGCAAATGGTTCTTGTTCCACATAAAGCAGTCTGTCCTCTGGCTCTGACATTTTAAAATCAGTTGCACCAAACTTTAAATTACATTTCACGAACACAATGTGTTTGGATAAATGAACATGAACTGTGTTACATGAATATACAAATAAGCTGGGGTAAAGTATAGTATAGTATAGTATAGTATAGTATAGTATAGTATAGTATAGTATAGTATAGTATAGTATAGAAGCTGGGGCTAGTTGTTTCAGTGTATAGATGAACACTGATAGATCTATAATCACTGGTATAGATTAACACTGATTTCAGATATCAGCTGTAGATGTTTTATGTTTTTCCTGTCATCTCAGCTTTTCAATTTAATACACGCCAGATGTGGCTAGCTGCACAAACAGGAAGTAGAGTTTGTGTAAATTCACTCATTTCAAAGGTGAGATGTCAAGCGTCTCAGTTTGACTTGATGACCAGGTCTGAGTTCATGTATTTGTTTGAAGGACGGGGTCGAAGGGAGAGAGATTACACAGACAAATATCAGTTGGTCAATTTTATTACATTTTTACAGATTCCCTTCATTGAATAAGCAGGTTGAAATCTGAGAATGGGGTCCAGGTAGTCAATCATTTGATTTCATATCGAATTATAAACAGGCCTCCAAACTAAAAATCCAACTAACCCAAGCAAATAAACAAAATGAAACAAAAACAAATTTAAGCATGGTAAGAGACAATCATTTCAATGATTTTTGCTCTTCTCCAGGTTTACTAAATCCACCTTTGTCATCAGCTCTAAATAAAACTCAGATGTATTTATTCAGTCCAGATGTGTCCCCTTCACAGACTAAGTGAATATGATCTTTATCAATCAATCAATCAATCAATCAATCAATCAATCAATCAATCAATCAATCAATCAATCAATCAATCAAACTATCTATCTATCTATCTATCTATCTATCAGACAGATCTATTATGTCAGACAGATCTGTATTTGCATTTGATTTCACTTATACAGAACGTTGTGCTCCTCAACGTTTACCTTTAGTTTTGGTAAAAGTTAATAATCCTCTTCCTTTAAACTACACTATAGCATGTCGATTATGGCTTTAAATGGTTGTTCATGCTGACAGATGAGGGCTGTTTCTCTGAAGTTGAATTTCAGCCCCACCAAATAAGGGAAAAGATCTCAGTAAGCTGTTAAATGTATTTTTGCATTCCGGCTGCGACAAGGAATTTTCATCCAGATCATCAAAACAATCAGTCATCCGATCATCAGACCTCTGAAGCGTGGAATATCAACATCTTTCTCTGATAATGCATGTATGCATGCATGCATTCTGTCTTTCTCATCTTCTCCCTATTTCCATCTTTTCATTGCTGTTCATGTAATACTGCCTTCCTTATAAAATCATAAATTAACACATATATTGACATACATTGCTTTCAATTATATATGCATGTAAGTGAGACAATAACTTGAACACACCAAGTGCCACAGACGTTTTTCAAATCCTCTCAGCCTGTAGCCACAGAATCAACTTACATAACTGGATGTGAAGCCATTATTACCATAATCCTATGAAACTGCATTGCTCATATTAACTGGATTTTGTGGGCTTTCTTCTAAACTTAATGGGTTTATGGCTGTCAGGAAGCAAATAAAAACAATAATATACATTTTATAGCCTATTTATATTTTGTACATCTAGCATTTACAATAATAATAATAATAATAAACTTTATTTTCTATAGCGCCTTTAAAATTAGTATCTCAAAGCACTTCACAAGAATAGAAACATGATAAAACATACAATTATACAGACAATGCATTAATGACAGAAAAAAATAAAATACCAAATAAAAACATATTATGAAATGTTCGATTAATAATAATATGGCAATTACAAACAATTATGTAAAAGCTGCCCTAATCAAATAAGTTTTAAGGGATGATTTAAAAACACTAAAGGATTCAGCTTGCCTAATCTCCGCTGGCAGGGAATTCCAAAGTTTCGGAGCATTTGAAGAAAAAGCCCTATCACCCATGGATTTTATATTTAGAACATATAAATTTCAATTAGATAAACTTTCCTTTCGAGCTCCTGGCGGATGTGTTCTTTAAAGAGTATGAAAATGCATGAGAGGAGTGAATGGTTGGGTATTCAAGTCAGATGTGTGGAGTTGTTTCCCCTGTGATATAATAACTAGATATAAGAGGATTTTATCTACATAATGTACATAATTATTTCATATAAAATGTGCATGCATCAGCATTCATTTTTAGACTTTCATCAGTGGAAAAGCTCTCCTAGAAAAAAACAATTCAGTCCTTTCTAACATTTGAAAATTAATCATTGTGCATGGTCCAGAAACATAAAAAAAAAAAAATCAGTTTATTTTGAGGCAGCAGCGAGAAAAACATGTTTTTATTGGCTCTAAGATAATTTTTGGCTGAACATGGAAAAAGAGCAAAGGTTGTGTGAATTTATAAGTCTAACTAAAATAGGAACGGCAGCAACTGACCAATGCTTGCGTAAAATTAGACAGGTTGTGCATCTGTGACCTGAATCCCCTGAGCATGTTCAAAAATATGCATCATTTCACAGTGTGCAGCCAAGTGTTGTTTCCGTTTTATCAGCAGCTGGACGGACATGAAGTTTCAGTGATGCAGAATATTTTATGATTAAAGGGATACTATACAGTCACTCAGCATCAAATAAATAAATAAATAAATGTAAAAAAAAAACTCCTCGCACTTTATATCTTATTTTTTCCAGAAAATGTCTTAACGTGTAAATATTTTTCCACAAAAAGATTAATTAACTGAGACATAAACTAAACAAGTTTCACAGACATTTGACAAACAGAATAATGAGTCCTTGAACCGAGCTTGGGCCCTGTTTACGCTAGCTGATGGGATTTCAACTTTGCTGGCTGGAGACCCAAGTTTGGTTTGAAGACGAAAAACGCACCAAGCACAATGTTCTCTCACCATTCCTGATTTCTAACACCACTCTCTTTCTTTGGCTTAGACTAGCAAAAGCTGCTGCTCTCCGTATGCTTTTCCGACATTTTACTGAGTTTAGTTCACACAAATCAGTCCATATGAGTTTATCATTTGAGGACTGTTTAAACTTAAAGAATGTTTCATTTACACTAAAATGACTTCTTGTTGGTTTAATTTAAACCACTTGCTTGAAATCAAAATGCAATTTCATTTCTGTTCAGGCTTAAATCTGGCCTGGGGATTTCCAGTTCCCAACAGGTTTTGCATGAGACTGAATTGGGAGAGTAGGCCTAAATGTCAGAATTGTTTAATGTATTTTGAGAAAAGTGAAAAGGAGACTTGTTAGGGTTTATTATTCTGTTGTATTAGATGAGTTTATTTTTATTTTTTATTATTTTATGGTTCCAGTTATTGCTTACACATTGTTATTATTGTAATTAATTATATTAATTTATTGGAAATGTAACGATTACATTAATTAGATTAATATTATGATTATGGACACTGTAAAGTATTATATATAGGTGTCCATCCAAAGCATGATTTATCTACGTGTGTTATTACCACACGATTGTTTGATTGACAGATCTATCACGTAAAGGGGCGGATCTTTACCGAATAGAACTGTCAGTGCGTTATGGATTTCTGAGGCGACAGTTAGGCTACTTTGACCAGTCACTCTCCATCTGAATAATCTGAGCGGAGAGAGAGAGAGAGAGAGAGAGAGAGAGAGAGAGAGAGAGAGAGAGAGAGAGAGAGAGAGAGAGAGACAGCACCTCAATTGAAGCGTTTAATAACAGACGGGAGCAACACGGTGCAGTCAGTGGTTTACAAACGTGGATTATGGAGAAGTTGCCAACTCAATTTTAAGATAATTTCAAGACGGGAGAAAAGTGCTCAAATCCCTCGGGATGGTTGAAGAATCACAGCAAGGTAAGCATTTGTTTTTCAGGAAAACATAATTATGAGCGCTTTCCGTGGGTTTGTTATAGCCTGCGTTGCGTGCACATGTTGCGTCTGTTGTAGTTTATTTATTGGCTTACAATCTTGTGTAGGTGAGGACTGAATAATGTTGTGAAACAAAATCCCTAAACAATTTTAAAAGTTGCAAATGAATCCTTAGCATTGTTGTTAAAATAATACCATTATTAAAATTATTTTTTAATTTTGTATTTATTTTTTAAATTAGATCTACAGTCTCCTGTACAATGCCATGTTTAATATAGGGTTCTTCGTTGTAATTTCAGCTGAATTGGCCAATAAATAGTGCATGTTTATTAATAAGGAAGAGTTATACAAACCTGATTGGATGACTGACAGCTTTGGTTTTGTAACAGATGGATTCCCAGACATTCTGTTTTGAGATGCTCATTACAATACAATACATTACATTGCATTACAATTAGTTTGAAATATATTTTGGGGAAAGACATCGACATTTAATGAACAACATCTGTTAACAATGTCTCAATGTTCTTGAAATATTCTCTATTTCAACTTTGATAAAAGGCATTAAATGTTTGAGTGCTGCCGGACTAGCCATTGCATCAGACAGATGTGCACTGCTATAGAAACCCACTCTGATGAACAAAGGAATGGTTATTCTTTAACAAGTCACACTTCTCTTGTTAGGTCATTTCACATTTGACTCTTTTTTTCTTTTTTTAATGAATGGATCTCAAAAACTGACTACAGCATTGAAATGATTGTTGTATGCGTCAAGTGATCAACTCTTAGAACTTAAGTCTATTTTTAGAAATTGCATTATTTAGATAACCTATCTGGGGGAGGAGATTGATGGTTTAATAACATCACACATTTTCACAACTGGAGTACGAAGTGGCAGGATGCAGCATCATCTCGGATCTCGCGGGAGATGAGTTCTGGTGTCACCAGAGAGTAGTGAATGCTCATTAAGTTAAGCCTACTGTTTGTTATCCATAAATCCACTAGAAGTGTTAAAGTGACTAACAGTGTGTTGATAGGAAACTCAATTCTTTACTGTGTCCTATTGAGCTAATTTTCAGTTTGTTTTATGACTGATTCAGTCTCTTCAGCTGTATAAAGGTTTGTTTTGAAGGCTTTGACAGGTATTCTTGGCCACTCTGCCAAGTAATATCATTCTTTGTTGTGACTTCCCCATTCTGGAAAAACAATCTATATATTGGAAGCAAGTAACGGACAACGGACTTACAAAATATTGCTATAAAATCAAATGTACCTTTACTGCACTGGGAAGCAGTTATTGTGAAGTGTGTCTCTACTAGTAATCGGTTCGGCTTTTCTCCTATGCCTGGTGGGAAAGGTCTTCTCTACAAAAGCGATTGTGTTCCCAGATGTAGCCTACTTCTTCAAAACCCCCTTCGAAAGAAAATGTAAATGTATTGACACTTGTCTTTGATTTGTTTATTCCAAAAATTAAGATTTTTACAATGTTAAATAAAATGCTAAAAAAGTCAACATCTGAAGGACAGCCCTTAAGCAGTCTATGGGGACTTTAGTAGTAGTGAATGTGTGTGTTCCTACGGTGTGTATATATACACACACATATATTATGTAAAAACGTTATGTTTGATGCGATTAATCGCGATTAATCAATTTCACAGCACCAAAATAAATATAATAAAACCTCAAAATGCCGAACCAATATATCTGTAAAATATCAACTTTTTCTGGACAATTGGGGTCAACCTTTTTTAGATCAGTGGTTTTATCTGGTTTTCTTGAGGACCCAGATTTCTGCAGTTACTTATGTTCTGTGATTTGATTCATTTTTATAATTTATTCAGCATTTCTTTTTTTTGTACAATTATCATTGGAACTGACAAATAAATGTCTGTAATAAAACCCCTGCTATAGTAATTAGCATTCTGAAGTTATTTACTGTGACAACTTATTGAAACTGTGTAAGTTTGTCATGCAACTGTCAAATTTTCATTTTGCAATATTTGCTGAAGCTTTTTTCATACACATTATCACAATATTGAAATAAGTTGCAAAAAAAGTGTCGTCATAACAGGTTTAATAACTTCTTATAACAAAAATAACTGAATATTTAAATACAATAATACAATACACAAAAATATATAAAGTAAACAAATGTTTCAAACAGATGAAAGTGTTTATAAAGAATTATAAAGAACAATAGATAACCCTTTACAATAAGATCTCATTAGTTAACGTCAGCTAATAATGCATTAACTAACATTAACAATAAACATGATAACGTTAATAAAAAATACAACTGATCATTGTTAGTTAATGTTAGCTCAGGTTTTGATTTTAATAATGTATTATTAAATGCAGAAACTAACATTAACTAAGATTTATAAATGCTTTAGAAGTATTTGTCATTGTCAGTTTATGTTAACTAATGAATGAACTAATGTCAACTAATGGAGCCTTATTGTAGTGTTACTGAAGAATAATAAAGAATCAAAACATTTCCAGATTCAATTTTGTAGTCCTAAATAGCCTATTAAGTCCTTAAGTATTGAGTGTTGGGCTTGTTTGCATCAGACTGCGCATGATTCTTTGACCTATAGCATACAGCGGTGTTGTGCATGTTAACTGTTGATGGAACAATATTCTTCAAATGCATTCTAAAAATCGGAATAATTGGTTATAAATAACTATTCACAGTGTTTTAAAGTGTCCACGATAACAGTACCGTACATTATCGTGATATTTTACTGTATATCGGCACATTTATTCCAGAACTATGTCCAATTAAATGACTTGAAAAGGAAAGAGAAGCTTTTGCTAAATAATAATGATAATCATTAACAAGCATCAGTTACAGCATTGCTCAGTAATATTTCTGTAAATGTATGTAGAACTTTTCTATGGTAATGAGACGTGTCTGATGTGGCACTAAATTGCACATCGTTAGACAACTCGCTCTCAAGTTCCTGCTGAAAATGACATGCTAGCAGGTCTGACTCCTTTCTTAGCTCTATGCCATTATTTCACCTCTATCTCAACGGCATTAGGCTTTTGAAGAATAATTTATGCGTTTATTTTAAATCTTCCTGCTCTGTTGTCTTTCATTCTTCCACAAGAACATTTGAATGGCAGTGCGCAGGGACTCAGCATGTATTGATTACAGATAGGAAGGGAGTGTCTTCACATCCAGTAGCCGATAAGAGATGACAAAGTTTTAGAGTTTAGTCTGAAGCGTCAGAACATTGGCAGGAGGTTTTTGAATCGTAAAGCTGTTGGATGTGACTGCCCTCCAGCTTGTCTTAAACTGAGTTCAAAGTATTTTCTATTTAAGCCTTTAGTTGATTTATTTTTTTATTCTGCAGGAAAGTAATCACACTCCTCAGTAAGGCCCTAATGGAGAATGACACTTCCATCCCCTCGGGCTACATCCCACATTACCTTCTTCGAGGGGATCCCTTCGCCTCCAAGCTGTCCAAGGAGGCAGACATAGTGGCGGCGTTCTACATCCTTATCATTGGTAAGTGTACAATGTGGAAGATCATGTGGAAGAGTTCTTTGCAAGCATCATGTGAATTGTCACTGATAAGATCAGTGATAACTTTGAATTCAAATATTTAAATTAAGTTATAGCAGAATATCTGGAATTTTTAGAGGCCGTGCAGTACTTACACTGCCCTTCAAAAGTTTTGGATCGGTAAGATTTTTAATGTTTTTAAAATAAGTCTCTTATGCTCACCAAGGCTGCAATATTTGATTAAAACAATTGAATGTAATTCATTCCTGTGATGCAAAGCTGAATTTCCAGCATCATTACTCCAGTCTTCAGTGTCACATGATCCTTCAGAAATTATTCTAATATGATGATTTGCTGGTCAAGAAACGTTTATTATTATTATTATCAATATTGAAAACAGTCATGTACAATTTTTTCAGGATTCTTTGACAGCACCATTTCCCATGGTTTGTGGCTTTCTCATGCCACGTAAAGTGCAAACATCAGACGTTGTTATAGGAAACATGCTGAAAGTCATTGCAGAAACAAGGTTGCGTTGTTGCAAAGTGCCGGACGAGTAGACAGACATAACAGAGATAACATAACAGATATGCTTTAAAACCAGTGGAGACTAAAGCATGTAATAAAAGTGACATGTGAAGGCCAAGTATTGTAACCCATACTCGGAATCAGTCCTCTGCATTTAACCCATCCAAGTTAGTGTACACACATTAGGAGCAGTGAGTAGTGAACACACACACTGCAAACCATGAACACACACCCGGAACAGTAGACAGCCATTGGGGGTTAGGTACCTCAGTCATTTCCAGATTACCAGTTTGACTTTCTAACCATTATGCCACGACTGCCCCAGCATACCAGCCTCCTATGTTTCTGCTGCTGAAGCTGAAGCTCAGCTTCGCGGCTCTGACACGAATAGACTATTAACTTAAAGCTTTTACTCTTAAACACACAAGGCACGTCCACTTCAATAAAAAAAGTCGACAATTCCTTCCGTAATATAATTTTTTCGTTTGGATGATAGAGGAGGCTTAACATCCAGCGTGGTCCGGGGGATGCTACCGTCTTTGCGGGCAGACCTAATGCAGACTAGTTAGCTTACCGTTTTTAGGTGATAGGTGTTTGTAGTCGAGCTGTGTTACCATGTTTGGTGTTACCATGTTTGTAGGTGAGCTGTGATGTGCAAACTGTTGCTTGCAAACTTTGCATTCGACTTTTTTTCCGTTATCTATTTTTGTAAAATGCTGCCACACTGCCAATGTCTTTGACATGGTAGAGGAGGACTGACTGTAAATTAAACGCTCACAATTAAATAAATATTCAGCAAACCACCAGACCAGACCAAGGCCTTCTAGTAGCTACTTTCTTCAATCTGTCTCCAGTGGGTTGGGCTAATCCAAAAAAGTGAAAACAAGGGGGGTGTTCAGAAGACAGACTGTTACCTGTGAAACAGGGGTGCTCATTAGCAATTAGTGCTTTCCACCTGATGAAATTAACGCGGCAAAAAATCGACCTATCAGAATTTTGGTCCAGCCAGAACGTATCGACCAATAAATCGACTAGTCGACTGGGAGATTACAGCCCTAATGTTCAGGTTGTTGTTTTTTGGCGCATACCTACCAATGCAACGTCTTTGCCATAAAAACCAATGCAGATAATCCGGGAAACGAAAGAGTGGCATGGGACACACAAATCGGATCTGAACTGTTGCGATACATAATGTGGACAGTCAATCATTTAGATCAGATTCCAATTGTATAGACAAATAATTGGATTTGGACTGACAGTGTGAACGTAACCAAAGTGTTATGAACAGGGCCGTAGCTAGGGTATACTGGGTTGCTATTGTGGTTGAAATCTCAGGGGGGACCCCCGAAAGCTGTAGCTTCTCTACCGACAGCCCTGGTTATGAATGTAGGATTTGCCTTCTTGTATTTAATTCCCTCTAAATGAAATGTTAATGAAGCAGAAGGGTAAACAACGTGTTGAATTTATAAGCAAGCAAGAGCCAAAAAGTGACTCGCGTAAAAACCCGCTTTCCCCTTAATGTGCAAAGCCTGACAGATACCGTATTGCCATGCTGTTGTCACTGAGGATGACATATTCAATCCACTCATGCTGTCATTGAGATGACATCCTCTGTCATATAGAAGAGTTTGTGTTGAGCGGTGTCATCTAGTGCATTTTAATAGAACTAATATATGACATGTTGGGGATACTGTGGCCCCACTGTACATTTTTCGGGTCAGTTTCTCTGTAGGAACATGTATAAGTATTAGTTACCTTACCAGAAAAATCTTTTGAACATTTAGACCACCATCGCAGCAGAAAAAAATTGTTTTAGTTTATTAAATGCTTTTCATAAAAAATATAAACAGTGTAATAAAAAAATAATGAAACTCAAAATAATTAATGAAACGGTAATGTAAAATGTACAAGGCTGCATATTCTTTTGGACTCATATTAAATATCTCTACAAACCAGGATGAACATTTTTTAATTGTTTATAATACCGACATGACCTCTCCAATAGAATGCTAGCTATGTCTGTTCTGCATAGTATTGCATTTTTTAGTAATAATTCAGATGTTTTGCCAAGTGGATGTGTCTTTGTGCAATACGCTTTTGAAAAATATAATTAGAAAATTATTTTTTGTTCAGCACAACATTATTTATTCCACAGGTGTCCATCAGTAACTATGTTATCAAAGAGATGCTCAAAAGGATGTTTCCTCTTTCATGGGGACATTGTGTCTCATTTGACCTGAAAGATGTGTGTTTCGATCAAAAGACTGAATCAATAGTTCTTCCTCACTGCAATTTACAAGTCTGTTCTCCTCCACTCATGTTAAGGGAACAGTCCGAAGGTGTTTCGTAAACATTTAGTCTCAAACACATACTGTACAAATCAACAAATGTCAGTTACAGTATGTTCAGTTCTGTTTAGATAGTTCACATTTGGTATGTAACAGCAACAGTGTTTTCATTTATGGATGGACTGTCTCTTTAAGAACTAAAACTGGAGAAACAATGTATCTGTTAGTAATATTAATGTGCGTGATCCGTTCACATTGATTCATGATCATATGAAAGTGAAAAAGTTCATTGAATAGTCACATGAAATAAAGTGTCTTCTCTGAAATGGTGCATCAGTCAGCTGATGTCAGGCTAGGATTTGAAATGATGTGGAGCACACGATGATCTTCGCTTTGGAAATCTGATGTTCAAAATCTGTTCATGGACATTATGAATTGAACATACTGTAAGATTTATGAGTAATTAATGTTTTATTTAATCCAATTTTATGACACTTTCAAAGCCTTTTCTTGCTTAATAAATACAGAAGGCACATATTTGCAGCATGTAGGTCATAAAGGTTTCTCTTTATGACCTAGCATCTAGGTCATAAATAGAGGAAAAACGAATAACATGAGTGGAATCATTGTGTCGTTTGAATATGTGGCTGTAACCAGGAAAGACTTATTGTCACACTGCTTTTTCATTATGGTGACCTTTTCATCCTTTCACTGAGAAATGGGATATCCAGTAACCTTTGACTCTTATTAGTTCTCTACAAATTTTATAACAGGAGTCTTAATGTGGTGTCTTTGTATATCAACAAATACACAACCTCAACACCAGGGTGGACACAAATAGATGCAAAGGACTCAATATAATGGAAAGTTTAACAAGCCTTCATTAAGGTTCAAGAGTTTCTTGAGGCACTTTTAAAAACAGCATCTGGTCAAACACACAGTATTACTGTTTGTCTTATGTTTTTACAGGTATCTTGTCAGCCACTGGAAATGGTTATGTCATATACCAGACCGCCAAACGCAAGAGCAAGTTAAAGCCGCCAGAATTCATGACGCTGAATCTAGCTGTATTCGACTTTGGCATATCAGGTGAGTTTAAATGACTTGATATGCTGCTGATGTTATCTTCATCTGTCAGATTATGTATTATATAGCCTATCTGAAAGGATCTCTCTGTTGTATATATGATTTCTTTTGGTTGTGTGTTTAAAATATACAGCTTTCAGTGTATAGTTTAGCATTATATTTGGAGTCAACAATGTGGCAGTATATCAGACCAAATTATTCAGCACTGCCTCTTATGACACTGTCTTTCTGGCTTATTTATGTGCTGTTGTTGAAATGCACTTGTATAAATCATACAGAGGATTTTAAGGCCCTGCGGTTATAAATGATCAAATTCCTGCCACAATGACCTGGAAAGTCTCTCTTTTCCTTCATCTTCCTTTGTCATGATTTTTTTCCTCTTACTTTAGAGTTCAGTGCGTAACATGAACGCAATCTTCCGTCTCAATTGGGGTTTGCATCTTTTGTTACACTATATAGCCTACTGTAGCTATACAGTAGGCTATACCTAAGCACAAGCCTAGTAGAAAAAGCACATTTCACACTAAATTATTTTCACAAAACATTAAATAAAGTAGGCTACATGCGTTACAATTTGTGTAAAATATCATTAGTTTCACACAATACATTGCTACAGTAAATCAATTATGATTACTCTGTTTTGATCGAAGTTTTGATTTATTAAACAACTAACACACAACAAGATTGCTGAAATATCGTCAGTTTAGTCTCTGGTTGGGTATATACGATAACCCCCATTTTCAGACAAAAATGTATCAGTTATATTTTACCTGAACATATCGGTATTTCACTGGGGCTCTTGACCCAATAAAAAAGGTCCAGCGACGCCCCTGAGATTTCCAACAAAGATTTCCTCTCCTTCAACGAATTTGTATCAATATTTGTACTCTAGCCCCACCTAGTGGATGTTTAGTGTGGCTGCCTCAGAGCAGCAGTGACGGCTGAGGCCCCTGATAATAATTAGAATCTTAGTTTAACCCCAAAATGAAAATTGTATCTTCATTGACTCACCATCATGTTGTTCCAAACTTGCAGGAGTTTCTTTCTTCTGTTGAACACAAAATAATAGATTTTAAAGAATGTTGGTATAACCAGACAGCTGACGACATTGACTTCCATAGTATTTATTTTCCTACTATGGAAGTCAATGGGTGTCAACAAAATTTTTATTTTAGGGTGAGCTATCCCTTTAAAGAATTAATTGCTGCTTACAGGCCAGTATTTATATTTTTACTTATATACTTATACAAAGAGCTCACTTTCTAAGATTTACAGAACAAATGACTGCCTGTGTAGCTCACAAAGTTCAGTCCAGTTAATTAAAGGTGGAGTGTGTAATTTTTGAGCTACTGACAGAAATAACTGTTTTCAAATAAGTTTCCCCGGACAAGTTTCTCTCTGCCTGATATTGCTTAGTGGAGGGTCCTGCCCCAAAATCATGGCAGTGATGCAGTTTCGGGACACTCAAAGAAATGTTAAATTATTACTCAGTTTGTTTGAGTCTACAAATGGCTTTCTTATAGTTGCCTCTGCATATTATTCAGCATAGGAGAAAGTAATTTAACAACAAACAACAGGGACAAGAGAATTGATCCAATATGATTTATCATTTTAAATGCTTTAGAATCGCCCTTGTCAGTCAAAATGTTAACAGTAAGTTTGGTATCAGCATTGGTATCTACGGAAGCGTATTGCATTCACTTGAGGAAAAAAATCTACTCTGTTTTTCTGAATTAACGAGTTAATTATCTCAGAATTACGAGATAATTTTTCATGGAAAAAGTTTTTGCTCTGTTTTTCTGAATTAATTAGTTAATTATCTCAGAATTACGAGATAATTTTTCATGAAAAAAAGTTTTTGCTCTGTTTTTCTATATTAATGACTTAATTATCTCAAAATTATGAGAATTTTTTCTTGAAATAAAATGTATTTGCTCGGTTTTCCTGAATTATTGAGTTAATTATCTCAGAATTATGAGATCATTTTTCATTACAAAAATATTTTGTTCTGTTTTTCTGAATTAATGAGATCCCTCAAAATCCTGCCAGGAGCTCTATTTTAGCTGGATTGCATGGAAGTAAACATGTCCCGCCTTTCAAGTTTAATCCGGTATTATTTTACTTTGGGTTTGAGACATTGGGAGATTACGGAGCCCCTAAAGCAGTGGTGTCAAACTCAAATCCTGGAGGGCCAGAGCTCTGCACAGTTTAGCTCCAACCAGCTCAAACTCACACCTGCAAGGAAGTTTCTAGCAAACCTGAAGACCTTGATTAGCTGGATCAGGTGTGTTTGATCAGGGTTGGAGCAAAACTGTGCAGAGCTCTGGCCCTCCAGGAATTGAGTTTGACACCACTGCCCTAAAGGGACGTGGTGGTGGAAAAAAACTTAGGATGGGTTAAAAAAAAATTTCAAATCTTTTGCGTTCCCTCGCAAAACTTTTGCGTTTCCTCGCAAAGATATTTGCGTTCCCACGCAAAACCGGTTGTGAGCTCGGACAGACACTTCCTGTTTAATGTCCCACTGGCAGTGTTTCAGAGATCCGTACGTTAATGGAGCATTTCATAGTGTTTGAACTTGGACTCAAATATAAAGAAATGCGGTCAGTGCTTAACTCAAGGAGTTCAGTGAAGTTGGCAATATATTCACATAGGCTATTCGAACTTCCCGAATTAATATTCTTGAGCTAAACGTTGTTAAAACACAAACGACACCTATTTACTGTCACGATCCACACTCAAGGAGACAGAGAAGATCCAAGCGCAGTATATTTATTAAGGGCCAATCCGTTACATCATAATCCAGTCCATGCAGAGGTCAAAATCCAAAGAAGCAATCCAACACAAGAACAAAACAAGACACAGTCAACAACCGACCTAAGAAGTGGTGTGATACAAACAAGGACTCCGTAACAAACACTAAACAGGCAGGGTATATATAACACAGACCTAACAATGATAATGGGGAACAGCTGAGTGCAATGATCTGATGAGTGACAGTGACAGACAGAATGCTGGGAAATGAAGTCAATAGTGAAGGACACCGTGAGAACGAGGACCTCTAGTGATAAACAAGGGAACACAACCAGACACTGTGACATTTACAATCACAGTAACCTAGACAACGAGCTCCGTAGGGATCTCATTAATTCAGAAAAACAGAACAAAATATTTTTTTCATGAAAAATGATCTCATAATTCTGAGATAATTAACTCAATAATTCAGAAAAACAGAGCAAATACATTTTATTTCAAGAAAAAATTATCTCATAATTTTGAGATAATTAAGTCATTAATTCAGAAAAACAGAGCAAAAACATTTTTTCATGAAAAATTATCTCTTAATTCTGAGATAATTAACTCGTTAATTCAGAAAAACAGAGCAAACACTTTTTTTCCATGAAAAATTATCTCGTAATTCTGAGATAATTAACTCGTTAATTCAGAAAAACAGAGTAGATTTTTTTTCCTCAAGTGAATGCAATACGCTTCCGTAGGTATCCATAGCATTTTGGATACAAATTATATTTTGTTTTCAGTGGATCATCAGGAGTTCAAATTGATTTAGCTCCATCCAAAATGCCATTCTCGTCTTGTCGCCTATTAGCCAGGATGGCGTCGCTGGATTTGAGCATAATGAAGCTTTTGTTTTCTGGGAGTCATGCACATGTCAGACTGCTTTAGTGCGTCACATTTACGCAGACTTGGGGTCAGTGTGCTTTCTGGCTTCTTTTCCTCAGCGTTTGTTCATATGAAGAACACATATAGGTCTGCCGTGGGTCTTAATCTGCATCTCTGAAATGGCTACCGTCAACTGCTTGGTTACCCATATTCTTCAAAACATCTTCTTTTGTATTCAGCAGAAGAAATAAATTCTGTAACACTTTACTTAAAGCTTTTAGATAATGCATTATAAAAGTATTTTTAATGCATGAATTATGCCTTATAATGTATTGTTTGGTCTCATTAATAACTGTAATATTACATTATAATACACTTTTAGAATGTATAATGCATTAAACCTAACCAACAAACAATTTCAGATGTAACAAGGAATCTGTGGATAT
Organism: Gila orcuttii; assembly: GCA_026230005.1. Taxonomy (NCBI): domain Eukaryota; kingdom Metazoa; phylum Chordata; class Actinopteri; order Cypriniformes; family Leuciscidae; genus Gila; species Gila orcuttii. The sequence goes on from JAPDVR010000012.1 coordinate 42,213,619, forward strand.
TATAATGCATTTTAACTTTGGTTATTATTACTTAATGAACTTAATGAAAAGATATAATGCATTATACCATACATTATACCTAAATAATGCATTATACATAAAGGCAATAAAGGCTTATACATAATGTTCTAAGGATGTTTTGCCAACTAAGTTGTGAAAAATTTATTTCTGAATGTTCTCAAAATGTTAAAAACGTCCATTTTTTTTTTATTTTTTTTTTTAATGTTTAAAAAACAATGTTTTGGGTTATGTGAATGTTGGAGAAAACATTAGGGTAATGTTGTCTCTATTTTATCATTTATTATTGGAATGGGACTTAGAAGGTCAGAAAATGTTCCATGAATGATGTACAAGTATAATTTTTTGCTCTAATGTATTGATAAAGTTATTAAAATAAGATAATTTTGAACAACCATTCTATTATTGTTACTGGAAGAACGTTTGTTCATAAATTTCAGGGAACCTTGCCAGAATGTTAGCCTGAGAAGTTCTGAGAACGTTCCTGGGAGTGCCATCTGAGAGCACATGATCTTTTGTCTCAAGTCTTGTTTGACATAAGGTTGTTTTTATGTTTTTGGTCAGTCACTGGAAAGCCGTTCTTCATCGTGTCGAGTTTTTCGCACCGCTGGCTGTTCGGATGGCAGGGCTGCCGCTACTACGGCTGGGCCGGCTTTTTCTTCGGATGTGGAAGTCTCATTACCATGACGATTGTCAGCTTAGACCGATACTTGAAAATCTGTCATTTAAGTTATGGTAATTAAGTCTATCTATCAATCTATCAATCAATCAATCTATCTATCTATCTATCTATCTATCTATCTATCTATCTATCTATCTATCTATCTATCTATCTAATCTATCTATCTATCTGACTGACTAACATGAATTTACTTGGCCATCAGGTACATGGTTCAAACGGCATCATGCCTTTCTCTGTCTGGTTTTCACGTGGTTCTACGCTGCGTTCTGGGCCACCATGCCAGTGGTGGGCTGGGGAAACTACGCACCTGAGCCATTTGGCACGTCCTGCACACTGGACTGGTGGCTGGCCCAGGCCTCTGTGTCTGGCCAGAGCTTTGTTATGTGCATGCTCTTCTTCTGCCTCATCCTCCCCACTGTCGTCATTGTCTTCTCCTATGTCATGATCATCTTCAAGGTGAAAGCCTCAGCCAAAGAAGTCTCTCATTTTGACACACAGAATAAGAACAAGCACAACCTGGAGATGAAGTTGACTAAGGTTTGTGTGTTTTATTAATCAGAAATGCTATGTGGCATTTCATGTGGCCATATTTCATGTGGTTCTGTTTGCATTCTCCAGGTGGCGATGTTGATCTGCGCAGGGTTTTTAATAGCTTGGATCCCTTATGCTGTGGTATCAGTGATGTCTGCTTTTGGAGATCCTGATTCAGTGCCTATCCCAGTCTCTGTTGTGCCAACTTTGCTGGCCAAGTCCTCTGCCATGTACAATCCAATCATATATCAAGTCATTGACTGTAAGAAGAACTGTGCCAAACCTTTCTGCTTCCAAGCTTGGAGTAAAAGGAAACATTACAAGACTTCAAGGTATGTGCACCCTTCAAATTCTAGAGGAATAAGGAATTAACTGGCTTCTGATCTCTCTCTCTCTCTCTCTCTCTCTCTCTCTCTCTCTCTCTCTCTCTCTCTCTCTCTCTCTCTCTCTCTCTCTCTCACTCACTCACTCACTCACTCTGTTACTGTTACTCCACACACACACACACACACACACACACACACACACACACACACTCACTCACTCACTCACACACACACACACACACACACACACACACACACACACACACACACACACACACACACACACACACACACACTCACACTCACTCACTCACTCACTCCCACCCACCCACTCACTCACTCACATACATACATACATACATACATACATACATACATACATACATACATACATACATACATACATACATACATACATATATATATATATATATATATATATATATATACTATATTATATACTATATGGTATATATATAATATACCACTGAAGTGTGTTCAGTTTATGATATACTTGGGTACATAGTCTATAAACTCCTCCTCAAATGCAGTATGCAAATGGATGTCCCACTGTGGGTGGATGTTTTTGATGCAATGCCGGATCTTGCTGTCTCTCTTGTTCCATTGGCGTTGTGTTAAAACACTATTTTTAAGATAGTTAAAAACAATCGAGACGCATGCGTTCTGCTCTGTTCAAGGGGTCAAGGTTTAGCTGGTTCGCATACTCAAAAATCTGTTCAAAAGTTGCCTTGTATCCTTATGAAATAATTTTTTTCAAGCGATGTATTGCTTATCTTTTATTATAGTTTAGTGTGCAGCAAGAATGTGATACATTAACATGTGTGTTATCATTCTTCGTCAGAGTTTTGTCCGAATTTTTGTCTCTTTTTGTTTTTTAGACGTCTATTGGAAAGATTGTTGACACAAAACCCAGGCATGACTTAATTAGGCTGAACGTAACAAAAAACAACTGATTGACGGAAGACTATTAAATGCAGCTGTCTTGTTTTTCCCAGGTTCTACTCCATCTCTGCCTCCCTGAAAAAGAGACCAGCCAATGAAGTTCCGACTGAGATATGAGCAAATGACAGGAACCCACAATGGACCTGTGATAGGACACTGGGCAATTTGTTATTGTGCAATTTAGACATCAACAATTCACACCCACCTACTGTAACTTTGCTCTTGTAAACTACTGCCGTCAGCTTCACAAATCCCTGCAAAAACAACTCCTGTTAATTTGATCTTTCTGTGTATAAAATAATTAAGTGGTATATATGATGTATTTTTATACATATGTATTTTTTGGTTATTTGTTTTATATTCCAGCATTCACAGTACCAACACGTTTAAAATAACCAAAAATAGTATTCTGTGTTCAGTCTATAGTTTCTCATTTAGTGTTTGTATAGCAAGTAAACATAAAATTGAAACTGGTCACACACACACACACACACATCTATACAGCAGCATGGTCACAGTCACAGATAAACAACAATGTATACACACACAACATAAGTGCATCTTTACTGTTATTTTTTTAATCAAATTGAATAGACACTGATGTACTAATTGAGGCTGTTGAATTTCTTTTTTATATTATACTTAGCATGATAGTTTTGGGCCATGTGCAATGATTATATATTAGACATTACATTGAAGCTGTCTTTTACAGGTGTCTCCCAAAGTTTATGGTCTTGAGAATTATTATTATTATTTATTTATTTTTTACTCAATTGACATCCAATGTCATTTTAACTTTATGTATTTAATATGGTAGCCTTCTGCATGTTATCAGCCTTCAGACAGCCCCTAAACTGTTAAAGGCTAAAGAAGAAAGTGCACAGTTGGTAAAGATAAGTTGATACAAAACTTATAAGTTTAATATAAGTTGATAAGTTGATACAGAGTTGATACAAAAATATTTCATATGTTTTGTGGAAGTTATACGATAATTAACAGATGCAGATAGCAAGCTGGGTTTATAAAATGTTAGACATTTCTTTTTAAATACCTGAGACTACTAGCCTACAGTATTTAAAAAAATTGCTCTCAGATGACCTATGAAAATACACCGTACAATGCTAGTGCTTTTTTTTTTAATCAGAAAGAAGCTTGTTAATACTCAAAACATAATGTTTGCACAATTAAAGCTAAATATTATTGAATATAATAAATAGTTTACACTTATTTTGATGGAGGTCACAGTTTTACCTGAATGGCAACCAGTTAGATTGTTGTAACTGGATGTTTGGTTATACTGTACAATAGAAACATTATCGCTGTATTGAAAACTAAATAAACAAACAAAAAAAATCTTGGAAGACAAAAACAATTAGCAGAATGATGGTATAATGAAACGATGATATAATGAAAGTGGACTTTGATTTAAAATTGCTAAAAAATAAATAAATAGCTCTTTTTTGTTTTCTGCAAGAAAAAAATGCTTTGAACCCCAATTGTGTGAGTAGCCAAAATGAAGACATAAATGTTTTGAATGAAAGACTCTTTATTGCACTATATAAGCTCAGACATATGCTTACAAAGGTCTTCAGCTTTAGCGTGAATGAATGTTGTTGTGGTGTGCTGGATCTCATCAACAAGCTAGAATAGTTTGGGATCTCCGTGGGTTCAGGGTTAGGTTTCGAATGAATGACCAGAGATTCCCCATTTTGATCTCCTGAGCCTCTGACAACATGTCCAACGGTACTTAAAATCCTTGCAGTCTGTTGGTAGCTGATCCTCATGGCGTTGGAGTTCATGGCGTTTTTCAGCAGTTTAATTTAATGCCCACGTCTTTTATCTGATGATTTCATGCAGTTGTGACAGAGGTGACGTCCCCGCAAATCAATGCCCCGGTTGCAGGAAGTGGAGAATGCACTGGAAGCCTCACTGCCTGCCTTCTGTTGTCCTTGTCATAATGCAGTTTACGGCAAGCAGGATCCAGAATAACAACCTTGTCTCTCACCAGACAAAACGCTAAAATACCCTTTTCCCCCCATTGATAGCTTTAAAAGCACACCTCTCACAATTTTTCTAACTAAATTTAGACTTGAAATGAATGCCTTTTCATATATGCTTCACATGCTTTAATCAGCTTGATGAATGATGTAATGATGTACTGTACCGAATGTGGTATGAACGATTAGCACATTGAACCTGAAGTGAAAAGTAATGAAACCAAAGGCAAACCAATCATGTTTTGTTTAGGCAGAATGGGTACGCTATCATTCTTCATCAGATCTGACAGGCTTGTCAGTGAATAGGATTGATGAAACCTAACAAAAAATTATTTTAAAGAGACTGGAATTATTGAAATCCCTATTAAACTAAGGAATATACCATTCTACTATGAATAAAATTTTGCTTTACTTATCCAACCTAAGAAAATGGTTTTCACTAATGGTCCCAGAAAACACTTACCGGTAGATGCAACCAGAAAATGCCTTGCCATGTGAACTGATGTAAAATGGGGCGACTAAAGTGTTCTAAATCTAAATGTGATCTGAGAGGCAAATAAAGCTGGTAGATTGAGGGATACTTACCAAAGACAAACAAATTTAACAAACGTGGAATACAATATGTGCATATATCTTCTATACTATTTTAGGGCTTCGTTGTCATTGTTTGGATGCATTCAGCTTCAAAATTCCATTGCATTAGTCAGCTGATAAAATGGATCCAGGACTCTGAGGATATCAGCACTTTTGTTGCAGATGTCTTTGTTACATAAGTTGAAGACTGCACCTTGATTACATAAAAGAAGCAAATATATACTGTAAGAAATTACCATCAACTTTCTTAGGACAAATATTCCAGATAATCTAATATCAGATAACATAAGAGATTCATTATAGAATAATGGGGAAATAGATATGCAGAATACATGCTAATTAATTATTTATTCTCTTCCATATTATTTTAAACTCTAATAGATGTACTCTAAAGATCATTACCAATATGGTAAACAGGGTTTTAATATTTCATTTCCAAAGGAGTGTTTCTCTGTTACTACGTTGATTTGACTGTAAACCTGCAATGGATGTCATCTACTGATTATTACATGTCACCAAATTAAATTAGTTTGAAATCTGCATATCATGCTCATCAGATGTTGTCATTGTGTGTTGACACGATACTTTTAAATATAACTCTAAGGGATAGTTCACCCCAAAAAAAATAAAATTATGTCAGTATTTGCCATTCTAAACCTTAAGACAGAAAGTCATAGGTTTGTAACGATATGAGTGTGAGTGTATGTTGACAGAATTTAAATTTTCTCGCTATCCTTTAAGTTTACAACTGCCATAACATTACATTTAAACAGTTAACAAAGTAGTAATTATTAGCTGAATTTACTGTATGAAATTAATTTGTGTATTCTCTGTATCCATGTAAAAACAATTAATGTCAAAATGTCATCTACAATAATGATCAAAAATCACTGAATAAAGTTGTTGATGTTACATACAAACAGTGAAAAAGACTGTGTTCTTCTGATTCTAGTGAAACCAGGCCTCGGTTATTCATAGTTTTCATGTGATGTCACTACCTTTTAGGAATGCCCAACTGCAGGGCAAAAGCAATGGAGGCTTTCCTTTTATTGCCTGCCAGTTTGGCCCATTTTTACCAGGTTTGAACTAACTGTTCAAACCTGGGGGGGGGGGGGGGGGGGGGGCACAATATGATGTGCGTGAGATAAACTCCACACACGTCGTGATTTTTAGATTGAGAGGGCAGAGAATGGGCTGGGAACACAACAGACATGCTGAGCTGATGAGATCACAGCTGCGTACCCACGCGCGAGCACATTCCCACCTCCCTGCTACAATCAAATGGACCGTTCTCACGACCTGATGGGAATCACAATTAGCATTAAACTCCTTTCTCAGTTGCAGTCATTCACTCTTAGAATAACGGTATGTCCATAAACAATATATTCAACTTTTTGCATAACAGCTTTTATACGATGCAATAATGGATTCGAAAAAGGCATCAAAACTTATAGCCTAGCCTACTAGGCCTATACTAAATTTCTCAGCTGTAGCGTCACATTTTTTATAAATAATGTCGCTGAGTAAACAAAACTATTAGCATTGTTAATCGCCATATTTTTCTTGACAATATGCCAGCAATAAAGAAGTGTGTGTAACGTGTTCGGCTGTAGCTATAGGCCTAGTATGACTACTTTGAATCAGTTCGTTTCAACCTGAATCATTAGTGCGAGTTTCACTCATAGACTGTAAAAAAAGAGTTTCAACGTAGGCTAAATGACTCACTCAAATGAATCGTTTAAGAGGTTCTTCCAAAGTGGACATAGATTTCTTCTTATCTGAGGTAATGTGACACTATTTTTTTTCTTCGACAAAGGCAATTGACAAACAAATGGAAATATATATATATATATATATATATATATATATATATATATATATATATATATATATATATATGCATAAATGCATTTGATCAAAGTAGCTAGCCTATATCTTATTTTGAAAATAGGCATAGCCTATATAGCTTGTAGCTCTGCTAGCTATTTTTTGGGGTAACACTTTATTTTGATGGTCGTTTTTGAACATTATATGTTTACTATAACTTTGCAACTACATGATAACTAACTTTCAGTAGACTGTCTGCTTATATGCTAACTATTTTTTGTGATGCTCCCCCAACTTATATTCTAAGTAGCCTAACTTTGCAAGTATGTCAATTTACTCTAACCCTAATCCCACCAGTACTCTACTAACACTCTAATGAGAGTTGGCAGACATGTAGGTGCAACGTTACTTATAGCCAACAGAATGTGTAAAATGGACCATCTTTTTAAAAACAAAATGTATAGCTTGCCCAAAACTACTAGCCTAACTTTTAACTTTCCAAATCCCAGTTTAGACATATATGCTAAATAGGCTACACCTCCCTAAGACGATGCTTGTATGAACATAGCAGAAAGGTTTGGAGACATGTCTCTGTGGACGTGTCTCTCAGGGATGGAGAGAGAAGATCAACCGGTCTGTCTCCACTTTCATCATGTCCAGGGCTCCAGACTAACTTTTCCACTGGTTGCACTGGTGCTACCAACTTTCTCAGTTGGTCGCACCAACATATGATTTGGTCGCACCTTTTTTTTTTTTTTTTTACATGCCATGGGATTAATCAATGCATGTTGATGAATAGTGGTTTTAATGGACCAAGGCTAGCAAAGGCTTTCTGGGTTGCAGCATAAATACCTGTAATATATTATATAAAAACATTTTTATATATTTATACTATATATATTATATAGTATAAATATAATTATATCATATATTACATTTTATTATATATTACGTTATATTATATTACATTTTTAACCAAACATTTGGGCTTGTCCATATTTGACCCAAATTTGAGTTTTAACAACGCAGCATTGTTTAGGAGTGTATAAAACTATCTATTTACATTTGAATTCTATCTATCTATCTATTATCATCTTTCTATCAGCATCATCTTTCTATCTTTTAAAAATCATTAAACATTCAAATGTATGCATTACATTTTAAAAGATTAGAGTATACGCTGATACAGATTTTCCGTTATCAAAGTTTATAGTTGTAACAAAAATCAGAAATCTCACACTCCTTACCTTCTGCATTTTATAATCATTTTCCTCTGTCGATCGATTACTATCATCTAACCGCTGAAAAGACGTAGGAAGGGGCTCGGTATTTCGTGAGACCTTTTCATTTTTATATGCCTTAATTCCTGAATTCGTAATTGGCGCGTTTCACCATCAGTGTGCAATGCGCGTGACGTGTACGTTCGTCAATAAATAAACTGCACGTGTCTTGCGGAAGAACACTGTAGCCGGAGCTACTTCTCTCCGTTAATGTCTATGGCGAGTCACGCAGGCACTGGGCAACTCCGCAGCCGAGCCGAGCCGAGCCCGGGATAAAATAGTCAGAATATAAACACTTATTATAAGCGTACCGTAGGGATTCAGGATAAGTCAAAAACACCGTTTGGAAAATGGATTCATGATGTACTCGTTCATTTTGAACACAAGTTACGGACTGTCGCAGTCTGGAACCCTGATGTCTCTTAGCACGTGTTATGCTTTATCTCCCCAGCTGGCATTCGACTGACATTAAACGTTTAAATGTGGTTGAAATAATGTCAGTTTATGAAAAAACATTACTTCAACGTTAAAACAACGTTGAACACCAAATAGTTGAAGTTGTGTTGTTGACTCACTACGGATTCAACATAGAAATATAAAAAAAAATTTTTAGTTGTAGGCCCACGTCAAATCAACATTATTTTTACAACCATGACTTTTATGAAAACCATGAAATATATCAGTAGAAAAATAACGTTGTTCCAAAATCCAATTTGCAATCTGATTTGCAAAATCTAAACAAAATTCAACGGTTATCCAACACTGGCACCTGACGTTGATTCAACAGTGACTCGATGTTAAAATGCCAGCTGGGTCTGGACTTACCCTCTCAATCAAACCCACATCATACAGGGGAGCGCAGGCAAGGCACTCACGTCATTATGTTGTGGCTGACTGACGACAAGACATGAAATTTCTCTGTACAGTATACTTGTTGTAGCCATTAAAGTAAACATATTTAGTATCATATTTATGTTTAAATATTATAGGCTAATGTTATTTTTTAATTTAATCAATGTTGATTATGAAAATGAGCATGCAGCATGATAAAGATATGATACATCATGAGATGCGCAATATGTCTGGACTGGAGACATGATTTTGACCAATTCATTGAGTTTTGTTATGTAGAGAGAGTCTTTTTAAAGATTTTCGTTTTATATAAATTGTATCTTAATTTTGATCAATGTTTTATCAACCAATTGAATTGCCTGTATTTAATAAATAAGCAGCAAATATAGCAGACAATGTAATAAGGCGCCGGCACAATCACTTGCATCGCATGTGAACTTGGAGGGCGCCGAAACTCAGCTTGTGCCTAACGCTGTCCATTGATACCCACTTCATCAATCACGTAAAATGAGAGGCCAAGTCACAAGTCAAATAAAATGTTTTATTAACAATAGTGATTGTCGGACGAGATAGGGGATGTCTGGCTTCCTTGGCTTCCGGTAATGAACGCTGAGAACTGGGAAGATAATTTCTGAATAATAAAAAATAAACTAATGTCATATTTAATCACTATAATGCATGCATATTATTTAGTGATGTGCTGCCCAATGCTAGCTTAGGCTTCTTCAGCCACAGGATACAGAAATAAATAACGCTAAAATGCTTGGCGGCAGTAGGCTATAAGGGATTTAAAACAATTTCTTACCTCGATTTAAAGTGCACCAAACATGGCCTTGCGTTCAGGTGTGTTGCTGATAAATCTCCGAACAAGAGATAGTATATCCAGCCTGTCCAGAATGTCACTATGTATGTGCATTAACGCCAGATGTGTCAACCTCTTCTGGCTTGTGGTACTTCAGGTCCAGGTTTTCAGTCGTCTGAGTGCTGAGAATGATCTTTCTGATGGAGCAGCTGACACAGGTAGACATAAACAAAGCTCAACGAATGCCTCAACTTCTTTAAATAGCTCTCTAGTTTGGGGATGCAATGATGAAATGAATTCAGCTATCTCTTTCACTGCAGTAAATCGTCTCTCCTTAGTTAGGCCACCCAGTAGAGTTAGTTGCATTTGTAGGCGTGATCGATCAAACCGTTCCGGGAGTTGCATTTCTTCATTTAGTCCAGACAGGTTTTGGTTTGCAGCTTCGATAAGAGTCGTTTCTCTTTGTGCAGCCACTTTCATTCCATTTTGATCAAATCTTCTTTTAAGCTCAGTTTGGATTAAGTCTACTGCTTCAAAGAACTGACGTCGCCACTGTGCTTCTCCAGATTTGCACACCAGAGCCTCTGGTTCTGAAGAGTTGCGGATGCGAGCTGGAGTTTTGCTCAATCTGGAGAGATTTGGCATTTTCAAATTGTTGCATCTTGCAGCGGTGTTAACCTTCTCCATCAGTTCTTTGAAAGAGTCATCCCCCGAAGTCTCTGCATTTGTTGCTGGAGGACTGTGACACACTCGAGGGCAGCGCGTGCAGTTGATTTTTCACTCTGCAGACTTCGGGCCACTGCCTCAGAAGGCTCAAAAATTGCCTGGCTGCACACTAATCCAAAATATGTCCTTGCTTGTTTAGCTTGAGTGCACAATCCGGATATCTTAGACCGAATCTCAGCCCTAACTGACTTGTCTTGCTCCAGAGTCTTTAGGGTCTCCAGTAGTGTAGCATATGCAGAGGTGACTCTTGAAATCGCAGTGCTGCGGATGCACCATGGAGTTGGGCAAAGCCCCAGAAGATTGCACACCCCATCTTCACAGCCAAAAAGAGACCTGAACAACTGCTTACGTTTGGCTGATTCTGAAATGACCACAGACACTCCCTGAACAAAATTCAATGTGTCTGCAATGAGTCTCACTTCCCTTGCTACCTCTTGCAGAACGAGGTCCAAAGCATGGTTACTGCAATGCACATATAGGGACCCTGGACACTCTGCTTTTAGCTTTGCCTGAACACCATTTATACGGCCAGACATGTTGAACGCACCATCAAAACAATATCCTGCCAAACGTTCCAGAGGTACGTTTAAACGGATAAATATGTCTTTGATGCATGAAAACAATGTTTCTGCCGATGAGTCACTAGCGTTATAAAATCCAAGAAAGACGTTTTGTGCCCTTAAATCATCTGAATCCACAAACTGCAAACAACATGAAAATTGCTCGCGCTGATATCGGTTGTTCCGTCTGCTGTGAGTCCAAAGAAAGAACAATGGCTAGTTTGAGACATGATTTCACGTTGTATGGCATTAGCAAACATCCCGAGAATTTCGTTTTGAATTGTATCGGACATCCAATTGTCTCTCCGTAACATCCATTCTCTTTCTTTCGGGAGAGCGTGTGTCCTCTCCAGCATTAACTGCCAGAGTACTCCATCTCGGTGAGCGTGCCCTCTGAGTGGCAACCCTTCGCGGCCAGGAGCTTGATTGAGCGGAAAAAAAGCTCCAGCACAGCCCTACCCGTAGCCTGGTCTCGAGCGGCAATATCCGAGATCACAGCGTTGATTGGTGTTAATTTTAAGGATTCCAAAGCACGCACTGAATCCGAGTGCAATTCGGATAACTCATGTTGAGCAAATTTATCACGAGCTTTCTTCCAGTTACTATATCCAACACCAGCCTTTACAAAGGAGCTTTGATTGTCGTTGTGGAGGCGCAGTAATCCTTTATCCATGGCTTTAGCACATATAAAACAAATCACAGAGTCAGATTGTCTAATGTAATGCAGCCATCTCCATTTGTCAAACCATCCACATTGAAATGAACGCTCGAACGTTTCCCCACCAAATCTCCTGCATGGAAATTTCATCCTGGGTTGGTAGGGCTTGTCATCTTCCCTGGCAGCCATCCGATCATGTGTCCCGACCTCAGCAGAGTCCATAACGTCCAGCTCACAAACCTCGCTGCTCGCGGATGCTGATATAGGCCTAAAGAGGCTTTGAACCGAGTTCGTGTCAGTGTCAGCCTTTGGCGCGGGTTCAGTCGTCGTTTCATCGTCGTTGTTGTTGACATCCTTTGTTTGAGAATTTTTCCCATGACTAGCCTACTATTTATTTTACTTTTCTTAACCGTGGTGTTACTCGAAAAAAAGTCAGAAATACGTTTCTGCTGCTTATTGCTAGCCATGACCAAATTAGTATGACGTGACGGAAGCACTTCCTGTCTGAGGAGTAGGCGTATATCAACGATTCACGAAATATTAAAATAATAAATCATTAGTTTATATCTTACTGCCCATAATTTTGATCCCATACACAGTATGTATATTTTACATTTTTTCCTTACGTTTTTAAGTATAATATTATAGTCCACCACAGCCCCCCACCAGGGGGGGCTGATGCTATGACGAGGGGGGCTGCAGCCCCCGCAGCACCCCCCTTCCCGCGCTACTGAATATGAATATGATTGGAATGATATTTTAAATTTGTCATATTTTTGAACAGGATCAATTAAACATGAAAAGAAAGGGAGAGATATCAGAGTTATTTTAAAATAAGCACAAACATAGTCCAGTCATTTTATGAAAAAAAAAAAGGTTGAACAAATTGCAACAGAAGCAAACTCAAATAATTTTGTATCCTCATTATGTCCTGAGTAAGGAAACAAAGTCCCTAAGAATCCCATTAGGGGAAAGTTTCTAAATCTGTTTCTGGGGATTCACTTTTTATTTTACTTACCTTTTGTCTTCTGCATTCTCCTTACCCTTCTCTCCTGTTCTTCCCTTAGACTCATCCCCCAGAAACAGTCGCACAGACCCAGCCCCAAACCCCATCTCTTAATAATTAAAAAAGGCTGCCCAGCTGGCATTTTAACATCGAGTCACTGTTGAATCAACGTCAGGTGCCAGTGTTGGATAACCGTTGAATTTTGTTTAGATTTTGCAAATCAGATTGCAAATTGGATTTTGGAACAACGTTATTTTTCTACTGATATATTTCATGGTTTTCATAAAAGTCATGGTTGTAAAAATAATGTTGATTTGACGTAGGCCTACAACTAAAAAAAAATTTTTATATTTCTATGTTGAATCCGTAGTGAGTCAACAACACAACTTCAACTATTTGGTGTTCAACGTTGTTTTAACGTTGAAGTAATGTTTTTTCATAAACTGACATTATTTCAACCACATTTAAACGTTTAATGTCAGTCGAATGCCAGCTGGGTGGTTTCTAAAGTACTTCATGTTCATGGGTAGCCTAAATGGGTTCCATTCAGACCTTAACATTAAGTATTTTACTGTTGCGACGTAAACGGTAGTAACCAGACCGAATAAGAACAAAAATTTCGGTGCCCGATTTCCGTGCCTGACTCTCTGTCATGAGGCGCACACACGCAAGGTCTCTCGCTCTCTCCCTCTCCCTCTCCGCCGTGCGCGCACTCTGTTTTGTCTCGCATGCGCGCGCTCTTGCTCGCTCCCTCTCTCTAGATTCGGGAGATTTTAACTAATTTTCGGGCAGGGAGCCGTTATCAATATGTGGGAGACTCCCGGAACGTCTGCTTATAGCTAGGGGATTAATGAAGATGCCGAAGACAAAACGCTCCAAGGTTTGGCTGAATTTCACGTGTAAAATTACGCGTCAGAACGCACTCTGGGTGTGCCGATTGTCTGAAGCCCATATAAGCATCACGCCAATCCATTGGGTGATGGCGCGGGCGCTGCCTCGACGCTCATATTATATTAGCGCGCATCATCTGCTCCTCCTCAGATTTCTCTGCCGAAAAAGGAAGCTTGTCGGCAGCGCGAGGAGCTTGGCAGCGAACGCAGCGTCTCGTTCCCTATTCAGAGAACATAGGTTACACCCGTATCCAGAGACGTTCTCTTTCATAAGTTTACTCAACGCTGCGTAGCTAAGACGCAGTGGGAACGAAATACCAAACTCGCCAAGCTAAGCGCTGCCGTAACTAGTACAATGACAAGATAACTTACATGACTGGTTCAAGCAGACAAAACATGGGAACCTGGAGCCATGTCAAGATTATATTACCCTGGCAGTAATCTCTATTAATCTCCAGTATTATTACATTGTTTGATACAATAATGTTTTATTTGATAATTTATATTATGTAAATGTGAATTTTTATTTTATATTGGTTTATTTATTATTAACATATGTTACTTGTATTTATATTGTTTAAAGATTTAAGTTAATATTGTGTCCAGTTTGGCCCTGCAAATAAAAGGGTATTATTTTTTGGCAAAGTGTGTGCGGTTTCGTTTTCTTAAGTACCGTTTCAAGAACCGTTTAAGCACCGGAATCGTTTAAAAATCAAGGGTTTAAAGTTTGTCTGGTTCGCATGAGCCAGTTAGTACCTGCTGGTAGAGGCTGTAACTACACAATCAGTGCCCAAAAGCCTTTATTTATTGACAGCCCTTCAAAAGTGGCCATGTTTTATGATGAAATATATTTGCAAGCAACATACATTTCAAATATTTCATTATATCATAGATGTTTTACCAGTGCCGGACAGTTGCATTTAATTATTTATATACACTACTATTCAAATGTTTGTGGTCAGAAATATTTTTTTATAGAAGCCTTTTATGCTCACCAATGCTACATGTGTTTGACACAAATACATACAAAGTAGGCTATACATAAACAGTAATAATGTGAAATATTACTACCATTCTTTTGTAATATATTTTCAAATGTAATTTTAACTTATGTCTGTGATGCAAAGCTGAATTTTCAGCATCATTACTCCAGTCTTCAGTGTCACATGATCCTTCATAAATCATTATAATATACTGACTTCGTGTTCAATAAATTCAGTCAGTTAGTATATAGAGTAGGTAAAGTTAAAGTAATTAGGCTCAAAAAAGTTTTTAAATCAATTTTACGTCATGTCCTTATAGCTGAGCAAATGAGATGAACGAGAATGCTAACAGAAAACTTTCTGCATTGAGAAATCGTCTCAAAGACCGCCTTGTGTAAAAATACTGTAGGTGACATGCATGCAAATGGAGTGGCATCGCTGTCTATTCATATAAATCTTATCAGAGGTCACATCTTAATAATTAATAGAATCTATAAAGACAGAAACTGTTACATTATGGATGACCCTAACGAAATGAGTTTGATTCACACTAATGGTAAATACTAGGATTCTCATTCATTATTCTGTGTCACCAGTGAAGAAAGATGCTAATTTTGTGCCAGAGAGAAAGATGCTCGATCCACCCACCCGGTAAACATTAGGTTCCCAGTCATAATTCCATGAAGTTTCATAGACAAAGGCTTTAATGAAAAAATCCATGTTTCCATATAAAAATGTACATCAGCATAATATTTATAGCTTCAACATAGCAGGCAGTAAAAAATAGTTTACAATGAAAATATTCAGAGCATTCAAATGCATACCTCTTATAAATTCAGACTTAAAGACATTCCTTTAAATGATCGTTTTACTATGGTTTCTATTTTTGGCTGATCGATTCAGTTCCTGTTACTCGCTACTCTGCATTGTGACGAAACTCAAATGAAAGTGTTCTGGTGCATGTCACAAACTGAACACCATATTAATGGAAGACTTATTAATTTAATGCTATGCTCACTTCTACCGCTGTCTGCTCTGTAACACAATAAAACAAAGTCATTGCATCAGAATGGAATCTAAAACGTCATGTTTTTAAGTCTGACACAGGCTATCCACTTCACAGTGAATTAAAAAAAAAAAAATTCAAGACACCCAACAAGTGTACAACTGCACAAACAGACATCAATCTTGCAGTTCGCTCATTGTTCTTTCTTTCTTTCTTTCTTTCTTTCTTTCTTTCTTTCTTTCTTTCTTTCTTTCTTTCTTTCTTTCTTTCTTTCTTTCTCCCATTTGATAAGATTGAACATTTGATCTGCATTCTTGCATTAGAGACTTACGCTTTGGGCCTGTTTTCAGGGCTATTCACACTCTTTGAACAAAGCACAGAATAATCAAGTAAGAAAAAATACAGAATAATTTCAGATAGGTTATGTATGCGGCAGTTAATTGAATTATGCGCTGGAGCTGCTGAGAGCAAAGCAGTGAGAAATAAGAAAGGAGAAAATGGGGCTACATGAACACAAATTTAGATTCACACAAGTAAACACAGACTAGGAATTACATAACAGGGGTTTTAGGCCACACAACCATGACATTGTCTCGCCTTAAGCCATTGTAAGCATCACAGTTTCATTACTGATGTGTTGTTCTGTAAAAATGGGTTTGCCACTATCATCGGATTCAGAATCAAACCGTCCCGTTTACATTACACCAATGGCTTCACTCCAGTTGCAATGCAAGCAAAAGTAAACTTTGTATGAGCATCACAGTGTTATACACAAGCATAGGAACTAAACCGTCATGCTTTAGAACTAATGAGTTAATAAAAAAGGACACAGAGAGCATCTTTGCATACATAGTACCTTAACCGTAATTTCCCATGTGGTAAAGCAGATGTTGCTCATCTTAGTGCCCTAAATGTTCACTCTATATAGCTGTTTATCCTAAAAATCTCACTTAGTTTGTGTCTTTGAGACGACCCTAAGGAATCAAATGCAGTAGACTACGATGTTTACTACTACTACTGTAATTCCAATACACGTCCCTATTTTGTTTCATAATGGCACATATTTGGGCATAAGATTTGACTAAATGCATTAACTCGTGCTGATTCCGTCAATAGATTTGTATTAAGGATTTACTTACTTTGTGTTGCGGATGACAATTTTTTTTCTTTAAGAGCTCACATAGAACAGAGATACTAAACGGACAACAATGAACTAAGCCTCGCAGATTATTTTGTTTAAAAACACTGACCTTAAATCATACAGAATATTAGTCTCATATTGTAATTTACTGTTTAGGTATGAACTAATTGTATTAGACGAACCACTGAAAATCGACTATAACCTTTATGTTGTGCAAGCTGCTTATAAAGATTTACTGCTGGCAATAACACAAATAGTCACAAGTGGACAAATTCAAATATATTTAGCTCTTTGAAATAACTCATTTTATGAACCTGTGGGTCTTGGATTGTAAAAGCTAACATTTTAAAAGCTTTGATATGACATACAATCCATGGCAGTCTAATTCTTGTTTAATTTTGTTTCAACAAAGCTGATGAGCACTTGCATAACAATCACACTTCACAGTCTTCAATGAGTGCTTATTAGCTTAAACACAAAAGAAGTAAATGCCGGCAAAATTATCAAACATAAAGAACAGAATCTTAAACACAGTTATTCTGCATTGTCAAGTATCATTTTTCCTAATAGTAAACGCCAAGTCAGATTACTGACAAGTCACTTCTAATTAGCCTTTTTTTGTTTCAAATCTTTTACAACTTGCCATCCAGCTTATTATTATTATGGTTTTACTGTAAAAACAACACTGTATAGTTAATACAAATACAGCAGTGAACAACTATGAGCTCACTATAAAAAGAGAAAGAAATCCACAGAAACTGCAAGACATGAATGTTTTGGGCTCATTTTGTGTATTGAGGTCACACATTATGTAGCCTCTCGTGAAATCAAAGTTCTTAACTGTGAAGAGCTTGTTATATCAGGACACCTACACATTTAACATGGTAAAACTGATGTCTAAGTGATTTGCTTTGTATAGCCTGGCCAGAAACAAACCAGAGATGGGTAAGTGTACAGTCATATGGCCAGGATCCAAAGTTAACTTCTTTCTAGACTTGTACATTTTTTCAATTCATTTGCCAGCCATAAATAATTGCCATGAAACCGTATTTCACATTATTTTAATTTTATGAAATAATGAATTATCATTATTTTATTGCAGATTTGTTGCAATCAATGCAGGTTATTGTACAGTCTCGCAGTGAAACATAACTGCTCACAAATACATAAAGTTTAATCATTCTTTTTCCCCCCTCATTTGGTGACTCCATTTTTACCTGCATTTGAAAAAGAATATTGATATAGACCCTTTTCCAAGCTTAAGGTCAGAATTGCATTGTGGATACATTACCCAAATAAAAAAAGACAATTATAGTGTAATTAAAGAAAGTGTTAATTTTGGACCCTGGCAGAGGCTAAAAGTATGCATCAGAGGGGAAACAACAACATACAGTTTTGCGCTTTTTGTCACATTATTGCT
Organism: Gila orcuttii; assembly: GCA_026230005.1. NCBI lineage: Eukaryota > Metazoa > Chordata > Actinopteri > Cypriniformes > Leuciscidae > Gila > Gila orcuttii. The sequence continues at coordinate 42,231,881 of JAPDVR010000012.1, forward strand.
CTGTAGTATGAGTGACCTGATCATGGAAAACACTACATGCTGGTGTGTGCTAAAAAGATGTCTGATATCCAGTGTTTTATCATCAGCTTGAATTCACAACATCATCTGAAAGATGTTTGTTCTGTATCAGAAAGGTCCCACTGTGTATTGCAGTGAGTTTTTTTGTTGTCGTTGTCCTTGGCAATGTAAAATACAGTTAAAATTACACACAACAGAAATTATCGGTATTCTAAATAGCAAACTCCAATAATAAAACGGTGACTAATTAGGACAAACATTTATAATCAAAATTATACTGATATACAGTGTTCTGTGTATGCTCAGTAGGGTCACCTGTGTGAAAGAATATGCGTGTTATTAAATTTAAATGTGCTTCTTTTTTTAACCTAATAAATCTCCTGACTAAATAATCAGAAGTTGACCTGAAAGTTTTGTAGAGTGAAATTAGCTTTAAATATTAGTCAAAGTATCTGTTTTTTGTTTGTTGTTTAACCTCTGGCATTGCATTTAAAGAAAATAGGGTGCAGCAAATGCGTACCCTGTAATGGATATGCTTAATACACAATTTATATAAGTTTCGCAATGATTCACAGTCTTAGCTCATGAAATCTAAAATAAAATGCTTGTTGTCAAAATGATTGCAGCCCAAAAATGCAGATTTGATTTATGGCCCTCAGAATCTGTAGCTGCATGCCTGAAGTCTGTGGTTTCACTGAAAACAGTGGTGACTTTGTGTTGACTTTGATTTGTGGGCCACTTTGAAGTTAAATAAAGCAGATAATAAGAATGTCAACTAAGTGATTTATGGCCTGATCCAAGAACATGCATCACAACAAAAAGAACAATATGCAAATTTTTATCTATAAAATCTTAACTAGAGATATGACCAGCAGTTTAGTAGACATAATATACACGCAGTTGGATTACATAATTGGAACTTAATTAAGTGTCCTGAATTTGTCAACAGAGTTATTTGCCGTTTTAATAGCTTTATCAATATATTTAGCAAAGTTCCTACAAACTCTCTATCTATGACTATATATCTTGCATTATAATTAAGATTTCTAATTAACATTCAGTTTTGGCCACCTATAAAGAAATGGATTATGCCGGGAAGCCACACAGTCAGGAGATACGTTGTCACCTGCAAAATTACATTGACGTTTTCATATAGGCTTTATAATTAACAACGAAAGATCAAACATATTGTAGTGTGACAAGATTTGTGAGGATGCAATAACTTTTCATATGTCATTACTGGCCTACTGAGTTTAGAATTTATTTTATTTTATTCTTTTTTTGTTCTTTATTGCTTTTTATAATAACATGACTTTTATTTTAAAAAAACTGTTTTCACCTCTTATTTCTTTAAAAAATTAGAAAATTGTATACATTTATTTTACAATTCATAATTTTCCCACTGGCTTAAAGCACACCAGAAAATAAAATAAAAACTGTAAAACATACATTTCTGAAGATGGTATCAAGTATGCATTAAAACAAAGAGTCCCCTCCAGCAACTACAGCTCTCAAAAAGTCAGGGGGGAAAAATTACACACACAAACCAAATACATGCATACATACAATACATGCATACACAGTCATTTTGGGAAGTATATGATTTTTCATCATTTTCATTTTGCATCTCTTGCCTTCCTATATTTAATTTTCATGCCCCCTTCCAACACAAATGACAAAATATGGGGATGCCATCGATATTAGACACTAAGTACATAAAAGTTTCATTGACTAATGTTTATGAAACCTGCTGGGTTTGGAATGTTGCATCTAACAGTGGCCATCAACTTGAGTGTCCAATACCTGTGACATTTAAACAGTCAATGAAAACATAGGATAATCACTGTACATTAAGCATTTTGTGGTGACATTAGTTTCGTGGACTTTTCTAATGCTTCTGTAGCAAACTTTTTGGTCCATGTATCTCAACCTCTCAATTAAACTTGAAACCTTCCCCGACGAGAGGCCTTCTGCCTTTGGAATGACTCTACAATGAATCCAGTTGTTTGACTGGATCAGTAAGGCTCTGGCTACCACATACATGTTGCAGAGTTTGATGATTATGAAATGTGTACAATAAACACAGCAGGGCTAAAGCTAGCTGAATTTTAACATTGTTTTTTTGGGGGGTTAAATTCCACATTTTTTGGCAGGCAGTCTATCTTGAGGCGTACATTGCAATGACTGACCTACTGTAGAATCAATTGGAATCTATATCTGAACCAATGGAAACATGGCAAGGACGAGAACAGTTTGTTGTAGCATGAGATAAGGATATAATTACTTTGATTACACCTTTACACTGTTGATTAGGACAATCAGAGTTTGATGAAATATTTATACTAAATATTTTTAATCTGTGATTATTGGAACATTAACTAATAGGCTTCCGGATGCAAGCGGTGGGGGAAATGAGTCTTGCAAAAAGCAAACAGCTGCTGATTTTTGCCTCCATAAACTTTCAAATTAAAAGGATAGTTCACCCAACAATGAACCTTCTGTCATCATTTACTCACCCTTGTGTCGTTCCAAACTCCTATGAATTCGTTTATCTGTGGAACACACTGAACAGCCTGTTGTTTTGGACCCCATTGACTTTCATTGTATGAGCAAAAACATTCTTCAAAATACCGTGTGTGTGTGTTCTGCAGAAGAATGGAAGTCAAACAGGTTTGGAACGACATGAGAGTTAATGATGACGGCATTTTTATTTTTGGGTGAACCAAAATGTACCCTTTAATAATTACATTTTCTACATTATATTTTGTGTTGCTTCATAATGCCATATAAGGTTTGACTAGTGCTTTATGTCCAATAAATATATTTGTGACGTAAAAATTCCCCCGCAGATCAAAACTGAGACTACTTTGCTAATACATAACATTGCCTGATGCAAGAGAGCCAATACTTGAAACATTAGAGACATACTAATTTCCACCAGAATGTACCTTGATACCTTTATGTGATTTGTGCAAGATATTTCTTCAACGTGAACACAGTGTATATCATCTGCACTGCTCATCCCTGCAAACACACACAAATACAGACGAAACACATGCTACACTTAACTACATCTACCCTTATTTTTTTATACATACTGAATCTTTAGATGACAGCCATCAGTGTATCTGGCTAATGTGCAAAATAACAGTACAGAAAGCAACAGTAAGGAAACTTTCTAATCTCTTTGTCATTGCGCAGTTTAACTACACAAACCGGTTCATGACCAGATTTGTGATTAATGTAACAAGCAAACACACAAGCAAGTATCAAACAGACCATAGCAATGCAGATTTAAGACATGCTACAAGTCTCTTTTCTCATGAATGAGCCGCTTGGGTGTTTTGGAAAATCTTTTTTAAATGGCATATGCAGTTTAATATTATGCAAACATTTTAGTGATTCATACACACTCTACACCTTTAAACGCGGTTTGTTTACTCTGAAGAGTAGAACAAATTACAGTCTGAATATCAGTTAAATGTAAAATTTGACAAATGTACTTTCACTGAGCATTTAAAGGAGAAAGACACCCTTTCCAGTCCTCCATAACTCATTCTATTGGCCATCAATGCTTTGCTCTGAGGATATTTTCTAGGTATAAGGTGGGACCTCTCGGGGATCGAGTCTAAGTAACTGCTACCAGAGAAATTGCAAACACACTGTTAGATTTGCTACAGGACATTTGTGATAAATGCATGCCAAGTGTTATTTGTAGGAGAGTGTTGCATAATTTGATGGAAGCTGAAAACCACTACTTCCGTTTGCTACTATTTTTCACATAGTCATTTTTAAACAGAGTTGGTCTTGATTAATTATGTAAGCACAAGGCTGGAGGAACGTGAGATGCATAACAGTTAAAAAAAATAAAAAATTCATGTTGGTGCTAAATAAGAGCAAATGTACCTGGTTGTGATATCTACTCTTACAAAACAAACAAATACCCTTGGGAATACCACTAGAGATCCAACCTGCATATAGATTCATGCTAACATTTTTTGGAGGCCTTCAGTTTTGGTCTTCTGAATCTGTTAATGTACACAGACAAACTTTTTGCTCAAACCTTTCATGTTAATGGCTAAAGTAAGCTAGCAGCTGCAGATGCTATACACTGTTCTGGATGAAGGGTGCACAAGATATGAGTGAGAAGGATTTTTTTTTTTACTCTAGACAGCATTGTTGTTGATTGCTGGGGTCGCAAGGGTCACCCCAGGAGCAAGAGTGCCGGACCCGGCCACCTCTGGACCTGTGAAGTGCTGCCTGACGTCGCCCCCTAGTGGACGGGAGCTGATTTCTTATCACTTACGCTCACACACGTCTTTCAATCAAACACTGGTCACATGATCTGGGTTTTCCCTGACTTCAATGCACTCTATTTCCTCTCTCTCCCTCTCCCTCTCTCTTTCCCGCTCTTTCCGTTTGGCCCGTTTCTTTTTCTTGTGCCGCTTCTTCGAGGGTGGAAAGAATGTCAAAAACACCGGTAGGATGACAAAACAGTGCAGCACTGTGCAGCCGGCTGTGAGAAGGGAGCACTTGAACAGTGTATAGGTCAGGTTAGAAGGCACAAAGAGAAGAGGCATTATCCCAATTACAAAACAAGAGGCGTTCTGCAAAATGGCGGCCCCATGCTCCTCTAAAGAGATCTTGATGCACTGAGTCCGTGTGTGCTCAGTGGCCAGTACGAACGTGTAGAGGTGGGGGGCACAGTGATCCATGGCAAAGTTGAGAGTATAAATAAGGCACAGGATAGAGATGCTGTCCATGTCTACATTCCAGAGCGTCATGAGACCCAAGACGCCCAGTTCCACTGAGGTGACGGTCAAGATCAACCAGAAGTTCCCCAATGGGTTAATGACCAGGAAGAAGGTGAGGATGAGAATAGTGAGCACGCTGAAACCCGACGTCAGGATGGGGGAGATGATGGAGGAACTGTAGCGGTCCATGAACACGAACGTTGGGTTGAAAACGATGAACTTGATGCTGTTTATAAGGGAGAGAGGTCGAAGTCTCTCCAGCAACTCCACAACTTCCTCCCTGGTTTTCTCGGTCGTCCTGGCCACCAAGTACATCCTGGACGCGATGATGTCGTACTCATCTCCGTTTTTAGAGAAAATGATGTCGTCCACAAAGTGTTGATATTCTGGGCTCCTCAGAAAAGAAGTCTTGAGGATGTTAATGAAATCACTTTTGGTTGATGCGCTGACATTCACGACCCTCAGATAGTGAAAGTAATTATCGATCCATGAAATCTTATTAAAGCCCTGGCCCAATGTCTTGAGGTGCTCCTGCACTGTGGAGTTCCAATACTCAATGGGTTCGTAGATGTAAAACCCAATCACCGGACTGTAGTTGCTAAAGTATTTCTGTTGAGTCAGGGCGAACGACACACTGGGCGAATTACTAGCTAGCAGATTAATTATGTTGGAGCCATCGCTGATTTGTAAACATCCCATGAACGAAAAGGAGGCGTAAATCAGGTAGAGGATAACCACAAAAGGCTTGACATAGGTGTTGGTAATCCATTCTGTGTAATGCTCCCTCAGGAAGTGCTGAATGAAGTGGTTCTGGTACGGTACACTGTCGTGGTGTGTAGACAGGTCGTGGCCGTCACTCATCATGGTCTTAAACCAAGTGGGCTGGCGGTCCAGATACTCCACAGAGGGGATCTTGCAGCAGAAGACGCTGTGATATCGGTTTTGCTCCAGCTGTCCGGCAAACACTAGGCAGGAGCCATAGAACGAGAACACGTAGAAGTAGTTCACCAGGATTGCTACACACATGCTCTGACAAAAGACCTTCACAGATTCAATGTTGGTGAAAGGACTGGCACCCATGCCGAAGGTGATAATATAGAGCGAGCTGGTCATGGTGTAGCACACCATCACGTCAGCAAACGCATCTGCCACCCTCTCCTTGAAGGGCAAACTCTCTCTGGTTCTTCTCCAGCCTGCCAGAAGCTCAAACACACCCTTGGTTCCATGTCCTGAAAAAAAAAAAGAAACAGCAATTTATAATTTCATGCATGGAAAATTCACAGAGAAACTTGATTACATAGCAATGTCAGCATGACTATAATCTACAAAAATAAACAACATGTGTAGTGAAAGACCTATATATCAGCCAGGGTGATTAATTGCCCAATTTCTGATTATCGGCATTTGTTGAAAACTGCCAACTTGGCTGATTAACAGAAGTGATAGTTGTGTCAGTTCCTAAATCTAATAACAGTATGTGTCAGCAGACAATAGACTTTTTTGTTTTAAATTTTTTCAGTGAATTTTAATAATTTTAATTATATAATATATAAGTTCTTATAATATTTAAATTAATTAAAATAAATATATCCATTCTAGGTTGGCCCATGATGTTTATTTGGCCAGCCATGCCATGTCACAAGGGAAAAATATAGGAAAAAGACTTAATTTTTAACTTATCCTTTTGTTTTTAACACTGTTTTTTTTTTTTTTTATTACATTAAAATGTACAGAATAAAAGTGAATTTAATTAACAAAATGTCAATTTTGATATAGACTATGATATATAATATAGATGGATGTATGCAACATTTACTTTCGGCCTACATCTCTCGAACAAGTTTGATTTTTGGCCTTTCCCATTAAATCGTTTGGGCACTTCTGACGTGTGTGTGTGTGTGTGTGTGTGTGTGTGTGTGTGTGTGTGTGTGTGTGTGTGTGTGTGTGTGTGTGTGTATATATATATATATATATATAATGCATATGAGTGCATGCTTTTGACATGATTAAATTGTATTTTAGGTAACACTTTACAATAAGGTTCATTAGTTAATATATAATATATTTTGGATTTGTTAACATTAGTTAATGCTCTGTGCAACTAACATGAACAAACAATGAACAGCTGGATTTTTTATTAACTAACATTAACAAAGATTAATAGATATTGTAACAAATGTATTGCTTATTGTTAGTTCATGTTAGTTAATACATTGACTAATGATAACTAATTAACCTTATTGTAAAGTATTACAGTATTTTATACAGTGGAGGCCAAATTAGTTTTAGATTACTAGTGAAAACGCTTCTATCTTGTATTTTTCTTTATTAATAAAAATCATTACAAATGACATTACAATTTGAGTAAAATGTTTACACAAATCTATCTAGAGTAAACAATGCAGAATCTTCAGTTTTTCTTATTAATTTTTAATTGTTTCTTTCTCTTTTTTTTAAACATTTAATTAAAAGAAATCGATATCTAAAATGTATATTCTATATTACAATTTGAATCCCAGGTTTTCAACATGCCCTCAGATTTTTTTCAGCCATTGGGTAGATCTTGGCATGGTCATCGGCCATTGAAAAACACATAATGGTCAACCACTAAATGTGCATTATGGAATAATAAATCTTTCATGATAGTTATAAGATGAGCAGTAATTCAATTACTCTTCTACCATCCACCTATGGTCAAGCTCATACATCAGATCTAGTGTGTTTGTGTGTGTGCACTCTGTCACCTTTGAACATATTAATACATTTGACTTGCATCCACTAAATATTTCACTCAGCATCAAGGACATCACGGCCTGTCTCCACACACACTGTCGCTGTCAAGAATGCGTCACAAAAACTACTCTTTTACCTCTTTCTCCAAAATCATACATTTTCATTGAGCTGACAGACATGGAGAAAAACCTAATTAACCATAAAGGATTACGCCAATGTAATGAGTCAGATAGACTGGCTTTCCTTGCTTTTAGTTTTATTAAGGGGCAGAAGAAGTCCATTAGTCTGTGAATTTATCTGCAGGATGCGGAGGTTACATGGTGGACTGGTGGTAACCTGGTGGCTGCATGTTCAATAACATGTACTCAAAAAAGAGTTCCGACTTTCGACATCACAATCTTGCTTTTTATCATCAAGTACACTTAAGCTAGACACTTAGCTTTAGGTTGCTCTGAAAGGGCTGTCCCTGAAATAACGGGAAGCTGCTCTGAATGTAAAGCAGCTGCTAAATGGCAATTAAAAGCGAAACTACTAAACATAAAGTTTGGTAGAAATTAAAGATTCAGACATCTGAGCGTGAACATGGGTCACTACTTGCCAAATTATATAGATCAACAAAACAATTGTACGAGGAATGTAGTTAGTGATTAGTTGCGGACCCTGCCATCTCATAAAAACACCATCACTGCTTGAGCAATTGTTTCGAATTCTTCAATTTCAGAAGATTAATTAAATTCATGAAGTGAGTGCCATTTATTATTTTCAAAATCTGCAAAGAATTGTAAGAGTGCATATTCATGATAAAGAAAGTTTCACTTCATCTTTGCTAATGGAAATGGAATCTAATTTATCTAATTCATGTACTTTTTATTCAGTATCAATTAAATGCAGTTACAGATGACAGATTATACTGTATATACTTCTCAAATTGTATCAGAATGCACAATGTTTTCTGAAAAAAAAAAAACTTTCAACATTACTTTTTAAATTAATCTTGCATATGAAACGAATTTTTTGTCACTGGCCTGTCGCAGAAGTCCTTTCTCGTAATTTTTTTTTTAAATGAATTTCACTCATGGGATATTTCATCAATTTTGATACGAGTTAAAATATATCTCTGGTTTGGTGCCAGTGAAGCGGTACTTGTGCCTTCATGATGAGCTGTATGCACTTATCTTAACATTCTTCATCATTAATAACAACAAAAACACAAATATGATAGTTTTACTTGGCATTCGCATACTGCTCTGAGTCTGGATGTCATCACCTTCCAAATGAAAAGTACTAGAATGGTAATTCTAAATGGAATACAAAATTCCTCCTTATCAGAATGACATGGCAATTTCTTCAGTGTGTGCTGTGCAATGAATCACCACAATATAAATGAAGTGCCATCAGGCTGCTGGTCATGGGCAGAAAGAAAATGTGCTCAGTTCTAAAAGTCTCTGATGAAACAGGACAAAGAGACAAAACATGACTAAACAAATGCACATCTGCCAAGATCAGTGTTTTCGAGTCTTTTTTGCAGTTTTATGCAACCCCATCAGAGAATCAGAGAAGCCCACCTTCATCTACAACAAACCAGGAAAAAAATACTCTACTATCATTTAGGATTAACGTTTCTATTATTCAAATGGCCTGATCCACTTTTTAAAAGAAAAGTGTTAAGCTGTTAATTACAAAGAAAAAAGATGAAGTGTTTTTAATTGTTATGATCTTTTGGTAACTTTAATATTTCCTCATTTCTGTTATATAGGTTTAGGGGCCATTTACACAACACCATTTTCAACTAAAAACTTTTTATGTGTTTTGGCCGTTTGTTTAGACAACAACGGCATTTTGGGGGCCTGAAAATGCAAACTTTTGAAAACCGGATTCAGTGCAAGATTTTGAAAACGATACAATTATCGTCTCCATATAAACTACAAAAACGTGAATTTTTTAATACAGTGACGTCATGTGCATGCTTATGTATTAAGTGTTCAGTCTATAGGCGCGTTGTTTTTCTTTTCAAAGTGACATCGCCAACTACTGGCCTGGGATGCATAATACAGCGTTTTTAATTGTTTTCACAGATCCCTGTGTCGTTGTCGTCTGTGCACGAAAAATGCAAAGGAAAAATGCTTCCGTTTAGTACATCGTCATGTAAACGTACCCTTAATCTTGCCAAGATCCCCCTGCGGAGGCTCAGAATTACTGAGCTAGGGATTTGCTTTAACAAATATGAGAAAAATGTTCACCATGATAAATGTATTATGTTGCTTTATTTTTTTCATCTTTGAAGAAGGATTATATTCTTTCTCCATCTTTGTGATGTATGCAAAAGCTTACTCCTAAAATAGCATCTACTGTACTGTATGTCAGTGATTCAAACAAGCTCTGTCAAAAGGGGTCCATCCATTCAAGGGTGTAGATTAAATCGGGGCCACTACAGGAGCGTGTAGCAGACCAACATCTTGAAACAAGATTGACACGTTTTGCGGCAAACGTTAAGGAGTGCAGCAGCAAATAGATGCATTCAAAACAGAAAGCACAAAGTCATGAGATGACACGAGGGAGGCCTGCTCCTGCTGGTTATAAATCGCATGCACAGTAAGACACATAAAACAATATTGAGGTATTTCAAATAAAACCATTTCCACAACATCTGATGATTTCAGTTGACCAGCACTTGCCTAATAGGGCTACGGGGACCATGCATGCTCCTGAACATAGAGGGGGGAGTGACCCACTGCTGTCCCTGACATACAAACATTTACTTCACACTCATACTTCAACATTATCATACTGTATATTATTCACATACAACAGTGAGGACATCTAAGAGTGAACTTAGTAAACGGGTGCAATATTTTTATACACAGTATTTAAGTGCAAATACTTTTTCACTATCCATCTGCAATCCATCTTCACTAGATGGAAAATGCTCAAATTAAGTAACTATCATTCTTTTCATCACAAACACACCTTTCAATGCAAATTATGTTTATTATACGTTCTATTCACAAAACTCACTTATTCATCAAGTGATGGAGAAGAGCAATATAACTTGACATATACTGTATATAAATTGTAGATGACAATTTTGGAGAACCTTTGAAAGTGTAAATTGCCAAGCTACAATTTAAGCATTATAGGCCCATTTAGTAAAACTACAGTAAATATACTGTTTCAAAAACTAGTTACTCGTTTTAATAAATAAAAAATTATAATTTATGAAACATTTTACAATAATGTTAACAATAGTTAATGCATTAGTTAACATGAACTATGAGTAGGCTAATATATTATTATAGCATTTATTGACTTTTGTTAATGAGTTAATAAAAAAAATTGTTTCCTTTGTTCATATTAGTTCATAGTGCATTAACTAATGTTAACAGATACAACTTTTGATTTTAAAAATGTATTAGTAAATATATAAATGTACACATGTAATGAATGTTAACCTTATTGTACAGTGTTTCCATGATTTATACAATAATAAATATCTAGTTCAGTCATGAAACTCTAGAGAGAGCAGGCTGATTCCTTTACAAGCAATCTGCAAGCAATCAAATCATTACTGCGTGGCACAAGCTGATCGTGCAGCCAATGTGATTACTTGCTCAAAATTTAAATAGTCTGGTTCATTGTTTGCCGTAGTCTAGTCCTGTAACATACTTTGTTTCTCTGAAATCCTCCACCTCCCCAGCTCCACCTGCCTAGATCTGCTATGGGATTTATTTACTGTATGTATTTCCATTTATGCAGCAGCAGCATATCTTACCTGCTCACAGCAGCATGTCTGTGAATCTATTAGCAGTAGCAAGTCTACACTTGCTCTTCAGCAGCTGCAATAATCAACAGCAGCAGCGTAGCAGATCTAGTCCGCCAAGACAAATACATTAGCCATATTCAATAACATGATAAAACTATTCAGAGAGTTGTCATCATGATTGAAACAAATCTAAATTTGAACAGGTTATTGTCTAAACCATATAAGAAGGCTCAAATATGTATTTCATTTATGAATTTATGAACTGCCTGAACAAACTGCTCACTAGTAGTCTTTCCAACACTAGATGAGAGAGGGAAAAAAGAAACACTATTATAGATGATATACTATTATGCATCTAAAAAAAGTAGTTCAGTTAGTAGACATTACTTAAGTTAGTTACTTCCCAACAATGGTAGTTGAGTACACTCCCAGTACACAGGGAAAACAATTATGTAGGATTTATTTAGAAATTGGAAATTCTAGTAAATTTCACAATAATTAAAAACAAATGGCAAGTAACACATTAAATTAAAGGAGAAAGACTGAAAAAGTATTTTCTTGTAAAATATACTCTGATAATGTTTTGTTTTTTTGTTTTGTTTTTTACTTTTTACAAAAGTAGATTCAGATCCCAGTGTTGTAAACAGGATTGTGGAAAAAGCATCCAACAAACCTAAAACTCAGAACCGGCCAGCAAAAGGAGGAATTGCACTGCAGAAAATTGTGTTGGGTTTCTGTGTTACAGGATTTGCATAATTCCTTTAGTGAACAGTACAGACAGCGTGCGCAAATAAACAGTGGGTGTAATTCATTCGTAGCGAATTCCTTCCCCCAGAGTTTTTCCCATGCTACTTTGAGAGAACACCTGGGGAACTGAACCGAAATGTTCCCTGCACGTCTCACAAGGGGTACGGTAGGAAATAAAGGGCTGTTCCTCATGTCTGTGGGTGCTGGCGGACAGGTACAACATTCCACATAGCTAAAGAGGGCAGTTTGTCACAGGCCTCCTGTGGACAGTTCTAGCCGGCACCGGCTGGAGGAAAGCTGAAGCCGTGGCTTCAATATAAAGAGCTGCATCACCTCTCTCGCTGAAATGCAGTGAGTCATTAAACAAAATTACTGCTTTAAAACTTCAGCACCAGAGCAGCTGCAAACACATCCATCACTTGCAGGAAAACACCCTACGGATGGACCCTTCGGACACCTCCAATAAAGCATGTCCAGCTGTGACAGAAGATGGGAAAAATATTACACAGATTTCCATACTGTGTCAGTATTTCTGTGCTGCAGTGACAAGACACGTACAATAGACTATATATTTTCTCTGAACAGCTATTCTGGAAGTAGTGCAGTATTTTTTGTACATGTATTTATTTCCAAATGGTATTACCAAATTTTGTCATATAAAGTATATTGTAGTACCAAATATCATGTTACAGTAATTTGGAAGTCATTTAGTACCGTACCATAATGTGTTACATTAAAGAAGCATGGTATTACATCTTATACTATGGCACTATCTTAGTAAGGGTGTCACGATTTCGATTTTAAATCGAAATCGATCGAAATTAATTCACAATCTCAAAAATCGAAATAAAAAATGGAATCGTCGATGCTGCCACGCCCCCATGTCGCGCCCGTGATGGTAGTTCCGGATCGTTTTACTGACTCTATTGTTCAATCTCGTTCATCAAAATTAACTAATCTTTTTTCTAGTCATTTCAGGGGCTTTAAATGTTATACTTTTAACAGGCAAATTCCCCGAACACATCCACCTACGCAATCTTGATCATATTCTGAAAGAAATCATTATAATGCAGTCAAAAATCATTTACAGGGAACATTAATAATTACTTGACCTTCCGAGTCTTTTGTTCATTTGTCGCGTGACAGAGGCAATGAACGGATCGTTCATGAACGACTCATCACGGCGCGGGAAAAAAAAACAGACGAGTTGAAAGGCTGTGAGTCCTCTAACTTAGATTCTATGCCCGAGCCCGAACTTGGCCCGACCCGGGCCGATATTTCCCGTCACTATCCTCGGGCCGGGCTCTTGATCTATAGACGTGCACGCACTCCCAACGCAGAAGAGTGCGGCGCGGGACGAGATTTGATGGCCGAGTGCGAGCGCGGGCGGTAATGCACTCACTCGGTGTGTGCGGGAGAATAAAACGATTCGCGGGACTCCCGCAAACTAGAAATATCTATGAATAAAACATATACAAACTAATACATTTTTATTTATCTGTTGCAGAAAAGCAACAAGAACAACTAAAACAAAATAGAAACGATTTATAGGCCAGAGTTTCTATTTATAACATGTTTGCAGCGTTGAGCGATTTAGCCAATCACAGACATATGTGTTGATTTCTTGAACGCAATGGCCAATCAGAAGCATTTAAGATAGACTCCCCTCACCGCTCAAAACGGACTTTTTGTTCAGAGCTGAATTCTGTAAGCTGGCAAATCCTCTAATTATAACAAACAAAGTGTAGGCTATATATTATGAAAGATTCATTGTGCAGTCAGCTTCATTGATAATAACAGAGATGTGTGAGATTGCGATGAACTGATGTCAGCTTTTTAGGAGCAACAGCAACCTATGCTTAAAAAAAAAAAAGTAAAAATCGAGAATCGAATCGAACCGTGACCTTAGAATCGAAAATGTAATCGAATCGAGGATTTTGAGAATCGTGACACCCCTATATCTTAGTCCTTCTTTGCAGCAAATGTCACAACAAAAACAACTTGATTTATTGTGCTTTTTATCTATCGTATCACAAAATCATTTTCCAGTATTTCTGTTAGTAAAAACATAACAAACTCCATTTTTCAGTTTATGCATAAAACAAGGAAAACAAGCCTTATTATCTTACACAATTTTATTTCTCAAAAGTTTAAAGGAAAAGCTTCTCAAATGCTTTAAATGTAAGTTTTGTAGTGGAAACAAAGACAAAAAAAAAAAAAAAACCCATACAGAAATTTGTATTTTTACTGTTCAAACGGCTTCATTTTGTCTCATGACATTATCAGTATGAAGACAGTACTGCTCATTCAAAAAATAAAAATAAAACATGGTGAGAACGCTGGATTACAAAAGTGCCAAAAATTAGCATCTCGTTTGACAGTGAACATGTCCTTATCTTAACACGGCACACATCACAGCACACCGTTAATCCCGCTGCTAAGGATTAGGTGTGCAATTTGCACAAAACTCAACACAACAGTGCCAAAGTAGAGAGCTGGACGCTTTGCAGAGCCAGTCAAACCATTGCAGTCAGAAGATGGAGCGAATGGTGTGACACTTCAGTCGTTGTATTGAATGGCTGCTGCTTTTTGTGGCACCCCACACATCTGCTGCATCTGCAGCTGCTAATGAAAAGGCTTGTGCAAATGCATTGCATGTAAATCAGCAGAGGGCTTGAGTTACTCGCATGTAATTTCTTTGGAGTGGACCTCATCAGTCTTGCTGTTGGACTCTATGCACCATCATTTAGCTGTGTTTGGCAATTGATAAGTTTCAATGTATAACCTAAGATTTTCAAGATGGAATTTTAACAGAATTCTAGTAAAATACTCTACAGTTCAAAAGTCTGGGGTCGTTAAGTCTCTTATGTTCACCAATGCTGCATCTATGTGATTAAAAATATACAGTAAATACTGTGAGATATTGTTACAATTTAAAATAACTCTTTTCTGTTTTTATATATTTTAAAGTTTTGATAATTCTTTGATGAATAGAAAGTTCAAAAGATCAGCATTTATTTGATTTTTTTACTGTCACTTATTAAAACAACATTTGAACAGTACTATAAATGCATTCTGTTAGGTGACAATGAGTTATTTTTAATCTTTTCATCAAATATTAAATCAGACATGATCAATAGACCTATAAATAAGACTGAAGAAACTGCCCTAAGATCTCTTAAGCTGAACATAAAGAACAAATCTAAAAATATAAGAGAAAGTACAAAGTGTTCACATATGAAAAAGGATGTCCAATAAAAGTAGACCAATAAAAAGTTTGAGCTTTATATCCATTGTGAATGAATAGTTAAAACTTTCAGATCTTTCCTTTGGCCTACTTTTCTGTAGGTGCCAAATGAACTGAACAAAACGCCCTGGATTTATTGTGCTATGTGGGCCACACTATTTCAAAATTTACAGAAATATTATCAGTTTTGCACAAAATAATGAGGCTACATTGATATAAAAAAGACAGCGAACAACAGCATACAGTAGAAACAACAGTAGTACCATTTTAAATAATATATCAGTCCTAAATGGAAAGCAGCAATCATCATGGAAATGGTTGAATAGCTCATGTTCTCCCTTTAACACCACTCAGTTTCTATATGCCGTGGCTTCAGTAACAAAAACTCATTGGGAGTGTCTACCTTACAATCTGACAGTATTTCATGTCATTGTAAAACATCACTGTCAGCATACGTCAGTGTGTTCAAGGCCTTCAACGGAATATCTATTTCAACTGCACTCCCACACTAAAAACAGCACTTTTCCTTTTAGTGGTATAGCAGCATAACAATGACAGTAAAAATATTGTCAAGTTCACACAGCTTTAATCCAAAGCACTCTTGCATTTTTAATGCAAATTATTTCACTTGAAGCAAGCCACTAAATGAAAAAAATCCATTCCTGTAATTTCCATTCAATTTCCAATAATTTCAGAAAAAAAAAAACCTGTGAAACATAAATCATACAACTGAAAGATTAAAGGACTGGAATATTAATGACAAACGGAGGGAGGCAGAAGAATAGCTGGGCGTCTGTTACTATTTATATTTCACGCACTGATTCAGTAGTGGCACATCATGCCTGAACAAACTATGCAAATGAAAATTTTCTCTTGGCTTATGATGTCCAACAAACCTTTCTCACCCTGATTCTTCCTCCTGACAATGGCAAATTATCCAGCCACAGGCTTAATGGCATGTAATATGTGACGCTTGAAGACATTTGTGATAAGTAGTTCATTGGTAAGAGCCCTAATCTCTTGCTCTTGCCTTCTAGCACTAAGGCAAATCAATGGCATTCAACATGGTCAGTTTTCAATCTACTAACACCCCATCATCTACATTTTAAAGAGGGAGACAGCAAAGGTCTGCTGTAAATGTTGGTGGTTGTACATGTTTGTTTCTGGAATGGTGATTGAGACGGGATTGGGCTTCCCCGGCACAGTGAATATGTGTTAGCCATGACCAGGCACAATCATGCTTGTGTGGAGAGAATTGCAAGGAGATGGTCCAGATCCCAGGGCACATGCTGTTCCACAGTCTGTGGCCCTAAATGAGCTCGATCAATAGAACTGACATGCTGGGGAGTGACTACGCCACTGCGCGCGTGTGCACACATACACGCACGCACGCGCACACACACACACACACACGGCTCATGAAAGATATATGCACCTTTAAACCCACATTTAACTACATTACATGCTTATATGCTACAACTAGTAAAACTCAGATGTTTTTTTAAACAGCTGTTTGTTGCTTTTCCACTAAATGTCAGTTCTCTTACATCTAGTCATCTTTGTCATAACTTTGACTAAATCTGCTCTTTGATTTGTTCTTTTATTTGTGTTTGTCGGTGTTATTATCTTTCATCTTTTTTCTTTTATAACTGATCTAATTTCTTATGCTTATCAATTCTCTATCATAACTCTATTTTAGTTAAATTACATACAAATATCTGCTCATTTGGATGTACGAAATCAACCTAAAGGTGCAGCAATGTTTTCTTTGTTAAATTTGAAAGATTTAGCATGTTGTATTTTACTCAATAGGTTAAACATTTGTAAATGAGCTGCTAAAATTGCATTTAAGGACAGAATAGCAACTATAAACAGGTGTTTGTCCACTTAATTTCAACTATGTGAAGACATGAGAAATAAATCAGCATTTGCACCAATGGTCTGTTTGAAAAAAGAAAAACGATGGAAGTCAATGGGGCCCATCAACTGTTTACCGACATTCTTTAAAATGCTGTATCTTCTTTTGTGTTCAACAGAAGAAATAAATGCATACAGGTTTGGAACGACTTGATGGTGAGTAAATGATGACAGCATTTTCATTTTTGAGTAACCTATCCCTGTTTCTGGCTTCATCTTTCTTTTTCTTTTATGAATTTTCATTTCTTTGCTGTCAACATGACTCACTCACCACATGAACTTCTCGCATCTGTTCAGTTTCAGAACGTTTAGCAGAGCAGAAGATCAGACTATTTTTGGAGAGGGTGAAGGGGACCACAGATTGAAATATTAAAACTACTTGCACGATTTGTGGATTTTGTTTTTTCTGATATAAAACGGTTTAATAATTATACTAAATTATACTATAATATACTAATTATACTACAATAATTATAGAACCCTTTATAAAAATTATCCTTTTGTGGCATATGAAAAGACAACAGTGTGAGTAAATGATGACAGAAATGTTCATCTTTTTGTGATTGTGTGAAAAATCCTATTCCTTTCATTTAAATATATTTAATTGTATTTTGAAAGATCTAAAATAACTGTGCTAGTATAAGAACTAGCCTTACCATTTCTATGATTTTCACGATCAAGGCTCAACATGCAGTACGTAAACAGTGAGAACAGCAAGCCGCTTTACTGTACGTACACTGAGATCAGGAGGTGAGTGAGTACTTTGACATTGATTTCCTATCCTGTCATTTGTCCCAGTAGAACAAAGCATCCGCAGCTAAGATGTGTGGCAGGAAGCAAGTCTATAAATAGGCCCTTGCTGTATGCGTCTGAATAAAAATAACCTCTAAACTTAAAGTGAAGGTATAGCGCACACTCCATTCATTGTCTCAGACAACAGTGTCACACATTGTTTTCTGCAGAGCATCCATCTTCTGCCAAGTCCTTTAAAAGGGACAGTTCACCCTAAAAAGAAGATTCTGTCATTGTTTACTCACCCTTATGTGGTTCCAACCTTTTTGTCCTGTCAAAGATAAAGGATTTTGGTAACACTTTATTATAATACATTATAAAAGTATTTTAATGCATTAATTGTGCCTTGTAATGCACCTTTATAATGTGTTGAATGGTCTCAAGATAATACATTATAATAATTATCTATTCATTGTTACACCTTTAGAAAGTATAATGCGTTAAAACATGTAAAACACCGGTAACAAGGAATCTGCAAAAATATATATAATGCATTTTAGCTTTGTTTACAATTATTTATGAAAAGATATATAACGCATTATAATGTACATTATGAATACCTTTATAATGCAGTATACATAAAGTAAAGTGTTACCAGAATTTTTTATTTAGCTCATAGTGACCATGTCAGTCTAAAAAGTACCAAAGGACACCATAAAACTAGTCTAAACGACTTAAGCACTATATTCCAAGACTTCTGAAGCCATACTTTAAATTTGTGTGAGGAACAGGCCACAGTTTAATTTGAGTATCATCCACAAACTTGAATCCATTGTCACTTCGCCAACCAAACAGAGCCACCCTGGGGACCCCGCAGCACATTGTGATGTGCCGTGTAGAGTGTCAACATTCATCTTCACCGGCGGGACAAAATCTATTTCTCAGATTGTCCTTCCTGTGAAGCTCAAATGCAAAGCATAGTAAATCACAGGTCCTCTGGTACTCTGCAAAGAGCTCAAAATCCAGTGGTCAGGGAGCAATTAATCTTCCACGCTGGGCTAGCTTTACAATAAGACATCTGAGGGGTCCAGATCATTAGGGACACCGTAAATGGCGGGCTGAAGCTTAAGAGGTCAGTATACAGAACAGCACCGAGCATTATTACCTTTGATCCACAAGCTCCACAAGGACATTCATGATCATAAAATCCTACACTACAGTCAGTCTCTCTACTGACAATGTTGCAGTCTTCTTCAATTGGGAAGCCACATGTAATTGTTGGTTGATTATTCTATTGCGTTGCTACAATAACCAAACCCATCGCAGAGAATAAGAAGAAGCTGTAAGCGGTTATTCTCCGCAGGTTGTAATTGTGCTTTTGTACCCCGTATATACTTGTTTTGAGAGAATCATGATTCTACCTCCATGGGAGAAAACAAATCGACGTACTTTAAATCCGAAGCTAATTAGTTCCACTCAGTTGCGGGTTGTGACAGTCATCACCTAAGGGCATCTAATCCAACCTAGACAGGTGTAAAATCTAAGGGAGTTTTTAACACCTGCGAGATGTGTTGAGTTTGGAGTTCGTTAAATTTCCAAGTTTGTTTTAGCTTGCTAGATTGCGTTCCCAGGGGTCCACAAAAATAACACAGCAGAAAGAACATAGCACTGTTGGAAATTAATGACTGTTCCTTATTATTCTCCCCAAATCTAATTCTGCAGATTAAAATGTTCCTTTAGATTCACACTGCAATAATTGATGCAATGACAGGTGTTTGCTATCTAATACCATGTTTTGGATTTACTACATTATTAATACTGGAATAAGCTTCAGTCAAGCATGTGTATTATATGGAGGAGACCAGATTTTTCATTGATCATCAAGTCACCAATAAAATTATACAAAAATAAACAAAATATCATAAAAATCAAATATTGAAATAAATGTATTTTTCTATATTATTCTTCATCTCTCTGCTTATACACTTATTTTTCTGTGACTCTCGGCAGGTTACACAGTTACCTGACTTTATGTGACTTTATTCATTCGAAACACTGGTTCGTTCAAGAAAAAGACGACTGAATGAGTCAATGAATCATTCAATAAACAGATTAGTTGAAAAACACCCATCCATTTTAGGGACGAAAGAGTCATTGAATCATTCGCTCATCGTTTAAAACACTGATTCATTTAGGAACTAAACACCACTACTATGTGTTCCTCAGAGATGGTTGATTTCGTTCGAACTATTTCCATTGGCAAAGCAAAAATACGAGCAATACTGTTTTTAAAATGTAAGTTATTCAAAAATAACAACTTGTTCACTGAACAGTTTAATGTATAAAAGCAACATCACACTCGCAATCGTACTATTAAACTGAATATTAACACTTTCTGTAGAAACACACATTAGAACACTGGCGCCAGTCATCCACAGACCTACGTATATTGCAGTATGGTGGTTTAACCTTGCAAAGCTTTGTTCATGGTTTTCGCGAATGAGGGTTTTTGTCATCAGCCTGATTTGGCTAGGTGGTTTTACCCAGTTACATGAATATGTAAACCCTACATAATTTGATTGGATGCACGATATGTGACGTCAACAAAGTGTGGAAAGTGTTCTCTCTGTTTCATTTTGCTGTCCTAACCAAACACAATTACATAGTTAGTTGGATATTGTTACTTGCATTGCATTGCTTTTTTATTGTTTTCGTTTTTTCTGTTGATGAACCACTAGGTGAGAAATTATAGCTTTAGTGTAAGTTTTACCAGGAAGACTATAATGCCACGTCATTCATTCATAAATATTAGGTATTATCACTGCTTGACATTTGGAGTATATAAGTACTGAATTCTCTGTTTTACGTTAGCAGTTGATGACGCTCATGTTCCCTACCACCACCAGGTTGGTCCCTGTCCATACGTCAGGGGTATAGACTTCGCCCCTGCTTTCATCTTCAGGCAGGATCAGCCAAATCTGCATCCCCCAGGACTTGGACCGAGGACGGGGCCTACACCAATGAACTTTTCTATACAACTAGACATGAATCATTGTAGCTCACTACCACTTGTCAATACTTTAGATATACCATGGTATAAATACCATGTAAACGTTCATCTGCCCTCTGAGTCTTCATGTTAGAACCACTGCTCTACATCAATGTGTTCCAGCACACCATGACTGTTCTATGTAGAAGTGCCAACAATTTACTCAGACATTCAATGGTCTATCATAAGTGGAACATTAACTATACCATCAATCAGATTTGCAGATCATGTTAATGCTACATCAATTTTCATTCATTTTAACTTGACATTCTTTACCATCGTTTTGGATTTTCAGGCAAACAATGAAAGATTTTCCATTGTATCACAAACATGTTGGCCTCTTATTATCCTCAATTTCTATTCCTTATATCACAAATTCTCCTTCTGTAACGATGAAGCCCATTGTTGCAAAAGCACTGACCCTGATGACTGCTGTGGAAAACAATTACACCCCCCCTCCCCACCACCACCTCCTGAGGAATCACCTCCACACAGCAATTATAATAAACCTACATGCAATCACTACAGTATCTGTGAACAAAGCCGCACTTACCCATGGCAAAAAAGGGGATCCCAAGCAGCGTAGAGTTAAATTTCCCATCAGAGATGAAAAAAATCCCAGCTGCCGTCACGTTGGCGATGCATATGGTGAGGACACCCAACAGGCCCAGGAAGGGTTTCCCACGCAAGCAGTCCCGCATAGAGCTGGAGATGGTGGCTGCCAGGAGCACCAGCACCAAGCTGACCAGTACCTCGCTCTTGGCCAGTACTCCTGTCTTGTGGAAGTCCCGCCATAAGCTGAAGGACGTAAGCGACTGAATTTGCAGCTCCTCACTGTCTGTAGCCAGCTGGTGCACCAGCTTACAGAATTCACTCTCCCACTTTTCAGCAATGATGTCCTGCACCACTGGGCCAAGGTTACGGAGGTAGTAGGTGATTTGGATGGCGCGAGCAAACTTGACCTGTTGGTCCCGGCTATTTGCGGACACAGCCACGCCGCCCAGCTGATGGCCAATAAAGGACACCCGACCATCCTAGGACCAAAACAAACCGGTTAATAAAGGAAACTGTTATGAGTGAAATCCTGTTTGAACACAATCTAACAAGTGTACTTTGCAATCAGTGTAAATCAACTGCCGTCCGAAAATGTTGAATAATTGGTACGCTTGGAACATCTGAGGATTGAGATCTGTAGTACTGGCTGCTGGAAGAAATAGCAATAGCAGCCATGTACCGATTATAAAACAGTTTAAAATTGCAACTTAATCCATATATCTTAAATATAATATATAATAAAAATGAAATACATCCTATAAAATCATACATCTCTGGTTAATAAACCAATATACATTTTTACACTATAAATTGTAAACTGCACAGTTCAGAGTTTTCCTACTCCAACTCCTGGCTGCATCTTAATATTAATTCCACATTATAATCACATTTGACTTGCAGAATCAGCAAACCAGTTAATAAGCAGCTTTGTTGGTGTGGATTTGTTCTGGTATTTGAATGGATTTTACACACTTAAACAATGTATTAAAATTGTCTTCCATTTAAAAAAAAAACTTTCTCGAGGAAGCAGTGTGAACTAAGAGTATTTTAGCTAAATGTCAGACAAGCAAAACGGGCCAGAAGAAAACACAAGCTTGCCACATGCAAACCACAGCATGAAGCTGGATTAAGGTGTTAAGACAATCTCCACCGTTGAACGGCATCAGTTTTGCACCAATAGAATACAGAATTAATAAAATCAAGAGAAGATTGAAAGTTATTGTATTTTGCTCAGTAGTCCCAACATTTCAGCTGGACAGTACATCACCCTGTGCTGAGTGAGTGATGCAGCCTTGGATGCAGAAATACAGCCTCAAGATGTTCTGAAAAAGACTAGCACAATATGAATGAGCTCTTGTAGAGGCCACAGTGAGCGCCTCATTCACACGGATCGTGCTCCTACTCCTACTCCTACTGATGTAAGCTTGGGAAAACAATGGCTTGCTGCACTGTTGTGTTTTATTTAGTCTTACGTCTGTGGGTAGTGCAACATTTTGATGAAGACTGTTTTAGGTCTAAAATATTCAGTCTCAGTTAAGGTCATTTGAAATTTAACAATGTGCCATACACTGCAAGAATTGATGCTGTGCTACTGTTGATCATGAAAATGAAAAATAGAAACTATTTGACAGAATTATGTTCACGTTTTTATGATCAAAATTGGCCATACAAACATACTACTACATACTAATGTTCATTCTGTTTGAAAAATTCCAAATTTAGATTATTGATGAATATAAGCAGTTTACAAGCATTTCTCATATAAACACACCTTACAGTATGCTCACATTTCAGCACTGGCCTTCCCAGCACTGGGGCCTGAAATAATAATATGGTTTCACTGTTTTCCAAAAAACTGTTGTTGGTTTATTGTCATATTCAGAAACTTGTTGTCTTTTGATAGCATGTGTTTGTTCCTCTAAAATGATCAGTTAGTTGATTGATATGAGTGTAGTGTTTTAAGGCATTTTAAGGAATTTAAACATACAAATAAAGGGGAAATTTGCTTTTAAAAACTTTTTGTTGAGTGAATAAAACTTAACAGTAATTTAAATAAATAATTGTTAGTAGCTCTTGTAATTCCAATTAACTCAATATTTGAATTATCTGTTTCAAGTTTAATAATTTGTTTTAATGCAGTTCATCTGATTGATAGCCTACTGGATTCTAAACAGTTGTTTAATGAATAGTACTGCTTATCTGTTGCCATAATTGTATTTATTAGATATAGTGCTCAAGGAAGGTCCGTCCTCTGACATATCTGTTGTGAAAAAAATTAAGATAAAAGTCTAGATTCTGCAAGTGTTTTTTAGTGTACATTGCATCACCAGTCTCAGAGTGCAGTGCTGGTGGAGAACTATGCAGCTGATTGAGATGTTGCACATACTAGAACACAGCAGCACCGGATCTATTCATAATTCTGAGCGTTTCGTAATGTTTTATGAGGCACAGTCGCAATATGCCGAGCTCCCTTTTTGCAGTTTCATTGTTGCAATGTCGATCCATCGCACACAAAGGCTGCGTCTCAAAGCCCTCGAAAAAAACCGCTGTTTCGTTAGGCGGCTCGCGAGGTTTTGAAGCACACAGCCGCTGTACTCCAGACAATATTTGTCTCTTACCTTTAACGTTGTATTCGGATAGCTCACGGGAACCTTGGAAAAAGTGCTGTTAGACAGAACAGCTAAGCGAATGTCTTCGAATATGGTGATGATATCATCCAAGAGGCATCTCTTGTCCCGGTGGCTCAGAACACAGAGATGCGCGAAAGTGTAATTGAAGCCTTTATAATTGACACGCATATCCAGGACCTTCTTGTGCACCTGGAGCACCTGCTCGGCCAGTTCCAGGATATTTCCCCCGGATTTGGCCAGTAGAATGAGTCTGCCATATCTGCCGGGGGTGTGCAGGTCCGAGTACAGCTTGTGCTTGGACTGGTCGATGGGGAAGAGGCTGTTGGCGAGACTCCTCTCGATCTTTGCGAGGCTGTGCGTCGGGGCGACCAGGATCTCCAGGTCCGTTTCGGGCTTAAACCGGCTCAGCACCGTGGATCCGAAAATAATGGTCAGGACTGCGGGGACGGTGAGGAAAAACACCGGATGCCTACTCACGAACAAACCCAGCCAGTAGAAAGAAGCTTTCAGCCCTCTGTGTATCACTTGCCGCAGCATCCTCCTCCAGATCCAGCTTGCAGCAGATGATGCCCCGGTTCTTCCTATGAAGCACATGTGACATGTGGCTCCAGTTCAGTCAATCCGTATGAGAATACTCACTACACCTGTGAAGCACTGCAGCGATTTGCAACAAGACAGTCAGATATTGATCACTATAGAGGCTTTTTGGTTCCATCCCTCCCCCTGATGTGTGACTGTTTCCCTCGCTTCTTCTGCTGCATTAGCAGCCAGCAGCCCCTGTCTGATGTGCATGTGTGCTTAATTCGAACTATTCGATCGGAGGCGCCTGAATTATGGGCTTGATTGTAACCATGTGCTGCTGTGTGCATGGAAGGAGGCACGACGGGGAAATACTGGCTTGGTGGGTGGGGGCTAATTTTAAGAACACGCGCGATTCAAAGCCCTTGCTGATCGTGGTCTCACCTCTTGAAATAGCCACTCGATTACTAATGAATGAGGCATTCCCATCTTAAAGAAAGGGTGGCAGTCCACACACAATGCCAAATGCAGTTTCGACGCAGAAACGATTAAAAAAAATAGCCTAATGTTGACCTACGTGGCTACTCATTTAAAGTCCTTCGAAGTTTGCTGATGAAGTGACTTAGGCTATTTATCACGAACGAAACTTATCTAACACCATGAAATCAAAAGTGGCCATTTTTATTTTATGGAACATTGCAGTATTTATTATAAATGATTTATCCGTGCATTTCATTGTTTTTATTATTAGTTTTTATGTTCCCTGCAATCTTTAATCAAAATTAAATGATCCCATCCCTCCTGCAACAACTCTTCTCTGATGACGTGTTTACTGACGCAAGGGCGGGACAATTTGTCACTCACATGAGATCACACCAATAGCAAAACACAAAGATCCAAATCTAATCAATTTCTAAGGGACAAAATCAAGTCCCACCCAACAAATTTCCTTGTTCTAGAAACCACTCGGATTCGTCACAACAGGGAAGAAAAAACTATCGTAACTTCTGTTTCGCTGACTCTAATACTTAAGTGAAAGTTAGCCAAATATTGCATTATTTATAGCATAAGCATTTATATTTACACATTTAAACAGCGCTTTCACTACAAAAGATGTGCAATGCAATAAATAGACACTTCTAACAGATGTTGTGTTGGTAACCATAGCAACAGTATTTTTGCTTTCCATTATTCAAAAGAGCTTTGAAAAATCCTGACATTATTTATCATTTTATTATGGCTTACACTACATAATATTTTATGGTATCCTTTAATTTTGTGCTATCCTATATTCACTAATGATTCAAAGACAAAGACAGGCCTATAACTCTGAATAAAGCTCTCTATAATATAATGGCAGATATTTTTTTAATTTTTTTTCATGATTGTCTGCATATTGTACAGCCTTCATCTCAGAGCTTCAGTGCTCTGCAAAAAATGTAATGAAATATCAGCCTTCTGTGATTCTTCAGTACGGATACTACTGACTACTTGAAATATTGAGAACCTTTCTTCTATGTTAAAAGCTTTATGTTTTTATTTCTTTGTGGAGCTGAAGTATTAAAGCCTCTGGGCACAGCAGAACACAGGCATAACCAAAAATAGATAAAAATAGAGCAAAAATAGATATAGCTACTGTCCATATATCTGAAAAAAAGATCCCTATATTACCTCATATTCTTTATATACAGTATCTCACAAAAGTGAGTACATCCCTCATTTCAGCAAACATTTTAGTATATTTTCTCATGGCACAATACTATAGAAATGATACTTGGATATATTAGTCATTGTGCTGCTTGTATAGCAGTATATATTTACTGTTCTCTGAAAATAACTCAACATACAGCTATTATTGTCAAAATAGCTGGCAACAAAAGTGAGTACACCCTAAGTCAGGGATCACCAACCCTGCTCCTGGAGAGCTACTGTCCTGCAGACTTCAGTTCCAACCCTGTTCCAACACACATGCATGTAATTATCAAGTAACCCTGAACAGCCTGATTAGCTGGTCCAGGTGTGTTTGATTGGGGTTGGAGCTAATATTTGCAGGACAGTAGCTCTCCAGGAGCAGGGTTGGTGACCCCTGCCCTAAGTGAACATGTCAAAACTGTGTCCAAAGTGTCAATATTTTGTGTGAGCACCATTTTTATCTAGCACTGCCTTAATCCTCCTAGGCATGTAATTCACCAGAGCTGCACAGGTTGTTGCTGGGATCCTCTTCCACGCTGTTGGATGTTAGACACGTGGTGCTTCTCCACCTTCCGCCTGAGGACTCCCCACAGGTGCTCAATAGGGTTCAGGTCTGGAGACATACTTGGCCACTCTAATACCTTCTCCTTCAGCTTCCTCAGCAAGGCACTTGTCATCTTGGTGGTGTGTTTGGGGTTGTTATCATGCCGTTTGGCCCAGTTTCTGAAGGGAGGGCATCATGTTATGCTTCAGAATGACAGTACATGTTGGAGTCCATGTTTCCCTCAATGAAGCGCAGCTCCTCAGTACCAGCAGCACTCATGCAGCCCCAGACCATGATGCTACCAACACCATGCTCGACTGTAGCAGGCAAAACACAATTTTCTTGGTACTCCTTACCAGGGCGTCGTCACACATTCTGGACACCATCTGAGCCAAACAAGTTTATCTTAGTCTCATCAGACCACAGGACATGGTTCCAGTAATTCATGCTCTTCGACAGGTTGCTTTCAACAATCTGTTTGCAGTGCTTTCTTGTGAGCCAGCTTCAGAAGAGGCTTCCTTCTGGGACGATGGCCATGCAAACCGACTTGTTGCAGTGTGTGGCGTATGGTCTGAGCACTGACTGACCTTCCGCTTCTGCAACCTCTAAGGCAATGCTGGCAGCACTCATACGTCTGTTTTTTTAAGCCAGCTTCTGCACCTGACGCACAGCACGAGGACTCAACTTCTTTGATTGACCCTTGCAAGGCCTGTTACGAGTGGAACCCGTCTTGGAAAACCTCTGCATGACCCTGGCCACTTTACTGTAACTCAGTTTCAGTGTGTTACCAATCTTCTTATAGCCTATAGACCATATTTGTGGAGAGCAACAATTCTAATTCTCAAACCCTTAGAGAGTTCTTTGCCATGAGGTGCCATGTTGAACATCCAGTGGTCAGTATGAGAGAATTGAACTCAAATCACATTTCAACTGCTCTAATACAAGATACAACAATTTGTATGGTCCTGTCAAGCAGAGAAATACATGAACATGATGAATAGGACATGTGGCTTTGCATGGTTCAACGGCGTACAGCTATTATCACTTAGGCTGTACTCACTTTTGTTGCCAGTTATTTTGACAGTAATGGCTGTATGTTGAGTTATTTTCAGAGGACAGTAAATATATACTGCTATACAAGCAGCACATTGACTACTCTTAAATATATCCAAGTTTCATTTCAATAGTTTTGTCCCTTGAGTAGATATACTAAAATGTTTGCTAAAACATGCTAATTATTTGCATTTGTTTATTTTTATTTTTGATGATTATTGATTTTCCTCAATAATCATGATTAAGGAAATGCTTTGCTTTTTTTTAAAGAAACAGTGGTTCTGGGAATTTTAGGCTCTAACTTAATATGATCTAAAATATAATTTACAAGCCTGAAATTGAACCTGTAATACAAACTGGGGTACTCCATTACTCGTTTATATGATTTCATACTCTGTAAATAAATAGCAATGACAACATGATGAAAAAGTCTGTAACATTTTTGTAAAAAGCCATAGTTACCAGGGAGTCAAAAAATAGATTTAACTAAGAGTTAACCAAGTATTAGAAAATAAAGTCACTGTGATTGTGGAATATAATAATTTCCCATTGTTATTTGTCATATTCACTGATGTTGTCTTAATGGTAAGTAGCGTAAGATGTAAGTGAATACCAAAGAGTAATGCTTTAGATTACAGCCCAGAAAGGACTGCGTAATTAAGACGAATTTACAGCGTAACTTTCGGTAATTATAGTGTACCTATGAAGTACTTGCATGTACTATAAGTATAAGGGCACAATACGTACATTTTGGGGAATAAAGGGGTAACAACCAGGAGAATTAAAAAAATATTTATACTGTAAGTATTATAGAACTAAGGGGTACTGGGGAATCTAAAGAGTTACCAAAAAATTATGTAATCAAATTCAATGGATATGTCAAATTGACTGTCAATGGAGAAAGATTTATTTGGCCTGCAAAACTTTGTAGTTACAGCACACCAGCAGGCTAAATGCAGAAGCTAACAAGCCAAAGCACTGGATTCACTCATGGATTATATGAATGATGCAGACAAACGCCTCCCTATCTACGTAAGTGACACGGCAGAAAGCAGCATGTTACCAAATAATTGGGATACACTGGAGACAGTCACAGATTAGCATGGGCTTTGGCTTGTCCTAGTTTATTCCCCAGACTTTTACAAAAATGAGTGCACTCCTTTTCTTAGCATTAAACTTTAACATAAATTTAGAGCCATCAGCTCAGTCACTTTCTTTACCACTTGAGCTCAAATGAATGAGTGCATACAGTAGATCACATGTTAGGAAAGATATGCCTAAAACCAACACGTGACAATTATATGTATGACGATTTTCAACACCGCCTACCCGTTGTAAGCACTGTAATTGGAAACATTTACTGTTCCATTGTAAAGACTACTGCAGTGTTGCCAGATCTCACTAGAAAAACAAGCAACCTGGTCTGGCAAAACAAGACAAAAACAGGCGACATGCCTCACTAACATAAGTCTAACCAAGCAAACTCACTGTAAAAAAATATTTGTTGGTTTAACTTAAAAATTAAGTAACCTGTTTGCTTTAAAATTTTGACTTCATTGAACAAAAAAAAAATAGTTTCAGAGAAATCTATCAAAGAAATAGATTTAGTTCTCTATCTTTTTTTTTTTATTAACTCAAATACAAAACTGTACACTGTACACTAACTGTTTCCATCCACCTATTTTTTTGTGCATCTGGGATATCGCATTAAAAAAACACTGGATGGAAACTCAAAGATGCGCATAAATTCAAAAAATGCTTATAAAAACCATATGCACTCAATTGAAGTGGATACATTTTTTATCCAATAAGAAGACTCATAAACTATGATGGAAAAACATTTAGAGAATAAATCCTTCGATGAAAATCTCACAGGACTTTGCCTCAGCAGAGAATGTGATTGGATAACTGGACTAACCAGCAGACCAATTTCAATGGACAGCATCTCAGATGTTAGTTTGATCATTCTGAAATACCTCACCCAAAGTCTGTCATCAAAATGATCCAAACGCAAGATAACATACCAGCGTTGTTTGTGTTTTGTCTGCGTGCACTTCGAGTTGCAAGTCATTTATGATGGAGGAAAAATAGCCACAGTGGATTCCCCGATTGCAGCAACTTTCATTTTAATTAAAGATATATTGCATCAATTTCCCAGGAAGTGACGATTTTTTTCAGTTAAAATCTTAACTGTCATGGAAACATAAAGACCTTGAAATATTATGGCAACCATATTACTTACTTTTTAAAGTTAAACCAACAATGTTGTTTCAGATGAAGATCTTTTGCATATTTATGCATTATTGGGGAAAGTAAAAGGCAGAAACCCAGAAGAAAAAAAGAAAATAAACTATGCCAGTTAATAATGACATGAGTGTGGAACTCAAACAGCAGTTGTTGTGGTCAGCCATATTTGATTGTGCTATGGAAGCCAGACACTGCCCAACAAATAAGCCCAAAATAAACAATCTGGCTGCCCATATTTATAAGTGATGAGAAAACAAGCCCAAAGTTGCTTAGAATTAGCAGACGTGGCAACACTAGAGATGATAAGAGAGAAATAGCGCTGAAGTTGGAGAAGGACATGGAAGAAGAAAGTGTTGTGCTGTTGAGAGGACTCCAGTATTTTTGCAGTCTCAGGATACGGGCCTGCAGTCAAAGCTTAATGTGCACTTCCTGCCAGCCGCTGTTGCCAGGTGGTGTGCTTGTGGAAGAGTGGCAGGCCAAACGCTCACACACATCTTAAAGCAGCTGTGGAGAACCCACATTGTGAATTTGACACAAAATGCACAAATACAAAACTGACACTGAATTTAAATTAAAAAACCAGAACAAAACAAAACGTAGGCCAATCATTTCTAAAGTGGCCATCACTAAAAAAAAATAGAAGCCGGAGAAAATGACGTAGAAAAAAAAACACTGTTTCATGTATGATGAGTTATAGTTTGAATTGCCAGTGATGTCAGAACACAATAAGCTCTGTTTTAGATATAGCGCACATATTTCTAATAACGCAGAGTGCTGTGTTATAAATACCAATGGTGTGATGTTACTTTAAGTCAGAAGCGCAAGTGCAAAAGTGAAAAACAGGTGACTGATTGCGAATAACACACCACTTGAGTTTCACATCATAGCCTGAGGCCACACCTGTCAAACATGAAGAGAGACCTGTATAATAATCCACTCGTTATTAACCTTAGGATCATTTATCCCATAAATTGGGCTTCCTTTTAACATTTACAGCTATTCAGCAAAATCCTGTATGATTTAAAATTTTATAGAAAAATGATTGTACTGATATTGTATAGTAACCAATATAATTCTAAATATATATAATATATTTTAATAAAAATAATTATATTATGAATATAAATACCATATACCGCTCCATTGTGTTAAACCAGACATAGCTTTTTTCTATTAGCTATTAGCTATATTATTTCTATGTAAAGCTATTCTAAAGCTTATGTTCAAAGCGGTATAGGTCGTTTAGGTGTAAAATGTAATCTGTTTCTAATCTATAGATGGAAATATAGTCTGTCTTTGTTTGCGTGATGACAAATTTTGCTCTGTGTTGCCCTCTCAACTTATCTTCAGTTACTGACATTATACAAAAATTGTATACTAAAACACTTATCCATTTAACACCTGTGTTTCTTCTACGGATATGACCTGCAAAATTATCTCATTACTATTCTTAACTTTCCTTCCCAAACATCGTCTCAACAAAGCTTTGGCCATTGATGAGAGCAGCCACTAACATATATGGGTTGACACAGAGCTCACGTTAGCCTCCAAGAGAAAAGAAATGACCCATCTTAATTAAAACAGCCTCTTCCCTGCCATTAGCCCTCATGTTATCGGCTGCTGTCAATACATCCATTTCATGGGAGTAAGTAATCCCATGCATAATAAATAGCTAACTGGTTTAATGTAGTTTTAAGGAAGTCCCTAGGGCCCTGCTTATAATTGCTTATGACAATTTAGGACAGATGTTTTGTTCATACAGGAAAGAAAACAAAACACTAACTGATTCTTTCCAAAAATATACAGTAAAGTACAAGAATAGAACCTCTTAAAAAATTAACACATGGTCACAAAAGCAAATAACCTTTGAAAAATGCTTAAGCTATTTTTGGTCAGCTTCATGAAAGCAAACTAAATATTACATGATGAGCTTTTTTCCACCCATTCATTTTATACAAGCGTTGCAATTTTCTGAAGCAGATTTAAATATTAAGAGCCACAATTTAAAATAAAAAAAACACAATAATAATAATTTTACCACAATAAATTGTAACAGATTTCAATTGTTCAGTTTGTGCAGATTTCATAAAAATTATGGTGTACGATTTTAATTGTTAAAAAAAAATACAGTAGGCCTACCATAAAGGTCAAAACCTTTTACTGTTAAGTATGTTACAAATTGCCAGGTGGCCTGTTTACACCTGGCCACTTCGAGCGTTTTTACTGATCAGATAGCTATATGATTTATCAAAACGATTCCATTTACACCTGGTCACATAAAAGTGTTTTCGCAAAACGGATATAAATCCGATCTTCAATTCCCGCGCAATATGCAGATTTGAGTGTACGTCACCGAAAGCAATAGATATGACCTGGATTTTATTGATCATCAGATAATTTCACAAAGACCGCAAGGAGAGAGCGTAAACAGCACTGGTAAGATCATTTCGTTTCTTTACTTTTAATGAAGATGATTGTGAGTTGATCGTCTGCGACTTATTTTCACTTAGATTTGCGATATAGTTTGCATGTTGGCTTGCTGAATTAGATCGCTCAGCTGCGGTGATGCGTGCTGTAGTAGAGTCGTCATATCTGGCTATAGAACATGGCAACACGGTCTCACTCGATTATTCTTTTTTTTTTGCATTGTTGGGAGGAATACAATTTGCATATGTAGTTTCAACAACCAGATGCATATAGACTTGTATATTTTCGTTTGGAATGTGTCTGAAATGGTTTGAGCAATCGGATTTAAATCCGTCTTGAATGCTTTTCGGAGGGCATTTCAGATCTTTCCAGATAGCTATCCGATCACAGAAAACGCATGAAGTGGTCAGGTGTAAACAGTCCCAAAAATACTTGTTGTCCACCATGGATGTCAATACTTGACATCCATGGTGATTTTATTGTGTGTGTGTGTGTGTGTGTGTGTGTGTGTGTGTGTGTGTGGATTGCATATTGCATCAATTTGCTCCTGATCTTCAAAGTACAACGGCACAAGCACTTGTTGGTGGAACAATAGTGAAAAAAAGTGTCAAGCCACTTTGATTTCTTTTGGCCACCAATGATGGACTGTGCAGAGAAAATTGAAAATGACATTAAAACCATGTCCATGTATGTCTCTGTAAGTTGTTTATTTTGTAAGTCGCAAAAAGAAGATGGGTGTTTTATAAGTTTAGAGAGAGATTTTCATCTCAGCTAAAGCAAACACACACCTTTATGAGATGCAAGTTAAAAAGAATTTGGTAAAGACAGAGTATGATAAAACCCACATTAAGTGCACACACCTAACATTTTAGTCCAGACCAGTAAGCTATTTTAAGAAATGATGTTGGAAATAATCAAAATATTTGAGTGAGTGTGCAGTTCAACTGTTTACTTAGAGATTTACATACATGCATACATATATGCCTATTATAAATGCATCTTTTGTGTGTTCACACCATAGGCTATAAAAAAACAAGTTCATATTCCATTATCTACTGTAATGTTGCCCCAGAAACCATGTGGAGTATGTTTTAATGTAAGGAGTAAAAAGGGTCTTACCAGAAGAGGCCATCTCACGCAAGCTAAAGACAGGCAACAAAAGAAAATTAATTTTAAAGTGAGTAGAGAAGACTAGGGCAGCTAAACCTACACGTGGTATAGCTAAGTTTAAGCCAGATTGAACATAAACCTGACCGTCAAGAACTTTTTGTCTCTCGAAATAAATTATAGACCCATCCATTGATATAGAAATGAATTGATATCTACCTACCAAGCTAATCGTTTATAAATAATAAATGTTGCATCATTGCTAAACAACAATAACTTTAGCAGATTATTTAACATACAAATGACAGAATCTATAATTTTTTGTCAGATTTTCATTCTAACGATAAAAATCTTGATTATACGGTATTATTACTTTGTCTTCTGGGCAAGATTCATCTTCATAAAGACAGAACCATTCAATGATCCTGATTTAAGAATATTCTCCTCTGATATAAAGTCCCTTTTTTCTTCTTTTAAGAAAATGTCAAAACCTTTAAACTCAAAGGTTTCTAAAATAAATAATATCATTGAATCTGTTGTAAAGAACCTTTAATTTTTTATGTTGACAAAATGTAAAATTGTATTGATTTGTGTAGCCTAATTCAATCTTTTTTGATGTCCCCCTTGTTATTTTTTTTCTCTTTCTCACTGTTAATGTCTTGTATCCTTTCATTTGCAATACAAAATAAATACATTTATTAATAAAAAATAAAAAAAAAGATTATTTACTAACATAACTCAATTCGTGTCGCTGTACAGCCTCCCCCTACTGGACGCATCAGGAACAACAGGGGCGTAAAACTGTCAGGGGCGTAAAACTGCCAGGGGCGTATATCTGCCGGCTCCAGGTCTGCAGCCTCCCCTTACTCACTAACTTTGCAACATGTCAACTACCAGTCATCATGAGTATTAGACTGTCTGCTTAATACACTTTATTGTGATGCTCCCCCAGCAGACATTCTACTGACTATAAGTAACTTTGCAAGTACTTCAACATATTTTACTTACCCCAACAGTATAGCCTACTAATAATCTAATGAGAGTTAGTTGACATGTAGTTGCAAAGTAACTAATAGTTTTCAAATCAAAATAAAGCATAACCCAACAAACTTCACATTAGGGTCTACTCATTGAAAAATAAGTCACAACTGAGTCTGTCACCATGATATCTACAATATCAGTTGCTAAACGAGTCTAAATCATGTCCTTAGCTAAATATTTATTTCATATCCTCTGGAAACACATATCTGTTGAACACTAGACCACGAAGAATTCGATAAAACGAGTAACATAATGCAGCTGACAGAGAAGTCAGTTCCTGGCACCGCTGTTCAAGTCGCGCACTGTGATAAATTAATCAAATCGCGAATAATTGCTGAAAAATACAGGGCTTTTCTCAGAGGTGACAGTGTGCTTTGCTATTGTTGTCAGTATTATAAATGGCCCTCATATGGTCCTGCTGCAGAATGTGCCTCGTGCCCCAGTCCGTGCAACCTTGAGTCATGAATTGCTTTGGCTCCCACTCAGGAAAACAGGAAGCCCCACCTGCTGTTCAAATCTGATGTTAATTTCCCTGAGTAAGACTTCATTGAATAAGAGAGGCGGTAACTGGCTGTAATAGTGAAAGACAGCATGGACGTCCTCTCTGTCACTGCTGCTCTGTGTTATGCACAATTACTACTGAATCAAAATATCAGACACCATTAATGTAAGACTTTTTAAAGAGTTCCAGTAGGGTGAAAAGACCTTGAGATGAACAGAAGATATTTTATGAGACTCTTAATATATTTTACAGTGGTTTGTGACCCTAAAAGGGGTCGCAGGTCTCTTCTGATAGGATTTCGAATACTAAAACAGATACATTCTGTATCCACCTTATTTATGCATCTTATTTACAACTTACAACGCAGAAGTAAGCTATTTTCTGTGAATGTGCGAGATATGGTAAGAAATACCAGTTTGCAATATTAAGCAGCATAATGAGCTGTACAGCTAAAAAATAATTGGAAGCGGTTGACATCGAAAGCAATTTAATTTACAAATGGCTGTGCCCGCTCTTAAAGTAAGGTGGATACTATCCAATCCTAAAGTACACTTTTAAAAATATCGGTTCTTTATTGGCATCAACATGGTTCCATGAAGAACCTTTCCATTGCACAAACTGTTCTTCATAGTGGAAAAATATTCTTTAGATTTTTTAAAGTATTCTTTACACTAGGAATAAAATGTTTTTTTTTAGACCTATTCACTGAAAGGTTCTTTGGGGAACCAAAAATGGTTCTTCTATGGCATCATTGTGAAAACCCCCATTTGGAACTTTTATTTGTAACTGTAAATTTTTACTGTACATTATACAATTTTTGTAATTGAATTTTGAAGTCACTGTGTGCATAGATCAATCAAACTTTCATTGCATGCAAGTGTGAATATGAAAACTCAATGTCTTGATATGATACCGTTCAGTAAATGCACTCATCAAAAATATTACCCCTAGTTAAATGTCTGCAGCAGTCATTCAAAGCTCATTAATCATTTCACTTGTCATAGTGTATTTGCCACCCTGCTGACATTGCTTTTCTGGGAATACATTACCTTCAGCCAAGGGACTTTACCCACAGCGTTTCCCGCCGCGCTGCACTGCCTCATGTGACAGTGAAATTCATTGGCGGGGGTTTCATATTTTATTGCACAGTAACTAACATTATAGCGAGAGGCACCAGTTAAAGATTGGCGCTCTTGGCCTATCCCCATAAGTGAGTTCTCCTGTACAATGGTGACTCATCTGACTGGCTCAGGTATTGTAATACTGCTGAAACAATCATTTCAGATGAAGGTCAAACGTAGCCTTAAGGGCATGTGTTCCAGCCTTTAACAATCCAGAGAACTTTAGAGCTAAAGATCTTCGCACATCAGAGTGACAGACTGGCTTTTGAACTCAAGGGGAAAATCTGGTGTTGATAAATCTGTGTGAAAACTGGAATGTGTTACTCTTGTGTAAAAATGAGCCCTGTTAGAGAAAATGTGATTGAGAGTGGTTGAAGCCTAAATCATTGCTGATAGCTTTCCTACAGTAGTTCAAATGTTTGTTTTTTTTTAATCATTTAAATAAGGAACATCTTGTAATCTTCTAGTTTAGAAGATTCACTCTCCAATTTAAATGGGGTTGGCATTCATAAAACTATAGATGCCTGGAAATTAAAAAAAAAACTTTGGGATTTAAGATGGTATACGTGCCTAACCAGCTAAAAAAAAGTGTCTAAACCATCCAATAGACTTTCCTTAACAAAGTGATAGACCAGAGGAGGACTTTTCCGTCGACTGAGCCTGGTTTTTCCTAAGGTTTTTTCTCCATTCTGTCACAGATGCCGTTTGGGTTCCTTGCCACTGATGCCTCTGGCTTGATTTGCTGGGGACACATAATATTAAGCAATATTATTGATCTGACTGTACTGACACTATTGAATGAGAACTGAACTGAGCTGGACGATGACATCAGTGTTTTCTACAGAGTTGCTTTATAGTTGAATTGAACTCATTTAAAATTTTATGATCTTTATACAGTGATTGAATGGAACTGAATCAACTCTGAACTGACCTCAGTCAAACAATGACACTATTGTCTTTGTAGAGCTGCTTTACAGTAGAATTGAATTCTGTTTGCATCATTGAATCATTATTTTCCTGTTTATCCCTAAAACAATCAGTATTGTTTATTGCTTTCTTCATAAAGTTCTCTGTATATTCCACACACAACATTTTGAATATCCAACCACATTGTATCAAAGTAACCTCTACATTCGAACCAAACATGTTATTTGGGCTCAGAAATCATTCAAAATGGTACATATATCATTGTTAGTTCGATAGCTTTGTGCTTTTGCACACAAATGTCTGTCTGAGAATTAACACCATGGAAGATAAGACTCCGTTTAATATGCCCTACAAAAACTACAATAAAAATGTAGGATTAGCAGTTAGCACCAATTATTTTAGTCTTTTTTAGTCCTAAAACCAATTGTCTTCCTCTGTGCTGGGGATAAAGGCTCTTAGGTTAAGACAAATCTGTGGTAGACATAGAAAGAGAAGACTCAATTAAAGAATTAGAAACAAGCAGACCAAATCTAATTAGGAGGAGAACAAGGGTGACTTCCTTTGTGTGTAGCTGCCATTTTTTCCTGTCATACATTAGCACAAAACATCAGAAAACTTTAAATGCTTTGGAAATTATATACTCAAATGGATATTGTACGTAGAGGAAATTTGATCTCTCCAATTAGGCTGCATCATCACTTGTGATCACCTGCATTCATAGCCTATAAATATTGATAGCGAAGTTTCAAGAAAAAGTCTTTAAAACTGCTATTTAAAACTGATAGTTGATGGGAAGCTCAATAAAAACACTTTTAAAAAGACGGTTTGCTGATACAAATGTCATAGGCAATACCCAGAAAGGAAAACATAATGTTAATGTCAACTTAATTAACTTTTCACACAGCAATGCAGAAATGGCAGTTGACAATGCAGCATGCATTAAATTATCCCTTCCTTGAGATGGTGCATCAGACACTCAAGTTGAGAGGGACTTGTTTGAGGCCAGAGCATCTCTCTGTCTTTTCAGCTGACAATTAGAGAAGATTCACAATAGAGGAGCTGGAGAGTAATACGGCACACCAGATGCTGGAAGGCCTCTTGAGAAAGCATGCATTTTTTTTTTTAAACAGCATCTGCTCTGTGTGTGTGTGCGTGTCTGTGTGTGTGTGTGTGTGTGCGTGTGTGTGCGTGTGTGTGCGTGCGTGTGTGTGCGTGTGCGTGTGTGCGCGTGCGTGTACTTCAAACACTCATAGGTATTATTTGATCACAGTGTCCTTATTTAAAAACCCTTAAATGGTAATTTTGCTGATAAGGAATCTTAATTTCATACAAGGTTGCAACTCAGCAATACTGCGTTCTGTTTTCCCTACATGGCTATATGCCTGACCTATTTTTATTAGAGGACATTAAGAGTTCTTTGTGTATATCTTTGACTTTGTTCTTGGGCATGAAGAAAATAAACTTTTTTTTTTCTTTTAGGGTTGTCCTAATGCTTGGAAAAAAGAGGCTTATGTTTCCCAGGTGAATTTTTTTTTTTTTTCTGATTAACTATGCATGCACCATTCAGCAACAACCAACAGTTCCTCAGTTCCAGCTTATTAGACTCTTGCTTTTTAACAGTGGGAGTAAGATTTTTTTCTACTGGCCCAGTCAGGCTGGTTCAGATTTGTTCTTGTCCTGACAAAATTGCACAAAAAAAAGTTATTGTTTTCATTGTTTTTGACCCATGTAACCTAGTAAACAAGCAGTGCTTTAAGTTCCCTTTCGAGGGAACCCAAGCTGTGTCGATGACGCTTTGGGAACGCCCCTGCGTGATTGCGTCTGAAGCACATGTGTCAACTAGTCCAAAGGCGAGAATGAATGTCACGGTGGGTGACGTTATGACCAGGAAAGGATAAAAGCACATCCGGTCTGACCGGCGTCAGCTTCTTCCCCAACGTACGAGGAGCTGGTGGAGGTATTGTCTCACGCTGTCAAAGTTGGATATTGAATGGCCAGCCGAGAAGAAAGGTGCTCGTCCCAAAAGCCTATTAGACGAGTGCTTTCTAACATCAAGTGCAGTACCTCCACCGAGGGGACTTCCATTTTCCCACGACCTACATAAAGATCTATCAAGGTTGTGGAATAAACCATATTCATCCAGAGTTTCACCCAATGATGGAGAGGCATCTTTGGTTAAATTTATCTGAAATCAAGGATAAAGATAAATGTTTTCTGCTGGACGCCCTGCTATCGCCTCCTGGCCTCTTCGGTGAAGCAGTTAACACCGTTGTCGAGGTGTTTCAGGAGGAGAAAAAGCAAGCAGAGACGTTCAAGTGTTACCTCCCTCACCGTCAACAGGCCCCTGGGGCTGCTGGGCGTGAGCAAGAAGGCTTCGGCAAAGAAGAGGTCCTGACGCTCATGGCGTCAGACTTCTGAGGGCAGCCCCCTCTGGAGTGGAGCGGTGTTCACCTTAGTACACGGTGCCCTCAGGAGGTGGTTTCCAGCAAGCTTCTGACTTAGAGCCCCCACAACGCATCCCTCTGAGGGCGCGAAAGTGACTGCTCTTATTACACCAGAGGCCAGCTTCGAGAGGCTGGTTCCGTTAGTGGATTATCTGTCAGAGTGGAAGATTCTGCCAAACATATCTCAGTGGGTCCTGCACATAGTAAAAAAAAGGGTACAGAATTCCAGTTCAGAATTGCTACAATGGGGTGTTACTCACAGTGGTACATCCAGAGCAGGCTCTGGTGATAAAACAAAAAGTGAAAGAAGCTATAGAGCTGGTTCCTCCGGCCAACAGAGACTCAGGGTTCTACAGCCGGTATTTCATTGTTCCAAAAAAGGATGGAGGGTTACGTCCCATTTTAGATCTTCGTCTTCTGAATCGTTCATTCAAGAAACTAAAATTCAAAATGCTAACGTTGAAGCAGATCGTGACTCAAATCAGATCCAAGGATTGGTTTGTTACAATAGATCTGAAAGACGCATACTTCCATGTGTCCATCCTTCCACAGCAGGAAGGGGGCAAAGCCTACCAGTATCGGGTTCTTCCATTCGGTCTAGCTCTATCACCCCGCATGTTCACGAAATCCGTAGATGCAGCTCTAGCCCTGCTCAGACTGCAGGGCATATGTATTCTGAACTATATAGATGACTGGCTTATCCTGGAAGAGTCAGAACAGGATCACCGAATCAGTCTGTTAAAGAACTGATGGCAGTTGCATATGAAGAAATTGGGGTTGTGATTGAACATATTAGTTCCTTGAGTAGGGAACGAGACGCTGCTCACCTTGGCATATTTTCTACATCCCTGTGATCGACTACATCCCTTATCGAAGCTAACGCCGGTCAGACCGGATGTGCTTTTATCCTTTCTTGGTCATGATGTCACCCGCCCGTGACGTTCATTCTCGCCATTGGACTAGTCGACACATACAGGTGCTGGTCATATAATTAGAATATCATCAAAAAGTTGATTTATTTCAGTAATTCCAAGTAATTCAAGAAGTGAAATTTGGATATTATATTCATTCATTACACACAGACTGATATATTTCAAGTGTTCATTCCTTTTAATTTGGATGATTATAACTGACAACTAATGAAAACCCCAAAATCAGTATCTCAGAAAATTTGAATATTGTGAAAAGTTTCAATATTGAAGACACCTGGTGCCACATTCTAATCAGCTAATTAACTCAAAACACCTGCAAAGGCCTTTAAATGGTCTCTCAGTCTAGTTCTGTAGGCTACACAATCATGGGGAAGACTGCTGACTTGACAGCTGTCCAAAAGACGACCATTGACATCTTGCACAAGGAGGGCAAGACACAAATGGTCATTGCTAAAGAGGCTGGCTGTTCACAGAGCTCTGTGTCCAAGCACATTAATAGAGAGGTGAAGGGAAGGAAAAGATGTGGTAGAAAAAGTGTACAAGCAATAGGGATAACCGCACCCTGGAGAGGATTGTGAAACAAAACCCATTCAAAAATGTGGGGGAGATTCACAAAGAGTGGACTGCAGCTGGAGTCAGTGTTTCAGGAGCCACCACACACAGATGTATACAAGACATGGGTTTCAGATGTATACAAGACTGTTGCATTCCTTGTGTCAAGCCACTCTTGAACAAGACACAGCGTCAGAAGCGTCTCGCCTGGGCTAAAGACAAAATTTTTAATTTTGCATTTCCTTTGGAAATCAAGGTCCCAGAGTCTTGAGGAAGAAAGGAGAGGCACAGAATCCACGTTGCTTGAAGTCCAGTGTAAAGTTTCCACAGTCAGTGATGGTTTGGGGTGCCACGTCATCTGCTGGTGTTGGTCCACTGTGTTTTCTGACGTCCAAGGTCAACGCAGCCGTCTACCAGGAAGTTTTAGAGCACTTCATGCTTCCTGCTGCTGACCAACTTTATGGAGATGCAGATTTCATTTTCCAACAGGACTTGGCACCTGCACACAGTGCCAAAGCTACCAGTACCTGGTTTAAGGACCATGGTATCCCTGTTCTTAATTGGCCAGCAAACTCGCCTGACCTTAACCCTATAGAAAATCTATGGGGTATTGTGGAGAGGAAGATGCGATACGCCAGACCCAACAATGCAGAAGAGCTGAAGGCCACTATCAGAGCAACCTGGGCTCTCATAACACCTGAGCAGTGCCACAGACTGATCGACTCCATGCCACGCCGCATTGCTGCAGTAATTCAGGCAAAAGGAGCCCCAACTAAGTATTGAGTGCTGTACATGCTCATACTTTTCATGTTCATACTTTTCTGTTGGCCAACATTTCTAAAAATCCTTTTTTTGTATTGGTCTTAAGTAATATTCTAATTTTCGGAGATACTGAATTTGGGATTTTCATTAGTTGTCAGTTTTAATCATTACAATTAAAGGAAATAAACATTTGAAATATATCAGTCTGTGTATAATGAATGAATATAATATCCAAATTTTACTTTTTGAATGTAATTACTGAAATAAATCAACTTTTTGATGATATTCTAATTATATGACCAGCACCTGTATGTGCTTCAGATGCAATCACGCAGGGGCGTTCCCAAAGGGTCATTGACGCAACGTCTCGTTCCCTACTCAGGGAACTAGGGTTACAGTCGTAACCTGAGACGATTTTCAGGTAGGTATTGGAAATATACAGAAATTTTAAAAAGTAATCAAACATGGCAAAGTCTTCTCTGTGTAAATTATAAATAAAATCTAGATTAATTAAATAACATTAATGGTAAATACAGCAACAGGTTTATTGGTCACTGTCACTTTAAGAACTGACGCACATCGTATTTTCTCACAACTCTTTACGTTCATTTAACACTTTTTAACTCATTTAAAATTGCTTATAATAATATTGTGTTTTTGTCTGTTCAAGAGAACAGAACTCAATGCAGCACTGGCGCTGCATTCGGTGCATTTGGGTGTTTGTTCACAAAGAGCCACTCCACAGACTTTTTTTTCATCTTCCCGTGCTTGAATGATTTAGCTATACTTTGGAAGTCAAGTCTCTTTGATTACCCATATTCTTTAAAGTATCTTCTTTTGTGCTCATCAGAGGAAAGAAATTCATACAGGTTTGGAACATCTTGAGGGTGAGAATTTTGAAAATTTTTGAAAAAATGAGTCTAATGTCTATATTGGACTATCAAAATATTTAATTGTATTTTATTTACTGTTAAACTTTTCAGTGCTATAAGCATATTTGTTGGTTCAAAGTTTCATTTAATTAAATTTATTAAAAAAAAAAAAAAACAATTTATTATTTATTTCCAGGACTATTAAACTTAAAGGGATACTTCAGCTCTGGGAAGATGAATGTGTATTTAATAGTGGTCATTTATAAAGTAGAAATGTGAAATTATTTTTGAAATTGAAGCATTCTAGACTGAGAAAAGGCAGAAAATGTATTTCTTACTCATGTGGCTGAAAGACAACAACTCCAAGAATGCACTTGCTTTGCTGCCCTTACGAGGCCAAGCCACTCCCTAACCACGCCTACCGGTTACAGGTGGCAGTATCCGAAAAATTTCTCCACACATTCTCTAGGCTAATACACACTCTAGTAACAGTAAAGGTTTATAAAAAGAACCACAACCAATGTGAGTTATAACTTTTAATTAAAAAAATAATTAATATTAACACTTTTACACTCAAAGCTCTTCCAGAGCTTCAGCTGTTTCCTTATGCACAGTATTGCCCGTCAGGAGCTGGATATCTCCGTCTGATATCCTGGACAACACAGGTGGGCAAAATG
Source organism: Gila orcuttii (assembly GCA_026230005.1). Taxonomy (NCBI): domain Eukaryota; kingdom Metazoa; phylum Chordata; class Actinopteri; order Cypriniformes; family Leuciscidae; genus Gila; species Gila orcuttii. Next base: position 42,275,442 of record JAPDVR010000012.1, read on the forward strand.
AGACGATAGCCTTTACTATGTCTCTCGCCTTGCGGGACCCATTCCATAAAGTGACGGTAGGCTGTTAGGCGTCGGCGATATTGTCTACAAAACAGTAACGTTAAGCACAACGTTAGCAATGCGAACTATTTGCACTTACAGTATGCTAGCATAGATGTAAATATAACAACAATAGCTCAGCTGACTACGAGTGAAGAACATTGTGATAATGCCGAGTGTCCAAACTCTGTACATTACGTCTTAGTAAAAAAAAAGAAAAACAAACCGAATACTCACTTTAAACTAAGCCGTCCGTTTGTCCCTGCGGGCTTTGGCTGGCGCTTCCAATTTATCTCGTCCAGAAGAAAATGACATCGCTGAAATTCGCGACAGCAATACTAGGACTCTCTATCTGTTTCCATAGGCGCACAGCGAGAGCACTGACACCACCAGTCCGCCCCAGCTGGAGTCTGGCCGGGCTCGAGTCAGGTCTTGCTCCCCTGCTGCAGCAGCTGCTCCGGCCGCCTCTTGTTCCTCCATCTCACGCAACTGTTCGTCGCTGTATTGCGGCTCGTACAGGTAGTCGCGAGCATCAGATTCGCAACAGATATTCGAAATCCCCTTCTGCCATTTCAACTTCAAAACTCGTAAATCGTGATTAGACTACTTTACAAACTTTCTACACAGAGCAAGAGCCTGTTAGCTTAGCTTCTACACAAAGATGGCTGACACTATCTTTACTTTCTGAGTGAGATCCCGCCCCATATGGGCATGGTGAAAACATGCAGAACTATCTACTAGTACTGGCTGTAGTTTTAAGCCTCTGGCCCAAAAATCCTCCGATGACGCAAAATGACGATTTTTGCGTCATCGGAGGATTTTTCCCAGACTAAAAATACATAAATCTCTCATATCAGGGGGAAATGAGGGGGGGGGGGGGAAGCACGGTAATTCGAAAATACTACTGGTTTTCTACTGATACAAAGCTTAATGCTAAATCCTGAAGTATCCCTTTAAACAATTTGTATACATGCCGACCAAAAAAAAAGGCCTGACTGAGATCTTCATGCACAATCCATTTAGAAAGTCTTTGTAAAGAGTATGACATTTGATGACTGGAAATCACTAAAGCATGCAAATCTATTAATTACTTTTCTTTCAAATACAGATACCATATGTGAATGAATGAAGTCATCCAATAAATCACCATTCATTTGATCTAATTATTAATTAGACAAAGAGAGAGACATACATACATTGTCATATTCCTATAGATTTAAGCAATGTTGGTCCATGTGGGGCTTTAATTCAATGTGTAAGTCACATTCAGTGAGTCACAAGACCCAGCCTTCTCTGTGATTTTTAATTAGGTGGCAGATAGTGGCTTGTCTGAGGAAATCCTCCAATAGGAAACGGCTCTTCCCATGTAATCGCTTTCTGATAAGGATGTTGGACCACCATCAAATTGATCTTTTGCCCTTGAGATAAGGAGTGTATTTCATTAGAGGGCTTTTTTTTTATAATTCTTTAACAGACTGATTCGGTGATATGATGGCTATTTCACAGCCAACAAAAATGAAAGCATGTGGCAACCAGGGCAAGAAATACAGGTCCTTCTAAAAAAAATAGCATATTGTGATAGTTCATTATTTTCCATAATATAATGATAAAAATTTAACTTTCATATATTTTAGATTCATTGCACATCAGCTGAAATATTTCAGGTCTTTTATTGTTTTAATACTGATGATTTTGGCATACAGCTCATGAAAACCCAAAATTCCTATCTCAAAGAAATTAGCATATTTCATCCGACCAATAAAAGAAGTGTTTTTAATACAAAAAAAGTCAACCTTCAAATAATTATGTTCAGTTATGCACTCAATACTTGGTCGGGAATCCTTTTGCAGAAATTACTGCTTCAATGCGGCGTGGCATGGAGGCAATCAGCCTGTGGCACTGCTGAGGTGTTATGGAGGCCCAGGATGCTTCGATAGCGGCCTTAAGCTCATCCAGAGTGTTGGGTCTTGCGTCTCTCAACTTTCTCCTCACAATATCCCAGAGATTCTCTATGGGGTTCAGGTCAGGAGAGTTGGCAGGCCAATTGAGCACAGTAATACCATGGTCAGTAAACCATTTACCAGTGGTTTGGGCACTGTGAACAGGTGCCAGGTCGTGCTGAAAAATGAAATCTTCATCTCCATAAAGCTTTTCAGCAGATGGAAGCATGAAGTGCTCCAAAATCTCCTGATAGCTAGCTGCATTGACCCTGCCCTTGATAAATCACAGTGGACCAACACCAGAAGCTGACATGGCACCCCAGACCATCACTGACTGTGGGTACTTGACACAGGACTTCAGGCATTTTGGCATGAATTTTGATTTCCGAATGACATGCAAAGTTGCTTTCATCCGAAAAAAGTACTTTGGACCACTGAGCAACAGTCCAGTGCTGCTTCTCTGTAGCCCAGGTCAGGCGCTTCTGTTTCTGGTTCAAAAGTGGCTTGACCTGGGGAATGCGGCACCTGTAGCCCATTTCCTGCACACGCCTGTGCACGGTGGCTCTGGATGTTTCTACTCCAGACTCAGTCCACTGCTTCCCCCAAGGTCTGGAATCGGTCCTTCTCCACAATTTTCCTCAGGGTCCGGTCACCTCTTCTCGTTGTGCAGCGTTTTTTGCCACACTTTTTCCTTCCCACAGACTTCCCACTGAGGTGCCTTGATACGGCACTCTGGGAACAGCCTATTTGTTCAGAAATTTCTTTCTGTGTCTTGCCCTCTTGCTTGAGGGTGTCAATGATGGCCTTCTGGACAGCAGTCAGGTCGGCAGTCTTACCCATGATTGCGGTTTTGAGTAATGAAACAGGCTTGGAGTTTTTAAAAGCCTCAGGAATCTTTTGCAGGTGTTTAGAGTTAATTAGTTGATTCAGATGATTAGGCTAATAGCTCGTTTAGAGACCGTTTTCATGAGCTGTATGCCAAAATCATCAGTATTAAAACAATAAAAGACCTGAAATATTTCAGTTGGTGTGCAATGAATCTAAAATATATGAAAGTTTAATTTTTATCATTACATTATGGAAAATAATGAACTTTATCACAATATGCTAATTTTTTGAGAAGGACCTGTAAATGCATATTTGTGATATTTCAAAAAATTATAATAGTAAAACTAACCTGTCCGTTGTCAATTAGAGCCAATCCAAATATCCATTTTGTTTCACACAAATAGAAAAAATAATCATTTTTCATTTCACACATAGAAAGACTGTGTCTGTTCATGTGTTCTGTTAGACAACACTTATCTAAAATGTCAGTAGTCATTTTCAATAGCTAAATCCTTAGACTTCTTATTCTCTCACTTGAGCTGGATATAGAGAACAAAACATCACACAAGACGCCTGTGTGTGTGTGTGTGTGTGTGTGTGTGTGTGTGTGTGTGGCTGTCTGTGTGTGTGCGTGTGCGCGTGCATATTAAAGCTTAAACCTTAAATTTTTAAACAAAAATTACACTAAAACTAAATAGCAGATAGCAACCTTAACAAAAGAAATACATATTTCATATATTCCACAATGATTTAGGAATTCAAATGACTGTTCTAAAATAAAAAAATATGCCTGTAAAAGTATCTCTGTCTGTGGAGCTGGATGTAGAAAGTAGCTCATAAGAATGTGTGAATCAAATGAATCAAAACGCTGCTCAAAAAGACTTAAGAAGCCTTGGGTTTATATTTAATACAGTTGGACATGTCAGTATATGCATAAAGCAGTCAGTTACACTGATGCTTGTTGTATCTGTTGCATGGATGACAAGAAAACAAACATTTCTGACAAACTGCACAAGGTCAGTAGAAAACCAGTGTTTGAGAAAACAATTCTGCAAGTGAACATACAAGCTACATGCTAACCATAATTTTAGGTGGTGAAGCTACAGTCAAGCTCATGCTTCAAAATGTAAAAAAAAATAAAATAAATAAAAAACACACCACTGTTCAAAATTTTAGGGTCAGTAAGATTTAGATGTTTTTGAAAGTATTATGCTCACTGTGATGGCCAAGACGTGGCCACACAAAAGGATGGTAACTGAGAACACACATGCATACATGCGTCCTTCTTTCTGGGTTGTTTACACGTTATTTTTAGTATTTCATGATTAAACATTTGTTGCAGATACCTTGATTACAGATCACGCTATATACATTTTTCATAATAATGACAGACACCGATTTGGTTCATTTTCACTGTTTTATTTTCAGTTTGTTTTTCAGTATAACAACATTTGTACAACATATTGCGCTGATTATTACAATACAAATAATGACATAATTATAATTTCATTACGAATGACTGTGAATACTTTAAGGCAGTATAAGCTCAGGTAAAGCTCAGCTAGCATGCTCATCGAATAGCTCCATGCTATGCTACTATGTAAGCTAACTAAAAAACACTAAGAACGAGAAATGTTTAAATTCACAATCTATAGCTTCAGTTATATACTAGTATATAAAACATAAGTTATTAATGACTCGTTATAATGTAGTTCAAACGTCTTCTATAATAAAGTGATTTTGTCTGTTTTGTAACCAGGCACTAAAGCGATTACCCATAAAACGTGTTTTGAACCAACCGGATTGCTTGGGTCCTAAGCTGGGACCCATCACTTCACCACACCGGCTGGTGTCAGTTGGCACCATTTTGTTCTGTTGTTCTAATCCATGCTGCCAGTTAGCTGGGGGGTGGAGGATTAATTGGATGTTTGTTTGTTTATTATAATTCTATGTATATTTTGTTGACTATAATTCTTTGACCCATTTCTTCGTATTTCTGAAATTAATTACTTTTTTATTTTAATTGTGTTAAGTGATGTTTGTGTTATTCCCTGGGTATGTGTAATAGACTAGTCCTTCGTGTATAAGTTCCCCATGTGTGTCATTTGGGAGGTCATGTTTTTTGTTTGGTTCGGTTTGCTTAGTTGTTTTGATTACTGTTAAGTTTGGTTCTGTTCAGTTGACCCTTTTATGGGCCCAGACACTACTTTATTTCATTCAGTTTTCAAGTATTTTAATTTTTAGCTTTGTTTGGCATTTAATAAATAATTTGCTTTGTTTTGAAATCCTGCATTCTGTGCCCTTGACTGCTTGGTCCCTCACACTCACAAAGGCTGCATTTATTTGATAAAAATACAGTAAAGCTGTAATATTAGTGATTTTAACCTTCAGAAATTATTATAATATGCTGATTTGGTGCTCATGTAACAATTGTTATTAAAGTGATAATATTCTGCTGTTAAATATTTTTGTAGAAACCATGATACATTTTTTTCAGGAATCTCTGATTAATAGAAAGTTCAAACAAACAGAATTTATTTAAAGTAGAAATCTTTTGCAACATTATAAATGTCTTTACTGTCACAATAAAATAATAATTGGTAACACTTTACTATAAGGTTTCATTTGTTAGCATTAGTTACCTACATTACTTAACATGAACTGACAATGAAAAATACTAGAAAAGCATTTATTAATCTTAGTTAATGTTAATTTGAGCTATTTAGGTGAGTATGCTTCATTATTTACTCATTAAAAACACATTGTAGCGTTTACACTCACCTAAAGGATTATGGTCTCTACGGCATAAAAATTCTTGCAGTAGGAACCAGAACCTCCGCGTCCCGTTCTTTTAGAACCAGACCTGGAATTCTCCAAGGTCTAACGCGGGTGCCATCATGCCCCAACCCTGAGAATGTTCTCGGAGGAAAGAGTCAGGAAGGGCTGTCGAGAGGAGAGGCTCCATCTCTTCTCTGACTTTAGCACAGTTGTGTTCAAGAAGGTAGCCTAGAAATCTAGAAGCACCCTAGCGGCAGCAAAATTTATTTTGCAGCCAGGGTAGTCTAACAACTCTCCGTTGGCTTTCGAGCTGGAAAAACCAAATTCTAGTCAGGCCAATCACATCGGATATAGAGTTGGTGGGCGAGCTTAACATAAGGACTGGAGAGTTGTGACGGTTCCGCGTGAATTCCCTGTTACTTGAAAACAAAGAAGATGACCGCTGCTGCTGGCGAACAGCGGTCTTTCGAATCAGCTTTGGCCGTGACTCAGACTTGGAGTTAAGCTTTTCTTTGAGAAAAGAACAAAGAATGGCACTTAAGTCATTCTTAAAAAAGGAAGATGTGTTCGGAGTTTTGCCGACCGGATACAGCAAAAGTTTAATATATCAACTAGCTCCGCTGGTGGGAAAACGCATGGGACTCACTCAGCCACAACCGTTCATTGCTCTGGCTGGTTGTAGCGCTATCCTATTGCGTGCAGAGGGAATTTGAAAGACAACCGTTTATCCCGCCCCTCAGATTGAGGCATGCCAATAGCGAGTTCCCAGACCTAACATCTTGATGTGGGTCTGGCTTGCCAGGCTAGCAGGAAGGCTCACTGGGGAACGCATTTCTGTGAGGGGCCCAAGGGCCAGCTGTGGCCAGAGTCTTTCTGTGTCAAGGGGACTCCACTCAGACAGAGGAAAAAACAATTGGCGGAGGGACGAGTCCGGAGGGGCAACAGATGTAGCTGTGTGGCCCAAAGTGGTCCCAACAGCTGCACCGCCTGGGGGACAGAGCCTCCACTCTCTCTGGGCCAGAGGCTGTCGTGAGGCTCGTCAGCGGCACGATTGAGCAGGCCAGAAGTAATAAGTGGAAAGAAGCGACCTTAGAAGCTTCTGACTCCGAGGAGGATGTGGTGGGCGATTTCTGACATGCGAGGGGAGCGTAGCTCAACGGTCGCCATGTTGTCTTTTCAGATCAGTATGAGTTCAAACAACTCGAGGCAATGGATGCCAATGCAGTCGGAGGGCACCCAGACTTCCGTTACTGCATGCCCTTTATACGTGGCCCCTCAGTCGGTTTGACGGACACTCGTTCTAGGAGCCATTGGCCCAGAGAAACAAAAGGTCTGTTTATGGGCTAAGAGTTTGGCGGCAGAACTGGGTGTTTTCACACAGAGCGTGCCACTCTGCCACGGCCACCTCGGGACTCAGCCATGAAGTTAGTGCTGAAGCGGTCTTCACATGGAGGAAGTCGTCTGCACCGGGTCTGCCATATGCCCCAGGAGCCTCTGAAAAGTTTTCAGTGGGACCCTTTCTCACTTCTATACAGCACTGACCAAACACACACTCTTTTAGAGATGCGTTAGATGGAGTCCATCTCCAAACTAGAAAAGAGATCCTCAGCCAGTGGACGAGTTGACCTGAGGACCCAACTAGCTATGCTCACTAGAAGGGTAGGACTTTGTACTGATACTTCACACCTTTCAAACGCATGAACACAGGATGGCCTGTGGTGTGGAAGGATAGAGATCTGAAGTACATGTCTCTCAGGTCGAATGCTGCAGACCAACCTCGGGAATGGGGCATTTGGAAATGCAACTCTGTGTAGAGAATTGAACGGAGGCTTTCAAAAAAGGGCCTGTCTCAATTAACACAGGACCAAGGTGGTCGTGACCCATCTCTCTAGGGTACAATGAAGTGTGGGCTTATTCTCCTTCGCCAGAAGACTGCGATGTGCGCACACAGGTCAGGAGCACTGCTCAACACCTAGGTGTGATAAATATCACTAACTCCCGCTTTTCTAGAATAGCTGTCATCTCTGGATCTGGCTCGAGCAACGCTGGTCTCCCAGAGGAAGGCAGCGCAGCCAAGTCGTCATCTCCAGAGCCCAGCTCCCCTTCCGATGCTGCGATGGACATCCTGTGCTCTGGAGGGCCCCGGATGAAACAGCTGGTCGGTCCACCACAGAGGGACCAGCACGCTCATCAGGGAGCTCCACCGGCTGCGGTGTGAGTGAGGAGTGAGGGATCCACGGGACTTTGCCGGGCGGATTACTCGTCACTGTAATCCTCAGGTCACCCAGCCCAAACATCACTCCAGGCTTCTTCTGGGAAGGTAACCCAGAAGAAACACCAGAGTGGGACCTGGGGATGGGGACTCCACCCTCGCGAACGAAGCCGAGTCTCGACCTCAACACCGACATGGTCATATTCCTGCAATGGGAACATGACTCATCCACATGAGCTGCCTCAGCGTGCTTTAAACCCAGACACGTGATATAGCTCTTGTGACCGTCAGAGGGGGGCAGAGCCCTACCGCACCCAGAAACGGATGGAATGGCATCTTGAAAAAGACGCAAACTCACCCATGTTGCCCTTCTAGAAATGGGACCCGTCACCAGTGCCGTAGCACACAGAGAATGACCGCGGCAACACCAAATCAGTGAACTAAAATTGTGAAGCACTCACTTTTCCGCCCTCAACCGGCCGTCAACACACACAAACACAGAAATCTGCTTGCTGTAAAAACAGCAATTTGGAGCTTCAAAGCTTGCGATCACCGCTGCACTGCACTGTAGAACCACCAGCACCAGGAGAGTCTTTCCAGAAGAACATCGACACACTCGCTCGTTGTATAACAACTCTTCAGAGACGATCGGCTACGAAGTGAAAGACAACTAGTGCGTGCATCCACTTCCGTATTTATACCCACGCCGCGGGGGCGGAGTGTGTGATGCATTTCACACACGCCAATGTGTATTGGCTCGCTTTAACAGTACTTGAAGATGACAGGCTCCCTGGCGTGATCCCAGTCAGTCGACACGTTGACTACGTTGAACGTGAGCGACTGAAAGGGAACTTAATGTTCCTTACAACAACATGCTATGGTTTAGAGGACATGGTTTTATTTCACAATAAACTGCTGGCAATTTTGGAAAGTAAAAGCAGAGTTTTTATACTAAGTGCTTAGAATGCCTTCATGAAACACTTGGTGGAATCTGGCACTTGCCTGAGAAAGATGCGTGCTGGGTATAGTATAGGAGCAGATTAGTAAGGGTAATGTAGCTTGTAAAATGCCAGATATATTGATGGTCTGTTCAGATCTGGTGAGGTAGCACTGACCAATGAGCTGCACAAAAACATTTTTAAGACAGGGCTTGATCCATCTAAAAAAACGTCTACTAGACAAGAGCGAACGGCGAGTCTACAAAAACAGGACAAGGGAATGGAATGATTTACAGGTTCTAGAGAGTAAATCACGCACATTTCATGGTTGGAAATTAAACTCATTTCATGCTTTGTGAACAGTTGAATAAACTGGATCTCTTTGGGGGTCATCTGGGACAAGGGTGTGTCAAAGTTGATTAATATCATAATATATCACAACTAAAGGTCAAGCATTTCACAGAGACATAATAGGATGGCACTCTGCAATGGTTAATGTAAGAAAAAGGCATATATAGTAAATGGCTAACCAATGCATTTCATATACATAGGGCCAGTAAAAGTGTGGCCACATTAATGAAATTTCATTGTCTATTTTCAGTTGTGTAGCAATGTACCGTTTGAAGCATATCTTACACGGAAATCACTTTCAAACCAAGCAGCTGTGATTGTAAACACAGAGAATTTGCATGACTAACTCAAACCCGTTGCAAAATATGTGTGGGGAAATCATTCACCATCACACAAAATTCCAGATTTATGGATTCGTATTGAAATTGCAGCATTTTGCTCACATAAATTTGCCGAACTATGGTAAATGTATATGTGACTGCACCTTAAAACTGCAAATGGTTGCATCACTCAACTACATAGTCAAGCAGCCAATTGATAAAATTATGAGAATGAATGGGGAAAAATCCCGCCTCTTGTTTTCATGCGTGTTCTGCATTCGTGAATCAGTCTGAATTAACAAAAAATATTGAATTAATGGGAAGACTATTAAAAAGTAAGTAAACAGCTCAGCCACTTAGATCTCACCGCTCTCGCTGTCAAAATCAAACTTGAAATGGCCTGAAAACGTGATGACTGTGGGGTTTTTTACTGAGTAATCAGCTTGGTGAAATTAAAGCCATTTAGCGTTTACAGAGCATGATGAATGATGATCCGAAAATGAGCTGATTATTATAAAGAACAGCTGAACATCAGTTCACAAATAAAATATATATTTTCAATTGTTACTGCCTTTAGTTGTTATTTTGGAATAAATTAAAAAATGCGTAAAACACTAACTTGATTAGATTTATACTTTTAATAAATAGAACATCAATTACATTGTTAATGTAAAATTACAAAATCGAATTGTATTTGGTTTCTTTTTTCTTTTCTTTTTTATGTAATGTATAGTAATGTTTATTTAACCAGGAAAATGTGACAACATTAAGTGTAACATGGGACATGAGTTTATATTTGATTTATTACACTTCATATTTTTTATATTTTATATTTTATTAAAGTGAGGACTTTGCCTCCTCATTTCAGAACACCACTGTACGCCACTGATTCACTCGCTGAAAATGCCCGGTAAGTAAAAGCAGATTGCAGCTATACTGCCAAATAAATGCCTGTGCTGATCATTGGTAAAGGAATAAGATGTCAGTGTTGTTTTGCAGTTGCTGCACTGAAAATGATGGAACAAACAGGTCCATTTTCAGCACTGCTCCTTTTATGCTAGGGCTATCTCTGGACGCTGACCAAAAATAGCATTGTTACTCTTTCAAACAAAGATCTGCTTTGAGTCCTTTGGGGTCTTTGTTAGTAGTAGCCTACAGAAAAGAACAGAAGGGAGAAATGGTGGATTTGCCCTGCCCCTTAAATTAAACAAATACAGTGAAACAAAAACGAGAAACCAGAATATTGTCTTTCAAATGTTTGTCATTCTGCATCCATATCACTGCCATTTCTTTTCCTTTAGTCTGAAGAACTAAAGGCTGGAATACACTACATGACTTTTAAAATCTGAACAGATTTAAAACACTATATAGGCATCTTGCCGACTTTTTAAATGGTTACAGAGAAAAACTGCATCATACTTCATGCACTTCCGCCAGGTTATCATTATCACATGACCTACCACTGACTGCCTATTGAAATACTATGAATTCGGACACACTGCTCTGTTGGAGTACTGTTTTTCATATGCTATTTGGAAGTATTAGATTTCGGATGCAACGATAGTCTGAAGCTAAAAAAAAATGGAGTCTCTACCCATCATACAACTCTCACTGGCCAAAGTGTGGCACAGACTTTCAGCAAATATTCTCGACTCATCTACAGCAAATCAGGGCAAAAATCTGAGCAAAAGTCATGTAGTGAATTCCAGTCTTAAGCCTGCAAGTGTGTTCAAAAACTCTTTGGGGAGGCCCTGGATCTCTTTTTAAAATATGGAGCTTGTTCGAGATAAGTAAATATTTCAACAAGCCACATTTATGTCACCAAAAAAGTTTGATTACAAGTCTGAGTGCGCTAAATAGATGCTCACGAATAGGAAGTAACCGCAACAGAATGCTGCTTTTTATCGGATGGTAGCCGAAAACATAAGTATTTATAATTTTTTTATACATGTTTACAGGTCACAAAAATATTACAATAACCTTTTAAAGTGTCTTTATGATAGTTGACAGTAAGCTAACTGTGCTAGGGGAGCCAAAAGACTCAAAACCTCAATCCAAAATTACTGACAGACATTTACAAACAAATGAAGTCAATAAAAAAATTATTTAATTGGCGACATGCAGATTTAAAGGGACTGATACTTTTCATTGTGGTTATGTTGTTTTATCACAAACAAAAGATGGTTGGGAAAAAAAACTGTCCTCAGCGTTGAAAGTGAAGAGTACTCACAAAGTTCTAAAAGTCCCAACTAAAAATAGACCTGTACTGTTCTTATTCAGTAAAAGCTCCTTGCACTCCAAAGCTGGGGTTCAATGTCATACTGGCTTTTATGGGGCTTAAACCGGGCTTAGGCAGTACTTAATTACTAATGAGCTCTTTGAAACCTGCTGACTCTCTTGCACTAAAAGGCCATGGTTTGGATCATAGGTGGCATAATTTTACTGGATTCACCTGGTCAAATGAATATTTTCACAGCATATTTATATACATACATTTGAAAGAAATTTTGACAATTCTTATTTTTTTACAGAATGGTGAAGTGTTTATCATAAAGGATTTATTCGTGCACATTATTCTTTTTTTGATTCATGTACATTTGTAATCTTTACACAAAAACGATAGGCTCCCCTCCCCCTCGAAATGGCACATGTTCTCTTAATGACTCGGCGGAGAGTGCGTCTAAATATTCTCCACAACTGACTCCAAACTGTCATTCAGATCTGCCTCCACTTAGTTAGCAACTGCCAACTTCCTACATTCCAATCAATTCCCAAGGATGAAATCCAGTGCCGCACTACATTTCACCCAGATATACGTCTCAATAGGGAAGAAAAGACTTTTGCATCTTCCGTTTCATGCCCACTTTAAGTAAAATTATAACCTGAATCACTGCTCTGAAAAGCCACATTACAATAATCTGTCTAAACTATGCTCAAATCCATGCAAAAATAAAGTTCATGCCTCAAAGATTCCATGAAATTAAAAATGGAATATTGTTGCCTTCAGTTCATGGGGTAGTTTCTAAACATGGGCCTATACAGAGATCTAATGTTTCTAACTCTTGGTTTGCACCAAAATTAGCAGCTTTTAGCTGCAATCAATTTTGCCTCAATTACGAATGATATTGTTATGAGGCTGAGGTCTATTTTATTTTAAGAGGTTAAGTCATTTTTCTTTCAGACAAGAATGGCTAGCATGATACTACAGCATGCCAAAGCAACATCTTCCTTCATCATCTTCCTTCCTTGGTCTGTTCTTTACATTCCTCAGTGGGATGATCAAGAAAGTCTGCCAACTCTAAAACTGTCATATGTTGTTAAAACAAAAACAATAACAACAGAGACTATTATCTATTAAAGATAATCCTAATCCACATGCACATGATTTAATATGCATTTCCCAAATCACTCACATAATTAATACAGTAAACAGAATGTTAGAGAGGATTATTTCAAGATAGACACAATAGCTCTGCCAGATCAACTCTCTAAATCATTCATGAGGAAAACAAGCCAAGCAAGCCTTTTTACAGTATTCCCTGTCTCTATAAAGGCCAAAATGCTATTTGGGTAAACAGTCAAATAAACTCTCAATTTGACAATTGATTTAATCGCTACTAAGGTCTGCTGTGATCAAATTTCCTTTTAACTTGACGTAAGCAAACTTGGTGTGTAAATTTAATTTGGCATAAGCCATCTCATCACCCTCTCCTCTTTTTTTAAGGGGTGATTTTTAAAAGCACAGCACCTTTCCTTGAGGGATTAACTTTTCTTTTTTCTCTAGTGTCCTCATTATGTGTTTCACTTAAATGACATTTGGCAAGTGAGGGGACAGGCTATGGAGTTCTATCCATGTGACAAAGTAATGGTGATAATCCCAAATGCTGCTTGTAAATTTCTTGAATCCTGGCAGTGACCATATACTGTGTCAGAGTGAGTGGGGACGGTAAATTATTGAGTCCGCCAGCCAGGACGAAAACGTGTTGTTCAGATCTAGCACATTAACTTGTTAAAGAGGTAGGTTGAGCGAGCCAACCAAGTGGCAGAGCTCTCCGTAAAGGAACTGGCTGTGGTGAATCTAGGGACACAACTCTCAGCAGTCCAGAAGAAAGTACTGGAAGCCCTGGTACGCAGCTATTTAGATGTGTTTTCAGAGACCCCGGGCTGGATCGACATCCTATCCCACGAGATTCACACCCCACATGGAACCATCGTTTGGCAGTGGCCCTACTGGGTACTGGAAGCTCGTTGACAGGCTATAGAGGAGGAAGTGCAGCGGATGCTTCATTTGGGAGTAATTGAGGAATCTTGAAGCCTGTGGTCTAGCCTTATAGTTATTGTTCCCAAGATGGATGGATGGTTCTGTTGAATGAGGTGTCCTAATTCTATAGATACCCATGTCCCGAGTGGATGAGTTGGTTCACTTGGAGTGTTGGGAAGACCACCTGGATCCGCTGAAGAAAGTCTTGGGAAACACAGAGGGCTGGACTGACAGCAAACCCAAAGAAGTCCCACCTGGCCCTGTTGGAGGCACAGTATCTGGGTTACAGGATTTGCAGAGGACTCATCAAGTCACAAGAACAGAAATGGAAACAGTGAGGCAATTCAACCCACCTACCATCAAGACCTAGGTACGTGACTTTCCTGGGTTGGCGGGCTATTAACTGTGCTTCATTACTAACTTCTCCTGTACATTCTCAATCGTATTTCGTTGTGGGGATGCTTGGCCCTCCCAGGCTTCTTTGGCTACATCTAACAGCCCTTGTGGTTGCAGCCAGAACAGTAACTCGAAGGGAGTGAATTCAGTAGAGGCCTAAGGAACCTACCGGACCCCAAACAGCACATACAGGATCATGAGGTCCCAATCGTGTCTGTTTTCGGCTACCACCCGCTTCAGCATTCTCTTAAGAGTTTGAGTGAAATGCTCAACCAGTCCATTTGTCTGGGGGTGATAGACTTAGGTATGAAGTAGGGCTGTGCTTTTAATCAAAATTGTAATAAAATCGCGATTTGAGCGATTTCTAAATCGCTTCATAGCACGATTTTTTACGCGCTCCCGGCTCCAACCTCCCAGTATGCTATCCAAACCAATCAGAATGCAGCTCGCCTAAATTGTGCACGAGAACAGAACAGACCGGGCGGGTACCAGAGATTCAGTGAACTGCGAACAGGTGTGCGTGTCAACGATGTCAACGATGAAACTCTCTCCAAGATGATTCAATGTTAATTGTTACGATCCCTGATCTAGGTCAGAGTGTAACATAAACAACAAAACCAATTCCTTTAGTTAGCTTGAGTTTATTGCTATTTTCTTGCCCTCTGCGTTGTTTTCAGGGCTGCATTGTGTTAACATTCATAAAACAATATCTTGAAAATACAAAAATCAAAGAATCAAACAAACAGGGGAAAAGATTAGAAGCAAGATCTTCAGGGGTGAGCTAATGCCAAAACAATAAACCAAACAGAACTAACTTTCCCATGAAAACTACCTTTCCTGTGAATCAAAGAAAAGAAACAAAACATACAATGAAATACCCTATCTCCTTAACTATCACAATAACCAGGAGAAAAGAACGGCCTTACGGCCTACAAAGAAAACAAGGCACTCACCCCCTACGGCTTCTCAAATTAATCATAACAAACAGATACGATCACGGGCACTGATGTGTTGGGTACAGATCACACAGTATCAAAGTGGTTACACAATACTCTGCTAACACAAGCTAAGAGCACATAAATCACACGATTGGGCTACATTTCCACCGGCTGACAAACACACAGTACAACACCGGGGCAATCAAAAAGGCAGAGAGCACCCTCTACAGGAATTCCGGGGAATTTATAGTCCAAGCCTCTTCTCTGGTCCAACCACCCAGAGCGTTGCATTAGATCCAGGACCAATCCTAAAGGAGAAGGAGACAGCAGCAACAACAGCAGAAACACATAGCTGCATTACGTCACAACCGTAACACCCCCACCCTTAAAACTACAAATCATTATTTGTAACCACCAAAACAATTCTTAATCCCCAAATTAACATGGCGCACGTGACAAGGCATCAGCAAGTATATTTTCACACCCCTTCTTGTGCCGAATTTCCAAGTTAAAACCTTGTATCAACAAAGACCAGCGCATCAGTCTTTGATTCGAATTTGACATCCGAAAAAGAAAAACCAAGGGATTATGGTCAGTATACACCAGAATAGGGACATTACAAGCATCAAGATAAATCTCGAAATGCTGAAGTGCAAGCAACAGCGCAAGAGCCTCTTTCTCGATTGTGCTATAATGTTGCTGCGATTTCGTAAATTTCCTTGAAAAATAACATACCGGGTGATCAATTCCAACAGCATCTTCCTGAATAAGGACTGCCCCTGCTCCCACCTCACTCGCATCCACTTCCAATTTAAATGGTTGTGAAAAATTTGGAGCTGATAGCACTGGGGCACTACACAGCAACGTTTTAACCGCATCAAAAGCTGACTGACACTCTGAAGTCCACTCAAACACTCTAGATTGACTCAGTAAGTTGGTAAGGGGTGATGCAACTTCAGCAAAGTTCTTACAAAAAGCACGGTAATACCCGGTCATTCCCAAGAAACGGCGCAACTCTCGTTTCGTTTTAGGAGCGGGAAAATCAATAATACACTCAACTTTTGTATTAACAGGACGCACTTGCCCTTGACCCACACATTTCCCAAGGTATGTCACAACAGCTTTACCAAACTCACATTTAGCAAGATTTAATGTAAGCGATGCATCACTTAGTCAATGAAAAACTGAATACAGATTTGTTAGATGCTGCCCCCAGTCAGATGAACAAACGACAATGTCATCCAGATATGCCTCACAGTTTCCTAACCCAGCCAGCACTATCCTCATCAGGCGTTGGAAAGTGGCGGGTGCATTTCGCATCCCGAAAGCCATCCTCTTATATTCTAGGAAGTGATCAGGTGTAACAAAGGCAGAGATTTCTGAAGCCCTGGTGGTCAAAGGTACCTGCCAGTAACCTTTTAACAGGTCGAGCTTAGTCACAAACTTTGCAGCGCCAACCCTATCAATGCAATCATCCATCCTTGGTAAAGGATAGGAGTCGGGTTTCGTTATGGAATTTACCTTGCGGTAATCGGTGCAGAATCGAAATTTGCCATCTGATTTAGGCACCAACAGGCAGGGTGAGCTCCATGAACTGGAACTTGGCACAGCAAAACCATGTTCTAACAAATAGGCAGTCTCTTCTTGCATTATTTCTCTCTTGATGGGGTTTACACGATAGGAATTCTGCTTAATAGGAAAGCAATCACCCACATCAATGTCATGCTCCAACACTGTAGTTTGACTTGGCACATCAGAAAAAAGAGCAGGGAACTTTTTAATGAGCGCAATAACATCACTTTGACAAGCTTCACTCAAGTAACACAGATGGGACTTTAAATCCACTAAAAGCTTTGAATTGTCCAACCGAGCACACGATACATCTCGCATTCGCAGCCCATCATCCTCAGGACAGTATACGGCTGCCATAGCAGGAGAGATGGAATCAGTGTTTTTCTGCATATTCTGAACGTCATCCTTTTGAACTACATCCCTCATTACATAGGCTTTTAGCATATTAACGTGACACACTCGGGTCTTTCGTTTTCTGTCAGGAGTATTAATGACATAATCAGTGTCACTTAATTTCTGCTTGATGGTATAGGGACCTGAGAACTTTGCCTGCAATGGCGACCCTGGAAGAGGAAGAAAGACAAGCACCAAATCATCTTCCTGAAAACTTCGAAAGACACTCTTTTTATCGAAGCGAGTCTTCATTTTAACCTGAGTGCGGCCCAACTCCGAAAGTGCCACTTCACGAGCTCGGTGTAGGCGTTCTCTGAACGAATTCACATACTCAAGTACGCTAGTTTGGGGTGTTGTCTCTGCTAGCAACTGTTCACGAAACAGTTTTAACGGGCCCCGCACAGTGTGCCCAAACACTAATTCGGCAGGACTAAAACCCAAAGATTTTGATCCGCAGTATGACCGTTCTGAGAAATCGAGTGCGCTCTCCACAATAAAAGATTGAACCGAACCAGAATCTCGCAAGATCGTAATCGGCTTCAACTGTCCCTGTTCACCTGAGAGAGATACTGAACCGTTCATAATAAATGGGCAGTATAAATTTGTATGCGGATTAATAGAGTTCCACGCAGAGGGCGCAATATGAACTAGAGCAACTCCCTTTGGTTTCTCAGATGGTTTTTTCTGATTCCAGCGCTTACA
This sequence comes from Gila orcuttii, assembly GCA_026230005.1. NCBI lineage: Eukaryota > Metazoa > Chordata > Actinopteri > Cypriniformes > Leuciscidae > Gila > Gila orcuttii. Next base: position 42,293,110 of record JAPDVR010000012.1, read on the forward strand.
ATCTGCAATCAAATGACCCGGCTCACGACAGAAAAAACACACGCGCCTCTCTCCCTCACGAGCCACATTTGTATTACGAAACACACTCGAGGTTGCCTCTCTGTTCTCTCGTTTTCCCTTACCCCTAAAAAAAAACCTTGAATCGTTTCTCACAGGAAATTCAACAGATGAACCATGTTTCTCTCTACACACAGACGGAGTAAAAACAGTTTTGTGCGTGAGCACAAATTCATCTGCCAAAACAGCGCCATTAGTCACGGATAAGACCTTCTGCTCATTCAGATACACAACGATGTCCTCTGAAACACAATTTTTAAAATCCTCTAGCAACAAGAGTTCGCGTAATTGCTCAAACGTTGTAACTCTGCTTTCAGCACACCATTTGTCGAACAACACAGTTTTCTCGCGAGCAAACTCGCCAAATGTTTGACTGGAAATTTTCTGATGGTTTCTGAATTTCTGACGATAAGCTTCAGGTACTAATTCGTATGCCCTCAAAACAGCAGCTTTAACAGTATCGTAATTCAAACTTTGTTCAATAGGTAAAGATGTGCACACTTCCTGAGCTTTACCCACTAATTTACACTGCAATAACAGCGACCACAACTCTTTTGGCCAATGTAATGTAGCTGTGTAATGTAATGTAGAGTCTACCTCCGTCTCTCTGAAAGGAGGAACAAGTGTAATATATTTACTCACATCAAAGCTGGTCACAGACGCACCAACAGAGGAAATAATGGGTAAACTTTGATTCGGTGCAGGTGAAACTGGCAAACATGGAGATGGTGGTCTAGATCTGGGCACAGGCACATTAGGTGGCAATTTGGCTTGTAGTTCCAACCTGCGTAAATTAAATTTGCTATCAGCCTCTAACTCCTGAGTCCGAAAGTGAAGAAGCTGTGCATCATAATCCTGTTTTTTTAACTGCAAGTCCAACTCTTTCAATTTAATAGCTAGCATAGGATCAAATCGGGAATGACTAGGATCTATGCTAGGAAAAGAAAAAGTATCTCCAACAACTGCTGCCTCAGCACCCGTCCCAGTTAATCCTTCCACAGATTCATCAGGCAAAATTCTAGCCGCCACCAATTTGCTATACAACTCTTCTTTAACAACTTGTTTTCGCCCCTCCCTAGGAACAACAATATTAAAGAAATCTGCAATTTGTAACAAATCAGCTTTACGACATTTATTAAATTCCTCCGTGGTAGGAGACAACGTAAATGACGTTAAATCAAATTCCATGCTTACACTCAAATTCGTCCCGCACCCAAGGAAAATTACCAGGCAACAAATGCATGTGAAACTAATATCAACTACCTTCATTGATGTGCAGCGGACGAGCCCCCAATTTATGTTACGATCCCTGGTCTAGGTCAGAGTGTAACATAAACAACAAAACCAATTCCTTTAGTTAGCTTGAGTTTATTGCTATTTTCTTGCCCTCTGCGTTGTTTTCAGGGCTGCATTGTGTTAACATTCATAAAACAATATCTTGAAAATACAAAATCAAAGAATCAAACAAACAGGGGAAAAGATTAGAAGCAAGATCTTCAGTGGTGAGCTAATGCCAAAACAATAAACCAAACAGAACTAACTTTCCCATGAAAACTACCTTTCCTGTGAATCAAAGAAAAGAAACAAAACATACAATGAAATACCCTATCTCCTTAACTATCACAATAACCAGGAGAAAAGAACGGCCTTACGGCCTTCAAAGAAAACAAGGCACTCACCCCCTACGGCTTCTCAAATTAATCATAACAAACAGATACGATCACGGGCACTGATGTGTTGGGTACAGATCACACAGTATCAAAGTGGTTACACAATACTCTGCTAACACAAGCTAAGAGCACATAAATCACACGATTGGGCTACATTTTCACCGGCTGACAAACACACAGTACAACACCGGGGCAATCAAAGAGGCAGAGAGCACCCTCTACAGGAATTCCGGGGAATTTATAGTCCAAGCCTCTTCTCTGGTCCAACCACCCAGAGCGTTGCATTAGATCCAGGACCAATCCTAAAGGAGAAGGAGACAGCAGCAACAACAGCAGAAACACATAGCTGCATTACGTCACAACCGTAACATAATATTATTATACTTGATCTGTAGATAAAGCTCTATGGTTTCGCATTAAATGACTATCTTGCTGGACTGTACCTTAATCATTTCTACCGTTTCTACCGTGTGTCTGTTAGATCACAACACTGGAGAGCACTGTCTATAATTGTTCTTCACGCGCACAGTAACTGAAATTTAAAACTGTTAAAAGAAAAGGCTCAATAAACTATTGCATATATAGATACTGTATAATACACTATGCATCGATATGTCTTTCCTTTGTGCTTTGAACTTTTCAATTCAGACTTGAAGAGCTGCGCGCTGTGACTTTGTGTTGCTTCAAGCGCATCATTCTGCGCTCTGGATGCGCATAAGCACTGTGTGCTGCACTGTATTGGAGTCTTTCATAATCATATCATAATACTTTTGCGCAATGAAAGATTATTAATAGCCTTTTTTGTTCTGTCCCATCTATTATGTTGTTGCCTCATTAAACAGCTGTGCTATACTTAATATATGTCTTAATTTTATAGTAGACTATATATAAAATAATTGATCTTTTTGATTTTTGTTATCTTGTTTTTCATGAATGTATTTTACAACAATACAAAGAGCAATGTGTAACGTTTTACCAGATGTTGTGCTACACGATAAAGCTCTAATTGGTTTCCTTGGGAAATATGTTTCAAATTCACACAGAATGCATTAAAACTGTAAAGCATGTCTGTTTGTGTCAAAATCGTGATTGAAATCGAAATCGAAAAAAAGATCAAGAAATCATGATAGGTTTTTTTTTTCCATATCGCACAGCCCTAGTATGAAGTTGTTTTACCATAAGCCAGGAGATAAATGGAGTACCCTAGTTGGTCAGTATTTACTTGGGGATGCCCATCCTGCTAAACAGAAAGAACAACTCCTTGGTGATGTTCTTGGAAGATGCTTTTCAGAGTGGAACTGCCTCAGGATACCGGGTGGCATAGTATATGATGACCAAGATGTGTTTGTGACCCCGAGCTGATTTTGGCAACAGCCCCACAAGGTCCATGCCAATGTGTTCAAAGGGCACTTTTAGTATGGGCAGTGGGATCAGGGTGCTGGGGGTGGTTTCTGTGGGGCAGTACATTAACACGCATCGCAACTTATACATAAATATTTAACCTCTGCATTTATTCCTGGCCAGTGGAACCGATCCTTGATCTGCTGGAGAGTGTTCTCGGGACCCAGATGCCCTGCCAGTGGATGAGAGTGGGCCAGGGTCAAAACTATTTCCGTCTTGGCATAGGGCACCACCACCAGATGCTTTTCCTCACCTCGCCTGATCGCCAAGATGTAGAGCATACCATTTTCCACAATGAAGTGTGGTGTTGGATGTGGGATGGGTAGGCCCTCTTCTCCATTAATTACTCTGACCTGATCACAGCAGTTCTTAAGGCACTCATCTTCTCTCTGTTCTCTGCCAAACAAACCTCCTGCAGTTACCTGCTGAAACAGATCAGAGTACACATTTAACTGGGAGGCATGCGACTCAGCCTTTCGCTCATTGTCAGTGACGAGCATCACTGGCTGTCATGGGGCATCCCTCTTCCTTTGTGTGACTAGCGCCATCCAGCGTCAGGGGTCTGCGGCAATGGTAACCATATGGACTGGCACATACCGGGTTTCCCCATGTATCCAGGTGATGGGCATCACCATTTTACCTCAGTCTTTAGTTGGTGTAACATCTTGACAAGCCAGGGTCACTGAACTGACAGAACCAATCCTCACTCTCCTTTCTGGCACCCCAGAGGATATAGCATGGTGCACACTAAAGCCTGGGTTGGGATTGTTGGGTGGTGGGCATGGGCTCATCATACTGCCTACTCCGGCTCTCTCTCTGGTGTCCCATGCTTGAGCTGCCTCCGTCAATTCTAACGTTTGCACCAACTTGCTCAGTGACTCTGGATTTTGCATCCCCACAGCTTTTTGTTGTCCTCGAGGCAGAGATCGAGGCAGCTTATCTACCACCACTTTCTCAGCGACTTGCAACACAGTAGGTTAGCCAGTGAGAAGCCATGGATGGGCTAACCTGGACATGAACCAGGGCGAGAGGGTCGTAAGCCCACTCAAAGAATCACTGTCCTGCACACACAGGTGAAATCTCCACTCAGCTAATATCTCCTACTTTAGCACTGCATAATCAGTGGCCGAAGTGGGAGATAATGAATAGTAGGCATGCTTTTATTTCCCTGTTAAAAAGGGTGCAATAATGCCAGTCCACTCAGTCTCGTCCCACCCCTCCTGCTCAGCCACGACTTTGAAAATGTGTAGGTAGGCCTCCACATCATCAAGGTATGTTAATTTGGTGAGCAGTTGGCTGTCTGTGGCTCGGGTACTGGGGAGCGGAGCTTGCAATGCGGTCTCTAGTCGGAGCTGCTAAAACTCAAGCTCTGTCCTTTCCTGACATATAGCCAACTCATCTGAAAACCTCTGCTGGCAGAATAAGACTTTCGGCCAGTCGGTGCAAGATGTCCTCCATGCCATACCAGAAAGAGAATGAGAGAGAGACAGATCTGTAGAATGATAAGAGGAAACACAGACAAGTTAGGTCAGTATCTGTCCTTAATTCTCATTTGCCCACATTCTCCACTCGTTGTATCAGGAGAAAAGAGGACCAGACTCAATATGTGGTAAAATTACCTTGGAGGGACCTTATTGAGTGACAAGTTTGAAATTAGTGTAGTTGTTCCAAGGTGCTGGAAAGCTGGTGTTTCAGACCAAGAGTCAAGGTGTGGCAACATGCTGGAGAATTGCAGTCTGGGTTTCTTAACAATTACTGGAGCCTATAGAACAGAGGTCTTCAATCCTGCTCCTGGAGGGCCACTGTCCTGCAGAGTTTAGTTCCAACCTGCTTCAGCACACCTGCCTTTGTATATTCAAGCGATCCTGAAGAGCTTGATGAGCTGATTCAGGTGTGTTTGATTAGGGTTGGAACTAAACTCTGTAGGACACCGGCCCTCCAGGAGCAGGATTGAAGACCTCTGCTATAGAAGAACAGAGCCAGAGAAAGTGTTAGTCTGGTCTTGGGAGATCTAGCCTCCCCTAAGCTTCTTTCTGTTGTGCTTTAATCCACTTCTCCTGATGGCTCTCAGGTGGCTCCTTTTCCCAGACCATTTCCATGACAATGCTGAAAAGTGCTCGGGTAGCTTGCCACATTAGCAACATCTGCTGATGTTAATAATACATCATAAGTCATATGAATTAATGACAACATGGCAGATGTATTATGTTCAGGGAATGTATTAATGCCATTCACCTGTATACCTAATCATACTTAATCAACAGCCAATAACTGGTCAAAGTTCTTTAAACATTTTATTTATGTAAGACAAATACGTTTTTATGTCCATCAAAATGTCATATTTTAATGGAAATAAAATGATTTCACAAGGCTTTAAAATCACAAGTGCTGTGAGTTCTTGGATTCCCTTTAGGCTACCTTTGGTTACAGTACATCTTACCTCAGAAACTGCAAACTCAACTGACTGATTTATGAAAATATGCCATCCACAGTGAGAAGCATCCCTTTTTCTAGGTCAGGGTTATTGCTCCGACTAGCCTACATCACAAGGAAATTTCACTCAAGAACTTCTGCACTACTAAGCTCAGAAACCCAAACAGCTTTACATACATGACAGCACAGGTTTTCTACGTCAAGCACTTGCTTTATGCAGCTGCCATCTATCATTTATGAAAACTCTATAAATGCTTTATGCTAGCTGTACAAAATTCCACTTAATTAAGAATATGACTAAACGTTCCATGGTTGCTTCTCTGAGCAGTGCCGTAATGTGACAGAATTCATTAACATCACCTACAGTGTTTGGAGCACATTTCTGGCAAAGAGAGGGGGCAATAAAATCAGCCAATCAGATTTAAAGGCCAATACCACTGACCCTGTTTCATGTTAGTAGCTAAATCAATACTATGAAAAGGAGGATTGCTGCTAAGAGCTGAAATGGCTCCCTCATCAATGATAGAATGTGTCAGCTCTATTTTAGAGATGAAAATGACCTTTCAGTGTGATCTGGGGCATGCTCCCCATAGCTCCCTATAAGAGTATATCAAAATGCAGTTAGATTTTTCACACTTGTCAAGTGAGGGCTTTTAAAAAAATATCTGCCTGCCTTTCCATGACAATAAACTTCAACCTTGTGGAAAGCAAGAGTCTTGATGGACATCCAAATCATGTGTCATTTTACATTATGATCATTGATTGCTGTGCAATATTTATAAAAGGACTTTATATTGAAAAATATTTTTTAAAAATCATACATTTGATTTAAAAACATCCTTATAATAAATTTCAATATGGTCCTTGGATGGTTGTTGTGTTTGCAAATTACGTTTAAATGAATAGTTACCAGGGATTCAGTTTCTTTGTGTAGATTTATTTCCGAAAGTCTATTTCTATGAAGACACAAACCTTGAAGTCTTGCATACAAAAAAAGCCATTGGACATTTTCAGTGTTATTGCCCAGGAACTAAAAGATACAGTTCAATGAACACACGTTGACCTTTGTGACAACATGCCCCGAGTGAAATTCATCTGAATATCAACTATAAATACATAAAAATAAATAGCATTGCCAAAAATGGAACTGTCAACTGGTATAATTGTCTGCGTTCAGAGACTGTGAAGTTCTAAAAATACTCAGAAGGAGGATGTGTGCAAATGAGGAGTGATGATAGGAATATGTATTTTACCCAAAATGTGGAACATTTTCAATGTGAGTGTGTCCGTCTGTTTCCTGCCTTCGCCTCAGCTCAGTAACTTCAAAACATAAGCTCAAAATGGAGCCCACACTGTATCTTTAAAGAAATAAACCTGACCCCAGGCTTCCTGGAAAGTCATTAAGAGGAAATATACTGTACTTTAGGTAGAAATGGAAATGGTAACACATGAAAGGAAGTTCATGTGTTGTGTATTGTAATCATGCACACATGTTTTTCATGGGTCGAAAAAGTCAATGATATAGAAAAACAAGGATAAAAATTCACATAAGGCAAAAATAGAAAAAAGACCTGCATACAGTATTTTCATATGAGTTTATGTTTCAAAAGTAGTAATAGTCTTTCATAGTAAAAAAAGTATTCAGGACAGGCCAGATTTATATATATATATATATAAAGGATATATACAGTAAGGATACTGTATTTTTAAAATAATTTTGTAAAATGCAAATAAGCTTTACAGATCTTTATTGGAAAGGGTTTGAACAATGTTTTCCATGCTTGTTCACTGAACCATAAACAATCATTGCACATGCACCTGTGGAACAGTCCTTAAGACACTAACAGTTGAGATGCAGATAATTACGGTCATAGTTGCAATAGCTTGACTCTGAAAAAGACCAGGAGAAAGATGTCCAGGGTCTCTGATCACCAAGCATGAACATGCCATTGACCTGCTGCAGGGAGCCATGAGGACTGCAGCTGCGGCCAATAAACAATAAACTGGAATGTCTGTAATGCAAGACGCTTATAGGGAGACAGGAAGGACTGATCATTCTTAAAGGAATACAAAAAATTATAATAAAAAAAAAATACAAATGACAAAAGCACATTATTAAATTACCAAAATTACAATGAAGCTAATTCCAAATATTAATACTAAAACGTACTGTAAGAAACTGTAAGAAAAATCCTTGGGTAAACAAAAAAGGTACATTTTCTGCCAGGGCATTACCTGTTAAGTTTACAGACAAATCCTTTTACCTTTAAACACACTGCAATGCAAAATTCAAAATACAAGTAAAACTGAAAATCAACAGAAAAATCCTTAATATTAACATAGTGGAATGGGCCCTATTTTTATAGACAATTATTAAAGTGTACTAGTAAAAAATACTAAAATAACCCATTTACCCAGAGTGTTTTTAATCACCTGAGGTAATCTCATGGGTATTGGCTGAGTTAAGTTATTTTATTGAACACTGTAGACACTGTGAACCAGCCTCAATAGTTTCCCCTTAAGCCAGGCCGTGTTCGGAAGAAGAATTACGGCTTCTGTCCATCAAACGGCCCGTTTTTCTCCTCTTTTTCCAGCCCTGTTTTTACAGTCAGCCATCCTGACAGGCAGAGTGCTTCACGCCATCCCAGATGGGGCTGATTGATCAACTGACTTGGGACCAGCACGTCTCTTTGATACGGCAGAGTGTGTGACTGATGGTATGTGGGTTGAGTGTGTCAGCATGTGTGTGCGCCCGTGTGTGTGTGTGTGTGTGTGTGTGTGTGTGTGTGTGTGTGTGTGTGTGTGTGTGTGTGTGTGAAAAGGACGGTCGACATTACAACCAAAGTCACATGAGGTTTTCTCTGACAAAGGGTTGATTCACTCCATTGAACTATGAAGTGCAGCAATTTAGTTTTACTGTGAATTGATGGCTTGTGAATGAGTACTAGATGGGGTCAGTTATGATACATGGGCATTCCCAGCTCACCTTGCGTTCTTCTTCGCAGCTCTGGCGTCTCATTAGCTAAGCTGTTTTGGCTCTCATTGTTGTGCTTAAATCTGTACAGTCAGTCTAAAGTCCTTTGGTGAAGCAAAGTTACCATTTGCAAAGCCAGCTTTAATGGAGTTTTAATGACCATACTTGAACATAGCTTTTTCTGTTAGCATTCAAGGCAAAATTAGTTTTTCTCATCGGTTTTCTCAGTAAAGTTTAAGCTCTTTATCCTCTGAAGATCTTTTGGGTAAAAAAAAAACCTATCAGCCAAGCAAGATCTTGCTTCAGCAAATCAGTACTACTTTGAAAAGTCATCAAATCAAAGCGTTCTTCTTCTGCATGATACTGACGGCTGGGAAATTTTCTATTTTGTTGTGGTCCTGTGGCATTTATTCTAAGCTTTATTCATCTAATGATTGTGACCTCATGACTATGCTGCAACACAATAAATGTCATGTGCAAACGAGTGCTGAAATTGTTTCATAAGATACATATTTAGATCAAGAAATAGTTGTTTTAAGTAATGACTCACAAAGCACACTGAATGAGTCAATATTTCTCATTTATAATCGTCTGCTTCTGTGAAAATGCTTCATGACTTATTTTCTTCATTGAAAGAAATAAAACAGCAGTGTCTTGTTTTGATTAGCCCTGACCGGGTGTGAGATGTCAAGTTGCAGAGGTTTATTCTTTTGAAAGCATTCATGATCAAAGAAAGATTTCTGTTTGTCGTACCATCACTTGTCTCGCTGTGAATACATTAACAGTCCAATGCCGTAAGAGACAATATGCTGGATGTTTAGAGTTTGATGGGCACTACAAGAGGAAATCAGCTATTCCACACCAATTTGTAAGCTGCATTGCTGATTATATAATGCCTGAAATGAAAAGTGAATATACTGTGTATATATACACGAGTACCCTCTGATTTTTGATAAAAATGGATTTTGATTATGACTTTCATAAAAGAAAGAAAAATCATCCATTTACAATGAGGATGCAACAATACTAAAATTTTAACAAAAAAAATAAATAATAATAATATTATGGTAGATAACAATAAATAGCTGATATTAAATAAAATTCCTTACTAAAATAAAAAATAAAAATATAAATAATGTTAATTGAAATAATTTCATGTTGAGATCAGTGTTGAAATTGTTAACTGAAACTATTAAAAATAGTTTTATTTAATTTAAATAAAGTTGACTTAAAATATAAGAATGATTTTAAATATTAGATGAAAAACTTCAACTTCAAAAAACTAGAAATTAGAAATGTTGCCTTGGCAGCAAACTGAAATAAAATGTAAAAATAAATTTTAAATTAAAATTACTAAACCTAAAATAAAATAAAAACGCATAAACTAATTTAAAAAATAAAAATGACAAAAGCACATAAAAGTACTAAAAACTAAACTAAAAAAATAAATAAAATAATATGAATTAATACTATAATAAATAATACTAAAATAACAATAATTGAGATCTACTAAAGATTATGTTTAACATTGTTAAATTATTAGTGTTCATCTAAATGTAAATGCATGGAAATGAGCATGCTCTATCTAACGTGCGTGTGTGTGTGTGTGTGTGTGTGTGTGTGTGTGTGTGTGTGTGTGTGTGTGTGTGTGTGAACCGATAAACAAACGAAGACAAACAAACAAACAAACATAATTAATAATAAAAAGAATAAACCAATAATTTCAGTAAAACTGATATGGAACTGATTGTGTTTCCCTTATTTAGATTTGCTTTATCAAAAAGAAAATGCATTTTGATCACTGGCTATCAAGTTTGTTTGGTGTATGAAACAACTAACAGGGTCTACTTTTGTGTTACCATCCTAGATATAGAACTGCTTAGTGGTTAAAAAGATCTCATCTCACATAAAGCACCATGTAAGCCAAGACTGCTGTTGCCTCAAAAAATAAGTGCATGGCACCGCTGTATACAAGAATAACTGCACTGTATATAGGCAAATAACTGTGATCAGACATAGGCTATGTCAGGATATGCAACTTGCATATTTGATCTGTTCTCAAACATCCTGTAAATGCAAATGACTTGTTTGTACAGTTCTACTGGAAAAAAGAGCTGGGAAGAAATGGATCTAGACATCTGACAACACTGAGTCATTCATTACTTCAGATATTTTTCTGGGCTTAAGTGAATAACAAAGAGTTACCCTGTGTTTTGAAGCTTCATTTTAGCCTTAATATTTTAACATAAAATGATTGGCTTTCTTAGAGATATCATATTGATATGTTTGCTTGCTCTAATACACTACTGCCTGTAACTTTACTGATAACGTCATGGTGTAAGAGTTTTAGAACAAAAGAAAAACAGAAATGCAGATGTAAAATATCAATTGCTGTATCCGAATGCTATACCAAGATATACATTTCAAAGAAGTTTCCTTCTCCGGAAGAGAAATCACATGAAGGGAAAAGCCATTGAAGAGTTATAATGGCAGACAAGCTTTGTGACAGTGACCAATGTAGCTAAATATTGAGCACGTTTGTTTGGCTGGGGAAGCAACAACCACACACACTTCTCAGGAAACACAAACCGGCCCTTATGAATACTGATGATGCACACTAAATGTGAACTATTCTTAAACAGAGGGTTTTTCCTCTGTTCCAGATAACACGCCTCCGCTGCAAAGTCCTAGTGAAAGTGTTGAGTAGCACAATGATGGGCCGCCATCTGTCGTTTTCTCATTAAAGTGAGGAATATGTTAATGCCTCTTCGCAGTCTTGCAGAGCTGCTAAGTCAAGGACAAAATTAGATCGCATCCAACATTGTTATCCATATGTCAAGAATTTCTCTTTTTATTGACTGATTAAAACTTGTAATTTCTTAGCTTGTAAAAAGGTAAAATGGAGAGTCAGACAATAAAGTATGCCTAATTGGTTAAGTAAAAGAGTATGTAACATAACGAGAATCTATGATCATAAAATGGTGAAATGGTACAATTTATATATATATATATACATATACACACACACACACATTTTATTTATAGGCCTACACACTATATATTGCTATGTTTGCTTGCTCTAATACCCCACACACTATTTATCTATTTGTCCATCGATCCATCCATCTATCTATCTATCTATACACAAATTCTAATCATACATCCTGTTTGCTATACCACAATACAAATTAAATTCTAATTATTCAATTCAGAACTGAATTTAGAAGGCATTTTCTATTCAATTCTGAATGGTGCACAAGCATATCTGTATTTTTGTGTGTATTTGTATCCAGGATAGTATATCTGTTGCACTGAAGTGGCCACCGCAGGGGAGACTACACCTGGACTACACCATTTGACAATTTTTTTGGATTATTCCAAAAGCACCGTTTCTTCAGCTCATGTATGTACTGTATGTCTGTGTGAAAAATCCCCTGCAAACATAAGTATCTGACAGCTGTGTTTGCCATTCTCTTTTCAATAGATTTCCAAAGGATCTGAGATACATCAGGCCGTTCAAAGCATGGCCAGAAAGTATGAGATGAGAAAAAAAAAAAAAAAAAAACTGAGCTCAGAGCTGCTTATGGCACTCTTATGTCATGGACTATCTGGAGAACAGTGCAATGTATGACTCAAACCTTTTTCATTCGAAATGTGCTCATTTGGCATTCTTTCTAAGCCATCAGAAGCTCCCAGCTCTAAATCTTTGATGTTGCTCAGAGAAAAATCCTGTCTTCAAATCAGATAAAACAGATACATTTTTAAAAATGTTTTTTTTTTTTGGAGAAGTGGCCTCAAATCAACAGCTCTTGAAATCGCAGCTTTCCTGAGTGCATCAATAATACATGATGACCCACTTTTTGGTCTCAAATTAAGACATAACACTAGCGCAGAACTGTCTCATCAGTTGCTTTACTTCAGGGGTGATTTATGCATGGGTGCTTTGACAATTACAGTCTACAATTACAGGTTTTGTATAGTTTCCTACTAGTTTCCTACTTTCCTAAATGCAGACTATTCAAAACAACTTCTGCATTGTGTAACCACCAGACATTTTGTTATATCACACAGAATTCAGTTCACTCATAGGGATCAGAAAAATGATAATTGTATTTTTGCAGAAGAAGAAAACACAGACAATGTACATTGAGTCTGCCAGCATTTCTGTGTCACAGACATTTTCACCAGTACATTAATTAAGATAATACATCTGAATGTCATTGGCACAGATGCTGAAAACAGATATATTGTGCTTTTTTGCAATATGTTGTGATTATTTTGCCATTTATTGCCATTATTTTGTGATTATTTTTGGATTTCACAGGTTTTTAATAGTAGAAAGAATAACTGCATTGATCATTTTTATTAGCTCGAATACTTGGGTGATTTTCTCAAGCAAAACATTTGGTAACATGGTCTATGAAGCCTGTGCTATTATATTATTTTCCTATATTACATATTAGCCTTTTAGGCATGACCCCAGTTAGTGGTGACGAGTGACTATCAGTTCATTCAACTGATTCACTCAAAAACACTGATTCATTCAGAAACAAAACAACTGACATCTTTATAAGTCGATTTGTTCATAAACATTGATTAATTCAAGTACTGTGCCTTTGCTGTAAATGTTTTGGAGTTAATTACATTGATGGCTCAAAACCAGATTTTTTTTGCTGCTGGTAATATTGTCTAAAATGTAAGTTACACAATATTGATATAGTAATTTCTTGTTTAATGAAATACTGTATAAAACTGCAGCCCAAATGTGATTTGGCTGTAGGTACTCACAGGATATAACAGTTTTTGTGATATTGCTCATATTATATTATATTAATAGTGCCTTTATATTATATTATATTACAATATAATATATTATATTATATTATATTATTATAACACACAACTAGGAATATATATTTAAATTGCACTGAGAATAATGCAATACATATACAGATTTCATATGGCCACAATGGCATTCAGATTGAATACAAGAATACAAGCATTAATATATTTGTTATAATTTTGCCATGGTTTTTGTAACGATCACCAGAAAGAGTGCCCGGGATAACCATCAGAGGGCACTCCAACCCGGACAATCACCACACATCCACAAACTACATTTCCCATAATCCTTTGCGCAGACTAATCAGCCATGATCACACTCACCTGTTTGTCATTACCTTGTTTAGCTCACCCCATATAAGCCTGGTTTTCACATTCATTCCTTGCAAAGTCTTGTTTAGTGTTTATACTGCAATTCTGAGGGTGTTTGAGTCCTGTTTCTCCTGTGTCCTGGCTGTTCTCTCGGATTTCTCTCCTTGCCTCAGCCCTTTTCAGATATTGTTTGTGTGACCCTTGCCTGGAATTGGATTATGTCTTTGGAATACCCTTTCAAAATAAATACTGCATTTGGATCCTCAACCGACTTGTCTCAGAGAAGTATGTGACAGTTTTAAAGTGTAAGTGATCTATTTTATGAGTTATCTCTCATCAGGAGTACATTCATTAATGGTCACTGTGGAGCAGAGTGTCCATATTGTTAGGTTTGGACTGATCTCTCTTTGAAAGCACTGCTAATAAGGTTTCAGTAAACTCTTAGATAACATAGGAGAATGGCTCTTTGGTCGCGCTGGGTTATTGTTGTTTTCGAATTATTGTTGCACTATGGAAAACAATGTTATAACAGGCCAGGAGCAGCAGTGAAACAACAGGGAAAGAGTATGCAATTAAAATGCAGTTCAGTGCACTGCTATCAAATTTATGTGTACAATAAAAGTGCATGCATGGTAAGTACAGTGAGTCTCGTTTTATGCACAATTGATTTAAAAATTAGCTTAATATGCATTACCACAAAATTCAATGAATAGTTAATCATGCATTTTTTTTACTATTAGCAATTTATAATTGTGCATGGAAATGCAAAGCACGTCTTAATGAAACCAGGCTTAATTGTATTGATGGCATTCCCTCTAAAGGGAAGGTATAAATCAACGGAAGAGTCACATGCTTTTATGAGACAATTCAGTCTTACATTATTGCACGCATGGCAACATAAACAGGCCATCATCCCTGCACACATTACGCTCCCTATCCTCCTGTAAATCAAGAAATTAGTGTATGCATGAAATAATGCATCTAATACCTCCTGCTGCATGCACTTCATCTCAGGAACAAATATGAATCTATTTCGCAAGGGGAACTCAAACAGGATGGTTGCTTGAGCACTTAGCAGCCATTTACAGATGCACACATCCATTGGCTCTGACTTTAAAACACATTATGTAAACTATTCAGACGTCGTCTCCCTCTAGAAGGAAAGCCATGTGTTGGAGGAGATATTACAGAGAGGAAAGTCTTGAGGCTGCGGCGGAACTAATCCAGTTTGTTACATCAGCAAAAGAGAAGCTATTATATACCAGAGCCATCAGCTTGGGAACTGCCAGATAAGCACATGTATGTTGCTTCACAAGTGGTGCTCCCATGAGTGAGGCATTATGGGGAAAATGTGGCCAAGCCCCATTTTTGTAACTCACACATCTGACAGCAGCTCATTTAAACTAAATGTATTCAGTTAAGATGTTTATGTGGAAATGGAGCACGACTACTGCAGCTGTGTCTTAATTACCCAAGTACCACCAAACTATACATCACCACCGGTGCAGTTAAAACAAGCAACCAAATGTGAAGGTGAAGCTATAGGTGAGTCGCAAATGTATTTAAAATCATTTTGTAAAAGAGGCTAAATCTATTCTAAATATAATAAACCATGCAGTAGAGACAATAATAACAGACCATAAACATTTGAAATCCACTTGGCCATCAAAAACCTTTGCAAGAATTCCCAGTTTTACATTTACGCTAGTAAGTCAAAAACGGTTTTAAAATCCTTTTTTATAAGTTCATTTTGTAAAACAAGAGGCAAAACCTTTCCTAAAACATTCTAAATATAATAAACCATGCAGTAGAGCAGTATTTCCCAAAGTGGGTGCCGCGACAACTGGCTAGGGATGCCGCAGAATCTCAGCTTTTTCCCAACTTAAACAGCCTAAAATAACTATCCTACCATATAATAACTTTTATAGCATATATTTAAAAATATATATCAAAACACCAACATATGAGCAATATAAATAAGCGAAACAACAATGATATAGGCTATTTCAAATATATTTCAAGTTTAAATTGCCCGCTCCGCTCAGCTCCGCCCTCTGTACTGGTGCGCGCTCAATTTTATATTTCACACAGAGATTGACAAAGATGCGCTAGCGTTCTCATCCCTGGCATACGTGAAAAACCAAAAAATACAGTGCCTGTCAGTGAGCACGATCTACGAGTTGCACTATCCTCAATATACCCCCGTATCAAGAGGCTGTGCTCGCAAAAGCAGGCACATGTAGGCTATCCCATTAAAATGCCCGCGACACAGTTCCATGCACAGATATTTTAGTTTCATTTTTTAAGGTCAGGTTTGAACAAAGCAAATGAGAAACTAAATAAAAAATGTAATTGAAGTTGGTTATTATTATTTAAAGAGTTAAGTGTAAATCTTTAAATACACTTGTCTGTTAACAATGAGCTGACAGTTTGAACGTACTTGTTCACTTTTATTTATTTTGAAGATCTGAGGTGGATTCTTTTTAAGAAAAGTAGCGATTCTTTATAAGTAGTGATTCTTTTTGAAAAAGTAGTATTTCTTTCTTTTTTTAAGTAGCGATTCAATTTTGAGAAATTTTGAAAATATAGTGATTCTAGTAGCGATTCTTTTTGAAAATGTTGTGATTCTAGATTCTTTTTGAGAAGTAGCTATACTTTTTGAAAAAGTAGCGATTCTTCTATTAAAAAGTAGCGATTCTTTTTAGGAAAAGTAGCAATTCTTTTTGAAACAGTAGCGATTCATTTTACGAAAAGTAGCTATTCCTTTTGGAAAAGTAGCGATTCTTTTTGAAAAATTTAGTGATTCTTTTTGAAAAAGTAGCGAATCTTTTTGAAACAGTAGCGATTCATTTTACGAAAAGTAGCAATTCCTTTTGGAAAAGTAGTGATTCTTTTTGTTTAAAGTAGCGATTCAATTTTGAGAAAAGTAGCGATTCTTTTTATGAAAAGTAGCAATTCTTTTTAAAAAAGTAGTGATTCTTTTTAAAAAAAAGTAGTGATTCTTTTTGAAAAAAATAGCAATTCTTTTTAAGAAAAGTAGTGACTTTTTAAGAAAAGTAGCGACTCTTTTTGAAAAATGTAGCGATTCTTTTAAAGAAAAGTGGCGATTCTTTTTGAAAAAGTAGCGATTGTTTTGAAAATGTAGCGATTTTTGGAATAAATGTAGCGATTCTTTTTAGGAAATGTAGCAATATGAATAAATGGAGCGATTCATTTCGGATGGATGTAGTTTTTTTTTTTTGAAAAAGTACCGATGCTATTTAAGATTCTTTTTAGGACCATGAGAATTGTAGTTATAATTTCTTTAATTGTAATTGCTAATCAAACATAACACTCACACACACATTCCATATCAAATTACTCAATGAATCAAGCTTGTAAGAAAATAGTGACTGCCATTTTCTGCAACTTTACAAATGTGACAGGTTGTGCCCTAACCTGACCTATTTTTGTTCTAAACTTAACAGAAGATAGATTATGTTCTTCGAATTAGTCGATACTGGATTCACTCTGCCATTTCTTGTCATCTATCTTACAGCTACTTGAGCCGATTGAGGTAGTCAACCTGTACTCATTTGGGAGTTTTATTATGAATAGCAAGATCATTTGTCCACTATCTCGTTGAATCACTCTTTCACTTCTCTGTGAAACACAGTCAAAGTGCAATTTCCACATCAGCCTGTGCAAAATTGAAGGGAGATTAGGCAATCCAATACATTACAAAAGGATACATGTTGATTATTCTGTACAAATCAAATTATGTGTGCATATAAATAACAACTGTATTTAAATGGAATCATTCACCCAATAATGAAAATTCTGTAAATTCCATTATTTATTCACCCTACATTCATTTCAAACTAATAAGGAAAACATTACGTTTTTTTGTGGATGTGTGTGTGGATGAGTAAATAATGACAGAATTTTAATTTTTGGGTGAACCATTGCTTTAAACCAACAGCATTTACTAAAAATAAAAATAAATAAAAAATAAAATAAATTAATTATGTAACAATATTTCATTATGTGTTAAGAATCCTCAGTTCAGACAATCAGAATTTTTAGGAACATATAAATTAATACTATTTTTCTAGTATTTAATACTTTGTTTCCCTTTTCACCCTGATGTGATCCTGTAAATGGTAGATTCGTCCTTTAGACAACAAGAATGATGGAGCCAATGGAGGATGGCTGACTTATTAGCATCAGTGTGGAATGGTCCTTCATTGGCTTATCATTTCCCATTACATGGTATAGAGGCACTACCTGTGCTCCCTTCAATCCAGAGGTCATTAAAGTGTTCATATTAATCTGTCCCTCCATGAGGCCTTATCAATGTGCTCATATTTCATAAGTCTCAGCTCATAGTGCCAAAGCATTTTAAGCTGACCTAAAGAAACTTGCAGAGAGTTACAGCAAACACAGCATGCAGACAACAAAGTTTATAATAATAATAATGGCAACCACATTCATTTAATCAAGTATATACACACACATACAGAAATATATCTTTCCTTTTCTCTGTTGAAAATAAACAATGTTAGTTAAGGTTTCACAAAAAAACAAAAACAAAAATAATACAAAAGTACTATACTCTAGGTTTTTTTTTTAGTCTTTTTTTTTTACTTATTTTAGTAATTGCATTTTATGTAAAAAAAAATCTTACTACAAATAAGCAGGACATTGTGTGACATACAAGTGCATGCTGCATTTTTGAGTGCTGGTGAAGAACTGTGTGGAAAACAACCAAGACTACAGTTGCATATAGAAAAACCCAATCCGTCAAGCATTTAATCCGACATTAGGCAATATATCTTCCTTTGCAAATTCAATACTACACCCCCAGAAATGCCCTGAATTGACTCTGTGGACTGCCAGGGGGTACCATTGTGTAAGATGCTGTACAACAGAAGAATAATATATATCCAACAAATTAAGCTCCAAAGCAAATGTTCGAAAGCAAATGCCAGGGCCCCCTAGGAACGTTTCTTCACCTCAGTTTTTCTCTTTGTGTAACTGTGGAACTCGTGTTCTCTCCTTTCCGCTACAATAGAATCAAAAGTTCCTGCCGAGCAATTTATCAAACCACAACATCAATACAAGCTCCCCTTGTATAGTGAGTGCTTTTAGAGAGGTGGATGCGATAATGGAAAAACATCATGAAGCAGCATGAAGTCAAGTTCAGGCGTTGCCGGAATGCATAATCACACCACTGGAAATAAGGAAACACTCTGACACACAAAATCTTTTTAAAACATCGCATATTTTCCCAACAATATCAAATATATTGGACTAGACTATTTTCACTGGGAGCACTATTATAAATGAAGCAATATCCACGGTTTATTGGCATACTCTGTAATTTAGGAGAGCGTCTCAGCTTCATAATTTGAAGGAATTCATTAAATCTTCAGGCCACTATTGATGTTTTGTCTTTCTGTGTGTAAATCTTTTATCTCATCACAAGAATTAGGAGATTTATTGAGGTATTAAAAATATAGACGACCTGACAGTCAGGGCAAAGGATGATTATTTGACATTATTCTAATATGTCACAAACATTTTAATGATTTATTGTCCTCTGAATGCAAACTCATCAGAAAATTAGATTTAATATTGACTGTAAATCACTATTATAACCAATTTTTACCAATTTTATCTGAATTATATCTTTGAAAACAATTTCATTTGTTTCTGTTTAAATGTTTTTTTTGTGCCCAGTTTACTGTTCCTTCTCGCGATTAATAGCATCATCGTATTACTAAAACAAAGTGCAAATATATGATACGATACTACTTTTTTAATCCCCGAATAAATATTTTATTAGAGCAGCAGAAACACAAACACAAACACACACAAACCAATAAAATAAGATAAAAAAAAAAATAAAAAAAACTATACAAACACAGCAAATAAATGTTTAGCATACAAGAATGCCTTAAATACTGCTATTCATACTAAACCATGCCTAAAATCCTGAATATACATATAAAAAAACAGGAATAAGCTGTACTTACATATACTCTTCTATGTGTATATTAATGCACATTATTTAATATCCAAATAAATATGTTTCAAATTAATTTTTAGATTTGCAGATATTAATATTTAGAAACTGTTGACGAACTGTCTGTCAAAACTATAAAACTGAGTAATATTTTTGAGGGATACAGAATACATTTTCTCACGGCGGATCTCTTAAATTCTGTGGGGATCAACCTTCTAGAACGTCGCCCGTAGGCTGAGATTAAATGAATAGAAAACAATCTTTCACTTGTGTCATCCATACAGCAACAGAGTGTGACAGATGCCTGGAGCACAGGTCTGGCAGTGTCTGCAGTGACAGCTGTGCATCAAGGTCACATCAAATGATACTGGTGCTTCATATTTCAGAGAAAAGGAACTTTAGTCCCATAAAACTTAACACATTAAGGTTCGATATTTTGATGCATTTCTAAATTGTGATACTGTGGTAAAATGACTGCTTCTAATAATTTCGAGATAAACAATATTATATAGCGTCGCTGTCCAGTGTCCATATTTCTTCTTTTTTTTCATCAATCATTATTTTTGCCTACTACATTCCTATTTATTATCTCTTTACGTCTGCCTGTGGGTTTTGCAAATATTCAACAAATGAAAAGTTTTAAAAAGAGCTTGTGACTGAACCTCAAACTGTCAGTAAAACCTCATAACTCCAGCCGCCTCTATTGTGAATTAAGTAAATGAATATTTGTTTTATTTATTTGAGGAGCGGAGAATAGCAACACAATCTCATGAAAGTGCGTAGCGTATCTATACCATGAATGTTATTTCTCGTGCCATTTATATGCCAAAAATTTTTTTTTGGGTGCATAGGCTACGCACTGAAAACCCATTGGTTAGGATTAGGGGTGGGGAGTGAGTGCGTATTACACGCCATAAGTGCGTATCATACGCACGCGAAAACTAAACTGCGTATCATATGTACGCAAAAACTATTTTTGGCGAATAAATAGCACGAGAAATAACATTCGTTGTATAGATGCGCACTTTCATGAGAAGAGTGTCTTAGTCTAGCATTTGCGTTCGAGTCATAGCCAATAGGGCCTACTATTTTAAATAGCCTGTGCGTATCACGTCATCTTTTATAACATGAGATTAGAGATTTAAACCAAACGAAGATAAAAAACGCACTCACAATAAACTGTGGAACCTTTAAGTTGATGAAAACTTAATGTGATTCACTTACTACCTCAGTTGCGGCCGTTCTAATGATGTAAAAAAAAAACACGTAGCATATGTCCGACATTGGATGGTCAAGAACCTTAACTATAGGCTATTTGAGCTTGGTTTTGGTAAAATGTTATAATACAATAATGCAATGACACATGCAAGTGATTGAGCATATATATCAACTTAAAATGATGTTTCCGCAAGACAGCGACGATATACAGGATCTAATCATAGGGTAGGCTACAACAGGGCTAAAAGTTGCATCAGGGTAAAAGCCGCATTTGACTTTATTCTCCTTTAAACCAGGTGGCACAAAATTCAGCTCCGCACTTTTCTTAACAACCGGCCGCTTTGGATGATGACGTAGATACTGTATGTAAAAGAATGGTATATGCGGTAAAAGGCGCCCCTGCTTTTGGGGCTAAAGTAAGAATAATTAACACGATAATAAAGAACTGGCTGACTTTTCCATTTGTTGACATGTTAGATTCAAATGGTTGGGTGTCCACATTAGAGATAATCACCATTATAATGAAACCATCACATTTAAAAATATATTATATTAATCATATTATATAATATTAATTGTTACGACTTAAAACTATATTAAATTATTGTGGGATCTCATTCAATGCTTTTCAGAATCTTTACTTTTTAAATAATATTTTTTTCTGTATTTTTAAAATTAACATTTTAATTAATGACAGTGTATTTATTGAACAAAAAATAATTCTTATTCATTAAATGAAAGTATACATATAAGCAGGGACGTGCACAGGGGGGTTGCTCAGGTTGCCCGGGCAACTGCCCATATGCCCTTCTCGACTCAGGTTGCCCTTCCGAGGAAAAAAAATAAAAAATAAAAATCGTACAATGGATGCAGAATTTCACGTAGGCCTAGATAAAAAAAAATAAAAAAAATTCCAAAGCTTTATTCACTTCCATTCGGGCACCGAAAGTGAAAGTCAGTAAGGGAAGGGCAAACTGTTTATGTGGCTGCAGCGCTGCACGCGACCGGTGCGTAAGGCCCCGCAAATTACTTAAGGCCCCGCCTCCATCTCGTGTTATAGCGCTTCAATTAATGTGTACAACATCCATGACAAAATGAAGCGAAACTATCCTTCTGGTCACGAAAAGAGGAAGAAGAAAAAAAACATGAGAGTGAATTGCGGGAACAACAATCAGGTAAACTTGTGTTCTCTCCTCTCTAAGTTTGATGTCAGTAAAGTTTGATGTTTTTCGGTCTTGCTAACCTAGCTGGGCAGGCAGTGCATCTCTTGCATCACTTTGTGCCTGACAAAAGTGAGAGTAAAATACAATTATTTATTACGTTTTTTTTTTATAAACGACAAAGTGCAACGGTGTTTGTTTACTGCAGCTCGGAAAACATAGCCGCGTCGCGTGTGTTATCGTGCGTTAATATGCGCGTGCATGAAATGAAACTCGCATTTTTCAAGCAGAAATATGTGGAGACCAGACATACTGTACAATACATGCACGTGAATGATGGCACTCCCAATCAAAATGGGCCTACACATTATAAAACAAGACACTGACTATCTAGTCTCAGTGTAGTTAAAAACTCTGAACAACTGCACTAATTATGCAAGATAGAAAGCAATGTATTGACAATTTGACATTGATTGATTATTGATTTATAGGCTATATTGAATTTAAAATGTTGATTAGCTGGACATACTGGTCAATATGGATGCACATCCCTCAGTAAATAATAACCATAAATCAAGAATTGCTTCAACATGCATAATAAAAATAAAAAAATCATACTGATGCCGAAAATACCCAGGCTGTAGAGAGAAACAAAGTTAATCCCAAAAGCCAAAGCTCAGGGTTATAATTTATTATTTTCTTCTTATTTATGTTTACGTTAATATTCACTTGTTATCTTAACATTCTATAGAAAATACTCTATTCAATAAATATTGTTTGTTTGAACCTCATTCTGTTCTATATTGTTGTACTTATTCTTTGACTGTTTTGTTTAAAGGAGAGAGGATTGTATTGGGAGCACTGAAGTGTCAGGTGTGACTGTGTGGCAATGGCAAATGGTTTACATAGCTCACGGGTCACAGGTCAGGTAGAGGGCCCCTTTTGCTTAGGGCCCAGGGAGGTCAGGATCGGCACTGGGTTTAGCAGTCGATTCTGTTCCCTACCGAAATTCCTGTTCCCTTTACGCAATCATACTACAAATCATGCGTAGTTGGGGGGGGGGGCGCCCTTTTTTCAGGTCAGAGCAACTGCCTCTCAAAATTCCTGTGCACGTCCCTGCATATAAGTATATGAAAAGCACATTTTTCTTAGGGTGTGCCTTTAGCACCGTTGTACCAAATCTGACACCACTTCGGTTAGTATGTTCAAGTGTGTGAGAGAAGACCCCTCTAAGCATGTAGCTGGATTTGCTGACCTGGCTGAAGCCAGACTCCTGAGTCATGTATTTTTTAAAGGCTTTCAGTTGATGAAATGACAAAGAAAAGCTGTACAACTGAGCTCATCAGCTACTGAGAGCAGGGAATGCCCATCGGTGGAATCCCAGGTTGCTGGGAAAAGCCCTAGTTGAGTATTGTGCATTTAATAAAATAGAATACCCATTATCGAGAGAACTCAAATGGTTTAGAGAAAACATTTCCCTGAGCTAATTTAGTTTAGTTAATTGTCTACAACATGAAGTGTGTCTTGTGCTATACATTAAAGAACATAAGTCCCATTACAGTAGATAAACAAATAGATTTCAAACAGCGCAAAGCATCACATTAAAAATTTAATTTAAAACGTAAAATGCTGGTCCGAATCATAAATGACAATCTCATCTCAAATGATTTGAAGTCTCTCAAATGATTTGAAGGACTCTGCTCAATCCATGCGCGATGGGACCACGGATTTCCCACAGCGGCGAAGACTCTTTGACAGCACATTCCTCCTTCTCCCGGGTTTCGGCACCACTGTAACAAGGTTTGTGTTCAGGGAAGGAGGAAGCGGGAACCGGTACAAAACAATCAACGTAAAGTTTCATCATAAAATAGACAAACAACAAAAAGTCCAGGCCTGGTCCTCTCTTGTCCTTTACTGTCGCCACTCCTACTTATATTCTGTCGGAGCTTCTCCGTGGGACTCGAAACCAGTGTGGTGTGCAGGTGCTTATTATCACTCACGCTTACAAAAAATGCTAGCTATGACATTAGCCTTAGTGAGACAAAGGAGTTATTTTCTTCTCTAAACAGTGCTAAACAAAACATTTGTTGTTAGAAGGGTTCATGACTTTCAAAAAATTCTCATGTGATGAATGTATACCCACTGTTGCACATTGCTAGTGTACAAATTGTGCTAGTGAGCACGTGAAAAGTGTGTTTTCTAAAAGTCCACAGCATTAAATGTGCTTCTAGTTTTTCTTTATGAATGACAGCGCTGCAGCTTTTCCAGGAGGAAGCCCTCAATTCAGCGTGAGGTAGCGCTGAAGAAAACTGCATGCTAAATAATTGATTATGTACATAAAGCAATGCAGGAGGAAAAAGAGGGGCAGGACAGACCTTTAGAAGCCTGTAAATAAATCCACAAACACCTAAGCTTCAGCACAGCACCCTGGTTTCTGTTTTGTTATCTGGTGTAATCCACAAAATGAGCCCAGGAGTGACTGTGGCTTTCTAATATAAATCTATAGATAAAACTGTCAGTCTGACATACTTGTGGCTATTAAGAAATGTATTAGCTGTGGCGCAGCATCTTCGTGTGAGATCTTGCAGGAGTCTTTAGGGACTATGCAAATACACCATAAATTGCACACGGAGGGGGAAAAACTTTTTTGCATTATTCATAAAGGATGCCTTCAGAAATTACAGCGCACTACACTGCAGGTGGAGTTTTAAATAAGAATCGCAAGTAACAGGAAATATTAGTGGCCAAGTCATTTATTTTGTGATTTGTAGATGTATAGAAGATATTTGGATTCACAAAGCAAGCGATGACAAGGATATCTTTTGTCCCGAAGTGCACTAAAAAAATATGCATTATACAAACTAAAATTAATTTGTCTCCAAATTCTTAAAACAGATAAAGGAGTAAAAAAAATCCAGCATTGAATGTTTATAAGATCAAAACAAATTTGCAGCCCATACGCTTACAAAATGTTACATACTGTATCTGAAAATATTCCAAAGACTATTTGAAATTCCATTTCAATGGCTGAATTTTTCAATTGCCCTTACAAGTCATATTTACATCTTCTGAAATGTGAACTATCAAGACACAGTCAAAATAATAAAGGTGAATTGTTTTCTTTCTTTTTTAACATCTTTTCAGACAAAAGAAATTGCCTCAAAATACTGAGAAATAATTGCCTCAAATTCCCCCCGGGCACAATGTTAATTATGTATTTTGCAATGTTTTCCATTCTAACAAACAATCTGCGAGTAAGATAATAGATCACAAAATTACCTCTTTCCACTGAATGATATATAGTGGCTTGATTTTTTTTCATTATCTGAATAAAATTCCTAAAGCCAATGATGATGACAATCATTACTCCAGAGGGATTGTAAAGGCTTTTAATATTCCAAAGAGCAACTCAAACTACAGCTCCATGTTGCAGCATTAGCCGACAGATGGTTGTGCCAGCATGAATATAATGGTAAATAAACGTATTAGAGAAGGCCTGAGCTGCTCCTCAACCATCCAGGTGGAGATGGATGTGAAAGTGCACGGCTTATTATACAGATCAGATTAAATTATA
The DNA here is from genome assembly GCA_026230005.1 of Gila orcuttii. Lineage (NCBI taxonomy): Eukaryota > Metazoa > Chordata > Actinopteri > Cypriniformes > Leuciscidae > Gila > Gila orcuttii. The sequence continues at coordinate 42,318,758 of JAPDVR010000012.1, forward strand.
AACCACAATCAGTGAGTGCAGCAATTGGCTGGCTGTTGGTGTTTATACAGCTATACTATACATGGCAATGGGAAACCAGGTCATTTGTAGCAGCTCTGATGACAAATGTAGACTCAAAATGCTTCACTTATAGCTCGATTTCTCCTATCCAGGTTTAATGTGCAGAGACAATTACAAGAACGGCATTTGTAGTTTGACTTTCAGATGAGTGTTATCACTGTGGCGATTTCAAAATATTGATTTGTTTATTTGAGTGGTCACCTTCTGGCTCGACTAATGGCATGAAAACCTTAGATATGTATATGTAGATGCCACATTCGACCACTCCAGAAATGTCAGCGCACTGTTCCATTATACATCAGCTTACGTACAGTATAGCGGCCCATTGAAACAGCCACTAATGAGGCATATATATAAATATATGTGATTTAAACGTTCAGTCGAAGTCAACTTTCGGTCACTTTATATGGATCATCATGCTCCATGCTTTTCGATCAGTTAACAGTAGTATGAATGTTAACAGCTCTTTTTATTGTTGCTGTTTTATTTGGTTTTAAATCAATTCACATTTATTTATAGCGCTTTTCACAATACTTAAGAAAAATAAAAAATAAACTTTTATGTCAATTGCTATTGCTATTGCAATTTGCTATTTTTTGCTCACTCCTTTGAAGGCATCTCGAGTAAACCGCTCCTTATTTAACCTACCACACAAAAGACCTGAACTGTAAGTGTTGAGACCTGTTTTACAGAATATGGAAATTTGTTGTGCATAACCCGCATACCATTGCTCTCCTGTGCGCCAACCAACACTTCACACATCCGCCACCTACATGCACAGAAGAGCAATAGACATTTGGGAGCCGACGTCACACTCACATCTCTGCAGTTGCTTGCACATTGTGGTAGCTGAAAAAAAAAAAGTGGTAGCAAGCAGAGGAAAATGGGCGAGATCAACAGAATAAGAGAAAATATATATTGTTGTGACTTTGGATGTCAGAATCAGAATGCAAAAAAAATAAATACAGTAGTCACCAGTTTTACAGAAAACTGTTGTCGCAACACCCTTTGAAGCTAAATGCAGCCGTTTATGGTTGCAAGCCATTAAACAAACAGATTGGGCTGATGAAATGCAATGATTACCCTACTATTAAAGCATGAATATGATGTAAACAATAGATCTACATAATTTGCAGTTCATAGGGGGCATGATGTATTTGCTCTACAGTACAGAATGAAATAATATTTGAAACTAACTTCTTACATAGATAAAATTTAGACCTATAACATTATCTCACAGTTCTGAGTTTTTTCTCGCAACTGCCAGTTCTCAAAATCACAAATCTGAGAAAAAAAAGGTCAGAATTGTGGGATATAAACTCACAATTCTGAGGAAAAATGGAGATTATGACTTTTTCTTCACAGGATTGAGTTACAAACTCGGAATTACCTTTTTTTCCTTCTTTTCTCATTGCTTCCATAGGCTGCTGCTGAACTGTCATTTTCTGCCACCAAGTAGGCTCCGCACATAAAACACATCATCGCTGTTTGAAAACACCCAAATGGTCTATGGTGGTTAACATGATTTTTACAGTAAAATTGCTTAAACAGTGGGTTGTTTTTCACTAAGATCTGAGCACTTGGAAAATGATCAGTGAAGAATGTCGGAAACCAAACTGTTGATGGGCCCCATTGACTTCCATTGAATTTTTTTTATTATTATTATTCATACTATGGAAGACAATTGGGTCAACTGTTTGGTTAACCATATTCTTCAAAATATATTCTTTTGAGTTCAGCAGAAAAGAAAATTCATACAGGTTTGGAACAACTTGAGGGTGAGTAAATGACAGAATTTTATTTCTGAGTTAACTATCCCTTTAAGGGCTCAGCTGGTGAGGAGCAATGTCTCTAGCACAGTTTTCAACAATAAAGCAGTCTCTATAATAAAAACTAGAGAGTATGTAGTTAGACGGAAATTAGAGAATGTAACTGGATTATTAAGTGAATGCGTATCAGTAAACGTAATGACAGCGGTGTGATTGCAGCTTTCTAGCAGACATACACTCCCACACTTGCCCAAGCACTGAAATAGATCAAAGAGAATCCAGAAAGTGTTGATTTCCTCTGTGGATGTCCTTATTTACCAGAACAGCAATGATGAGTCAGACTGGAATACCCAGCAGCTCTGTTTCATCAAAACTAAATTAACATTTGCTGCTGAGAAACCACGAGTGAGGTTAAAGAAACACAGGCAACTTTTCATTGTGTTTGCCTAACCACTAAAAGTAAGATGTTCTTTTTCACCTCTTCATGTTACTAAGACCATCTTTTCAGTTCTAATAAATTACATTTGTTCTTCACGAGATGGCCTAATATGTGTTTTGAATCTATAAAGCGTATATACGTCTCACCAATAGTTATATTCTCAACAATATTGGCAATTTCTTCTGTTTTTTTCCTCAGTGATGCTTTATAAAAGAGACAGAATGCCTGCACGCCGTCCATTTTTATCTCTCAGGCATGTCATACATAATGAAGTGTAGTAAGAGTGTGTGAAATAGGATTTCTGACACTCTGAGGAAGAATCGTTGCGGAGCAGACGTCCACAGAGCATGTCAGCTGGGGATTAGCAACTCAACGGTGGAAATGAGGACAGATTCCTCCGTCTTTCCCAGTTAATTCCTACCTATAACCATTTATCATGGTGTCCTGACAGCGTGAGAGGACAAAAGACAACTAAACAATCATGGAATATAAAATTCCTGGGATGATGGAATGCTGAAACAGGAATAAAATAAGAAAAAGGATCCCTTATTCACCTAATGTAACAGTAGTCAAATAAGCTGGATCCTAGTCCAATATCTGTTGTTTAACCACAATAGCGGATGTCTTACCCTGTCTACTGCTTACTTTAACATTTGTGCCTGTCCACGGATCTACGATAGGCCACATCATTCAACACAGAAAGCCCACTGTGCATCTTCTCTCAAAAGCCATTACCAGAGGAGAGCAGGTGCACAAGCCAATGAGCGAGGAGACCCCACTTCAAGGCGGAGGCTCTGTAATTTACTTTTCCATCTCCATGAACTTATGTGATTATGATAAATGTGGTATTTTTTCTGCAAGGGGCCATTTGCAGTGAAACATTAACAAAATAAAAACAAAGTAGGGCAATGGAAGCTGGACCCAAAGACAGGCACCCACTGCCTTTCTCTTGATTTTCTCATTTGCTTTTATCAATGCGGTCACACGTCCACAGGCTATTCTTTATACCTGGGTAGAAAATAGGCGTGTTTTTAGATTATCCTCGATTTCATTGCATTAGTGGAGTGTTTTGATTAAGACACCTAACCTGAGGGTGCTGCTGTCCGATAATGAGGTGAAGGGAAGACAAGTGAACTGGCTGGAACAATGCAAGTAACTATAGATAGAAGAAGCCTCTCTTGGCATTCTGCTCATTGTTTTCCAAGAGCCGTGTGCCAAATGTCTCTTTTTGGAGCTGGAAGATGAGGAGGATTTGAATAATGAAAGCACATTCATGACTACAAAAGAGAGCTTGTTATTTTCTGCTTCTTTGCTGGGGGTTGCTTTTTTGCGAAACAAGCACTCTTCATGTAAACTAGTCGAACCTCAAATGCACTTCTTTGAAAATATACTTCAAAAAGATCAATCTTTGACAACTCCCGATGTCAAAAACCTTTGTAGTTAATAGAATAAACATAAAAACACTAAAGAACAATATATATATATATATATATATATATATATATATACACACATACATATGCACACTGATGAGCAAAAACATTATGACTAGTCACAGGTGAAGTGTATTGTTGATCATCCCCTAACAAGGTCACATATTAAGACTGGGGTAGATTAGATGGTAAGCAAACAGTCATTTCTCATATTCAATGAGTTGGATGGAGAAATGGGCAGGAATAAAGATCTGAGAGACTTTGACAAGGGCAAAATTGTTATGGCAAGGCGACTGGGTCAGAGTATCTCTGAAATGGTAAGGCTTGTGGGTTGCTCCTAGTCAGCAGTGAGAATTATTTACCAACAGTGGCCTGAGGAGGGACAAACCACAAACCGACGACAGGGTGCTGGGCACGAGTCACGAGGGTTGCACGAGAGAAACGAAGGTCCGAGCCAACAGTTTAAATGATGGTTATGGGAGGAATGTGTCACTATACACTCTGCTACTCTGTAACTTTACATGGTGAATGATTTTTTTCCCCCACTAAAATCATGGTAACACGCATAATCTTCACACAAAAAAGTGTTTCCACAAGAATATTAAAGCGGCACAACTGTTTTCAACATTGATAAAAGTTTCTTACCAAATCAGCATATTAGAATGTTTTTTTAGGATCATGTGACATCTGTATGAAAATGTAAATATGTGCTCCAAGCTTTTCTCTCAAAAACACAAACACAAAAAAAAGTGGTGAGAAAACAGCAGTTAAGAAAGCATCTGATTGTAGCGATGTGGATGTTTGCACAAGCTCTGCAATTCAGCACTCCAGTCACGTCATGTTCATTTATATAAGATCGCTTTACAGTATAAAACATGAAAAAACATGTTGCTTTCAATTAGAACTAAAACTTCAATTTCTGCTATAAAGCAGCTCTCACTTTGTTCATGTTTTTACTTGTATATGACCTCAGTGGACTGAAGGCAGAGCCCCCAGAGCACATCAATATTATGTAATCGCCATGAACCAATGGTAGTTTGAAGGTTTTTACCAGCCAGAGCAAAGTTTACTTTGTTACTCCCAAAACGTTTTAGCCTGATTTTGAACTCAGAGGTCAAAGGGTCAAAGACGTCCATGTTTTAAGAGCTGTCCAGGGGAAAGCCTCCTACTCAGCACCCTAAAACCAACTAAGGCCACAAATACAGAATCTGCTCTAATCAGTCCTCCAAAGGGCCAATAAGATAGTTAAAGCCAAAGGCAAACCACACAAAAGTGCAAAACCTAAACCAGTTCAGAAAAGGAAGTCGGTGTGATCCTTCTGTATTTACATTGCAGTTGCTGATTTAGATAAATAAAACCCGAACCCTATTTTAAACAAAGTTTACATCAGTGTGGCTGCTAGTTTTATTTATGACTGTTTAGAGTATAGAATTAACCAGCTTAATGCAGTTTTCATTTACAAGGGATATACTATGCTGGTCAATAAAAAAGAGAATTTTTAAAACCTTTAAAAAAAATTTGATCTACTGTGTTTGTTATAAATGTTGTTTTCAACAATTATGATGCATCTTTAAAGGCTAAAGTTCCTTGCACACTGAGTCCGAACTTTTATGTGTTTTATTCGTATTCGTCATTCGATGGTTCTGAATTGTCATAACACCTCTCAAAATGCTTGCTACAGATGAGAAAAACACCGAAAATCGAACTAGATTCTTTTTATTTTTATGACAGACGAAAGTTTCAGAGACGTGTGTAAACGTGATTGACACAACGTGAGGTCATATTTATTTCTTTAACGTGCGAAAATTTCGGACGAGAATTTCAGACTCAGTGTGCAAGGACCTTAATGAGCAGATATAAAACCATTCAGTATCTTCCATATTATGCAATAAAAAAATTAATTAAAAGTCAGAAAATGCCTTAACATAACTTGTCATTTTAATACAAGTTTGCAAAAAATGTGAACTGTATAAAAATAACAATATCTCTCAACTATACCTGTTGTTTTACACAAATAGTTTGGTTAATTAAATAACTACCAGTGTTATTTAATTAAAAAATAATAAAGTAGTGATCACTGAGAACTACAGGTGGTGGGCTAAACAGAGACGTTTTCCTGTTTGAAGATTGTTAAGGCCGCTGGGTTGGCGCATTCTTCGCTTTGTACACTGGACAATATGGGGGTTTCCATTTCCTCCACCTTCACTTTTACTGCAATAATTGTGTTAGAGATAGAGACAGGGAAGCCATGTAAGAACTATATTTAAAAAATAAATACATTTTATATTTGAAATAAATGCTACATACTTTCGTCCTCAGGTTCAGCCTTTATTTGTAAGATGGTGGCTGTGATGGAGAATTTGCCTGCCTCTTGTTTTTGATTTATGACGTTTGGTGCCTCTTGTGGTTGATTCGTCTCTGGATTATCATTATGCTGAGTGGGCTGGGTTTTAGATGTGCATTTACTTGTGTTTTTCTTTACAAATCTTCGTCCTACAGTAATAAATACAGAATAGTAAGAGAATGAAGGAAAGATAATAACAAAAATCATATCTATTCAAAGGGAATTTAATGAAAGTAACCATGTGCTTTGTTTATCATTCAAAATTGAATATTGAATATTTATTCTTTAAAAACGAAACTAAGAATAAATTGCAATAAAACATACTCCTTTTCCCCATAAAAGGTTTTGCCTTTTTGCTTGTGTTCGAGCGTCCCTGAGGTGGTTCTACACAAAGAGCACAATATAACATGAAAACCAAATTGTGGAGTGCATACTGTACATGAATATTGTGAAAATTACAATAATCTACCTGGTCCGATGGGTGGCTGCAGCTGGTAGCCAGTGATTTCACACCAGCCCACAGGATAAATTTCAGGGGACTGACAGTCTACCCACTGATCAAACTCAGGCCCCCAGCCATCAAAGTGGATAAGGAGAAGCGGGCCTACGCAGCGCCTAACAGTGGCCACACACACCAGCCGGGGCTCCATGAGGTCCACTGCCTCTAGCTTCATACCTGGGGTAAAGCCGTGGCCTACATCATCCTGGGAGAGACATATAAGGAAGGGAGCACAAGACCAGCTTAAAACACATTAAACCCACAGATGCAGTAACACATTGTATGTGGCTCAATTGTCAAAATAAAAGGTTTACCGTGTTGAAAAGTCTTCGTGGAGCAGCTAGAGTTCCTGTTTCTTCTAAATATTTTGTCCATGTGAAAGTGGCATGATCATAACCTGATGAGAAAGGAGACAATATCAACAAACACTGTATGAAATTGCAAATGAAGGCTCTTTAGCTTATTGATTTTTGTTTAAAAAAACCACTGGAATAATCAGTTGAGCACATTACCAGGAGGTAGAGTAAGAGATATGTCGTTGCTCTCGCAATATCCAACAGGTAAAATGGCATGTGAGCTGGCATGGTAGCAAAACCAGTCAGAACCATCACCGATCTCGACACCATCAATGCCTACCATGATGTATCCATCCAGCAACACCTGAGCGATAAGATAAGCCAGATCAGTGCAATTACTTTCAACAAGGTAATGTTCAAAATTCATTTAAAGTCATAAATAAATAGTGGCTGTAAAGTACCTTACGGACTGATGCAACACAGATGTTCCCAAGGTTCAGAGGATCAACTGCTTCAAGTTTCATGCCTTCCTCAAAAAACGTATTTCCCATGTAAACAGTCCTCAACTGTTTGCATACAGCAAGAAATTATACATACTAGATGATTACATGACAGATTTTTAAACTAAAATTAACACAAAATGTAAAAAACAATATTTTAGATCATGGTGTACGCACTAACCTTCTTAAACTGATCTGGCACACTGTTTTGAAGGACTTTATGAAATGCTGGATGGCTACCCATGTTGACATTTTCATCTGTGTCAGAAAAATCATGAATGACATCATTAAAAATAACCTACCGACAAAAAGGCAGAGTAAAGAATATGGAAAAAACAAAAGCTATTTTATTCCTCTTAACTGTTATTTTATCTTACACAGTTTAGTTTTGTTCCCCATGTTTTCTTTTTTGGGCCTCCATACAAAAATAATATTTCGTTTTTTAAAAATCCCTTCTTTTTTAATGGAACCCCACACGAAACATATGGAAGAAAAAAATATTGTGACCACGAATCAAGAATTTTATCCCAGGATTTAATAGTGGCCACTTTTTTTAAATCGTTTTCATTTGAATCATTTTAGTTTAATCGTTCCCACGACTGACAACCATTTAACTAAAACAAGGGGAAATACATAATCTGTTATGGGAACAAATTCTTTTTTTTTTTAACTATCTTTATGGAACAAAACTACAACATAACCATTACTTGCAAATGTACTTCCATAAACTTCCTTCCCATCCTCCCCTCAGCATCCACAAACTGAATTACAAACACAAATGGAACAAATCCATGGCCACAATATCTCATTTTCCCCTCCCCACATCCTGTGCGAAGCTCTGTATTTTTCATCTCATGTAAAGGTTCATACTCTTCATGTTTGTACTGCGATTTGTCTATCTGTGGGTTTCAAGGCTTGACTCAATCTATAGATGCCAGTTTCTTCTCACCTGTTTCTTTGATTGAGTGCCCCACTCTTTCAGACCAGCCAACAGGGTGTACTAGAGGACTCTGCATGTGACACCAGAAATCTGAGAGCACCTCGCCCGAGGGTCCCAGTCCCCCATCCTCATACAGCAGTCTGAGTCGCCCTCCTATGACAGTATCCACCACCGCCAAACAGGTACGGCTCACCTGCGAGCGATCGACCACCTCCACACGAAACCCCCGTCTGAACGGACACCTCAAACTGTCTGCCATCTGAAACGCATACAGACGGGAAAGAGAGGAAGACAGTTAAGCAGAAATTAAAGAAAATCAGATGGCGTCAATTTTCCATTGCCTTTACCTTGACATGAAAGTCAATAGGAAGTGTGTGTGCTCCAACTAGTTTCTCCATCAGGTAGGATTTCCAGTCTTTAATATGCTGGTGGAACTCTGTAGGACAAAAAAAAAAGTTCAAGATTTTGAATTTTTATGGCATTTAAACCTAATGACTTACAGTGTAAACATTCACCTTGAGGAAGGACCAGGAGCTTGTTATTCAGTGCACACCAGCCAATAGGATGAACATCAGTCGTGCCCAAGTTACACCACAGGTCATGGCTGTCATCATCCTCAAAACCTTCATGGCGTAGAAGAGCTTTATAGCCTAAGAGAAACACAACACAACACAATATGACAAAGACTGAATCAATTTATCACACAACATCCTATTAGTCTCCATAATCAAAATTAATGTTTTATTAAAATAACATTTGTTAAATTCTAAACTTCTCTGTAAATGTGTAACTTTAAAACCTCTTGGTTTAAATTTACCAATAACTTCCAAAAACTTAAGTTTCCTGTCACCTGTCCAGAGTAATCCGTTTATGAATCACAGTACACTATATTTTCTGTTTTTAATTAGAAAGAGTATTGTATCGTTTAATGAGTATCGTTTCTTTATTGTTTTTGTATATTTATTTGTGGTTAACCAGTCTGTTTAACTCATTACATTCTACTCAGACTGCAAACAAAACATGGGTAAAATAAAATAACTATAAAGTATAAATATAATATTCATCTTTTCACACCAAGAACAACTTGAGGGTCTCATACGCAACTATTTACAAAAGGTGAAAAAAATAAATTGACCTTCAAATTGAAAAAGTTTACAATATTTACTTTTTTCTTATAGTTGAGCATTAGAGACTTCGTTCAACCCCAAACTTTTGAAAGGTAGTGTAATTTTAAAAATAATATATAATATTTTGATAGAAATAATGAAATATTATATTTATTTGCTTTAGTATTCAGCAGTGGTGGGAAACAAGAGTTCATATACCCGTCAGCTGTACAACAGTGGCGATCCAGTACAAGGCTGTATGGGTGTTTAAAACCTCCACTTTTAACCCCACATAGATGTCGTCCCATTGAGCACAGAGTGGCGCCTGTGAAATGGGCAATAATGACCATTATAATGCAATAGCAAAAATAATGCAAAGGAAATTTTCACATGTAATATATCATGTCATTACATCCACCACATTTATTTTACAGGTACATTTCAACAAGAACTTGGTGGATAGAAATCACTCACGTGTCTGAAGCAGGATACAGGGGCAGCGAGGAGGCCACTTTTCTCAAGGTAACTACCCCAGTCAAATCCAGCCAAAGTAGCTTGGAAGAAGACAGGGCAATTTAAAATTTAAAACAGCCAAAATCACAATTGTAAAGCTCACTGTTTGTTCTTACCATCTTGTCCAAATGCTCTGCTCTCCTGATGCTGCTCATTGGCCTTTGATCGTGGAGCCTCAGTCTGTGATTTTAGACGCAGTTTGTGTGATGACTTCCTTATGGGTGGCCTTCCCTAAATACAAAGACACATAAAAAATAAATTACTGTTTGAATAAATATGTATATAATTCTATGCCAGAAAATCCCAATAGGTTGGTTTCACGTGACGTCATGCTGCTGCATCGCAAGAGCGCGAAAATTCAGATGGAGGGCAGGAAGTGAAATAGCTGAGGATCTGCCATCAATGTTTTGTGTAGTTTACGGCTGCTCCAATCGTTCTAATCGAGAAAAAAGCTCTCAGAACAACGCCGTAAAAAGTGGATTTTTAACGTAACGTTATGTCTGTGTTTATATAGCATTAGGTTGTCGTTCAGGGGATCAGAGGGAATGGGACATTAAATGATCAAGGTAAATTAGACTCAATACGGACTCTCCGCAACGGTTTCCTCCATAGACGTATTCTCCATGTTTACTTCCTGCCCTCCATCTGAAATCGCCCCGCCTTCCCGCGTCATCATAATCGTCATCATAATCACGTGACTGAAACCCAGCTATTGGATCCATGCAAGAACTGAGGATTTTTTGGAGTTGGATGAGTATGAACGTGAGCAGGACACACGGCAGAAGCGCTTGGACCTGGAGGTGGTGTGTGAAGTGCCACTGGTTCCACACATTATACACATTATACATTTAACTGCAGAGATATGAAATTGTGTGGGGTTTACATATACTTTTCCATGTACTTGTGTTAGTTCATTAATATAAGGGGGTTCCTGTGGCGAACAGGACGAGGCCGAGGGACGTCAGAGAACGGCGCGAGGCCGGTGGCGTAAGTGTTAATGAGCGACACCTGTGAGACGCACCGGTCTCGCATCTCTCACGGAGGAGCGGAAACATAAAGGAGGAGCGACGACGCTGATGATCGAGAGAGGAACAGGCCTGATTTTATGTTGTGTTTTGTTTTATTTTGGGTAGCCAGCAGTCGTCCGCGAGGGGCTGCTGGCGGTAATTTTTGGTTTGTTTGTTTTAAATAAAGTATTTTGAATGTTCGCCGGTTCCCGTTTCCTTCTTCCCTGAACTTTGTTACACCGGTGCGTCTCACAGGTGTCGCTCATTAACACTCACGCCACCGGCCTCGCGCCGTTCTCTCACTTCCCTCGGCCTCGTCCTGTTCGCCACAGTTCCTGAATCACCTATTATATTCCATCATTATCTGCCCGAGAAGAAAGTGTCACAGGATTATTTACACCATCACTGTAATTCTGCTGATTGTGGTTAAAAGTGCTTCACCAAATATTTGTTCTCTCCATCGTTCTGATTGTCAATCATAAATGTCTCTTCCTGTTATTTATTAATTAATCAAAACAATGTGTAAAAAAAAAAATATATATATATAAACTCTATCCGACGTCATAAGTCACGCTTTAGACTTAAGTCAAATCCGTATGTTCGTTTGGCCGGAAGCAAGTTTTAAATATGAATATTTTTCTTACACAAACTCATCGCTTTGCTTCAAAAGGCCTTTATTAACACCCCGGAGCCATGTGGGGTCCGTTTATGATGGATGGATGCACTTTTTTGAGCTTCAAACTGATGGTTGCAAATCACTGCCATTATAAAGCTCGGAAGCGTCAGGGTGCTTATTAATATAACTCCGATTGTATTCGTCTAAAAGAAGAAAGTCATGTACACTACTAGGATGGCTTGACGGTGAGTAAATCTTTGGGTAATTTTCTTTTTAAAGTGAACTACTCTTTAATACAGTCTCTCGTGATGCTTTGGAGACACTCTGAAGGGAGGGTGGGATCTTATGCTTTCAAAGTATCCTTAATTAGCCATTACGGTCTCAGAAAAACAAAGACAGAATTATGTTTTTGGCAGAATATGGGAAGTTTGACTCAGCAAAAAAGAGTGGTTCAGCAAAATTGTGTGGAGTAATGAATCACAATGAAACAAGAGTTGCATGGTAATGCACCAGAGTGTCTTTGAAGATCTGGTGAGAAATACAATAATGAATGCATCTCTACCACAGTGACACATGGAGGAAGATGTGCCATGATGTGGGGAGTCTTTTAGCTGCTGGTATAGGTGAGCTGCTTCACTGTGAAAAGTAATTTAATGCTTTGGAGTACTTTCTGCGCCCGCATTACAGAAATATCCTAACCATGCCTGGTAACCATGGCAATTTCAGTTAGGACCTCATTTAGGACTAAAGCTACTGTATTACAGAATGACATTTCTTAAGTGCATAATCTTATCTAAACTATGGATAGGAAAAGGGTATTAACTCCACAAAAAATCCTAAAAAACGGTCTTAACTTTAGGACAACTCCAATGGTGTCCTGACTTCAAAAGTATTTGAAAGCCAACTATAAAAATCTCATAACAATAGCTCTGTCTGAGAATGGTGTCACATTTATTAATGACACAGCAATGTTTGATGGAGGAAAGACTATGTGAACACCCAAATGATGTGCTGCACTTTGATGACAAAACTGACAAAGAATTAGACTCCAATGAAATAAAAGGATTGGGCTTTGCCTAGACTACCATGCTTTTCAAAACTTCATTTAATGAAAAGCACAGTGGCAAGCAGGCCGAGGGCCGTGAGAGAACGGCGTGAGGCCGGTGTCGTGACGCACCGGTCTCGTATCTCACGGAGGAGCGACGAGAGAGGACCAGGGGCCTCATGTACAAAGACTTGCGTTGAATTCATACTAAAACATTGCGTACGGACAAAGCTGTAAATGTGCGTACGCACAAAAAAAAACAGATGTATGAATCTCTGCGTACGAAGGATCCCACGCATATTCTCTTTGTACATCCCAATTAACGTAAAAATGAGCGCACATGCACGAGCACAACGCCCCACCCAGTCTCCTCCCTTAATTAAATACATTTAAATATGGTAATGAGTCCACTTTGGCAAAAGAAAGGAGTAAGAAAATGGCTAAAGCAAGCGGCAAGAAGTGAAACTTTACAGAAAGTGAATCGGAGGTGCTACTATCGGAGGTAGAAACGAGAAAAAAAAATATTTGGTACTTTGTCCTCCGGCATTAATAACAAAAGGAAAAAATATGAGTGGGAGAGTTTGGCTGATGCCATCAATGCGGTGGGATCTGAAAGTCGCACTGTAAATAGACTTAAAATGAAATGGTCTGATATAAAGGTGGACGTTAAATGGAGAACTGCTGTGCACCGACAAAGTGTGGGCAGAACAGGCAGTGGTAAAGGGGTCGATGAACTGACACCCTTTGAGCAGAGAGTTGCCTCAATTATGGGTGACACTTTACTCTCTGGAGTAGTATCTGCTGCTGTGGGAGACTCAGATTTACTACAGGACTGCCACGAAGGTAACCAATATTATCTGCACATTTATTGAATGGAAATGTTTCCGATTCACATATGTAAATTCTTCTTCAGATGGCGCCTTTATAGCAATGTGTGTGCAGTCGATCGCTCCGATTACATTAGGAAAACCGGCTATCGCTGCAAAATTGCGTTTTAATGTTTGGCTGGTCAACTGCATCATATGGGAACCTTATATACCTGGTAGACATGCGGATGATCCCGACCCATACCGCTGGCATTGCGCGGCTCAAAGACGACTGGCTTATTCCTGAGCGCTCTGCCAGTTCCCTTTGGAAAGAACCAGTTGCCAGGAAACCAAGTGTTGTCAGCACCTGCAAGGGAACGGGTATTGCGTGGCTCCTCGCTGTCTCTCTCTCTAGATTCGGACCCAACTCAGCACAGAGCGCCAAGAGGATAGCCCTTGGAAATCTGAAACGGCTGATAAGCCAGTCATCATCCTGGGCCAGAAAATCATTGTGGTCCCTAAAAACTCGTTCTCTTCGTATTCTGCCATTAGCAATGTCCTCTAATAAGGCCAAAGCTGCTATTGCCATAGACTAAGGGTTGTATCAATTTGCATATGCTTTTATATGTTCTTACTTAATTGCATAATTGATAGAATATTCCCATAAGGCTCGTGTGACAATATATGTAAATTATTTTATAAATTGCAAATTAATAGCAATGCTTCCCACAGGTGGTAGTGCGATAGACTTGTAGAACAATTCGTTGTGTAATGTTTGCAACTTAACTTTATTGCCTGTAAGATTCGCCAACGGACAAAAACTATGAGAAATGTACATACGCCAGACATGAAATTGGCGTGGAGGAACGCACATTCTCACGTTAATTTCACTGTTAGGACATCCGACCGTGAGCGTGAAAGCTGGCGTAAGCAAAGATTTTGTGCGTACGCAATATTGATACATGAGGCCCCTGGCCTGGACTATTTATGTAATGTTAATTTATGTTTTCTTTATTTTATGTGTGTGCGGCAGTCGGCTGTGAGGGGCTGCCGCCTTTACTTTCGTTTTCTGTTTATTTATTTTATGATTATTAAAGTTAATGTCCACCGGTTCCCGCCTCCTCCGTCCCACAACAACATACCTTAGTTACAACCACTTATTTTGTTTCTTCATTTTAATCTCTAGAGTTTTTCCATTTTACTTCACACAGCAGCTGTTTGTGTGTCATAGGTTGCTTGGTAACAGACCTGAGAGTTGATCACCGAACTCAATATGTTGACTGATATCTTACGAAGATGTGATTATTTATAAATTATACACCTTATTATATACAAAAATGGACCATGGTGAACATACTTAGTTTGTGAACCCTGTTTTGTTTTCACACAGTTTAATATAACTTAAAAAGTCCAGTACAAACAAATGTTACTGCCACCAGGGGACCCCAATAAGTGACGAACCCAGCTGGGACGTGCTTACAGCTCAAAGTCTACTTTATTTTCTTATTTGCAAAACATACAGAGATTACATGTTTATGACAAACAACTTTGTATACAATATACAAAGTGTATTAATATGTTCAATGTCATCAGAATACTAATGAGAACAATGAGCTGAAAACTAAAATAAATAAATAAATAAATAAAGATAGAGAAAAAGAACAGAACATGAGGGAAAGATATGAATCTATACATCAGTTACATTGTACAAATGTTGTCATGTAATGTTTAAATAAGTTTCTTAAGAAATGTTAGGTAATGCACCGTCCAAATATGAGATGGCAAGTTTTAAAGTTGAGACACACACAAGATATATAAAAACTTTTGTGTTTAAAATGTATATTTATTTGCAAGTTATGTTAACAGCAATAAGATATTTCTGGTAATTACAGCTATTCAGCTGATGGACACAGTGCTGCGTTGTCATGGGAACATCCCAGGTAAAAATAATGAGGAAATTACGTTTACTTTCGTTGCTCCCTTCATCAAGTGCGATCCAAACGGCTACATATTGGCACACAAGTGCCCTGGTCACTCCAAAGTCCCCACTTCAAGGCCTCTGCCGTCTGCCCTTCGAAGGGACTAGGGCATAGGGATGCTCACGAGCAATAAACACGTCCCACCCGGGTTCGGGGTCCCCTCGAAACGTTTCCGTTGTTGTCTGTATTATTTGAAGAAAACGCGTTTCTGTATTTGCTTGTGTTGTGAGTATTTGGAGCACACGTGTGTTGTGAAACTGAGGAAGATGTTTTCTTAATTTGCGGGTGTTTTTCTATTTGCATGCGTGTTCTTCAGTTGCAAGCGTGTTAAGCTCTCTCGGTCGCTGTAGCTATCCCATACTAAATTACTTAATCTACAGATGTTGTGCAATTCTTTCTAATATGCTGACCAGTGATTTTTTTGTGGTTAAAATGTTTGCCCAGTAGTGTCCATTTCAAAATCTATTAAAATATAAAACTGTTATTTAACATTGTAATGATATTTCACAATGTTGCTGTTTTTACTGTATTTTTGATCAAATATATTTTGCCTTGGTGAAATTGCCAAAATCAGCCTTGGTGAAAATCTTAATTATTCCAAACTTTTGACCTTTATGTTTCCCAGCTTCAGGCTTTTTCAACAAGGTAACGTTATCAGATAACTTTCTGATGAACTGTTGAGGTTCAGTGGTCGCTCTGGGTTTTCTTCTCGTAGTGATTTTGTATAGTTAGCAAATGTATAAAAAATTTTTTTAAAAAAATACTTACGGTGCACAGTTCACGTTTTCGTCGAAGTGCATTTCTGACGGATCCGTGACCACCATGTCTCCCGCCGGCGGCCGAACCACTTGCTGACGACGGACCCGATGAAGGTGCTGTGTGCACCGAAGGAACCGCTCCAGCTCGGAGTCTCACTTGGTTTTTGCTTCGGCATCCCAGGTTGAACTCCATCATATCGCTGGGATCATAATCATCCGGTCTAAAGTGAACTCTACACACTACCGCGTTTTTCGAAGCAGAAGCGGAAGTGAAGTCCCGTCTCTTTACCTGCACAAACCGCACCCAGGCACGGAAGATAGCACCGTCCTTTTTCTTGTTAGGAAACCTGTGGACTCGATGTCCTGTCAGGCCGGAGTTTGTGCAACCTCCACAGACACAATAATTTACCATAGCGACGATAAATTTAAATATGAATAACTACGGCTCCAACTGAATACTAACCTACTCTGGACTGTGCAAACGCAGAGCTCAGCCCGGCAAAAGACTCCCTCTCGTGACGCAATATGACGCATGCCGAACGGTTTCTCATTGGTGAAAGGAGTTTCTTCCTGGCAACTATGTTGACCAATCAGCGGTAACCATACATTTACGCAATTTCCTTTAAACCAGAGCCGTGTAAAGAGAGAGAGTCGCGACAACTCCATTCATTATTCAAAGGCGGCTCGTGGAGCTTCTCAATAGTTCCCGGAGGCAGCAGCTGCGCCTTAGAGTTAGTTACAGCAGTTTGTGATGCACATGCACTTTTAAAAGTTAAGACGTTTGAAGAATAACATTGTCTATTATCATTACATCTGAATCAAATTAAATTGTGTATTAAAGCATCAGTCTCAGCTCCTTGGATTTGGTAAGCCTTTCCTTGCTCCTAATTTTTAAAAACCCTTTAACAAACATTAAACTTCCCAGTCTTTGTGAAAAAGTGCAGATACTAAGTGCGATTAGCGCACAATTTAGCATAAAATCTTTAGTTCTATCTTTGCTCCTGCTGACTTGAGCATATTTCCTCATCTCCGTCAGTCGGTAAACTTAACTATACATTCATACTGCTTTCTCTGAGCGACTGGATCATCCTCATGCAGCACTGCAAACCATAGTGGCACTACAAGAACAACAGAGGAAAGGACAGACAAAGTGCTTGACATGCAGTTTATTGGACATTTATAAATCTGTTGCGCTAAATCAGTGCAAAATTCTATATACATATAGGCTATATTTAGATCATATTATATTTGTCATTGACAAATAAAGCTTTAAAAAATGTTTTTTTTTATAATTTTAAAACTGATGTAATTCATATTTTTGAGTCATGAACAATGTATTAAAACAAGTTTCAGTTGTTAACATTTCAATGTGTTTAAATTCATTTTTTGACTGTTTTTATGTCAGGTGGTACAACCAAATAGTTGAATACTGTAGTTGTACCACCTGACATGGAAAGTGTACCAACTTGCCAACCTACCCATACTTAAGGGGGCAAATAATTCTGACCAGCACTGTATAAGACCTTGACAACTGAAATTGAAAACTGAATAAATATTTTAGTGGATAAAGCTGTGTGTGTTTGCTAAATTGGTTAATGTCACTTAACAGAAATTTACTAAACAGTTCTTACTCATCTAATTTTTACATTTTATAATTCTGTGGTGAGTGTTTTATCAACTAATGTATATATATTTGTCTCTTTCAGGCAAAACATTGTTTTTAGGGTAACACTTTAAAATAGTTTTTAGGGTTTCACTTGTTAACATTAGTTATTATATATTTAACTAACATGACCTCACTATGAGCAATACATTTGTTACAGTATTTATTTATTTTATTTGTTTGTTCATCTCAGCTCACAGTACATTGATTTTGATTTTAATAATGCATTAGTAAATGTTGAAATTAACGTTAAGAAAGATTAATAAATGCTGTCGAAGTAGGCTAGTTCGTTATTAGTTCATGTTAATTAATGAAACCTTATTGTTAAGTGTTACTGTTTTTTTTTTTTTTTTGCATACACTTTTAGGGAAGGTACAAAAAAATGTAAATCATAGTTTAAAATAGTAGAAATTGCTGATAACGTATTTTTTCACTTGTAAACGATACAATTGTAATAGACACTAAAAACAAGTCATTTCCAACTTATGACTAGTGCGACAGAGTTAAGAGACATTTGTATTTTGTATCCTTAAAATAATAATTGTTTTGTTAAAATATGGCATTATTTGAGGGGACAGCCATTTGTAGTGGTGTCCGAAACCTTAGTGGATGTTATTGAGTAGGCTACACTCATTCTATCCCACATTGCACTGCAATAACGAGTGTAGCCTACAGCTGATGAACGTTTTCATTCACTCTTTCAAGTGAACTGTATTAGTGGACTAACGTAGGGAACAGTGAATGAGGGTTTAGGGGAGCAATTTCGGATTCAACGCCTAACTTGCGGTGATGACGTCAGTAATCCGCACCATGCAGAAGTTCTTAAGGTAGGCTACTTTCGAAAGTAATTTTAAAAAATCGAATATTCTTAATATCATTAACACTGTTTTACGCTAAAAGAATGGGATTTGATCTTATAGGATTATGTTGGATTTACTGCTTCCTTTTAATCTGTAAGCCAATAGTATGGCTTGCCTTTCGCGACCAATGAGAAACCGATTGGTTTTACGTAATTTAACGAGTAATTTAACGAGTATTTTCACGGAACTAAAAAAACTTCCACACTGGCACTCTAACTTCCTTGGGATGCATATAGTTTCTCGTCTGCCATATCCAACTACATGTTTTACGTGCCAGTAGCAGGTCGCTGGCTGTGTATGCTTGTTTTATGACAGGTGGGAACCAGTGTTAAGGTGCAACACCACCACAGTACGCAGTACGTTTGAATGTCAACCAGACACTGGCGACAGAATATTTGCGTGCCATATTTTTATAAGTGTACTATTCTTGAAATATTACAGTTATCGCCAATAGCGGTATATTGCAACACCGCCAATTAACACAATAACAATATATATATATATTTTTTTAATATGATGGTTATCATCAATACCAGTAGCTATATATACACTATAGCTTGAGACTAAAATTTGGCTTTTGGGACTTTTATTACATTTATGCAATCTGAAAATTAAAAAAATTTGGGGGTGATATTTGATACCAACCTAACATTTGCTCCTCATGTTCAGAGCACTGTCAAGACTTCATTTTTTCATCTAAAAAATATAGCCAAATTGCGTCCCATGTTGTCACTTCCTGTGGCTGAAAAGCTAATTAACATCTTTGTATTTTCTCGCATTGATTACTGTAATGCTTTGTTGGCCGGGGTCTCAAACGGTACCCTTAAGAGTTGGTACAAAATTCTGCTGCTCGAATTCTGTCTGGAAACAGGACAAGGGATCATATTACTCCTGTACTGGAACCTTTACACTGGCTCCCTGTCAGATTCCGTGTTGATTTTAAAATCCTAATGCTCACCTATAAGGCTTTGCATGGACTGACACCTCATTATCTTGCTGAACTTTTAACCCCTTACACACCAGCACGTGATCTCCGCTCTTCGGAAGCTGGCCTTGTAATTGTTCCGCATACTCGACTAAAATCCATGGGTGATAGGGCCTTTTCGTCGAATGCTCCAGAACTTTGGAATTCCCGGCCAGCTGAGATTAGGCAAGCCGAATCCCTTAGTGTTTTTAAATCATCCCTTAAAACTTATTTGTTTAGGGTAGCTTTCACATATTTGTTTATAATTGCCTTATTATTATTATCATTATTAATCGAACATTTCATAATTTTTTTATTTTGTATTTTATCAGGTTTTTTTGTCAGTAATGCATTGCTTGTTTAATTATATGTTTTATCATGTTTCTATTCTTGTGAAGCGCTTTGAGATGCTTTTTAAATGCGCTATACAAAATAAAGTTTATTATATTATTATTATGAAAATGATTTAATCTAAAGCGATCACGAAGTGAAGATACATTTGATCAGTTCATGCATTCCCTAGGAATCGAACCCATGATCTTGGCATTGCTAATGCCATGATCTATTGTTTCTGCCTGAGGAACACAACTGGACACATCACTAGAAATATCCAGATCTAATCTGATCTTAGATGTAGCAAGACCTCCTAGGCTTAAAGTATAGAGTATTACATTTAAAAGTGCTGCAGAAAGGGCTTTCACAGTCTAGAAGAGATAAACTGATGTTTGGGAGGTAAAGTAGGTCCTCGGGGCATTTTCATTAGGCCTCCTCTCAGCTCAAGCTAGCCCAGACATGGGTGGGTACCTCTTCCATGTCCTCACATATCCAGTTGGGCTTTTGGACACAGTTAACGTGACGCCTCCAGGGAGTTCTGGAAGTGCGGTGAGTAAAAGATGGAAGCAGGAACGTCCTGATGCAACCAGTCACTGTATACGCTGACGACAGTGTGGCTCTCGAGGTAGTGCCAGCGTTGCAGAGGGGTGATTCAAAATGTGCTAATAGCTTGACGGAGGCCCGGAGAGAAGTTGAATCTTGTTACACCCACACTCACACTGTGCTCATTATCACCCATAACACTGGAGGAGCAGTGACAAAATCTGGGAGGTTACACATGCACCTAATAAGCAGATTTGTAAATGTTCATTTTATAAACATGGGTAAGAAGTCATTCAATCTGTGAGTGTTATTTGTTCTTTATGCACTCAAATGTAATACACCTTGAATGCAATGTAAAAGCTTTGGAATAAAACCATCTGCCAAATATGCTCTGCTGCATGTTTCATTTTATTATTCCACTTACCCATGCAAAAAGCACTTACATATTACATGAGAGGTTGATTTAGCTAAATATTTCCATAATTTGCCAAACTCACAAGATAAATCAAAATGCTTTTTTTAAATTTCTTGCATTTCCTTTTTTTTTCAAACAAACTTCTCAGTAAAGGATGTTGAAGTCATGATAAAACAGAAGTAGCGACAGATCTTTCTTCCAATATTGACTAAATGTCTGTATAAGTCAGGCATACTTCAGTCCATTTTTTCTCCGGAATATCGAGTTAAAATATTTTAATTAAAGAGTTATGAGGTACATTTTTAAAAAATAAAATATTTTAAGAAATATTCACTTACAATATAATCCATAACATGCATTTAGAAAATATACATGAAATTTAATTTCATGTTGACTTTAACGTAATTGCAGTCTATGTAGGGACAGAAAGCTCTCAGATTTAATCAAATAGATCTTTATTTGTGTTCCGAAGATGAACGAAGGTCTTACGGGTTTGGAAGTACATGGGGGTGAATTATTAATGACAAAAAATTATTTTTTGGGTGAACTAACCCTTTAACCTTCATTAAATGTGGTCGGAATCCATACCAGACCACCAAATATGTTTTCAGTGATCCAAACATTATCACAATATACCTTTAGCGAATGTACATGTGAATTTTATTGTGGTCAAGTCCAATCCGATTGTGATCTGCTCTGCTCACCAAAAAAACTCAATCCAGCAACCTGCTCCTCAAGCAATTACTGCATACTGCTTATGTATGGTATTGATTATCAGCGCATTTCCATCAAGATGAACTTGCAGCCTGCATAAGGACACTATTAATAGTCTAGAGCAGCTGTATTCAAAAGGCTGACTCCTGACTTCATAGTAACCACTAAAGGTAAATTAAACAGCACAGGCCATGAGTGAATGCAGGGGGAAACGGAGCAAACTAACAAAAGACACGAACAGTGGAGCATAGGAGGAATGAGCTCTGCGAGCATTGTGGGCTGAAGATAAAGTGCTGATCCAGCAGACAGTGTCCTACACAGATTGGCTCATGCGATGGACAAATTACAGCAGTGCCCAGACACATGGGCAGCTCCAGCGGGGTTTGACTTTGCAAGGCCTGTGGCGCATTTAAATTAAACACTCACTTAAAGAAATTGGAATAAAGATTCTGATCTTCTGAAAGGCCTCTTCTTATATATGTGGTATACTTGTTTACGTGGAACACAAAAGTATGTTTAGCAGAATGTCCGTAATGCTTTGTGATGAATGGGGCACAGGAACAGTGGTCACTGTTCACTTTTATTGTAGAGCAGCTCAGACAATCTGCAAGATAACCTCCACAATAAAGAAAGTCAAAAGAGTTTAGAACAATGTGAAGTAAAATAAATGATGAAAGAAGTCTTTTGGGGAAATATTTCTTTCGAATTTTATTTATTTATTAGCTCATTATCAAAATAAAATTCAAGAAGTGGCTGCCTAATGCTTTATACTTTAGGGCCCATATTTATATTGATCAGATTTATGTTTTATTAAATATTTTACTTAAATGCATCAAATCAAAAATGCATAAAACAATTAAAGGTGTTTAATTGAATGAATAAATTAAATGATGTTCCACTGATTTTAAAGACGTTTCAATTTTTTAGTGGAAAATAACAAATGCAAAAAAATAAAAAATTAAGACAATGATTTTGTACTGTATCATGCATTCAGAAATTTGCATTTTGCCAGTGAGATACTATTCTGAGAGTCAAATGCAAACAGAAAATGAACAGTGTCATCTAGTGGTTCCTTCAATAAGGACAGCTTTCACTGTGATCTCATATAAATTAATCAATCTCCAATAGGAAAATAACAACAGCTGTCAGATTGACATTTTCCTTTGTAGTTTGTTTAAAAATGCCTGAACAGATAGTAAAATCCATTCAAGTTTGCACTGACCTCACTGTGCATAAATTAAGTTTGCGACCCCTCCAAATGACAAATTCCCAACTTAATTAGATTTCAAATTTGTGAAAGCTTTCATTAATATTTGATAAGCACAGCAGACTACCATCATCATCCCTTAGCATTGTTTTTCCTTGCACGCATTTTACCAGAAAGCCTATCAGTATAGTAGCCTAGCCTTGTTTAGACAGCGCTGGTAGTTAATCAGTAGGCACTCTACTTAATACTGTCAGTGTACAGCAGTACCACTGTCAGAAACAAATCCTTACAGAGTGCTGTGTCGGGGGTTTCTCTGATGGCCAAGGATCAATGAGCGATCATGGGTAAATCAATATGCTCTGGGGCCCTGCGACGGTTCAAAGAAAAAGTGAACTCTATGCCTGTGGTTTGGAACAGAAATCACCTCATTTCAATAACCAGCCAATCAGAAAATCTCTAAATTAGTCTTTAAAGATGCATAAAAATATGATATATATGTATTGCTGGCAATTACTCCAAATGCAAGTTAATGTTGCCATTGAATGACTCTCATCGCTTTAAAAAAAAAAAAAAATCTTCGGCTAAAGATACATAATTGCTCACTTCATATTCTGAATGCATTTATTCCAAAGAAAGGCGTCAACATTGGTATGCAATAAGTGATGCAAGATCTCTGTTGCGCTCTGTGCACTTTTGTGCCAGGGATTTGTCTTCCCCTTTTGGCATAAATGCGCTCAAATGTGATCTGTGGAGCTTATAAATTCTCAAGGGAGCTTGTCACCGGCTTTAAAGATTGTCACAATGTTAAAAGTGTTACTAGGAAAGCCATTCTTGAAATGTCAAGAGGCTATAACATGTCAGAAAAAAACAAAAGCATTTCTTCACATAATATCAAAATGTCATTTTGAGCATGAATGAGCAAAAGATGAGTGTAATGGGCTTCACCATTCTTGATTTACCCTACTCAGACCTTTTTTTAAAAGAGACAAAACGATAAACAAATATCTGACTGGAGAAATGAACATGTAATTGACTTCAAATGGCTTACAAATGGACTTGATGCTTTTAACCTCTGCGTTCTGGCATTGTGTCACACAAGACATTGGTTTGTTCATGTTCTTGCATGCTAAATTGGATTACCAGAAAGGACATCTGATCATGCTCAAAAATAAGGACTGTGAGGATCATTCAATTGTGATTTCTCTGAACAAAGTACACAGTGACCTTTTTTTCTGGGATACACATTTTCTGTTACACAACAAAACTAAACAGACACCACAATCTCATCATCCACATTAGCTGCAGTATTTACTAACCGTTTTCCACTTTCATATTAGTTCTGGAATAGAACTCAGAAACTGCGCCCTCTGCTGACTGGGATGTGAATATGGGAACAAACTAGGACCCTAGTTTGTTTTTTTTTGCCTATGATTTAGCAGTTTATACTAGCCCTTTATATTCAATTCTGTATTTATATTATTATTTTTCAGGAATGATTTAGTTAACCCTCTAAAAAAACTAGGTACTGCACCCTCGGGTATTGCAGGAATAATTGGAAAAAAATCTAAACAAAACCCAATGTATTCACTTTTTCAAAAGATACAAATGTTTTGCATATAATGCTCCAAAGAATTCATATCAAAGATATTAAAGAAAAATGTATTCATGTATTAAAGAGGAAAAAGAAAGAGACAAATTACAGAAAAGGGTATACGTGTTTAATCAGAATAAAAAGAGGAATTTAATTATTTGTAAATGTCCATAGTTCTAACCCAAAGTATACCTGACTGCAGCCTATAGAACGGAACAGGGTAACACAGGGTAACACATGGGCCCGACCCACCTACTTTCATTTCAACTTTATCATCAGACTCAGGGTCCATTAGAATGGAAAAAGAACAAAAAGGAGCAAAACACAAATACAATACAAAACGCTTAAAAAAGACAATTATTCTAATGTATTCTCTGGTTCGCAACACACTTGGGTTTGACAACAGCATTATAATACAGTATATAATTCCGTGATTCATCCAATCGACAAATAAATGTATACATAATAAATTGAATTGCTTGTTTGGTGAGGACTGAGTTAATGCACCAATGAACAAATGAATTGTGTTGACATGTCTTTGTTTAAATGTGTGAATTGTAAAAAAGCTGTGCAGTTTCACAAATCCTTAATGCACAGAAAAAAAACTAGGATCTGGAAATAGTCTTGAAAATATTGGTATTTTGGCTAAAGCACATACAGCCAAATAACATTTGTTTAAAATTTGTAACAAAAATCTACTGGTTGATTATCCTCAGCAAATGGGTTACGAAATTAATTATGAAGTAAATTAGTTTATATAAAACCGTTAATTAAAATCGTTTTAATATAAATCACATGGAAAACATGTTTAGATTAGGTTACTGATTTTCATATGCTTTGTCTGGTGAATAAATGTGTGTAAATTAAAAAAAATTTGCATCCTTTCATTTTGGGAAACGTTTACTTTTTATGAATTAATCATTATTTTAAGCTGATTCTTTTCAATGAACAATTCGGTTCACAAATCACTTTGAATGATTCATTTAAATTCAGCTGATCCAGTTGCACTGATTTAATGATACGGATGAAATGAGTCAAGTCAAAGGACAGCTTTGTATAGTTACAGTTTCGGTAGTATGTAATGAACAATGTCCTTGCGAGTCTGCTAAATATAGCACAAAACACTTTTGACATCTCCAGGGCTTTTGTTAAAACTACAGATCATACTTCTGCACTCTTGTGTCCCCATCACCAGACAGTTGGATCGAGCAATATGTCCATGTTTCCAGTCAATATTGAGTGGAGTATGTGCCAAATTCCACAATGTGTTAATGCATGTTTCTAGTGGCTACCACAAACTCTAGAAATGCCACAGAAAATGTCAAACAACTACTCAGAGTGGATCTGAAAGACCTCTGTCTGTGCACTCTTGAGAAGACATAAAAACCTGACAAACAAAAAGCCCTTACATTAATTCTCCCGAGTGATGCAGAAGGTCTGAAATGTCTCGCAGGCAAGTGCTCTAGAAAACAGTGAGGCCTGTTTGCACCAGATAAGGTAATACCTGTAAAGTGTTGAGCAAGGTTCAGGATGCCAGATTGCTCCAGGTGTTCCCTGACACCCAAAGAGGGATCTGCACATGGCTGTAGTAAATGGACACACAGTTCATGGGTAAATCAATATGCTCTGGGGCACTGCAATGCATGGTCCAACGAAAAAATGAGCTCTACGCCTGTTGTTTGGAACAGAAACCACCTAATTTCAATAACCAACCAATCAGGACATTTCTAAATGAGTCTTTAAAGATGCATAAAAAGATGAATATATATAGACATGTATTGGTGCAATTAAGCAAACTGCAAATTAACGTCACCATTGAATGCCTCTCTTCCCTTAAAAAAAAAGAAAAGAAAAGAATCTTCAGATAACAGATAAGGTAATACATGTAAAAATTCCAGGATGACAAATTGCTCCAGGTGGTCCCCCAAAGAGGGATCTGCACACAGCTGTAGTAAATGGACACACACTATTCAACCGGTCTCACTCTCTCATTCATCACTTTTATTGTCCTTAATGATAATAGGAAAATGCAAAAAAAAAAAAAAAAAAAAAAAACATCTAACACATTTAGTTGAGAGCTAAATAACTAAACAACTTCTATAATGGCCGAAAATCTGTGGTCTATATAAATATGAATGACACTGTGGGCTGGTATTACCCTCTGGGTAGATTTTATGGAAATTGTATAGCATTTATCAGACTGAAATGATATCATCTAACTCTACTGCATAACTGTGATGCAAGTCAAGGATAATAAATATATTATCAAAATGTGCTGTGTGAGGTCAGAGACAGTATTGCTGCACAACAATGACAACATACAGGCTGTGCAGTGTTGATAAGCTCGTGGGTCTTATGAATAACAAACACTACCCTATACAGATAAAAACATTATTACAAAAGAAAATACACCCACTTGTAAAATATGGTTCAGTGCAAAAAATGGACTGCAATAAAATGTTCGCTTATAATATCATTGTGATTATGAAAGATATACATGGATTTCTCGGCGACGTCATCACTGCTTGCGCACGCAGCCAGGGGGCAAAAGACCCGCGGTCTTAGTTCGTACCGGACTAATAAAGGGTTTCTGATGGCAGATACATTTTGATTGACGTACCCTGCCATACATTTGCAGTTAGCCGACGATGTAACCAAGGCCCTTATGGACATACACCAGGCATTGCAAGATCTCACCATTGCTGAGAGTAAGTTTTTTAATATAATCGCCACGGTCGGAGGTACTACTACCTAACATGATAATTCATACATGCATCACAGTATGTCCGGATTTTGATTCGTAAACAGTTGCACGTTTTAGTAGGCTACATAATGTTATATTAATATGAAACACAAACAAACAGATCCAACTCTGAAATTGCAGTTTATTATTGAGTCAATAAGAAATTACAAACAATGCGAAATCTACGTTAATTACAATGTTCTCTTACAGAACTCGGCATAACAGATAGCGGTTTTTTGCCCCCTGGATGCGCGCGCATCCGGTATTGTTTGTATACAAGAAACCCGTGTATACTCAATTCTGATTCTCCTAAAACCAGAAAGTGAAAGACATTCTGTTTATCTTTTATTTACAAACTACTTGCCAACACAACTACTGCTCCCTATTTTATTCTGCGATTAAATTCTGGGACAAGATCTTAATTCATTTGTCAGGGAATTAAGGAAAATCTCTTTGATAGGCCCCTAACTAATAAGGCAAATAATGCTTCAGTCCTTTCCAATGTGAAGCTGGTGCTAAACCATGTCTCAATGGAAAGCCATGAGGTGGTTTTAAAGGAAAGAAAATGCATTTGATTTGTTCTAAAAAATATGTAAGCATGATTTCAACACCTTCCAAATGAGGTGTCCTGCAAAACTGTCCTGTCATAGATGTCTGGTGCTGGCCTCCAACTGCTCAAACTCTGGACTTCAAGAATATCCTCCTCTCGCTGACGACTTTTATGTTTCTCTGCATACGGTGGACTGTAAATATATACAGCAACTTAAAGGGTTAGTTCACACAAAAATTTAAATTCTGTCATCATTTACTCACCCTCATATCCTGTAATTTTGTTCATCTTTGGAACATAAATAAAGATTTTTTGATTAAATCTGAGAGCTTTCTGTCCCTCCATAGACAGTTACGCAACTACCAAACACAAACTAAAAAACTACTCTCTGACACTTCAAAAAGTTCATAAAGAGATCTTATAACTATTCCATATGAATTGAGTGGTTCAGTCCAAATTTTCTATAGAGACACAATCGCTTTATATGATGAACAGATTGAATGTAAGCTTTTATTCATAAAAATATTCATCAACTCACACATCAGTTGTGGTAAACGAAAGCTCAAGCATGTTCGCTTGACGTGCGAGAACCAGTGAGGTTCATTCTCATGTTACGCAGCACATTTGAGCTTCGTTTGAGCAATTGTTCTTGCGATCAATTGTTCTTGCGAATCAGGCAGGTTCGGTTGAGCTTCTGTTTATGTTCACTGATCAATGTTTATATGTGAATAAAAGCCTAAATTCAATCTGCTTATAATTTAAAGCAAAAGCGCAGCTAAAACGCTCAATTCATATGGATTTGTTTTAAGATCTCTTTATGAACTTTTTGAAGTGTCAAAGTGGTAGTTGCGTAGCTGTCAGTGGAGGGACAGAAAGATTTAATCAAAGATATTTTGTGTTCCAAAGATGAATGAAATCTTACGGGTTTGGAATGACATAGATTAGGTCAGCTGGAACCGGGAACACTTCCTATAACACCTGATGTACTCGCTACATCATAAAAAGAATGGCATCTACGCTAATTTTAGTCTTTCTGTTTATTCCGAGGTTAACTGTAATCAGCCGGACCCGGGCCGTATCCAGATCAGATGGTGGACCTGCACCTAGACACAACCACAACGCATCCCTGAAGTGTCAGCAGAGCTTGTGTCAACTAGACTCTCCCCTGTGAAGGCCTCATCGACACGACAGCCATCGGCACTGATCCTCAACAAACTCGTTTCCATACGCACGTGATGACTCCGATCTTCAACCAGATGAACTGCAGAATATAATGTTCCGATCCAATCTGACTTCTGACCTGTAATGCTGCCTGAATCATAATCATACACTGTTCGTTCGTTGGCCAGAGAAGAACTGGCCCCCGACTGAGCCTGGTTTCTCCCAAGGTTTTTTACTCCATTCTGTCACTGATGGAGTTTTGGTTCCTTGCCACTGTCGCCTTTCTTCACCTTTGTCGCCATTGGCTTTTGGCTTGCTTAGTTGGGGACATTTAATTTTATGTTTAACAATATTATTACAACATTATTATTATGTTATCTCTGTAAAGCTGCTTTGAAACAATCTGCACTGTAAAAAGCACTATATAAATAAAGATGACTTAACTTGACATGAGGGTGAGTAATGAGAAACTAGCCCTTCAAGAAATTCCATACATATTTCTTATCAGCCATTAAAATTGTATTGTGCATTATTTTATTTAGGGATGGCCCGATACCGATATTGGCATCGGGGATCGGGTCGATACTGTCCTCATATACTCGTACTCGTACTCATAAAAATTCGCCGATACCACGTACATTTTGCGAAACGAAACTGGCCGCCGCGAGTGCTTTGTCGAGGTGAACTGAGGCATAGGGACGTGCACTCCCAACGCAATAGAGTGCGGCGCGGCACTAGATCTGATGCCCGAGTGCGAGCGCGGGCAGTAATGCACTCACTCTGTGTGTGCGGGTTGCGGGAGAATAAAACGATTCGCGGGACTCCCACAAACTAGAAATATCTATGAATAAAACATATTAAAACTAATAGATTTTTATTCATCTGTTGCAGAAAAGCAAGAATAACAACTAAAACAAAATAGAAACGATTTACAGGGCAGAATTTCCATTCATAACATGTTTGCAGCGTTGAGCGATGTAGCCAATCACAGTCATATGTGTTGATTTCTTGAACACAATGGCCAATCAGAAGCATTTAAGATAGACTCCCCTCACCGCTCAAAACTTTTTTGTTCAGTGCTGAATTCTGTATGCTGGCAAATCCTCTAATTATAACAGTGTGTGGATGAAAGATTCATTGTGCAGTCAGCTTCATTGACAATAACAGAGATGTGTGAGATCGCTATGAACTGTCAGCTTTTTAGGAATTAGACTATTAAGGGAGCGCACTTTGCGCGCATTCAGTCATTCCAGACCATGCACGCAGTAGCCTTCTTGCTTTCATGTTAAATTAACAGTGGCTTGTGTGTTAATTCATTTATTATTTTACTCATTATTATTTATTTTTAGACTTGTTAAAACAAGCAGAGAAGGAAATAAAAACAGTCTTCTAACCTGTGTTCTAAAATAGTCTTCTGTCTTCTTTTCTGGGAGCCTATAGTTAATTTTGCGGTAGAAATATCGGTATCGGTACTTGGTATCGGCAAGTACACAAATGTAAATACTCGTACTCGTATCGGTTTGAAAAAAATGGTATCGGGCCATCCCTAATTTTATTAAACATATTCAATTTTTCTAATAAAAATACAACTATTAAGCTGCTTTTCAATATTAGTGACAACATAAATAAGATGATTTGTTTTACCTGATATCTTTTGGTTGGGGCTTTAGGTGAAAAAATGATTTTAATGTGGCAAAAGACCCAGACCTGGAGTAATATATAAATAAACATGTAAGATAGATTCACTCATTTAACTGGTGTTTCCCTTTTATGAGGTTATGATCTATGCCTGTGCTACTACTTTGAAGTTTTGTCCCTTTGCTCTTGTCTTCCAGATGTTTCTTGTTAATTATGCTTGTTAAATCATTAGGTCCTTGTATATTTATAGCCCTTGGCTACGTCCGAAATCGCATACTCTCTTAAGTGGGTACTTATTTTGAATAAGTAATTACTTCACGACTTCTAAAAAAGTATGTTCTATATAGTATGAATGTGTGTATTATGAATGTAATCCAGATGTACTATCTTCGCCATGTTGTCATTATCATATGATTTACCAGCGTCAATTGCGTCGCTTCACTGCCATTCATAAATCCTCTCCAGTGGCCTCAGGGGATATAAAGTGTCCATCGTATGCACTCTTTACAATCCTGCTGGAAGTAGTAGGTCATCCGAGTACTTTTTGAGTACTCTTTTATGAGTACTGTAAATTCAGAAACATACTTATTTTGTCACATACTGTTTTTCACCTATAGGGAAGTATGCGATTTCTGATGCAGCCCTTTTTTTTGGTATGTTCCAATTGCCTAGTGTGCTGTATGGTATATGTGCACAAGTGAGAGTCCAAATTGTAGGGTGTGTATCTGTTCAGTTTAGTGTGGAACTTTGAGATGTTGATATATCCCACAGAAGGTGGAAATTGTTTAATGTTCATTAATTTGCATGAAGACAAGGCAACCCTCCCATCTTTTTGGTCTATCTTTCTGCATCTACAGTAAGCATGTTGGTCCTTACCCAAAAGTGGTCCTGCGTAGTGTTGATTCATATTTGTGAAAGTCAGGGCTGTACTCAGGAACTAGAAATGGCCTGACCTTTGTTAATGGGTAGATGCTGCATTTGTCTGTGAAAAAAAAGAGATGGTTTATTAAAGTTCCAAATGTCTCTCAGGCTACAAATGTTTCAAACTATGTATATTAGAAAAATAAATACAAATGACCCAAGATCTAAATCAGCATGGGGCACACTGATGTACACATTACTAAATACAATCTCTCTATATAAATGGTTGGGAACAGCAGCAGTGAGTAACATTATTAGCATTGATAATGTTGCTCCTACCCTGCTTTTTCCTCCCTATGGATGATTCCAGGGAATTTTCTGAAATGCATCTCATGCTTCTCGTATGATTAATTCCATCCATATAACATCTCTTTCCAGTGTGATAGGTCTTGGGCTGTCCAAAGTTTGGATAAAAGCTCCACTCGGACTCTGACATCATATTAGCCTCTAAATAGACATGCCGATAAATAAGATAATCAAACAACAAATTCCAAAGAAAGAAGTAAAAGTGTCTTAGATGTTCCAGCCACAGATTACTCTAATGAAAACATAGGAAAGTTTCCATGTACAACTGCCACCATTTGAGATCCTTTTATTAACTTGAACAGATTTCTGCTGATCAAAGCCTAACTCACGTGGGAAGGATCTCATCAGTTTCCTTTCATCGGGAAACTTTATATCTTTGATGTGTGGAAATGGGGCATCACTGTATCGAGGTTCAGGTATCCAGCGCAAATTGGATTTCCAGTCAAGATCGCATCTACAACCATTGGCATCACATTAATGTAGTGTAGAATAAAAACACCTAAGCATATGAATAGGATATAGACATTCTGTTTGACTTGAACATTTGAAATACTGACAATAGCCAAAGCCAGATCACAAGTGAATCCCAATTAGCTGTAACCAAGAGACTCTCCTGTGTCCCAGTCAAAAATTCAGTTCAATTTACAGTTCAGATTATACAATAAAACATTGACACTTTGCATCCACTGCTTATAGCTACTAAGGGGAAAACCGAAAAAGGTGTCATTCACAACTTCAGCTGTAGTTAAATCCACTTTAATACTTTATGGGAAAGAAATTGATGTATGAAATACTCAGTAAGAACAGGCTCAACGTGTCTAATGTGAGGCTTGAAGTCCTGCTCTTTTCCAAAACTCCAGAATGAGTCACCGACGTCGTTGTGTTTCTTCATATCCGTGTATGACTGTGACATTTCACTGTAAGTGACAAGACAAAAAAATCACAAAATAATCACCTGTTATGCGGTAGGCCTACTTTTTGAACTTATGTTTGTGTTAAAAATACACTAGATTTTCAGAAATTGTGCCAGTTACAGCAGCCTAATTAATTATTTACACAGATTTACATAAACAAATGAGTCATGTGATTTTAACATGTCTGCCACCATGGAGACCTGCTCTTTGTAAATCAGCTATAAGACTGGATATGGAGTCTTCATCTGTAGGCTACATCTTCTTTAGGTAAAACTTTTTAATGAGGAAAAATAGTTCACTGAAGTTAAGCGTTACTTCCTGTTATTGTGAGCAAAATGTTGCAATGAGAATCATTTTAAAAAATAGCTACTTTCACTTGCGCCAACCTCAAAGCGACAAATAAATATTTTGTAGTAGGCTAAGCTAAATAAATTGACCAATATTATAGCCTATTTCTTCTGGATACGTTACCTCCTGTCCATTATATGCAAATGTTCCATTTATATGGAGTGAGGATCTTTGTATTGAGGATTGAAGGCTGTATATTAAACAACTGTAATAATCCGTTGCCCGGAGAACATAAACAAAACTGCCAATACCAGTTTACCGGGTTTGTAGCTATACAAATGCACTATAAATCGATCGTGTATTTATCTGTTCAGTTATTCACTTACTTACTGATATACATTATTTATTAATATATATTAATGTTATTATGTTAATTCTGTCGATCGATTTGTTTTGTTACATCACAAAATTTAAAGTCAGAATTTGAATTTTTCTGACTTTATCGTGTCGAAACGCAAGATGGCGCAAGAAAATAATTTATATTTTACTTGTGGTAGTTAGGCTACTAAATAGCCTACAATAAATCCTCTGCTAAAATAGAAAAAAATATATATTCATAATATATATCAAGAAATGCTAAATGTATAATATATATTTTTTAGCATATTATTTTTTTAAGGAAAGTAGACTAATTATGAAAATGACTGATGAGTCACTTTATAGGCCTATGCACTGATTCTTGAGTAGGGTAATGGAACATAACAGGCAAATCGGTAGGGAAAGTTTATGTATAAAATATAATTATCCTAAGCGAGTCTCAATGGCGATGAAATATGGAAAATGGACTGTCAGGATGTGGACTGACTTTGATATTAACTCGTTTTTATAAATATCTGACGGTGTTATTTATAGCAGAGAAACCTTATAAACGAGGAATATTTTTAAAATGAACATCTTCCTTCTGTCAGGGCATAACTTTGTGATTCTTTAAAAGCTACACTATATAGCCTATATTTCAATCTATATGAAGGAGCCTACAGTACATAAGTTATGGCGTGACAGCTGGTTTTAGGCGGTTTAGTGATTTATAATGCCATAATTGTGATGGAATGTAACTAATGGGAGGCTACATTGTATTTAATTTAATCTAATTAATTTCAAAGTGTAAATGTGGCTTTTAAAGTAGGCGTGGGACATGCTTTTGACCCAGTGTATGATTATGAGAGAGAGAGAGAGAGAGAGAGAGAGAGAGAGAGAGAGAGAGAGAGAGAGAGAGAGAGATCCACCTGTTAGCCAGCATATTCTTGCGCCTTCAGTTTAGGAAGGTGAACTGATCGCCAGGACCGTGTGTAGTGCATTAACTCAAATTTCTGCATTTCCCAAGTCCTCACCGCACAAAATCTCCATCTTTAATGGACTATCACTGCCGCCGACACCATATGGGAAAATATTAAAGCACAATTTGCTTTACCGTCCACAAATGCCTTGATCTCGCAGGGACTTCGCTACACTGCTGCAACTCGCGCAATATCGACGCACCACTGGACTTTTTGTTATTATTATTATTCATTCGTGAATATGGCAAAGGGATCGCAGTGAACTGTAGCCGAGGTTTGCAACACATTGTTGCAAATATTTTGATGAAGAACATGATGCTCTCCCTCTCGCGTGCCCCGTAACTGCTTCCATTCATTCAGTCCAGTTTGGCGCTGAGCACCGTCTTCTGTCCTGGAGATTTTCCTTCTAGTTTCCTCTCAATTATGTTCACTTTCGCTGCCTTTTGCTATATGCTTTCTCTTGTCCTCTGTGCTTCTCTCATCTTCTTCGCGATCTGGCATGTAAGTGTTTGCATCTTTGACGTGCTTTGTGGAAAATATATTGCTGCAGGATGGCATGCATGTGTTAGAGCAGGGGTTGCTGATGCATCAGACAAAACTGTCCATCACCTGATCAAAGCATCCTTGGCATTATGAATGTCTCCGACATTTCTTACATCACCAAATAAGTGATCATTTGGGTGTACATTGATTGGGAATTTCAGATTTGGGTGACAACTTTGGCGCACATCCTGGCTTGGTGGCAGCAGCTTGTGTCAGGGAAGTCTTTTGCACACCTTTCGTGGGTATTCCCACCGCTCCAATGACCAAAGCACCTTTATAGGTTGTTTCATATCCTTTTTATCCGTACAGATTACATTTCAGGAGCTCCATACCTGTGTTAAACCCCCTTAGTTC
Organism: Gila orcuttii; assembly: GCA_026230005.1. Taxonomy (NCBI): domain Eukaryota; kingdom Metazoa; phylum Chordata; class Actinopteri; order Cypriniformes; family Leuciscidae; genus Gila; species Gila orcuttii. Next base: position 42,353,913 of record JAPDVR010000012.1, read on the forward strand.
AACTGTGCAAGCCAGCAGTTTGTGCCTGACCTGTTTTGATGTTGCACTGTCCTTTATGTCTGTGCACTTTATGCAAGGTGTAACACTTTTTTTTTTCTTGAGGAAAACTGCATCAAAGCACTCGCTCACATTCATAGCACCGCAAGACTGCTCTAGATTTGGGTCAGCACAGTCGTTTGCCCTAGGCTTGCTTTTGCATAGCAACAGACATTATAGCCCCAAGGGTTAAATAAGGGGTAATTATGAGCACATTAAATTTGACTCAGACCTTTTAGTCAGACATCATTAAACTCAATCTATTTCCAATATTCCTAAAAGAAGTTCCTTTTATTTGCCAATTATTGCATGAGGAAGGCAGGAATGCCGTCCTCAGCAGTTTCAGCTTTTGAATCTTTAATAGACTTAATTTGATCGGCTCACAATGGGAAAATCCTGACACGTCGATCCCCTTTCACATCTGCAAAATGAATGCGTTTTACACTTTAGGTTCTGATTGTTGGTGTTCAATAGTGCAGTTTGTTTTGATGCAGTTTTTGTGTTGAATGCACTGAATCATGCATATTCTTTTAAGCCATATTGGAATGGAGGATGTTACCCAGACAGCAAAGAGAGCAGCTCCTGATCTAAAAAGAACCTGTTATCATAAAGTCATGGTTGTTGACTTCCTGGCTATGGTAGCAGCAAACACAATAAGTTAAGAAAACCTTATCATACCTAAGGGTTTTCTAGTTTAAGGGGTTTGTTGCAACCGGACCCATGAACGTTAGTTGGTCTCTCAGCCAACATCCTGAAGGTGTTGTAAGTGATGTTTTTTTTTTTTAAATAATACACATACATTCTTATTTATACATACATTTATCAATTCTTAATGGCTGATGGCACCACACAAACACAAACAAACCCAAGAGACTATCTTGAGCTGTAGTGTGAAAAGAAGCAGACAGGCACAATAGCCTATGAAAGTACATTTCACGCTTTTAAGAGCCCTCTACAAAGGCACTGGCAATACATCTACTATTATTTGTGATTTATTTATTGCGTGCAAAAAGTTTTATTTGGTTAGATTGCCCTATTGTTCAAAAGTTTAGGGTCAGTAAAAAAAATGTTTGTAAAGAAATTAATGCATTAATACATTGTGACTTCAAAGACATTTATGTCATGCATTTTAAAGCTGCTTTGAAACGATGTGTATTGTTAAAAGCACTATACAAATAAATGTGAATTTAATTTAATTATAATGTTTCAATACATTTCTATTTCAAATAAATACTGTTCTTTTGAACTTTCTATTAATCAAAGGATTTTAAAAAGGGAATCATGTTTACCACAAAAATATTAGGCAGCAATATTCATAATAAGAAATATTTCTTATGTCCACCATATCAGCATAATATAATGATTTCTGAAGGATCATGTGACACTGAAGACTGGATTAATGACACTGGAAATTTAGCTTTGCCATCACAGGAATTATTTAAAATATTAAACAGAAAATATATTAAAACAGAAAAAAAAATATTTTAAATTGTAATCATATTCACAATATTGTTTTTACTGTATTTATTCAAATGAATGCAGCCTTGTGACCATAAGAAATGTCTCTTAAAAACTTTTGAACGTCCCCAAACTTTTGAACAGTAGTGTGTAAATGGCTACTTTTGTGAGAGGCTCTTTGTCCCCAAAATGGTGTAGTTACAAGCAGGAGTTAATGGGGCCAACCTTGCTATTAGAGAAAACATATTCAGTCAGATTGGATATAACAATGTTTTTGCGTTCGGTGACTTCAGGTTGTCTGACAAGAGAAGGAAGGGTTGAATGCGAGGGTTGAGGGTTGAATAGCCCCCTAAACCCTGGCCTCTCAATTACTATTCCCTATGTTAGTCCGTGTAACGAGGTTAGATGTTACGGGAAGAAGGAGGCGGGAACCGGCGAACATTCAACAAAGTTTAATATCAAATATAAAACAAATACAAAATGAAAGTAAAAGACAGCAGCCCCTCACGGACGACTGCTGTCACATATAACAAAACAAACACAACACCAGTCCAGGTCTGTTCCTCTCTCCATCTCCACTGTCGTCACTCCTCCTTTTATGCTTCCGCTCCTCCGTGAGAGATACGAGACCGGTGCGTCGCGCAGATGGCGCTCATCAGTAATCACGCCCTCGGCCTCGTCCTGCTCGCCACAGTCCACTAATACAGTTCACTTGAAGGAGTGAATGAAACATCGACTGTACACTCGTTATTACGATGCAATGTGGGATAGAATCAGTGCACTCGATAAGATCCACTATGGTTTCGGACAGCACTACAAATGGCTGTCCCCTCAAATAATGCCCTATTTGAGGGTATAGGGAGCGATTTCGGATTCAGCCAAGGTGTGTGGTTAAAAGACCAGAAGAATTCAGGGATGGATAGGCAACATCAGTTCTGGATTGCCGCTGTCCTGTAGAGTTTAACTCCAACCCTGATAAAAAAAAACTCACCTGCTTGTAGCCTTACTAATCCTGAAGACATTAGCCCTTTTCACATCAGAATGACTTTACCGGTATATACACAAATATGCTGTTCACACAAGCAACGGCGTTCTGGGTTTTACCGGTAGAGACTATTCACACATTAGCACCAAAATACCAGTAAATTCTGTGAAGTCAGTCATTGGAAATGATCTTTAAACGCTGCGCCGTTGTTTTTATTCGCCCGCCTGAGGAGAACGTTTTAGTTTGTTCAATTTGACAATTTTTTTTGACTTCTGATTGACAGGCATAAGAGATGATCAAACAGAACATGTTTTATGTTCTTAAAAACACGAGACGCACATAATAGTAGTTATCCAACTGCAGAGCCGCAATGCTGATGAATGGAAAAGAAGGCTGGGTCTCGAGCGCGACACGTTGAAAAAGCTGGCCCAAAGAAACCTTCTTACGCCAGCGTGTTCTGGCTCGTACGTGCTCATACCGATAATCTTCATTCTGCATTCATCCTGTAATTTACTGGTAATATTAATGTTAATTCTCTTACTGGTAAATTGTCAAAAACTGATATAGGCCTACCGGTATTTTTGAAAAGGTCCTTTTCACACATGATAATTTACCGTTAATATACCAGTAAAGACTGAATGTGTGAAAGGGGTTACTGATTAGTTTATTCAGGTGTGTTTGATTGGAGCTAAACTCTCCAGGACTTTGCCCATCCCTGTCTACTCTTCTAGTAAAACTTAACACTCTTTTTTAGCCCCACTCACTGCACATTTCATTTTGAAAATGTCGCAAAAATCACTAGTGGCACCAATTAGAATTGCCTAATAAATGCATCTTTTTCAAACACAGCTAAGTCTATCTTTCGTTATCTCAACTAAGATTAGGAGCACAGCAAAATCTGTCTGTTGTCCTTTTACAAAGAAATCCTGTTTAACCGTCTAAAGGGAATCCTAATCTGCATATTTCCCCTTGTGTGTTATTTTACATCTGAGGGGAAATGATCCCCACATTAGCTTAACTAACTCAGAGAGTCAAAAGCTCCCTCAGCAGATGTTTCGAGTACACTTTCACAGCCAGTGGAAACCAACACATTAGTGCCCACAAAACGCCTGCCAAAGATGCACAGTTTAGAACAGTATTTAACAGATTATCTGTGAGTGCAGTGGTGCGTTCATCTGTGAAGGGTTGAATGTATTATTGAGATGTATAGTGGTCGTCCTAATTGTGGCAAGTTTAATTCAGTAATCCTGCAAACTACTATGGCAAGCTCTTGTTCAACATCGAAGGACACCTTTATTATGCTACAAGGTGAACTGCACCCTAATGTTCTAATGTCCTATGTTAACAAAAGTAAAAGTAAGATAAAAACGCATTTTCTGAAGCAACCATGCAATTTTAGCTTGCTTCTACAAGCCTTTGAGCTCTTTTACTGTGACTTGTGATTCATGGTATGAATCGCTTGTACCTGAATGCTCTCTATCGCTGTACCAGGGAAGCTACCAAGCTAATTTACTACATCAGAAATGCCATACATGGTTATGTGATGCAGACATCAAATAGTATTCGTTTACTAATCTGTGGTAAAAGATGCACTATGGTAAAAGTGTTTTGAGGTCATAACATTGTGTTGTACAAGGAACCACTCAAAAATAAGGGTTTATTAATAGATGATCTGCCCCTGTAATCATAATTTGTGTGAAAAGGAATAGAAGGTTTTTGTGTTTTATTGTCACTAATTTTAGCTGAAATCTGCAGTGAATTTTATACATAGGTATGTTTTTGGAGTTTTGCTAAATATATGTGAGGCACATTTCCAATATGCCTGTGCTGGTTTTGTCATTTACTGTAGCTTACGTGAGTTAGTATTACGGAAGGTCTCTAACCCCAAACCATGGGTAATACCACTAAGAGGATTTGTAAAGTTAATACTAACTCAATTCTGGATATAATAGGTATGGGGTCAGTGTTAGAGAATGAGGTGATGTATGAGGTCAAGCATGATAACATTTGTAGAGAATATAGCAGGCATTCCAGCAATAATCTATAATTTCTCACAGCCTGATTCCATTTTACTGACCGCAGCACAATGTGTTATAATCATGGATAAATATGAGAGTTTTTATGAGGAAATAGTTTCAAATTATTATAAAAATCTACACTGAAGCAGGTTACTGAGCAAAAATTACCATTCTGTCACATAAGTATGTTTATATACAGTACAGTTCTGCAGTCAGCTTAGCTCTTTTCAGTAACGTAATCCCCAACTGGGTATACTGATTCCACATAGGGAACAAAACAGCAATGTTTCCACGTGAATGCATTACGCACATGTTACATTCTTTGTTGGTTGTCTTTTTTAGTTACATTGCTTTGTGAATGCATCTTGCTCACACAGTAGAAGACATGCAACTTATGCAGGGACATTTTGAATTTCTTACAACTATGATTAAAATTACCATGCTACTGTCAGGTTTAAACCTGGCCTTATTTTAAATGAACCTGTTTTTAGTGGTTTTTATGCTTCATCAACATTAAGAGAAGTGTTCAGGTATTTATATGTCACTTGTGTTGTTTCTATGGTTCAATGATCCCCCTTTCGTGGTGCAAATCTTAATGTGATTATTAAAGGATGGCCAGATTTAAAACCATGTATTTAATGCATTTTTTTTTCTAGTTATGTAGCAATTATCTCGTGATAACTCAGATAACTCATGCTTATCGGACAGCCAAGCAGAAAAGCAGTCAAAATCAACCCACTTTTACTGCTCATGTCGCCTACAGAACTGAGAGAGCATTTGGTACACTATGAGAGAGGCAGTGTGGGAAGGGAGGGCAGTTTGGTCTGTAACAGGGGAAATAAGCTTGTCTAATTTGATCTAACTTTAATTTAGGCTTCTTTTGCCTTGTGCATGTGCTATAGCCATAAGGCACCACAAAACCCTTTTTGCTCTAAAGCATTAACTAAAGGGGATAATTTTATATGCATTGGCAATCTGTATAATTTTTTGAGACATCAAGCACTTCCACCTCTGATGTAATGGATATTCATGATACATTCAAGATTTCGCTGAACTCAAGATTCAAGAAAGATCATGAACATTATTTTAGCATTTTAAATTATCTTTTATGACTCATATATAAATATATATATATAAACTTTGTCAATATTAATATATATATACAGTATATATATACAGTATATATATATATATATATATATATATATATATATATAATGAATAATACACAATATATTTTAGTTGTATCACCCAGCTCTACTTATTCTTTATAACAATGAGATGCTGAAATAACGGAGGATACATCTGAACAAAAGAGCATGTATCCTTGAAGATCGCCCAAACGCTGCAAATCCATGCGTCTAGCCTAATGATAATGATCGTGTTTTTTTTCTTTTCTTTGGGTTTTCAGATAACAGCCTTTGATGAGCTTCAGGCAGACTTCAAGGTACCGATCGATCAGGGCAATCCACTTCACGCGGTAAGTCATGCAAATGCTTGATCATTTGATTCATTGCCCTTTCCTGCACTTTCACAGACATAAATGTGTGTGTGTGTGTGTGTGTGTGTGTGTGTGTGTGTGTGTGTGTGTGTGTGTGTGTGTGTGCGTGTGTGCGTGTGTGCGGGTCTGTGTGTGTGTTTATTTGTTTATGGTGGGAATATATTTTAGCAAGCCCTCTGATCTTTTGCAGGCACCAGGTGTGTTGCCTACCCCAAACTCGGAAACATTTTCTGTCATCCGCAGCATTGCATGAATAATCCATAGAGCAGCTGTCTATGTGTTGTCTTTCCTCTGCTGGAGGCCCTGGCAGCTTTTATTTTGCTAATTAAATCAAAATGAGGCAACTTTTCCAGCTTTTTGGTTACGCCAACTGTTATCCAAAAGTTTAGAACAACATTGTCATTCTTGATGCCAGCATTGCAGAATAATTTACACGTGTGCCCTTCATAACTCGCCAGGCTATGTTGTGACAGAAAACAAATCAAGAGGCAATGGCAGAGGCGAATGCAGATATTTTTGGACTTTGTGTCAGAAAGTCTCATTCAGAATAGAGCACCGTGATGTGTAGATCATCAAGTATCTGAGTCACGGATCTGTTCCGCTCAAAACTTCTGTTGTCGTAATTTATTGCTGTCTTCCAAACAAAGTGTCAAAGTAAGAGATACACGCTCTATATGTCACCCACCCCTCTGTCAGACTGGAGGGAACTATGGAGGATCTGGAAGGTGGGGGGTGCTAAAAGATTGATGACCTCCTAGCTGATCTCACCACCCAGTCAAGCCAATCTCACACACCCTGCCTGGCTAATTGGTGGCTTCTGTCAGTCTTCAGCTAGGAGGAAATCAGGACTTCATCCTGTGATTCTCATTGGAGCTCCTCTTATGACTGTAGTCTACACAGTAGTTCTGCAGTCACTGTTTTCAGTCTCTCAGACCTGCTATTAATGTGCAGAAAAATGTTCCTTAATCAGTATTTTTTAAGTCTGAGAATTAATTTACGCAATTAATACAGCATTTTTATTTTGAAGCTACGCTAATGTTTTTTCTCCCCAATTTCCTGTGGCTATAGTGTTAAATGCAATTTGTGTTGAAAAAGGATGATACGCATTTACCCTATATCAGCCATGCTTTAATGGCTAGAAATACTTCTTTCTCCATTTTATCATCAGAAATTGTATCAATATCACTACTGGTATTGGTATCGATATTGAATTAATATTCAGTAATATAATCGATTTAACTGTACTGACACTGTAAGAACAAAATTTGAACTGAATTGAGCTGGATAATGACACTAACTTTACAATAACACTGTTTTTGAACTGAATTTGAATTTGATCTGAATTTGAATCTGAATTGAGATTAATTAATTAATCACAGAAAACTGTAATCCCTTTTTGTTTACTCGAATCACAACCCTAGTACTTTTATCTTGTTTTCCAGTAAATAATATCTAAACATACTTGAAACAAGATACATTTACTTGTGAATCAAAACTGCTAAGGATATTAGCATAAGACAGAATACATCTTGAATTATATGCATTTTTCTTACCCCATTTGGCAATTTTTGAAGCATAAAACAAACATAATTTAGTGAGGTTAAAAGTTTTAAACTTTAATGTCTCTGATAAATCAAAGAGCGAGAGCTAGCAGAACCGTCACATTTAACTGTCCTTGACTGCCCGGCATTCCAGATGTAATTCTCCTGCAATTAAACACTTCTGATGCTATTCATTTATAAGATGCTCTAATAATCCTTGATGAGTTTTCTTTATGTTGAAACGAGGCATCTTTCATGTTAACATTATGTGCTCATTAGACAGAATTTGTATCTGCCGTGCTGCCTGATGTGCTCAAGCTTTTAACATTTTATCATGCTAATGTTCTAGACATCACCACACATGTGGCTGATTTCAATGTAAAACAACACTAAACTAGAGCTATCATTATGTTGCTTGCATGACAGCAAGAGTTTCATGATCCAGATGTTTGTCAGCATATGACCGATCAACACATCAGCTCCGGGTTTTTTTTTATACATAATTCCATAGACACGTTATCCAAAACAACATTCAGTACATTAAGGCTATACATTTTTCCCAGTATATGTGATTCCTGTGAATCAAACCCATAACTTTGACAGCGCTAAGCTTTACCAGTTGAGCTACAGGAGCATTGCTAAAACATTGGCTAACTGTCTAATTCAGAGCTTATGGTAACAACATTACCTACCACGTCCGCCTTAGTAGAGGTCACACAACCATCCTCAGGGCCCACTTTGAATTGGATACGGATGGTCCCTTTGGGGGTCAAATATCATCTGTTACTCTCCATACCACTCAATTAGCTGCATGAGCTGAGCAGCAAGTCTGACCATTTTACTCAGGCATTGAAACATTACACTGAAGAGAGAGAGAGAGAGAGAGAGAGAGAGAGAGAGAGAGAGAGAGAGAGAGAGAGAGAGAGAGAGAGAGAGAGAGAGAGAGAGAGAGAGAGAGAAATGAGGGGTGCTTCAACAAACATATATTTTTGCTTAGGTCGGAAGCTCAAAAAACATTTCAGGGCCCATATTTTACATTAGACAAGCCATATTTTATTTATATAAAGCAATTGACAATTTTGGATTGTGGTCAGCAAAAACGCACTGCATGTGAACCCCTATTTAAGGAGGTCTAGGTCATATTTTAGTAAAAAAATAATAATCTTTATGTATATTTTTCCATGTTATGTTCATGATTTTAGGTATGAGGGAATGCAAAGCTAAAGTGACCAAAATAGTTTGAGTTTGTTCAGAGGCTCAGCTTTTGATCACATCTTGATCAAATAATATTCAGCATACCAATAGCAATGGCATAGAAAAGAGCATGATCTTTTCTACGCCATTGTTATTGGTATGCTGAATATTATTTGCACATCAGAGATTCAGACTCAGTTCTGCTGTGTTTGCATTTGTATCTCCGTCAAGGATTACCGTATGTTTTAGATTCTGTGGCTCAAGAACATAATGATCTTGCTGCTGTATTGACTCTCTGTCCTGTATTTAATATATTGTTTACACTGTATGCAAGCACTTGTCAAGCAGAATTTGTGCTGACGAATATTTCAAAGGGAGCTGAGTCTAATTGCCTGCTAATTAAAAGTGCTGATATGGCTGCTGTTATCTCAAGTCGCTATGGCTGCAAGTGGAATATATTTGCATGCTGTTGTTGAGGAGTGGAATGGTGTGAAAACAAGTCTTAAGCAAATTTTGGATGAACTAAAATGAGGTGCGGTCCAAAAATAGTCAGAGTTCTGTCTAACTTTCATGGATGTTTGGTGTAATCTCTGAAACACAGCTGTGTACTGAAACAAGACAGTGGGGGGTTGCCAATCAAAAGCCATAGAAAACTGTTGAAAATGCACTGAAGAAACCTTGGGAAAATAGCTGCATACATACATTTGTTTTTTGTTTTTTCACCAAATTCAGCAAACAGAAACATCATGACACTTTTTTGCCAGTGGATTTTGAATTATTTGTATCTTTAAAAAATATATTGTTAGATCATCGTAGTAAAAAAAAAGTTCAAATACATCAATCTAATGTATAATATAATAGGCTATATAAAAATTATATATAGTATTACATATAATAATAATATATTAAATATAATTATGTTGTTATATATTATTGCAAGATCTTTGTAGTTTGTTTTGATATATTAGTGTATTATATTATAATAAATTATATGATAATACAGTTTAATAAAGTTAAGACAGAGGATAATACAGAAGATATACTTCGATATATTATATTACATATTATTTGAGCCTGGACATGTCTTTTAAATTAGCAAATAAGCAATTAAAAAAATATATATATATATTTTATTTATTTAGTTTTATTTTTTTAATTGCTTAATTGCTAATTTAAAAGACATGTCCAGGCTCAAATAATATGTAATATAATATATTGAAGTAAAAAAGTTTATTAATCTGTATTATCTGTATTATATATATATATATATATATATATATATATATATATATATATATATATATAATGTGTTCCCTATCGGTCAGTCACTACAACGTAGGTCATGACTGACCAATAGGAATCTCGCTAGAGAGGCCAATCTACTTCGCGTGAAACTAAAACAAGCCAATACACATTGGCGTGCAATCATTTGCATCAGCTGCGCGCCCTCGTTAGCGCGGGTATAAACGAGCAGCTGGTGCGATTGCACACTAGCTTTTTGCTTCGGAGCCAAACACTTCGATGCCTCTGCTTCAGTTGAAGTCTACTGTTACGAGCCTCTCTGAACCTCTCGTTCCCGGTGCGGGCGTGACAACACGACAGCGCGAGCAGTCTCTCTCTCTCTCTCTCTCTCTTTCTTTTTCTTGTTTTTTGTTTAAACTGAGCAAAAAGAAAGAGCTGTTTTAACAGCTGGTAAGGTGCGCTTCGAGCGCTCAAAAGCTGTTATAACAGCTGGTAAGGTGCGCCTCAGAGCGCTCAAAGGCTGTTATAACAGCTGGTAAGACCAACGAGAGATTCAGCACACAGACGGGTGCACATTCCCATCTGTGATCGCTGTGACTGTTCCCCTGTGTGTTTCAGCACCAGTGAGAGTAGTTCCTAAAAGAGCTTACACAGATAGTTCGCGTCTTTTTCAAGATGACGTTCTATCTGTGTGTTTCTGGATGCGGTTGTTACCTGGGGTCGCAGGATGGTCACGATCGCTGCCTTGTGTGTCTGGGCCTCGAACACGCACAGGCAGCGTTCGTGGATGAGTCATGTACCCATTGTGGGAAGATGACCATCTCGGAGCTGAGGTCGAGACTCTTGTTCCTGCAAAGGGGCGGAGTCCCCGTGCCTGCACCTCGTTCCAACCCCCCTTCGCGGGTTGCTACGGGCAGTGACACGGGTGACCTGAGGATTACAGTGAGCGCGCTTCCTTCGGGGAACCAACCCCCTAGGAACCCTCACTCCTCTCATGCTCCGCAACCAGTTGAGCTGCCAACGGAACGTTCTGGACCATCCTCGAGATGTGTACCAGTCGTTTCGTTCGGCGCTCCCTGCGACGACCAGATGTCGATCGCTGCATCGGAGGGTGGGTCAGACCTCTCCGCGGACGACGGCTCAGAGCCGCTGCCTCCCTCGGGTGTGCCAGCAGTGCCCGAGTCGGACCCGGAGATGATGGCCATGCTTTCCCGGGCCGCCAACAGGATCGGGCTCGTGTGGAACCCTCCACCGTGTCCCGAGCCCTCGAGGTTGGACGATTGGTATCTCGGGGTGGCGCGCGCTGGTTCTCAGCAACCCACCCCAGTGCCTTTCTTCCCGGAGGTGCATGAGGAGCTCACAGGGACGTGGACGGCACCTTTTACTGCCAGAAACCGTCTCGGTGGCTCCTCCTCCCTCACCACCCTTGATGGCGGGGCAGCTAAGGGATACACGCGTATCCCGCCAGTGGAACGGGCCGTTGCTATGCAACTGTGCCCTAACTCCACTTGGCGTGGAGAACCGTGTCTTCCTTCCCGGGCCTGTAAGTACTCGTCGGACCTGACCGGCAAAGCTTACAAGGCCTGTGGGGAAGCTGCCTCTGCCATGCACGCTATGGCGTTGTTGCAGGTTCATCAGGCCAAGGCACTGAAGGACCTGCACGAGGGTGGTCATGATCCACAAGTTCTCCAAGAACTTCGTGCCGCAACTGACCTCGCGCTTCGTGCGACGAAGGTCACTGCGCGGTCGGTGGGTCGTGCGATGTCCACACTTGTGGTCCAGGAACGCCATCTCTGGCTGTGTCTGGCTGACATGCGGGAGACAGACAAGATCAGGTTCCTTAACTCCCCCGTGTCCCAGACCGGCCTCTTCGGCGACGCGGTCGAGAACTTCGCCCAGCAGTTCTCGGCTGTACAGAAGCAGACTGAGGCCATCAGACACATCCTGCCGCGGCGGTCAGCTGCTGCCTCCACCCCACCGCCCGCGGCTCCTCGGTCTGCTCGTCGCCGTGGGCGTCCTCCTGCGTCTGCCCCTGCTCCCGCGCCGCAGCAGCAGCCTCCATCTAAACGGCGCCGTGGAGCCAGTCGCAGGCAGGGCGCCCCGCCCGTCCAGGCCCCCGCCAAGAGGGGCGGCAAAGCCAAGGGTAAGCGGCCCTAGGACGGGCGACCCGGAGATGGAAGGGACTGCTCTCCAGGAGACGATGACTGCATCGCTCCCTCCCCCGGAAGAGGGCCGGGTGGTAAATCCTTTGTTTCATTTTGTTTGTGTTCCGCCGCTGGCCTTAAAACCAGCGGTACCCAAATTCTCAATAAAAGAGCAGTTTCTATCATCTCTGGGTCCGAAGAAGACCCGGAGAGCAGTGGGGGGTTGGAATCCTCACCACTCTCATCCGCCTCTTCTTTCGCCAGCCGGCAGCTGTGTACGGTCCGAGAACGCCACCGAGCCGCCTCCCGCACCTCCTGCCCCGTGGAATCAGGTAAGTGCTGCACAGCACACTCAGACCCCGCTACGGGCCGCCTCCCAGAGAGAGCCCCCCGAGCCGCGTCCCTGTGTTCCACCTCGCTGCCCCACTCCGGGTACGCCTACGGTCCCTTTGGTCCCGCTTGTACGGTCTCTGCGAGCCTGGTTAGCGCTCCCCAGTCCGTCTCGCTGGCTCATTCGAACCATCAGGCTCGGCTATGCGATTCAGTTCGCCCGGCGTCCCCCCAAGTTTCGGGCCATCCACTCCACTACAGTGAGAGCAGCCGATGCCCATGTCTTGCGTGCGGAGATCGCAGTCCTACTGGCGAAGGATGCGATAGAGCCGGTCCCTCCAGCCGATATGAGGTCAGGGCACTACAGTCCCTACTTCATTTTACCCAAGAAAGGTGGTGGGTTACGACCGATCTTGGATCTGCGAGTTTTGAATCGGAGCCTCCACAAGCTACCGTTCAAAATGCTCACGCAGAGACGCATTTTCGAATGCATCCGTCCCCAAGATTGGTTTGCAGCGATCAACCTGAAGGACGCGTACTTTCATGTCTCGATTCTTCCTCGACACAGGCCATTCCTGCGCTTTGCGTTCGAGGGTCGAGCATATCAGTACAAGGTCCTACCCTTCGGGCTGTCCCTGTCCCCACGTGTCTTCACGAAAGTCACGGAGGGGGCCCTTGTTCCCATGAGAGAACAGGGCGTTCGCATCCTCAACTATCTCGACGACTGGCTCATACTAGCACACTCTCGAGATCAGCTATGCGAACACAGGGACCTAGTGCGCAGGCACCTCAGCCAGTTGGGTCTTCAGGTCAACTGGGAAAAGAGCAAACTCTCCCCTGTGCAGAGGATCTCTTATCTCGGTATGGAGTTGGATTCGGTCACCCAGACAGCGCGCCTCACAGAGCAGCTTGCTCAGTCGGTGCTGAACTGCTTGAACACGTTCAAAGGCAGGACAGCGGTCCCACTGAAATTCTTTCAGAGGCTCCTGGGGCATATGGCAGCGGCAGCAGCGGTAACCCCGCTCGGCCTACTTCATATGAGACCGCTTCAGCACTGGCTTCACGGCCGAGTCCCGAGATGGGCGTGGCATCACGGCACTCACCGGGTGGCAATCACACCGGCGTGCCGCCAGACCTTCAGCCCGTGGTCAGACCCCTTGTTCCTGCGGGCAGGAGTCCCCTTGGAACAGGTGTCCAGGCATGCTGTGGTATTCACAGATGCCTCTGCCACCGGCTGGGGTGCCACGTACAACGGGCATGCAGTGTCAGGGGTGTGGACGGACCCCCAACTGCATTGGCACATCAATTGCCTCGAGTTGCTGGCAGTACATCTCGCTCTGAGCCGCTTGAAAAGGCCGCTACAGGGAAGGGACGTGCTGGTCCGTACGGACAACACGGCGACCGTTGCGTACATCAACCGACAAGGTGGTCTACGCTCCCGTCGCATGTCACAACTCGCCCGCCATCTCCTCCTCTGGAGTCAGAAGCATCTGAGGTCGCTTCGAGCCATGTATGTCCCCGGCGTGCTCAACCGTGTGGCCGACGAGCTATCACGAGCTGTGCTTCCGGGAGAGTGGCGACTCCACCCCCAGGCGGTTCAGCTGATCTGGAGAGAGTTCGGGGAGGCTCAGGTAGACCTGTTTGCCTCCTCAGAGACCTCCCACTGCCAGCTGTTTTACTCCCTGACCGAGGGAACACTCGGCACGGACGCACTGGCTCACAGCTGGCCCCGGGGCCTTCGCAAATATGCGTTTCCCCCAGTGAGCCTACTTGCGCAGACACTGTGCAAAGTCAGGGAGGACGAGGAGCAGGTCCTTCTGGTGGCTCCCTATTGGCCCACCCGAACTTGGTTCCCAGAACTCATACTCCTCGTGACAGTCCCTCCCTGGCCCATTCCTCTGAGGAAGGACCTTCTGACTCAGAGACGGGGCACCCTATGGCACCCGCGTCCAGACCTCTGGAAACTCCATGTCTGGTCCCTGGCCGGGACGCGGAGGTTTTAGGTGACTTACCCCCTGAGGTACTTAACACCATCACTTCAGCGGGCGCCGTCTACGAGACGTGTTTACGCCCTGAAGTGGAACCTGTTCGTCGAGTGGTGTTCTTCTCGCCGAGAAGACCCCCGAAGATGTCCGATAGGGTCTGTGCTTTCCTTCTTGCAGCAGGGGTTGGAGCGTAGACTGTCTCCCTCCAGCCTCAAAGTACATGCTGCCGCTATTTCAGCTTATCACGACCACATAGATGGCAAAGCAGTTGGAAAGCACGACCTGGTCGTCAGGTTTCTTAGGGGGGCGAGACGATTAAATCCTCCTCAACCCCCCTCCATACCCTCTTGGGATCTTTCCCTGGTGCTTCGAGCACTTCAGGATGTTCCCTTTGAGCCTCTGCAGTCAGTAGACTTAAAGCTTCTTTCCATGAAGACTTTGCTGCTGGTTGCACTGGCCTCTGTCAAGAGGGTAGGAGACCTGCACGTATTTTCGGTCGACGAATCGTGCCTAGAGTTCGGGCCGGGTGACAGCCACGTGGTACTAAGACCCCGGCCCGGCTATGTGCCCAAGGTTCCTACCACTCCCTTCAAAGACCAGGTAGTGAACCTGCAAGCGCTGCCTTTGGAGGAGGCAGACCCAGCCCTGGCTTTGCTCTGTCCCGTTCGCGCTCTGCGTATGTACGTGGACAGAACTCAAAGCGTCAGGATCTCAGACCAGCTCTTTGTCTGTTATGGAGGCCAGCAGAAGGGAAAGGCTGTCTCCAAGCAGAGGATGGCCCACTGGATAGTGGATGCCATCGCCTTGGCTTACCAAGCACAAGGCGTGCCCTGCCCGCTCAGGTTGCATGCACACTCCACGAGAGGTGTTGCATCCTCCTGGGCGCTGGCACGTGGCTCCTCGCTAACAGATATCTGTAGAGCTGCGGGCTGGGCGACACCTAACACGTTCGCTAGATACTATAGCCTACGTGTAGAGCCGGTCTCCTCCCGTGTTCTCACCCTAGACGGGTAGAAGCACTGAGAGGTCTGGCTCTGTCGGCTTGCTGCACCCTACTGTGCACCCTTATTGCTCCAGAGTAAAACCTGTCGAGTCCTCCAAAACCCCTCGGCCCGGACTTGGCGGAGCGCCCGGCGCCAGGCCCTTATCCGCTGAATCCTTGAGAACCGGATCTGGGCTGGGTTCCATATGTGTGACCCTACGGGGATCCCATATGTGTATATTTCCACGGCTGCTCCTATCGGAAGCCCGTGTCTTTCCCTTGGGCTAAGTCACCCATTATTTCATATGCAGTACAGCCTTCGGGCTAGTCCATATGCATTTCCACATAACTCTTTGAAGAAGTGGCTTCCGCAGCGTTCCTTCCTAAACAGAAAGGGCACGCTTTCCCAGTGTTATCCAATATCTCACTGTATGGGTTACCACGGAACAACAGTGTCAGACTCACTCTGTGTAAGCCTCCGCCTATCGTCCTTCCAGGCAAGAAGGTGTAGAGGCTTGCACGGGGGCGCTGGATGGGGTGCAGCGGCTGTGGCGCTTTGGTAGGGATTCCTATTGGTCAGTCATGACCTACGTTGTAGTGACTGACCGATAGGGAACGTCTCGGTTACATATGGTAACCCTCGTTCCCTGAGGGAGGGAACGGAGACGTAGGTCCCGTCGCCACATCCGCTGCCGCCCGCCGGGGGGCCAGCTTTCTCAGGCTTGGCTCCTCAGCAAAAAGCTAGTGTGCAATCGCACCAGCTGCTCGTTTATACCCGCGCTAACGAGGGCGCGCAGCTGATGCAAATGATTGCACGCCAATGTGTATTGGCTTGTTTTAGTTTCACGCGAAGTAGATTGGCCTCTCTAGCGAGATTCCTATTGGTCAGTCATGACCTACGTCTCCGTTCCCTCCCTCAGGGAACGAGGGTTACCATATGTAACCGAGACGTTATCTTGCATAGGGCACCAAGTGAGACAGGAGTTCTATTGCTTTCTCTCAAGAAAAACAGGTTCATGACGCCCCTGACTGCAAATTATTTGTACATGTAAAAAAAAAAATTACTAGAAAAAAGAATATACCATCATCTTTAGTTTGTATGTGTGACTAACAAGGCCATTCTTGCTGAGAAGGAGTGTTGTAGTGGTCACTATGGGTGGCTCTGTGTATTAGTGAATAACAGTACATTATTTACAAGTGCAGGCTAGTAGTATAAATAATGAATTGTGTTGAATGAAGTTAAGTTGAAATGTTAAAAAAATGGCAATAAAATATGTATGTTTAGTCTTCATTATTGCAGAAAACAACATCTTTGCACTTCTTGCCAAAGGGCATGAGAATAGTGCTCTTTTAGGCAGCTCTTTTAGCTCTTTTTTCTTCTGTGTCACTCATGTAAGATTTATTTGTGCCAAACGTACATCCACATATGGCTCCCACTGAGTTCTGCTTCTTTTTGTGCCTCAAATATGAAAAATGATTCCATAGTGCATATAAGAAAAAAAAAACTGCATGCAGAGAAAGTAAATTATTAGTGCAAAAAAAAAAAGGAAACGCTAGCCTGATTTAAATCAGCAGACCATGCATTCAAATCTCTGTTGAATTAGATTTAATCCATTGCACACATGTGATTAAATGATAAAGCACTGACTTTACTATGTCTGGGAGTGTGTATATAAAAATAGATTTTGGAACATTCTCCCATGAGAGTATTGCCACTTTTCACGACCCCCAAAATGTACATGTTTGGATGGAATCACCATATGCCACTTTCACATGCCATTCAAAAATCTCCCTGCTGTTTTTTCCACCTCTTGACTGTTATTTTTCTAAATGAAAGTCCCTTGATGTCCTTGCCAGTGTATAGTGCTCTATGATTCTGCCAGGGGCTACAGAAAACACGAGCCTTAGGCAGCAGCGGCATGTCAAAACCAAACACTGTGACACAAACACTTATGAATGCATATACACTCATGGACATTTTAAGTCATTAAAATCTAAAAATCCACTTTACTCCTGCTTTTTTGATGCATCACGTCAACTTTTTATCAAATGAAGGATGTGGCCTTCATAGTTTTGTCCTTGAGACTGGCGTTTTAGGTGTTATAGGAGATTTAACAGATCTTTATTTCTTTTAACAGCGTGAAAGGCTGCGGAATATTGAGAGGATCTGCTGCCTGTTGCGAAAGGTATGTAATGTTTGTCTTTATCTGTGGGGAATTTAAAAGTTTAAGAATCAGTCATTGGAAAACCCATATTGATTGACCACTTTTGCATTCGAGGTGACATGTACTGCATTTTATGCTTACTTAGATCCAAAAAGAATTTGTCCTGGAGTCTGTGATGAATGAAGTCCAATTTTATCGATGGCACTTTCTATGTATTCTAAGGGCCGGCTCACACAGAATGCGTTTTTGCTGTTAAAAAAGCGAGACACAGGCCAGTAGAACGGAAAAAAGCGTAAGCTCTTCTTTTATTCCTTTTAACTTGAGCGCTGCATATTTAGAATGCCTTGTCATGTGCGAGGTGCTGCAAAAGACACGAGCGCAATGGTTAAAGACGTTCGTCTACCACGTATTTACATTGAAAAATAATGGAAAAGTAGCACTGTGGAATGGAAAAACGCATTTTATGTAGATTATATAGATTATTTTTTTAATTATAACAACAACAAAAAACATCCTTCTAAAATGAAGAAGAAATATCTTGAAATTTCAAAGTCAATAATGATATGTAACATCATTAAAACGTGGTCTGATGTTCTTGCTTTCGTTCACAAGATGCTCTTTGGATCATCCCTAATTCATTTTGTAGAGAGAGCGTCATAATCAGGTTTTACACAAACTTTTGGAGTCAGCTTAAACGTTTTGGCTAACATTATACTGAAAATGTAATTTTAGTTTATTATTAGGAGTTTATTTATTTAAGCTTGTTAAAACTGCAAAATAGAAGCATTTTGACACGTCTCAGTTGTACCAATGATGACTTCTTAATAATCAGTATTATTAAGGTATTATAAAGTGTTTCCCAAACCCTTTTAGTGTGAAACTGAAAGCATTGTGGGTGTTTGATCATTTGAATCCAAGCACTTTTACAGGGGGCCAGAACCAGTTATGTTCCATATATATATATATATATATATATATATATATATATATTGTGCCAACATCAGCAGAACGCCTTCCAGCCGCCTTCATGAGTAATGTGTCTCGTGGAATGAGGCTCGTCCGTGTGCATGTGCACCTTGCTGAAAAGGTTTCTGCTGTCACTCGGTTTCACCTGACTGCAAATGTAAAAGAAAACACAGCCTGACAAAAACACTTATCCAAACATTGTCCACAAGGGCTTCACATGTGCTTGAGCTGAATTGTCTGCAATTTTACAGACACACCATTTAAAAAATGGTTTACAGCTCTAAATTGTGATTGAACAAGCCATGTTTAAAGCCATTGTTAGGTTTTAAAGGTTTGGAAAGGTGACGTCTATGCTGTTATTGCTCTTGCTTCTTTTTTCCCTTCCCTCTTTACCTCTCGGTTGGGGTCTTCATGCAGATGGGGCATGTGGTTTGTCATTTATTATCATTATTAATTATCTTGGTTGTAAACAATTAGCTTAAGGCTCTTATCACACCCGGGCCACAGTCTTTGCTTTGAATGACATGGGCACAATGATAATATGTGAGAATCAAGCCAGACAGTAAATAAACAAAAGTTCATTTTGTATTCTGAACAGGTAGTCCTAACAGTTGCGGATCTCTTTACTCAGCAAATAAGAGAGAATAAACATACACCTAGCACTTTTTGCTAGTGTGACAGTTTTATTGCCGAGTGCATCTGTGTATTGTTCATTTTTTCAGAATGAGACATTCAGTTATGCTCACAGGTATTCAGTGCTAGGGTGACAAACTGTAGCATTAGATCATTTATTTCCCACCAGTAAAAGTGCAGAGTATTTTCACAGCCGGCAAACAAACATGCATGTTTTCTCATTTTTGTTAGGCCGGTATAAATGTCAGTCTTTGACATCTGTGTCATTTTGTGTGTATTCACCAAAACACACAGAGCATGAAATGTCTGGAAAAACAAGAAAGGAATGGTGGTTTGTTTGAATGACTTATGCTGAGTCACACAGAGCTTCTTTGCAAAGTGCCAGCATATTTTTGGACAACTGCTTACACGTCCTTTCAGGATCCATAATTCAGATTCCGGGCACCAGTAATTTATACATATACAGTAGAGTGTATTTGTTTGTTTGTTTACCTTTGAAAGAAGTCTCTTCTGCTTAATAACGTTACATTTGTGTGATTTAAAATACAGTAAAGACAGCAAAATTGTGAAATATTATTAGAATATAAAATAACTTTTTTAAAATATATTTTAAAAAGTAATTTATTCCTGTGGTTGCAAAGCCGAATTTTCAGAAGTCTTCAGTGATCCTTCAGAAATCATTCTAATAAGAGCTGGGGGTAAATAAATAATGTGCTGCTGTTACTGCTGGTTAAGCAAATGTTTGTGCTTTGCTTCTGTTATTCTTTCTGGTATAAACACAGACAGCAGGATTTTGAATCGCCGACAGATCCAGATATTTTAGCATGCCAAATATCTCACGGACGTCGGCGATTGTCTCAGATCGTGTCTTTGATAATTCATACTGTGTGATTGTCACTCGCGTGAACGAGCACTGATTTGCCTATGATTTCGGGCATTTGGCGGCGATGTCCCAAAACCTGTCGGCGAGCGAAAATTGGGCTTAAAATCGTTCAGTGTGAACTTGGCATAACATGCTGATTTGGTGCTCAAGAAACATTTCTTATTATTATCAATGTTGAAAATGGTTGTGTTGCTTAATATTTGTGTGGAAACCGGGATACTTTTTTCACAATTCTTTGATGAATAGAACACTTTAGAACAGCATTGATTTTGAAAATGGAAATATTTAGTAACATTATAAATGCCTTTTGACCAATTAATGTGTCCTTGCTAAATAAAAATATTAATTTCTTTCAAAAAATAATAAAATCTACCTGACCTCTGCTAACCATTTGACTAAATATTTAACAGTATAGTGTATATGAATTATGTTGCATTTTAGTGAAGTGAAACTTCACTAAAAAACTTTCACCATTCATCATAGAATAAAACACCTGTCCTGTAGCCCAGTGGTGTTTTCTAGAAAATTTTAAATAATCTTTTAAACAAGTATATAATTTTGCACCCGTTTTAAATGGCTGAAAAGTTTTAAATTTCATGTCTGTCAAAGAATCAACACAGTAACTGCACATAGTTTGCTGTTGTATAAAACTGTTTTCAGACACAAACACAATTCAGAACCTATAATTGTTTCATTTTGCTGTCAAGTTCTGTCCCTGTGGTTTACCATAATTGTTTTGACCCTGTCTTTCTCTTAAGCTAAGCTTTTCCCTCTAACTCTGAAGGTCAAGGTCAATATTCCAGCAGCCAATCAGAGCCGTCCACTGGGGGAGTGCAGTGTAATCCCCTATGGTTGCCAACGCTGTGTGTTTGTTCTTCAAACGAGAAGCTACTTTTTGATGTTGCAGTACAAACGTTTCTGTCCTCTCATCACTCCACTTCACACTTGCATTCATCACCAAAGGCATTTGCACAGAATTTTCAATAAATGGAAATGACAATGGTAGAGCTGAAAGGCAGAGGATCATTCATAAAAGACCTGTATGATATGCAGCAGCCCCTTTTTCTTTGGAAACTACCCTAATGATGTTTCCGGTACACAGCGATACACGTAATTCGAGATATGACAGAGCATAAAACATTTAATAAGACTCTTTTGAACCCAGGTTCTGAGATCTGTTATGTTGGATCTTCTCAGAGGACCGCATTGAGACCCTTGCAATAGAGTGGTGCAGGGATGACATCAAAGTCTGGAAGAATAATTTGCCACTGGTTCCCTCGAGATTTTCCTATGGGGTTAAGGTCTGTGGTAAACATAACTTGACAATGCTTGAAGGTTTTGCGACAACATAAATTACACACACATATCAAAAACGCAAAAGAATTGCAAAATGATTGTTTGACTGTTTTCAAATAGGTTGTCTGAACATTGGTTGGACAAAAAAAATGTGTCCAGTTTCTTTTTATGTACTATAGAGCAGTGGTTCTCAATCCTGGTCCTGGGGACCCACTGCTCTGCACATTTTATATGTCTCCTTTATCTGACACAGCCAGTTCAGTTCATAGAGCTCTTTCCTAACGAGCTGATGATCTGAATCAGGTGTGTTAAATGAGGGAGACATACAAACTGTGCAGAGCTGTGGGTCCCCAGGACCAGGATTGAGAACCACTGCTATAGAGGACATACTGGCACAGCTTACCCCGATCTTCCCCATTCTGTGCGATTATGAAACTGTTATAGTGATTATTTGAAAATGTTTCTTTTTAGATTTATACATCTTTATATATTATAGTCGGCAGAAAAACAGACGTCAGCTTAATACAAAGTGAAAACTTTCCATATATTATTTGAATAATTTGCTATAGCTTCAGTACAATGGCATCATCTACAGTACTATTGTGCATCATTTCTATTATGGTGACAACATTTCCAGGCCAGATTCAGATGTACTTTTTCAAGCATAAGTCAGAAAGAAAGCTCATCTCAGATTTGTAGACTGCTGTGTTTTGCCTCACACATACTTCCGTCTCTCCCTCTTATGACTTTTCCAAGCAATCCTTATCTCATTAGAGCAGGGAATGTGATTTTTCTTTTTCACACCCTACACGGATATACTTGGGGGCGCAGTAAGAAATACTGCCTCTGCCTGGAGGAAAAGCTCCATTTGCCTTCAAAGGGCTCAGGGCAGAGAACGAGGAGGGGGCTTTCTTGCACTGCTCTCAGTCTCTTACCAAGACAAAAGCAGCCCAGCCCTCATCAGACAGTTTAGTGCAGAGACTAAACTACTGCTGCTGAGGCGTAGCCTGTGAATGAATTTGCTTGAGCCGCCTAGATCAGTCGTGTGCAATGAACAGTGAAAACCTGCTCGTGATGTATATGCTAAACTCTTTTCAGAAAGAAAACCACAGTTAAAAATAAGCCTTTGTTATCAAGCCTCTTGTAGCTGGCCTCACGCTGCTGGAGAAAAGAGCATTCTCCTTTGTGGCTTTTAAAAATAGCAACAACTGGCTGGTAATCATACAGTATCTTGTCTCTGTATGCATCTTGTTAGGTCTGAGACTTGGGTGAAGGGGCAGCAGGGGCCTATTAGCCTGTCACAAGGCTCTGAGACAATGTGCTCCTATCAGAGGTGTGGCAGTTCTTCTGCCGCTGCTGGTATAATTACTCTGCCGCTAAAAATCACAGTGTTCCACTACAACTTTCCATTAGTGTATTCCTTCCAGCTTGACGTCACTGTCTCTTACCCAAGGTTGATTTACATTTGCATGTTTATTATTTTTAAGCCTTTTTTTAGTGTTTAGAAATATTTTGTTTCTGCATGCACTGAATATTTTGCCATTCAAGTTTATAATTGATTATTCAGTAAATTCATATTATTGTTTCTGTGTACTGAAATTGTATTGCAGGGGTATAGAAACACAGCATAAGGCATTACTGAATTTTTTTATGTTTTCTAAATTATTTTATTACTTGATTAAAAAAAATGTTAGTTAAGCTTGTTATTTTATTATTCAGTTGTTTTTTATTATTATGTAATTTTAGGATATTGCAGGGTTGTAGAAATGCAGCATATTGTATTATTTGTTAATAATAGATATTATTAATGTTAACTTTTGGTTAAAGTTATATGTTCAGTAACCTTTCTCTTTCACATTAATTTCTATTCAGTTTATTATTTATTATTCAATTGATTTATATTATTATGTATTGTTTTATTCTGACAGAAGGATATTGCAGGGTTGTAGAAATTCAGTGTAAAATTATATATTATTTTGTTGTAACTGCTTTACAAAGCCTATATATAATAAATACATATAATCTCTGCATCAGATATGACAGTGTTTCTGCTGGTAATCGTTCTGTTTTTGGCCCTGCTTTATTTTGAATATGCTATTTTTTTCTTTTCATTTTCTGCCTGGAAGAGTGTATCTGTGCCATAACCTAATATTCAAAATGGTGATAATCACAGTTCAAATAATTTAATGGAGAGCCAGTTCATATGCTATCCTGTCTCATGGGGATAGATGTTCTTTTAAGAGAAAATATGTATAATTCTATACTGCAGTTAATTATTGGCTGCTGCTGAAAGAGCAAGACAGTAATTGGAGACTATAGCGGCTATTCTGATCTACTAAGGCTGAGAACATTGTGCTGTTGCTAATCTGAGGGCACAGTCAGATTTGTCATTGTAATAAGTGAATGTGAAAGGGAATGGTTCCTGAACATATATGAATTTATTTATACAAGTATTGTATGTAGAACTATTCTCTCTATTCTTGTGGTCAGTCCTCTAATGGTATCAGTGGCTCTTGCCCATTTTTTTTTATCTCCATTCTTAATATATATATATATAGTCAAGACACACTGCCTCATTAAAGAGATATCTACAGGTTTGGTGCCTGCTCCCTTTTGCACTAATGGTGGGAAAGAGAGGGTTAGAGAGCGAGTGAGGAAGAGAGAACGTGAAGGACACTCCACAGTACAAAGCTCTCCGCCAAAGTAGACCTCTCATTAGGTGACATGATTCTGAAGAGGCTCTTGTGATTCCCATGGGAAGGCAAGTTTAAAAGTTATACTTAAAGCACTCAAAGCTTCTGGACTTCGGTCTGAGTGGTCCTCATAATTAACATAGGTGTAGCAATGATGGAGAAACTAGCTCCTTCTGAATGGTTAAATGTGTGCATGAGAGGCTTCAAGTACAGAGTCAGCAAAATGCCGATATACAGGCAAAAAAAGATTTTAAACCCATAAAAAACGTAATATCTGAGATATGACAAAGTTTATTTAAATTATTGTTAACAATTAACAATAAGGTTTAATTTGTTCACATTTGTAAACTAATTAACATAAATTAAGGCCGGACAATACTTCTACAGTATTTATTAATCTGTTAATTCCAACTTTAACAAATACATATTTTTAAAAATCAAAAGTTAATTGTTACCATTAGTTAATTGTTAACATAAAAATAGTTATTTTTATGAACTAACATTAACAAAGATTCATAAAGGTTGTAAAAATATATTGCTCACTAATACTGTAGTTCAAGATAGTGAAAGCTTTTACTAATGTTAAAAAATTAGACATTATTGTAAAATGTTACCAAATTATCTTATTTTGCCTTTATTTTAACAGGAAATTCTGTAAAGGATGCTGTAGTTTTTTTTTTTGTTGTTGTTGTTGACTGTACTAAAGCATAAAAATACCATAATATGTTTGCAGATATTTTGGAAACATGCTGTTCACAATCTTGTTTCTCCGAAAAACAACGCTGCAGCCAGTTATTTTACTTCGAAATGTGCGTTCATTGTGATCCCGCACACAGCCAATTTACCCAATAGTATTTCGAAAATACAGCGTATTGCAGCCATGAACGCAAGCAAAAGAACTGGGTCAGGGATTGCAGATTATACCCGACCTAAAAAGCCTTAGCATCCATTAGTACAGAACGTCCAGAGATATAATAAATGCGGATAAATCAACTCATCAACTTACAGTGTAAAACGTGTGTCACCTTCCATTGTCAATTACGCTTGTTCCTCTTGCGTGTCCTCAATCTGGCAAACCGCGTGAGCATCGAGACTGTGGAGGAGGGTGCGGGGAATCTCCAATATTTTGAATTTGGACTGCAGTAAACATTTCCACCTCTAGCTGTCAATATTACATACTGCACCTTCAAACAATAATTTCTTCAGACAGGGATTTATTTACTTTGTATTACAATTGGCAGAATATGGCTTTATTTCTACAGTTTTATATTTGTGACCCTGGACCACAAAACCAGTCACATGGGTAATTTTTAGGATAGTAAGGTTAGGAAATTTAGGATAGGATAATATTTGGCCTAGTTGTATAACTATCTGAAAATCTGGAATATGAGGGTGCAAAAAAATCGAAACATTGAGAAAATCGCCTTCAAAGTTGTCAAACGATTGTGCTGCATTCACTCACAAAAATAAATGTTTTATATATTTACGGTAGGAAATTTACATTTACAAAATATCTTCATGGAACATGATCTTTACTTAATATCCTAATGATTTTTTGGCATAAAAGAAAAATCAATAATTTTGACCCATACAGTACAATGTATTGCTGGCTATATTTGCCACAAATATACCCATGCGACTTGTGACTGGTTTTGTGATCCAGGCTCACATTTAAGACATGCTATTATTTAGTGTCACAGCTGGCCTGCTAGTTAATGTCACATAAATATGCTAGTTAATGTCACATAAATATCACACATAATGATAAAATCACTCCAAAATTGCAATTTCCTTTTTTGTTGTTGTTGTTTATGTGTGCCACTGAAATGAAGAACAAAATATTGTGCCTAAAGTTAGTCAGATGTTCAGAAGCCCTGAAGTCTCAACAGATTAAGACTGATCTTCCAGATGGGCACTTCCTGGGCCAGCTGCCAGTCCATATTTACTTGATTATCCAGAATGTATCACTGCCCTCTGCCTTGTTCCAAAGTCTATAATTTTAAGGCATCATTGGTGCAAAAAAGCTGTTTCAAAAGGTAAGCGACTTACTTATGCTGCTTTATAAGATAGGTAAAGCCAAATTGGAAGGCAACTTCACAAATATAACTCCCAAAATGCATTGCAACAAGCTCAGTGGAAAAACAATAAACCCAAGATGGTGGACAAGCTGAGAGAATGCTGATTATAAATCATTTGAATGTAAATTTTTGTTCAAGATTGAAACTGATTAAACTAATTGGAATACTGATTAGAGTACTGTATTAATGTAGCAACCTGCTAACATCAAACTCTCCTGAGTCTCCCATGTGGAGCGATGGCAGGAAGATCATTTATACTAGTGAGGAGAGTGGAGTTTTAGAAGAGAAACTTTGCTTTGCCAACGGCAGTTCACAATTCAGCCAAAATTACCCATGAGCCTCAGCTTGAAGTGAATAGATATACTAAGGGAACAGTTTGAATAATAACTTGAATTTATGCTAAATATGTTGAAGTCTTTGTTTAATGGCCTTCAGCGAAGACATGAGGATAAGTCTTCTGCACAGACCCTATGGTCAGCTTCAGAATGATATTCTGAATGATATCAGCCCACAATCTGACTTGTGATGCAGCCTGGAATTAAAGCACACCATGTTCGGTCATCTGGCCAGAGAACTGGACTTCTCTGCCCCCGTCTGAGCCTGGCTTCTCCCAAGTTTTTTTTTTTTCTCCGTTTCTGTCACCTGATGGAGTTTGGGTTCCTTGCCATTGTCACCTTTTGGTTTGCTTAGTTGGGGACACTTAATATTCAGCAATGTTATTGATCGGACTGCACTAACATTATTGGATGAGAACCACACTGACCTGGATAATGACATCACTGTTTTCTCCAGAGCTGCTTTATAGATTAATTGAACATTCCATAATTTATAAACTTTACACAGTTATTAAACCGAACGGAATCAACACTGAACAGATTTACCAACTGAATAATGACTGTTTACTATTGTCTTTTTAGATCTGCTTTACAGAAGAATTGAATTCTGTTTGCATCACTGAATCATTATTTTCCTGTTTATCCCTGTAAAGCTGCTTTAAAACAATCGGTATTGTATAAATAGATATATAAATAATAATATTTATCTTGTTGTAAAGATGAGAATGTGGCATGCAGAAGGGAATTACACAGGACAAGACATTTTCTCTAAAGCATTTATCCTTTTCTTTTTATATCCAGGGTATTTTTGTTGTAATGATGGAATATTTTGGGCTTTTTTTGCAGCAATAAGGTTAAATAGCTGGGACAGGTCAAACTTTAATGAGCCCTCTTACATAAATTTTCTTTAGCCTGCTGTGGTCTCTAAAAGGAAGGTTTGTGCCTTAGGATGTTGTGTCTTAAGTGATAAATGATTCACTGAAGCCAGCCCTCAGTCTGTGTCAGGTATAAACTGTTAATGGCTAAGTCCTTTAGGCCTTAAGTCCTATATATAGTCCTAATATATATATATATGGAAATCTATGGAAATCCCACTGTGATTGGGCAACACAGCTGAAGTAGTTTGGCTATTATGCTTGCAACCTCAAGTACTGTCCAAAGTAACTGCTCTAAGAGTCCCCTTTCTTGTCCATTTACAGCAAACTGCCACAGTGTCGCCTAAAATTGTCCTGTTCTTTCTCAGTTGGAGGTGTTCTAATCAACAGTTTACCTAGAAACACAACCTAGAAACCAACATAACCTAGAAACCATGTCCTCAAACTCACAATGTTAACTCCAGTGATCACCTTAGATTTTTATTAATTTCATCAAGTTCTCTGCCTTAGAATTTCCATGAAAACATTACAATTGTATCCTTCTTTCTTATATAAGAGAAATGCAATTTTTCACTAATCTCTGCAATCTCTTCAGAGCAACATACAGTATGTGAATGTAATTTCCTTTCTTAAAGGGATAGTTCATCCAAAATTACAATTTTGTCATAATTTAATCATGGCCTAATATCCTAGTCACACTTTAAAAAAAAAAGTAATATAGTTTGGAATGACATGAGGGTGAGAGTATAATGACATATTTTCCTTTGAGTACAATACATAAGTATTCCTTTAAGAATCAATCAAAGACTTCAAATCCATAGGTCTACCTGCATGAATCAGAGCACTGTCTTCCAGCCTGTTTTACCCAAGAAAAGAACTGAGTTACTTATCTGTGTTCTCTCTAGTTGGTGCTTCCAGAGTACTCAATCCATGGACTCTTCTGTATCATGTTCCTGTGTGCTCAGGAGTGGCTTACCGTAGGCCTGAATATCCCTCTGCTCTTCTACAACACATGGAGGTGAGCACCTGAACCAGCCTTTACTCCGCTTAAACCTGTGAGGACTATAATGGGTCTGCTACCTGTCCGATATACCGATATATTACTGAAATCGGTGTCCTGAGAAATCCCACCTGTCCCTGAGATAGCAATACTTCTGATATTATAGCCATTTAAAATTAAAAAGTCATTTGTAACAGCTCTATATGACTGATTGAGTGATGAGCTACACATGGAGGGGTTCTTATCCTAAGACTTTTCTAAGACTACGAAGAATTTTCATGCTAAATTATTATTATTTATTTTTTTAAATCTATATTTTTATGTGAGGATTGATCCTCTTGATACAGCATCAGTATTGGAATTATCCATATATCAGATCAATTCCATTCTTAATTATCCTACATTAAAGCTCCTTGCCACTAAATGTTCAGTGTGTTCCTAATCTTGTCACTGCGCATTAGTCTTTTAGTTTTTTGGATGAATAATAGCAGACTGAATGTTTCATCACACAGTGAAACAACTGAGGAATTCATAACTTGGATAAAATGAGTTTCAGTCTCTTTGGAGCTCTAAATCTTTCTTCAGGGTTTGTTACTGAATGTTCAGAGCTGTTGTCAATTATTGCCACCGTCCTCAGAATATGAGAAATCATTGTTTTTTTAGTATTATTATTTTGCAGAATGATGAATGGTGAATCATCAAACTAAGTCACTACAATAGTAATGGTGAATTTTGATTATTGTTATGAAGTTACATTTGAATAGCTGGTTGAATTCACTATCAATAATTTTCAATAAAATAAATTTTTACCTTTTTCACAGACCCAGTGATGCCGCTTTCTAGTGCACTGTCAGTCTCTTCTTCCCTGTGTTTTAGACAAGCCAAACTTTGCATTAGATGAAAAATAAATGAAAAATAAAAAACAAAAAACAAAGCAAAGGTGCACAGAATGTTTCAAGACGCACTACCCGCCTCGTGTTTTTTCCCATTTTCGGCAGGTACTTCCACAGCCCTACAGACACTAAGGAGCTTCTCTACGATCCAGCGTCTGTCATGAATGGAGACACGCTCAAATTCTGCCAAAAAGAAGCATGGTGCAAGATGTCCTTCTTTGTCCTCTCGTTCTTCTACTATCTCTATTGGTGAGTAGATATCCAGAAGTTACCTCAACCAAACTTTATCGTCTGCTAATTCTGTGCAACATCTTCACTGATTTTTATATTTTACAGCTAAATATGCGTTTATTGTGTGCCTTTGCTATAGTATAAGCTATCTCAAGCCTATAGAATAGCAGATATGTATACTTACATATACAAGCATTCAGAGCCGGACAGTAACGGAGTACATTTACTTGAGTACAGTACTTGAGTACAATTTTGAGGGATCTGTACTTTACTCGAGTATCATTTTTGGGGATTACTCATGACTTTACTCAAGTACATTACTTCTAAAAAAAAATAAAAAAAGGAAAAAAAAAATCTCGGAAACCCTCAATTTGTTGTTTCCCTCTGAAACGTGATTGGATTGTGCAGGCGCCACTGATTGGGACAGCCTATCAGCAAATCACCTTCCCCTTCAGCTCTGAACTGACGCCAAAGTAAACTCCATGGTCAGATTTATGTGGGTTCAAATGTGGGTGCAAAAAATCCATTAAAACTCTAGCAGAGGTTTGTCAGAGCATTGCCATTGTGCATTGCCTTGTGGGCAAGTGAGAAATGTTAAATAAAGCAACGTGGTAAAAAGATGAAAATGACTTGAATTAACTTTCAATTCCTTTTAGATTATCAAAGGTATTAACATTAACGTGTTTTATAACTCCATGTAGGACGTTTCTGTACATAAATGTAAGCACGGTTCGCGTACCTACCCCGAAGTGATAAAATAAAATTCTGTATCAAATTTATAGGCAAAGACAAGTAGTTTGTTTAGGCATGGTTTGTAGGGAATTACAAACCTGCGCACATATATTCGAACACACATAACTATAGAATCAAATCTTAATGCGCATGTGAACGCCATCAGCGTTTATCACAGGTTCTGTTTAAAGTCTGTTTAGAGAGAACGGTGTCGTCTTAGCGGCCCCTAATTTAATAACAAATGATAATTTCGACGGAAGTGAATCAATCAAAACTAACTTTAGCTGGAAA
The DNA here is from genome assembly GCA_026230005.1 of Gila orcuttii. Lineage (NCBI taxonomy): Eukaryota > Metazoa > Chordata > Actinopteri > Cypriniformes > Leuciscidae > Gila > Gila orcuttii. Next base: position 42,384,400 of record JAPDVR010000012.1, read on the forward strand.
ATAACATTATTCAAGAACCGCTATAAAACCAAACCAATCTCCGTTACCTTAAATTATATGTTTATCTCTGAAAAGCCGTTTTGAAACAATCTACATTGTTAAAAGCGCTATATAAATGAAGATGACTTGACTTGACACTGTGGCAGTAGTAATGCAATATTTAGAAAATTTACTCTTGTACTCTTGATACTCAAGTACTTTTAAAAACAACTACTTCAGTACTTTTACTTAAGTAGACATCTGACTGTAGTACTTTTACTTGTACTTGAGTAAAATTTAGCAAGGGGTATCTGTACTTTTACTCAAGTAACGAAGCTGTGTACTCTGTCCGCCTCTGCAAGCATTTGAACTGACAAGGACGCCAGCAACATGCCTTTGGGTAGAATTCCTGATTCTTTTTTCATCCACACTATATCACGTCACATTAAATGTTAAAAATACACATAAAAACGCACATACTCTATAAAGGTTCACCCTTCGGGCGAAGAGGCCTTATGACCTTTTGTCAGACCAAAGGCAGTTGTTGTGTTTCAGCCAGATTGTGCATTATTTAACGCTATTTGCTTCTAGAATACAGCAGTTTTACCCCTTTTTTCTCCAGCATCTATTGGTACGCACTCACTCTTTTAGAAGTGATGGTAGTGAGTTGTTGCTTCTCTTCACAACAGTCATGCCATCTTGTGAATCTCAACCCTTCCTCTAACTGCTGGCTTTTTATTGCTACTTTTTTGAAGGAATGTCTTTATTTTACAGTGTCCTTGTTACATATGTTACATGCACTTACTGTAGTAGCAACAATACATTTTGCATAATTACATCCAACTAACCCTAAACCAAACCCCTTTCCAGATCCTAACCCTGTAGTAAGTACATGCTGTTAAAATAAAGTGTAACCCAATATTCAGCACAAGTTAAACTAAATCAACAGCATCTGTTGCATAATTACCACTGAAAATAATTTCTAATTCTTGGAAGTTGGAAGGAATGGACGTAAAATGGGGCTGACAATAAATGTTAAAACACATGTTTTAGCCACAAGTATAGTATAACTACAACACTTAAATAATATATGTGTTAGCAGCATGACACTAATGTGATAGAATCACTTACCAACCTTGTCTGTAAATAGAAATGATCTTTGTGGCAATTATATCGAAAAGGTAGTTCCCTTTCGAAGGGAACTCAACAATACGTCAACGACGTTATGGGGAACGCCTCAGGCGTGACAGGTGACTGAAATCACTATCAAATCACGTCAATCATATTGACCGGCGACAGCCCGTGAATCATTAGCGTGAATGATTAACGTGCGACCTGGAAGTATAAAGGGGCGCCTTGCACACATGACAAATCATCTCATCGTCTTCAGGGACTGTCTGTTTGAAAACGCTATTCAATGAAACGGTAAGAAAATTAAATGTACAGCACACGAGTGTGCTTTTCCTGCCTGGGAGAAGAGCGCGCACGGGAGATTCTCGAGGGAATCCTCTGTGTGAACTGTGAGCGTTTTTCTTTTAAAACGCTCGCTCTCGTCTGGCCCTCTTCTCGAGTGAAGGGGGTTCAACGTCTGGTTCTCGTGGTCCCGCTCGTGCCGAGGCAGAGCGGCGACTTGCATCATGGGCTTCCAGATAGAGCTCGTCGATCATCTTGAGAGTGCTGTAAACCTCTCAGATGATTCGACGGCTGACGAGGGCGAAGCAGGTGCTCTTGCTGCTCTTCAGGACGAGCAGGAGATGGCTGAGGAGGTTTATAATCAGGTAGATCCTGAACCCTCTCAGCCACCCTGCCCCGTGTATGCAGGTCTGGTGAAAAAAAAAAAAAAAAGAAAAAAAAAAAAAAAAAGTGGAGCGCGCCGCCAACAGGCTGTAACTGCCATGGCAACGCACTAGAGGAGAGACCGCACGCGGTAGGCTCGGCGATCGGTTTCTCCCCGGCCATACACCACCAGCTCAGGTGAGCCTAATCCATTCCTTCCTGATCTTCACACAGAGATCTAGAGGGCATGGAAGAGCCCATTCTCTGCCAGTATTCACTGACATCAGCGGGTTAATTTCGCTGATGTTGAGGGGATCGCAGAGCATGGGTATGTGTCGATGCCGCCCATTTGACGAGTCGTTTGCGAAGTATCTCATGTCTGGGCAGGCGTCGACACTGAGAGCTCCATTTCTGCCATCCAAACCGCTAGAGACAACAGCGCGTTTGAATGGCAGAGCATACACGGCAGCAGTTCAGGCTGGTGCTTCCCTGCACACCATGGCGGTGCTGCAGGCATACCAGGCCGACCTGCTGCAGGATCTCGACCAGGGGCCAGGGATGTCCCCTGAGGCGGTTACTGAGCCGCGCCGAACCACGGTTTTTGCGCTCCGGGCCACCAAACAGACTGCTGCCACGATCAGTCGGTCGATGGCGGCGATGGTGGCCACTGAGAGACAGCTTTGGTTAAACCTGGCCGACGTTGAGGAGAAAGAGAAGGCCTTTCTCCTCGATTCGTCGGTTTCGCCCTCTGAACTCTTTGGCCCCTCCGTGGAGGCGGGGCTTGGGAAGTTCAGGGAGGCGAAGGCGCGCTCAGCTGCTTTTAGGAAAAAACCTGCATACCGCTGAGATCCGGTTCCACGCCCAGGCAGGCGGGAAGGCCTGGCCCTTCACGGTCTGAGGACCATAGACAGGGCCAGAGAGCCAGTGTCGCCTCTCGTGCGCCCCCTCTGTGGAGGAACAGGGCGCAGGAAAGGCGTGACTCCCGCTAGAAGAGGGATCTGAGGGAGGTTATCCAGCACAAGCGCATACAGCGTCGCTGATGGATAATCTCCCCGGAGGGCTTCATTAAAAAGAGAAATCCAGCCCTCTTCTGACTCCCCAGACGTGCATTACATCAGGCCTGGCGCTGGGCCTATGATAAGAACGATGTTCCGATGGCCCGCCTAGGCTTGGTTAGTAGAAACGCCTCTTTCAGGCATGTAAAGTGGTGGACCCCAGGTTCATAAAGAACTATCTGGCGAGTCTTCACTCCGCACGCCGCAGGTGAGCTGTCTGGTCTTTTCAAGAGTCAATTTTGTGAATTAAAATTCCGAAATGTATCTCTCTACAGACCTCGTTCCCTGTATAGAGCTATGGGGTCATGTCATTTGCTATGTCATCAGGTAAGGTAAGAGAAGTTTCCAAAAAAATGGATTATTAGGGCCCTGAAGTTCCCCATTAGGTGGCCAGAACGATAACTATGTTAGCCTTCGGGCTGTTAGCCACCTCAGGGTAGAGTAGTTGGTCTCTCTCTTAGAATTTTTTACTTAGAGTGTTGACTGACGCTAGAGCTTCATATAGATCTTATGTCCGGCCCACGGGTCCGTTTGACTTCTTCCTGAGTATTTCGCCCCTTGAGCTCTGTTTGGGTTTTCATTAGGCTGAGCGATCATGCAGCCCTTTGTATGGAATAATACAGACTATATTCTTTAGTAAGGCTGTGGCTCCTCCGAGCCCTCAGATAGATCTATGCCTGCAGGCTGGCCCTCACCAGGGCCGCCTCTGTAGCTGGCCTAGGCTGTGCCAGGGATAATAGAAGTGCTCTGCTAAAATTTAGCATTGCTTCCTCTGAACCTTCACTTTGTGAATGTAGGTTTCTAGCATCCCTGTATAAACAGCCTCCTCCCATGGGAGTCGTTAGGCCAAGGCCCGCCCCCTTCTCTGCATTCTGGGGTGACTAGAGTAATGCAGCATGGTGCAGAGGATGGTTTGTAAGGACATGGTAGGCCTCAAACAGGCCTCCGTGGTATATATGTCTTTATTGAGCAGGGTTAGGCCGTCTTTCGCTTCACGAAGAAGACTGGGTTTCCTGCCCGACCCTGCCATGCAGAACTGGCCTACGGATTTAGGCCGCCAGTTTAGGCTTCACTCACCTCGCTGAGCTACTGCTCGAGCGCTAGGTTGTAGGTGGATGGCTTTCATTCAAGCCCCACTCTCCTAGGTTGGGCACAGATAAATTTCTGTCACCCCTAGAGCCGCTGGCAGGCCCGGACCCTGGTAACCTCAGGGTGAGGTGTGAGTATCCCCCTGTGATACAGGGTAGGTCTGAGCACTTCACTCCCAGTTCTGTTTATCCTACCTCGCACCACTATGGCTCGGGTCGAGTATGAAGTAAGCTTCACTTCTTCTTTGGTCGAAGTACGCTCCCCTGAAGCCAGAGCATTGCCCTGAGCTGACGCCCATGCATAGATGGTAGGCCCCTGACTAATGGGGCCTCCGTTGAGGCAGAGTGGCGTATGTTGTACTCCCCTTGTTTTAAGGGTGCTAGCTTTTTTGCGGAGTACACTGCCATGGGCAATGTGATTAGGCACCAGGATGCTGTAGGCGCTGCGTAAACAGCTTTGCTGCCAACGAAGGCTGCGCCATTAGGTAGTAGGCCTCAGCAGGCCTCCTTGATTGGACAGCCCCCTAGAGGGCACTGTAGGCCAGCTCACTTTACGTGGTTGGCCTTGGTGGTTCGGGCAGTTGACTCACTGATGGGTAGTAGGCCTTAAACAGGCCTCCTCGGAGGTGAGTCCCAACATTGTGGGACATACCTTATAGCGCTACTGGAAGCCCATTAGTAAATTATGCTTGTAGTATGGTTCCCAACAGTGTACTTTATAGCAGAATATGACTTGCTATTAGCTAGTAGGCCCGACCAGGCCTCCCTGATAGGCGAGTCCCCAGCTGGCTGGCCTTAGCAGGCCACCTTATACTATCACCCGGACTCAGGGCTCAAAGCTAACAGTGGTTATCAGGTAGTAGGCCACTCAGGCCTCCCTGAAGGTGAATTCCCACTTAAGATGGTTATCAGGTAGTAGGCCTCAGCCGGCCGCCCTGAAGGCGAATTCCCACTTAAGTTGGCTATCAGGTAGTAGGCCTCTCTGGGCCTCCCTGAAGGTGAGCTCCCAAATATTGTGGCTGTCAGGTAGTAGGCCGCTCTGGGCCTCCCTGAATGTGAGCGCCCAAATATTTTGGGTGTCAGGTAGTAGGCCTCACCAGGCCTCCCTGAAGGTGAGTTCCCACATGCTGTGATTATCAGGTAGTAGGCTCCTCCAGGCCTCCTTGAATGAGTACGGTCAGGTAGTAGGCCTCACCAGGCCTCCCTGAAGGTGAGCTCCCCACATACTGTGGTTGTAAGGTAGCAGGCCTCACCGGGCCTCCCTGAAGGTGAGTTCCCACGTACTGTGGTTATCAGGTAGTAGGCCTCTCTTGGCCTCTCTGAAGGTGAGCACCCCACATACTGTGGTTATCAGGTAGTAGGCCTCTCTGGGCCTCCCTGAAGGTGAGCACCCCACTTACTGTGGTTATCAGGTAGTAGGCCTCACGGGCCTCTCTGAAGGTGAATTCCCACTTATGTTGGCTATCAGGTAGTAGGCCTCTCCGGGCCTCCCTGTAACGTTCCCTAGTGGTGCTGGGTTTATGAAGCTAGTGGTCTCTTGCTATCAGTTTCAGCTAGCCTTAATAGGCAGCTGCTGAAGGCGAGCTTGCGCCCTGGCTCGCTAAAGTGTTCATTCTCTGCTATTGGTTCCCTCCCGGAACTTTTCTGCCTACAGCCTGGTTTGCCTACCAGGCAGACCTGTGCTCCCCTCACCGAGGGTCTCTATGAGCATGCGGCTTCCTGAGTCTGGTCAGACGGTCGTAGGCCTCTCGTGAGGCCTCCCAGTTAGATCAGCCCTTAGGCCTTCACAGGCCTCCTCAGTGTTTTGAAACACAGACACTGGGTTGATCCGTGGATCGAGTAGAGAAACTCCCCTCGCTAGCAAGGGTTGGAAAGCACTATGCTGAGTCATACTCTCCGGGATATCCCGTCTCTGAGATCCGGGCCGAGTGGTTCACTGCCAGCTTCGCAGTCCCTCGGGTTGGATGCCTTTCTTAAGGCTTTGTTGTCCAGAGGCTCTGTCTTCAGACAGACAGGATTTGGCCAGACTAGTGTCTATGTACTGACGCCAGGTCAGGCCGTCCTGGTGGCATTTCGGGGTGAGTACGTTCCCCTGAATAGTGACTGGCTGGGGTTCCTTCGGGTTCCCTAGCCACATTCCCTAGAAGGGACCCCTTCTAATCGGAAGCTGTGGTTCCAGGCCCGGAGCCGGCCCAGGTAGACCTTTTTATTTAACCATGTTTATGAAGGTTTTTCTGTGAGGCTGTAGCTTGGGCTATGACCGTAGGGAATGCTGTCACTGACAGCCCAGTGTGACCTGAGGGTGAGTGGTTCTAGCGTTTCATTTGAAGTTGCTGGTTCTGACAGTTGTCACTGCCACTTGGCATGCACTCCCCTTAGCATGGCGGAGTTGGTATATCGTTCCCCATAACGTCGTTGACGTATTGTTGAGTTCCCTTCGAAAGGGAACGTCTCAGGTTACGACTGTAACCTATGTTCCCTGAGAACAGGGAACGAGACAATACGTCTCCCTGCCATGCCTCGGGGCTTGCCTACCGTACAGTCCCTTCAGACGATAAGGTGATTTGTCATGTGTGCAAGGCGCCCCTTTATACTTCCAGGTCGCACGTTAATCATTCACGCTAATGATTCACGGGCTGTCGCCGGTCAATATGATTGACGTGATTTGATAGTGATTTCAGACACCTGTCACGCCTGAGGCGTTCCCCATAACGTCGTTGACGTATTGTCTCGTTCCCTGTTCTCAGGGAACATAGGTTACAGTCGTAACCTGAGACGTTTCTCCAAAATGATGATTTACACAATGTTACTCTCAAATTATACACAGGTTTTTATGAAAGAATTTTATAGTGCTTGAAAATATGAGCATCACATTTTTTACTTTAATGTGGACTAGTTTTAATTATTTCTGTGGTAATCAACATTATGCTTAACCTGGAACAATCAGTCCAAGTTGGTCTGCACATCGACTTAAAAGAAACAAAACTATTCTTATAAATTCTTATATAATGTCTGATTTGATGAATACTGTCTATTTGTCTGCCCTGCCTATAGTTTAACCCCTGTGGCTTGAACTTCAAACTTAATTTGTACTCTAACCCTTTGTAATATGTGCAATGTTGTGCTCCCTCTTATGAATCAATCTTACAATTCAATCGCAAATCCATTGTCAGCGCACCAGGCCATCACCCAACCAATTACAATAGTTTTTTTTCTAAACACCATTCAAACCTAATGACTCAAGAAAGGAGAGTTCCACTTTGATAGATGTGAAAGTGTCAGGTTTTGTCACAGCAGTCTTTTGGAGAAAGACGACCCAGATGCAGAATGACCAAGGGATGGCATTTTATTGACAAGACACAATAGGGATGGTTAAAAGTGAGGATGATCCAAACAGTATGACAGGGCAGTCAACAGGTGAAAGGGAAGACAGATGAGATCCGACCCAGGCAAGGCTATGCTGGAGAAGAATCGAGGAGATGGAGAAGCACCAGATAAATGACTGGAGATCAGGCTGTAGCTTGATTAGAGGCTGAAAATTTGAGCAGCAACCGAAGCTGTATCAGTCACACTGGCTGGTCTTGAAAGCAGCAGCCAGGATGGAGGACAGGAACAGACACAACTAAACAACAAGAAAAAACAAAACTGGAATAAAAACTGACTCAGCACAGCGACTAAAGAAAATAAATAAACTAATGTAATGGAAAATAGAAAATAATAAAAATTAGAACCAAAAAGAAATACTACAAATAATTAACTGAAGCTACAAACAGAGAAAGGCCAAATCAAAAATAGAAACCAAAAATTAAGGCCTGAGAAACCTAGAGCAAAAGACTGGAACTAGACTAAAGCAAATTCAAAAGAATAAAATGCAAAAACTAGAACTGGCAGGAAACACGGTCTAAAAGAACAGCAAGAATTTCATCTACTACATACACACGCAACAAACCAGCAGAGACATGAGGGAAAGGAGCACAATATAAAAGGACCAGAGCACATGAGGATCAGGTGAGCACAATTAGTGAAACAAGGACCAGACAAGGACTAAACAAGGGGCCGTGGTAAAGGGAAACAAGAGGAGCAAATGGCCAACACAAACAAAGACAACGCCATGTGCTCAGGCACAAGACAAACAGAGAAACATTGAACAGTGGCAAGACTGACAAGACTGTCAGGGCAGAACCCTGACAGAAAGAGAAAGATTTGGGCAAACGTCACACCAGTTCTCGTATGTTTAAGCTCCACAAAGATTGCAAAGGCATGAGGAACATTGTTCGCCTCAGGCTCCATCAGGATCATATCTGCTCATAGCTGAAATACATTTTTCATTGATCTTCCACTTTCAACACTAACACTAAAAATATGTTCTCAGGACGCAAATAAGACACAGTCTTTAATAATACAGCAGCTCTCCATTTAAAACATCTTTATGTTTGAGACCAGCCTTGAGCTGTGTGCACTGAATATAATCATGACACTCAACCTTCAAAAAAACTTTTTCTGATTAGGTTAAACATATTCTGCATAAGCAGCAGTGATATAATTTCAAAGGGCATAAATATATCTACTCTCTTTAAAAAAAAAAAAAAGATTAGGAATATAAAAGGAACCCATGCCACTACTTTTCCAACCCCCACACATTAAAGATAATAAGACACAGCGAGCCAAGAACTGCTTATACAGTTTTTATCAGGGCAACCCCTTATTATGTATTAATGCCTGTGGACAGCATTCTGGCATGACATCAATGGCCCCTAGTGTGAAGTCAGCACAGAAATTCAACATACATCAACATATGGCAGTGCATTCTAAATAAATACAATCCATATCATGACCTGCCCGGAGTGATCCTCAAGCTGGTGAAGCTGTCATTTTTCATAGCGTCAACTGCTTTGAAGCCTCTCGCCTTATATTTCCACAAGCTGAGGATGAATGCTGCGGTTTCATCTGGATAATTTGGGGACAAATTGTGTCTTTGTGTTTGTTGTTAGCTAGCAAGAAATGAACTAATTAAAGCCGTTCCCTGACAGAATGATGGAACCCATGGGCACAAGCTCATTTCACAGAATCGAAAAGTAGTGTGCATAAAGGGAGAAGTCCCAGTTTCTCAGCAAATGCATAGAAGTTGGGAGTGATGTTTGGAATGGAGTTAATCTATCTATCTATCTATCTATATCTGTCTGTCCATCTATATATCTATATATCTATCTATATCTGTCTGTCTGTCTGTCTATCTATATATCTGTCTGTCTATCTATCTATATATATATATATATATATATATATTTACAGTATTAGATTAGAAAGTCTAATCTGTTTTATCAAATTCTGTAGTTTATGATTTTTAGTATACATTTTTCACACAATGTCAGTAATGCCTTTTTGTTTTGTCTTCCAGTATGGTATACTCCTTGGTGACCTCATAACAGAGTTCTCAACACTGAAGTCAAGTCAAGTTAAGTTTTCAGAAAGCTATAAACTAAATTTGAATGAAAGAAGAGCTAGACCGCTAGACACAAGTTCAACACACTGCGGTGTCTGAACCTACAGAGAAGACTTGACCCCTTCAGAAGAACCCTGTGTTGTTTACATATCTGACTTAACACCCAAGATGTCTCATGGACCTGGTGTGACGCGCTTTTCAAAAGCTCACAGTAACGTTTGCAAAGATCGTCTCAGGCATAGCACAACATGTCCTTTACCACTTTGAGAAGCAAAACCTGCCAACCTTTACACTCACTATATGTAGCTTAAAATTAATGTTGGATTCAAACAAACGAAAGGAAACGATGGCTAACTTGATCAGCGAATGTTTCATTTTTACCAGTCACACACTAGGCCACTGAGTTTGATTACATGTGTGAGAAGCTTTTGTGATATATTTGATGTGTACTTGTGCACTCCTAACATAAGCGTTTTTAATATGAAATATGTATCTGTTGCATTACTTGTGTACATAGAGAACTTTGTGTAATGCTTTTATGTGCTGGTGTCAGTTGGTTTAGATGTTTTTGGACTTTATATTTACAAAATGCTAATATCGAGGCTTTATTATAGAAAACAAAAGCCAATTTTCCACAATTTTGCACAAAGATGTTATGAGTTTGCACAATAGATACAGTTATTGGTTGTGGTGGAAAAACAAGTCATATTTATATACCCAGTACAAGTCTTCCAATATATTACAGTGTATCAAACTATCATAGATTTTCATTCTAGGGAAGAAATTAAAATCACAGCTCATGATCTACAAATTTCACTTTCTCATTTTGTATCTATCTATCTATCTATCTATCTATCTATCTATCTATCTATCTATCTATCTATCTATCTATCTATCTATCCATCTATCTATCTCTTCTTTCTTTAGAGTTCATAAGTGTTTCTGACTTCTTCTTTCTATAGATTCTACAGATTTTAAACTGACAATGTTGTTGGATCAGTCAGGCTAACTGTCCGAAGTAACCACATGATGCATATGAGCATAAACCCCTCAAGACTACTTGATGCTTTGGTTGAGCACCATATTTAATGCAGAGTACTGAAAATAGCAGTAGAGATTCTACATCATTTTCATTGCTATGTAGGGGAAAATAATACCAGTCCCTAGCAGAACTATACTCTGCTGCTGTCATGTAGCCTGCTTTTGTATGCCTTATGTAGTAACACATATGATGACCAAACATTTTCTATATCCTTACTGTGGACGTGTTCACCCATCCAAATATCATTTAAGAAATTTGTATATGAAATAAAAACAGACTATTTTAAAACTGTTATAGGTCCTTTTTTATGCATGCATGCAGCACTCGTATGCTTTAATAGCACTAAGAGAGTTGGACTTGGAGGCATTGTTTTTTTTCACTCCACAATCGTATTAATTTCATTAGTCATGCGGTACATGATCCATATGTGGTTATTTCACTCAATTACCCACAAAGCATTGGAATCCTCACCCTGGAGTGACTCTCTGAAAAACATCCACCTCAGTCTGACGCGTGCCCCCATCTCTCAGATGTCTCCTCTTCAGGGAACGTTGCCTCCCGCTCATGAGTCTACTATTATATGCGTTTTCTGGCGCCAAGCCCTGTGTGGCAGTGACTGGCTGACAGATCGGTGACAGGCTGTCCTCCTGCTCCACCTGCTATCCGTCCAAATCACTGCCACATGCTCCGTAATTACAGTTTGTAAAGGATGCAGCTCCATTTGCCAACAATCTAACACTTTGCCACTTATAGCCGTGAAATGAACGTCATCAGATGTCTGCAGGTGCTGGCACTCGCAGAGCTTTCTGCCACCATTTCGACACCCATATCTGACCCTGGTTAGTATGCTGCGGCACAAGATAAGTGATGCATTTTGGCTCTGGCCTCAAAGGGACTTAAGGGACATGAAAATCTGGGATGCATAACTCAATAAACTACAATAAAAGAGTATTTTAGGGTTGATAAATAATAATCGTCCTCATCAAATAACACCTTATGTTTGCTCTTAAGAGTTCCATGTGTTCTACTCTCAGAAAATATCCTTGCCCTCAAGCGAAGAGCTTTGCACATTATGTGCTTTGACAAGTGTGGTTGTCCCCCACACAGTGCTGGATGGGCAACCTGTCAGCTTGCCGGGTTTCTTAGATGCCCAACCTGTCAGCACGGATTACCCATGAGGCCAGCTGAGCATGGATTTTACTTGCCTTGTCTTTCTAGGATTGGATGGCTTTTTCACCTTGCTTCCTGGCCGCACAAACAAACGCACACATATCTGTGCAGTTTATGTTCGCATTTTTCAAAACTTTGCACAGTCTGCGATTGCTGGCACATCTAGCCAGTGTTCTGGCAACAGATCATTAAATCTAATAGTTACCCAAGAGAAGAATTTTTTTTTCATTTGGCAGCTGTTCACAAAGATTTTGTTCTTGACTTACTAATGCATCCTCTTAGGTACCAAATAATCCTTAAAAAGCCAAATAAAGGATCCAGTAAATCTTATTATCTGTTGTTCTAGATAACAATAGCAAGTAATAACATATTTAAACCTTCATAATCTGGTTTCTGTTCTTTTATCATATTTCCAAGCTACATTTCTTTGTGGCACCTTAGCTTCAGCTAGCAAGCTTTTTCGTTTTTCTATTCTAAGATTAGGACCAACTACATATATTTTTTTCTATAAAACTCATTTATAGTGTGTAAGAGAAATATTAGGCTTTTATATTGTCACTGTACTGAAGCAAATTGGTGGATGTTCATCCAGATTGCATTCATACTACAAAAATTCATACTATACAGAACATAATTTTTTAAGGGTTGCGAAGCAATTACTTCTTGAACCTTCTCAAGAGAGTGTGCGATTTTGGATGCCTCAGTCTTCTTGAGTCATTGAAGTGAGTCATTTTATCATTCATTTAACCGATTCATTCAAAATTAGTTGATTCATTCAGGAACTAAACAACTTTTTTTTTCGTTGGTGGCAGCAAAAGTAGAAGAAATTAACTGGTAATATTGTGACTAAAATGCAAGTTATGCAGTATTTACTTTTCTCCAAAACTATACACAGATTTGTTGTTGTTTTTTATGTTTTATTATATTTAAAAAGATTCTGCTGTAACTGGCATTGAAACACTTTTTGGTTTTAAGTGAAACTTTTTCTTTTTTTTAAGTGTACTATAAAAATGTTTTTTTTTCTTGCCTTATTATTGGCTATCAACTAACAGTGCTGACTGTCAAAAACCTTCAACTACGGCCGTCTGTGAATCATAGCTTGGAGTTCTTAAAGGCAGATGAGCACCATTCATTCAGAGGCAAGAAAATAAAAGCTGATCCTTGCAAAAGAGAGAAAACTCTGATCCTTTTTAGTTAGATAACAACATCAATGCCTGTATATGATGCATAAATTGGTCCACTGGGTAAACTAAAAAATGATGCTGAGAGTTTTGAGCAGACATCAGAGGATGTTGTCCTCTACGATGATTCCCCAGCTCTCTAGTGTCTGAACCTAAAATCCATTTCAAAACACACCAGTGGGGATGTAGAGAGGCGATAACAACACCTTCAGGTAGAAAGCGTTGGCCTCTCTATTGTTTGCACAGAACATTTATTTCCTCCCATCAGCTAAAAAATATGCCAAACCTTAGGTCTCTACAATCTAACCCATTTGGCACAATACAATGGAACTTCCTTCTTTATATCTGAAAATCTGACAGAACCACAAAACTCTCTCTGACAAACAATCTGCCCTTTGTGTAAATGTTGTGTAAATATATATATATATAGCTAATTTATTGCAGTAAAATTATATACATTGTTTGCAGGTGGTTTTTGGCTCTGATTTACTACATAATATACAATATCAATTATTCAAGGGTGAATGAGGTTGATCCAGTCATGGGTAATTCCAGTGGGTTGAGAAAGAGACAGCCATCTGACTTTATTAGATGCAAGTGAGTTCATGAGGTGATTCATTGACCGAAAGCAAAAAACTAAGAACTTTTAACTAATGAGGATGTGCATATTATAATAGCAGACAGGTCAGAGAACCTAGATTCAGTCATAAAAACAAATAACTATATCCACAGAAATAAGCCTGTGAGTAATGTATATGATAAAAGTAATAGTACTTTTATAGCAACAGCCCGCATGCAGCTCCACTGATTTTGGTGATTTCTACTCTCTGCTCCATTTAGAAGATTTTTTAAATGTATTCCAAAAAATTCCACAGAATTTTTCACTAAAATCAGCTCTGAAAAGAAAACACCCCACAGATTCCGTCTGGACCTTCTAATGACATGTGTGTCCTGATAAATGAGAGGTTCAGGGAAAAATTCATCTGGCATGAGAAGTAAAATGATAAAATGTTCTCATGAGGCCTTCGATTTCAATCTCAACACATTCCTCTGCTTTCTCAGCTATTAATAACAATTAGCAGTGTTAACAGATGCACTCCCCTATAACAAGAGTGGCTGTTTGCATTAATCTTGGGCTCTTGGCTCTGGCTTGTGAGTGGATATGCGTCAGTGAATCTGGTGGAGGACAGCTTCATGAGTCTGTTAATTACGGTCAATTCGTGCTGCCTCTTTACTCTGTCTTAACCTTCAGCCTCGTCCTTTGACTGCCTCGGTCATATCGCTCATACCTGCACAGCATGTGGGAGGGCGATGGAGAGGAAACCACTTAAGCAGACTGTACCGATGTCCTTTACTGTAGGAAACAGCATGCTTTCTTTAATTCATGCTGAACTGGAGATGTGTATTGAATTTACTGTAACAGCTTTGTTCTGATGGATTCAATTTTCACTAAAGGACGGCATAAGATGTGTGTGGGCTGTGTTTTGGTTGTGCCCTTCAATGAATCTGCCAGTCTGATCTCTTGGCTGCCATACTCTTGGAATGCTGCCGCTCACACCTGTGCATGGATTATAAAAGATTTTTGTGCCTTCTGTCATGCTATAAACAAGCATGTGAAAGCAAAATATGGCCTAGACTAGTCTATATATACAAATTATTTCTATTTTAAATATATACTTTCTATTTATCAAAGAATCCTGAAAAAAATGTATCACAGTTTCTACAAAAATATTAAGCTGCACAACTGTTTTCAACATTGATAATAATAACAATGAATGCTTCTTGGGCACAGAATCAGCCTATTAGAATGATTTCTGAAGGATCATATGACACTGAAGACTGGAGTAATGGCTGCTAAAAATTTGTCTTTGCCATCATAAGAATAAATAAATTAAATATATATAAAAATAGAAAATGGTTATTTTTAATTGAAATAATATTTCACAATATTAACATTTTTCTGTATTTTGATCAAATAAATGCAGCCTTAGTTTTTTTCAAAAAACATAAAAAAATCTTATTGATCTATATCAGGGGTGCAAAACCACAGGTATATTTGTTGGAGCAAGGTTGGAGCTAAACTTTGCAGAGCTGTGGCCCTTCAGGAGCTTAGTTCAAGAATCAAACTGGCACAGCATATCCCACAGATTCTCAATTGGATTGAGATCTGTGGAATTTGGAGGCCAGGCAACTTCTTGAACTCTTCATCATATTCCTCAAACTATTACTGAACATTGTATGCAGTGTGGCATTATCCTGCTGAAAGAGGTCACTTCCACCGAGCAACCCCATTGTCATTAAAGGTGCCGTGATTCTCTGCAGAAACAATTTTTGTTATGCTGGTTGAAAGTCTCCTCATATCCTGATAGCAGTTACTCTGTTAAGCGGTCTAAATGTATTTTTATAAATGTATGTCGTCTGTGGAAGGCGTAGGACCATAAAATGTTTGTTCAGTCGTTGCGTTCGGTCCGAACGGTCCTATAGCATGTGTTCCCTGTCAGTCAACGTGTGTTTGCATGCCACTGCGCAGGCTGTTACCGCAGACATAATAAGTCATCAGCTCGTTCACGCACGCTGTGCAGACAGATCGAGAATGGCAGGCAAGCAGCATAAACCTAACTTTCCTTCTGAACCAACAACAAGTGGCACTGGCAAAAGATCTACGATCTATATATCTTCATCGGAGCCAAGCAGACTCTCATCGTGGAAACCCTGTCATGCAAGAAATATTATTACACACTGACAAGTTTTGCTAGTTAAACAAACCGAAAACTTGCTGCATCTAAAGCCTCGTACACACCGGGACGAATATCGGCTCGCGTTATTCGTCAGCGTTTTTCAACGCGTTTTTTGTGTTCACACCCAAGCGATTTTCGCTGACGATGAGCCGAGTGAACATGCAAATTTATTCCCTGACATTAGATGCCGCTTAATGTAAAACAGAAATACCCCGGTCCACAAAGTGCTTCTGACACTCGCTTGTCACTCAGAAGAAGAGAGCAAGTTTGTCGCGTTTGTCATATAGTTCTTTATTCTCGTTGGTGTCTCTTTATAAAGACACCAACAAGACCAGCAGCTCTACATTCATCTGGCCTTGCATCTTCCTCGTCATATTTCTTCCCGGCAGAGTGTAGTAGACGCTGTATATCTTCTTCGCCATTACGTATGTGTGCTCGGCAAGACCGTTTTGTGTTTGAGCGCCCCCAAGTTGTGTTTTACTGTAACTTCAGAAGCTCCAGACACGTGAGCAAAAGCGCCAATCTCATTGGTCGGATAGTTTTTGACGCGGCGCGTCAAACCAAAAAAACGAACCCGAGGCGTTTTTAAAAAGTTGACGCTTTTAGGCGTGGCATTTTACGCATCGGTGTGCACACTCACATTGGCGCCCATTGTTTAGTCACGAGGCGTTAAACGTTGCCGAATATCGCACGCGAAATTTGTCCCGGTGTGAATAGGCCTTAATTCTGTTTTTAAGAATTTGTTTACGTTTGGTATTGTAGTACTGTTACTCAATGTACTGTAAAGTTTTCTCACCGATGAATGACACATGATGTATTGCAGTAGCGTTGTCTCCGGTCTTCTGGGCTGTGTGCGTTCATGCTTTCAGGATGCGTGGCTTTGGACGGCGATTTGCAGGGAGTGTGGGACGTACACTTTTAGTGCTATCAGGCTAAAGTTTACAGGCCTACAGCACCTTTAAGGGCTGGTCTGCAACAATGTTAAGGTAGGTCAAATTTAAACTCAGATGAATGGGCGGACCCAGGGTTTCCCAACAGAGCATTTCCCATAGCATCACACTGCCTCCACCGGCTTGTCGTTGTCCCACAGTGCATCCTGCTGCCATCACTTCCCCAGGTAAATGACACACACACACACGGCCGTCCACGTGATGTAAAAATAAATCTTATCTCATTGGACCAAGCAACCTTCTTCCACTACGCCAAGTTCCAGTTCTGACGCTTGTGTGCCCATTATAGTTGCTCTCGACGGTGGACAGGACAGAATTTTGTGTGACTTGTGCAACAGACCTTCTGTTGGCTTAGACCAGACGGGATAGCCTTCGTTGCCCTTGTGCATCGATGAGCCTTGGGTGCCCAGCACCCTGTCATCGATTAGTGGTTTGTCCCTCCTCAGGCCACTGTTGGTAAATAATTCTCACTGCTGACCAGGAGCAACCCAAAAGCCTTACTGTTTCAGAGATACTCTGACCCAGTCGCCTTGCCATAACAATTTTGTCCTTGTCAAAGTCTCTCAGATCTTTATTCTTGCCCATTTCTCCATCCAACTCGTTGAATATGAGAAATGACTGTTTGCTTACCATCTAATCTACCCCAGTCTTAATATGTGACCTTGTTAGGGGATGATCAACAATACACTTCACCTGTGACTAGTCATTATTTTTTGGCTCATCAGTGTAAACAATGTTTTAAATACAGTAATTGTAATAATTATTTTTTTCTATAATTTTAAATCTTAAGCTCTATATATTCGATATCCTTATTTTTTGTATTTCTTATTATTCTACTTGTATATTATAGACAGAATAAAAAAAAATACATAATATAAAGAATTTTCTATTATTCATATAAATATTAAAAATTAAGTTTTGGAAATTTTCCACTTCCAGTCAAAAACGTGTGAAAATAATACTTAACTGAGAGTATTTAAGAAATGCAAGAAAATAGCCATAGCAAGACAAAGTAATAGAAAATAAAAGCATTTTCACTAGTAGTCTTTTGGACCTCACTAGGAATGTGGCAGTGGGTATTTCTCTAGTTTTTAATATTCAAATGAGGTGGTATCCTGGCCCAAAAACTGGCATCCCCGAGTCCAAATAAATCTCTGTCAGCTTGCCCAGAACTAAGGGCTGAAGACTGGCCAGCAGAGGGGAACAGACAAGGCGCTGGCAAGCAAACGTCACCTCCTCATGCACTGATACACATTCAAATTCTCCATGCCCTTCTCTACTAGCACCTATTTAATATTCAAGAACATTTACCTCTGCGCTTAGCCTATACTTTAATGCACTGTCTCCATGGAAAAATATTCTGCAGAGGAATAGAACATATACATTTTGTTCGGTCCTATAAAACCACGTGACAAATACTATAATATTTTTGTATGTTTATATTTATATACTATTTAATTACATGAAGTAACATCAAAATATAATCAAGTTTAATGTGTTTTAGAGATTTACATTGCTTCAAAAACAATAGGAACACAATGAGCTAAAGGGAGGCAAAAGAGACACTGCTACTTGATCTCAAATTTCATATTTGTTTTGTTACAGTATGCTTTTGTACTGTCAATTATTTTCTCATCCAAGTTTTATTGAGGAAACACTGCCTCCTCAGAGAAAATGCCTCTAATGTGAGATGCTCTTGAGTTAGACCTCGGTCCTCATAACCACACAGATTCAGGGATATTGTACTCATAAACAAATCTAATAACAAATTGTCTGTGCAGATAGCCTGATTTCCTGAAATAGCTGTAAGCATGTTAGTGGCTACAGGGATCTGCAGTTCACCCCCATGTCCACATCATAACCCAGCACAGAAAACTCATCTGAGCTTGAACAAACAACCCAGCCTTCAAAGCAGCGATAAGAGAGGGATTTTAATTCCCCTGGTCCAAACCATCATCTTCGAAGCTTTCTTCCTCTCTAGCGTTTTTCACAACACACTTTGCAGTATGATCAGCATTTCTTGAATCATCCTGCATTTTGTGATAATCACTGAAAGTGAAAGTTTCTTATTAAGCACAAAAAATATTTATCAAAAATTATTTATCTCCTAGTTTCTAGAGTTGCTGTAAAGCCAAAACAATCTCTGTTACTTTAATTTCCTATTATCACTGTAAAGCTGCTTTGAAACACCCCGTATTGCTAAAAGCACTATATGAAGGTGACTTGATTTGACTAAAAAAAAAAAATTTCTAAAACTCCTTTTCCACGTGTTAAGGTCTACAAACTGAACAGCTCTACGCAGCTTAATATGAAAATAAACTGATTTGTTAAGTTATTAATGAAACTTTTCTTGGCTGTCTATAACTTACATTAATCCTGCTCTCATTTTTTGCTTTCATACTTCAATCCATAAAGTAAGGATTCCTTATCTATCCTTCATTTCTGAGGACTCATTTTTCATACAGATGATGTCGAGAACATGTTTGTGTAGATAATGATGATGAGTCACCGACTGGATTCTGCCTCTCTTACTGGATTAAAAGCAACGGCAGACCAACACATTTGCACATTCACTCATTATTCATCAATTGGTTTGTTGGAAATGCAGTTTTCAGAGGGGGGATCTTAGCTTTCATTGAGGTCGAATGAATGTCTTGAGTGATGCAGAATACATTTGGTGGCACCGGATTAGTGAAATGCGGAGAGATTAATTTAGAAACACTGAGGGACAAAAAAGCAAGGGTGTGAGAATGTGAGTTTCTGGCAGGCTTGACAAGCCAGTTTTTGGTGGGAAAAAAAGTTGCTTCCTTTTTTTTCATTGATGTGTGTTATTGGCACCATTGCAATTTAGCTAAATAATATCTAAGCCATGTATTGAGATATGAGAAGGGGTGGTTAGGAAATTCTCTTTAATTAGACAAGTACATGATAGAAAACTTTACTGAGAGAAGAATGTAGTGTGTGCCTTCATGACCTTAAAGTGTCTTAATATTTCTGTGACAGGTGCCGTTTCATTGACAGACCGAGAATGACTCATCTGAAAAGACACATTTTTTTTACTGTTTGTCACTATTATGCACTGAAAAAACAGATACATAATTCATAAGGACATTGCATTTAACTGCTAAAAAACACAAACTACTGTGAAATATTATTACAATTTAAAACAATGTTTTATATATTTTAAAAATGTAATTTATTCCTGTGATGGCAAAGCTGAATTTTCAGCATAATTTCTCCAGTCTTCAGTGTCACATGATCCTTCAGAAATCATTCTAATATGCTAATTTGCTGCTCAATAAACATTTCTCTTTACTATCAATGTTGTTAAAGTCAGCATGAAACCGAAGTCTTTTCTTCCCTATTGCAACATATATCATAACATATTTATAATAAATACAACAATGTTCCATAAAACAAGAATTGTTGATTTTGATTTGATGGTGACTTTAAACAGTTGCTGTAAGGTATGGTACCCTGATGGTCTGTATATAGTAGCCAGCACAAATCTCAAACATGATTTATCATTTACACTAGATAGTGTTACATTTAGAACCAACACTTCAAAAGAATTATATTTAAAACTTAAGACTTCTCAGTAATTCTGAAGATATTACTATAAATTACAGCAACATCTCCCCCTTTGCCTTTTAGACGAGGCTCATGTTTATAACAGTAATCTTGCGGGGTGAACTCATTTAAAGTAATGTAATCATCTGGTTTTAGCCAGGTTTCTATCAAACACAGCACATCTAGGTTATTATCTGTAATCATATCATTAACAATAAGTGCTTTATGTAAGGGATCGAATATTCAGCAACCTGAGCTTTATCATTTGTTCATCTGTATTATATCTGCTTTTTATTAGTTGAACATCAATACAATTTTTACCCAAATGGGTTTAGGAGTTTTTTTTATGTCCTAATTCGAGGAACAGACACAGTCTCTATGTGATGATATCTAGGTGAAAGAGTCTCTATGTGATGGGGTTTATCTGACCTCAGTGACGAGAGACAGCTAGCAGACACCACTTAGACAGCCAGCCATTGAGTGAGCATCAGTGGCGTAACGAGCCAACACCGGGCCCTTATGCAGGATTATCAAGGCGGGGCCCCCTACTACAGCATGTGATGACGCAATGCCCACGAGTAGGCTACCATGAATAGGACAGGATAGGATCATAAAGACAGCATATAAGATATGAGATGACTGACAAAATCAGGAGTAGCCTATACTCGCACCAGAAAAAACATTGGTGAATGCACACCATAACACATGAAAAAACACTGCTGGTGATGGCGCACCCGCACCAAAATACATGAAAAAAACACTGCTGGTGACGGCGCACCATAACACATTGTTACTCTCTGCTATGACTCTACACACATAGGCCTAGGTCCAAATACATAAAAAAAAAGATGCTCACTTACATTATAGAATATGCATGTTAACTTACCAACCCGGGGATTCCCCAGTCCCAATTCGAAACAAATTACACCAAAATCCATCATTGTTCGTTTCACACATGTATTCAATGATCAGTAAAATATGTTGTTGTCATTATTTATTCAAATAAATTTGCGATAAAGTAAAATGCAATCAGACTAAAAGTAGTAAAATGTGATAGGGGTCCCCGGCTGTGAATCAATATCTTCCAGTCACGCGGGCCCCTGATTGGTCCGGGCCCGTAAGCAACCACGTACCCTGCTTACCGATAGTTATGCCTGTGGTGAGCACAGTCTACTAAGTATCTCATCACTCCTGCGAACAGGAAGGGGGCCAGAGCAAATTACAGTGCCTGACATCGTACTTGCGAGTTCACACACCTCTTTAACGTTAATTTTGGTGGTCTCCGACTGGCGACGTCGAACATCATTAGTGCCGACGTGAATAATAATCTTAGTGAATTTACGATTAGCATTAGCCAGCACTTTACTTTGATGTCAGGCGCTCTGGTTCACGGCAAACATGTGACTATGGTGGCTGGTGTCTCTATTTTCACGTTCCGTGTAATAGAATCGCCAATAACTAGGGCACTTTCAACAGGATTCTCAGTGGGTGTTTCACTGAGAGGGGAGAATCTGTTTAATGTTGTTATCGGAACAGAAGAGCAGTGTTTTGTCCCGCGACTACAGCGTCTCATGGTCACTCAGTTGCCCTGCTGCACGAACTCAACAGCCGGAACCGAACAATGTACAGAGTTGACTAAGCTAGTCACATCCAAAGCAGTATCTAAAGCCCATGCAGTCTTACTATCCTCGATTAAAGTTTGGATGCGTGTCTCTAGTTCTGAAATCTTCTACAGTGAATGGTATACTATACATGTGACACGAAGTGCAAGTGACAATAACAGGAAAAGATTTTCATCGTATTTGTTGACTGATTCTACTTACCTTAGTTGCTTGATAAACTCGTAAAAGGCGCGAGCGCACGCAAGAAAAAAAAAGATGGCAAGCACGGATGGCAGGTTAACAGGCTAGCGAGATACTAGCATGTTGTGCTAGCGATAATGTTTTAGATAAAAGCTAGCGATGTCAGATTCATGTGATAGGCAATATTAGACATTATCTAATATACTGTATGTTGATGAATAAGTTAAATTTAGCAAATAAGAAAAGCAAGGAATGATAGTAAATAAAGATTCAAACAAGAAACTATATGGAGCTTACGGACACAGACCAGCAGCAAGGTAGACAGGAGCAATCGATCAAACACGGAGCAATCGATCGAGCAATCGATAAGTCAAGTATCCTTAAAGGGACAATGTGTAGTTTTTTAGGTATTTTATTATCTAAAATCAATATTTTATTCATAAATATGTCCTCAATGGTGTACAAATACCTCTGCCAATTATCTGACGTATCCTCGTAAACAAAGAATTTATTATCTTTACATGTGACGAGTAGGTCCACGGAGGCTTCCATGTAGTTCCGCCATCTAGAAAAACTATAATAGCAGAGAGAGTCAAAAAGTACTAGACCAATGTGTTTCCACAACACGTTTTCGTTCAGAGCCAGCGTCACGTAACTGAAAGCAGCTGAAACGGAGGAGCAGAGCAGTGAGAGGCGCTTGTCACTGCCCCGGCAAGTTTAAAAGGCTGCATTGCACTGTTATTATTAATGGCGGACCATACATATGCCGAGCCACAGGAGAAGAAATCCTCGTCGCCAAAAAAGTCCAAAATTGAACGGAAAAGGAAACGTGACCGGAGAAGTGACTCGACGAAGTGCTATTAGAAGACATCCTGTCATAGCTTTTTGGTACATAACAGCTACCGTAGATGCAACACGCATTTGAAAAAGCGAGGCGCTGGAGAGCACAATTCGTTTGAATGCAAAACACAATTTCACCGCTAGATGGGAGAAATTCCTACACAATGTCCCTTTAAGAGCAATTTTAAGTATATTTCTGAGAATACATAAAAAGTAGACTGAATGTATACTTTCTTATTTTTAGTTTTAAAGCACATTTGAATAAAGTTATTTTTCGTAAGGGTGAGTCAGTTATGTGTATATATATATATATATATATATATATATATATATATATATATAGTCCTCCTCTCTTGCTGATTGGATAGATCATTTGAACGTGTTTCTCACGAACTTTGTTAGTAAAACATCTTTTAAAGAAATGTCACAAAGGCTGAATAATTCAAGTATGTGCACCAGTGATGTCAGCCAGCTTCAAAAGATTGAAAGTGTGCAGGATCATGTGGGGGAGTTTCTTTAGAATGACTTCTCTGCAAGCCAGCCTTTCAACTACGTTTTGTGTCCCACAATTTTTTAGCTTTCCAAAAGGGAAAAAACAACTCCTTTGAAATGCTTTTAGTAAATTACTCTGCCATGCAGCAGTCTGTTAATGACTCGTTGAAGACCCAAACTGAAACACAGCTCAAATTGCGACGCGCGGAGTGGGGCATTTCTAACGACAATGTGTGTTACAATGGCAGTTTTTCAGTATTCCAGAGGGGGATTCAGGAATGCTAAGGCACAGTGGGAGGCGTCAAATTGCCTCTCTTAATTTGCCATTTGCTGCCGGTGAAATTGAGATCTTTATCTCTGTAGTGATGATATTGATCCATGGGATTGATCCACGTGACATGTCACATCCCATCACCACCACAGGACACAAAGTCCTCTGCTGATTAATGACACCCATACAGCACAGTAAACCATGCAATTACTAGAACCTCAATTAGGATTTAATGGAAATATGTAAACCATTATAACAACACCAATTACAGCAAGTAATTTTTTTTAATAAAGAAGTTGGTCAAAACATTTATATTAAAAAAATGATTGATTTTGTTACTGAAGGTCACTGTACTTGTTTTCCCTATAGTAGGCATTTCGACTGATTGATTATATTATTATTGTGATTAACTGTACTTACTGTTGGTATTATAAACCATAGGTATATATACATAGATGCCTCATTAGTGGCTGTTTCTATGGGCCGCTATATGTAAGCCATCAGCCATATTGGAACTATCCAAACCCAAACATTCGAGAGCAAGTTGAATATGTGCATCTGCAACCGTTATACACATGTATTAATATCTATATCTGCAATAGACTTCAGCAGATGATTTTGCTAAACTAACACAATACAACAAGAAGAAGGCGTTAGCTAACACAGCAATTAAAAGTTACCATAGTTTAAAAACGTAATATTGAGTTAATACATATAAAAACACAAACCAACACATTCTCAAACTGTAAAAGGTTATCCCATTTTTTCGGGAATTTAAATCTTGACTGGCATCTTGGAAAAGTCATTGATTTCACACTCAATTTTAACCAAGCACCAATTAATCTGCCTTTTAAACTCAATATCTAATAATTTTCCCTCCATTTCATCTAAGCATCAGCCGTTATATCCAAACACGCTCTTCAGATATACTAATGATGGTCCCCTACTGTGCTGTTCCCACCGCCAAACGAAAAGCACTCATTCTGTTGAACAGTATACGAAGATACTTTGTGAATCCCTGGATGATATAAATGGCTTTTAAAAACTTGCACACCATGAGACAGCAGTCAACCTCATTACCAGATAAACAAACACACACACACACACACACACACACACACACACACACACACACACACACACAAGGGGGTAGTATCATGCCAGGGAAATGACCTTATTACTGCCTTAAAGCCTTAACCCAGGCTGCTTCTAAATATTCATGTACTCGCCAGGGAATAGGGCAACAGCTCCCATCACGACATGTTGATTAATGCAGGCACTCTGAAAGGGCCATGGACAACATACTGTATGTCTGAGGCACATAAAAAAAATCACTTTACTGTATAAATACTATGCTATTGATGCATTTTGAGCTTCATGTCTAATGGGCCAGAGTCTAATATTGCCTTGGGAATGAATTAATGCGTCCACCAACTCACACAATCCTCTGGTCAGGGTGAGAATTAGATTACTGAGGATCTGAAATTAATCTAGTCTTCAAACAATGCTGTATATTCAGACTTTTTTTCAGTGGCATTATGTCACTAATGACTTTGGCAAAGCAAGAAATTACCTTTTTTATTTATTTGCCAATATTGGATTATTCATCATACACTAGACTTTAGTTGAGGCATCTTCAGTCAATCAAGCTAAAGTATAGGAATCCCTTAAAGGCAGTTCCCTTTCAGTCGCTCATGTTTGACGTAGTCGACATGTCGACTGATTGGGATCACGCTTAGGGAGCCTGTCATCTTCGAGTATTGTAAAAACGAGCCAATGCACATTGGCCTGCGAGAATTGCATCACACGCTCCGCCCCGCAGCGTGGGTATAAATACGGAAGTGGATGCACGCACCAGTTGTCTGTTAATTAATGTACCCAAATACCTGTATGAACTGACCTTCTCAACTTCTTTACCCGCAATAACTAATTTAGATGTGGTTTCAACAGAATTATAAAAATCTATCATCATATCCTTGGTTTTGGAGACGTTAATTTGTAAATGAGAATTCTCACACCAATCTGAAAAATAATTCAAAATGGGCCCATGCTCTGTATCACCTTGCTTTAACAGACTTAGCACCACTATATCATCGGCATATTTAATAATATGTCTGTCTGGATATTGACTTCTGCACCTATCTGTATATAAAATAAATAATAAAGGTGACAGAATACAGCCTTGGGGACAGCCCACTGAAGAATACAGTTCCCGGGAATGTTCTCCATTTACCCGTACTATCTTCTGGTCAGAAAATCTAAAATCAAGGCCACCAAACCCTTAGGACATTAAGTTCGGAAAGCAAACATTCAGCTAAAAGAATTGGTTGAATAGTGTTAAATGCTGATGAAAAATCTATAAATAATAAACGAGGATGACGTTTACCGATATCCACATGTTTATATATGAGATTTAGGAGTGTCAGAGTGGCATCCTCCACACTCCTATTTCTCCTATAGGCAAATTGTAGTGGATCAATCAGCTGACTAGTATGCTCTACAAGCCAAATTTTAATAATTCTCTCAAAGCACTTCATTAATAATGATGTTAAAGAAATTTGTCTAAAATCATTAATTTGTCTGGCATAATCTGTCTGGCAGATCCTCGTCTCCCCTCTAAGGCCTGTAAGTTCTCGTCTGTCCTTACGGGCAAGGCTTACAAAGCCAGTGGGCAAGCTGCTTCCTCTCTGCATGCCATGGCGTTGCTTCATGTCCACCAGGCCCAGGCACTCATGAACATGCATGAGGGTAGCCCAGACGGTGAGCTCATGGTTGAGCTCCGCACTGCAACCGCCCTCGCCCTCCGGGGCACAAAGGTTGCAGCTTGCACGATCAGTCTGGCGATGTCAACCTTAGTGGTCCAGGAGCGCCATCTCTGGCTCAACCTGGCAGACATGAGGAATGCGGACAAGGTTCGGTTCCTGGACTCCCCCATTTCACAGGTTGGGTTGTTCGGCGGCGAGGTAGAGAACTTTGCCCAACAGTTCTCTGCCGCCCAGAAGCAGACGGAGGCCATCCGGCACATCCTGCCTCGGCGGCCCGCTACTGCCTCCACCCGCCCGCCTGTGGCAGATCCTCCATCTGCTGCCGCCTCCGCTCCCGCTGGACCGCCGCAGCAGCCTCCACCCAGGCCTCAGCGTGGAGCCGGCCGCAGAGGCTCCAGGCGCTGCCAAGAATTGTACCCAAGAAAGGTGGTGTGTTACGGCCAATTTTGGACCTGCACTGACCTAAGCTTCCATTCAAGTTGCTAACGCAGAGACGCATTTCCGAATGCTCCGTCCCCAAGATTGGTCTGCAGCGTTCGACCTAAAGAACACGTACTCAGATCTCTATCCTTTCGCAACACAGGCCATAAATGTGTTTTTTGCATTCGAGGGTTTGAAGTCAGTACAAAGTCCTACCCTTCGAGTGCTCCACAGCCCGTTGGGTCTTCAGGTTAACTTGGAAGAGAGTAAACTTGCCTATGGGCTGAGGATCTCTTTTTCTGGTGTGGATATGGACTCTGTCCAACACGTTTCTCAAGAGGAACGTGTCTGGTCGGTAATTTACTGAAGTGAGAAAGGGTCCCACTGAAGTTTTTTCAGAGGCTCCTGGGGCATATGGCAGACGCAGACCTCAGACCAGCTCTTGTCTATTATGGAGACCAGCAGAAAGGGAAGGCTGTTTCCAAGCAGAGGTTGGCCCACTGCATTGTGGTTGCTATCATCTTGGTGTGTTATCCCAAGGTCCACGTGCCCCCCTGGGTAGTGAGCTCCTCCAAATAGAGAGTATAGCTCCTGCCTAGGCGTTGACACAGAGTACCTTGCTGTCAGATGCTTTAGAACTGCGGGCTGGGCGACACCTATCACGTACGCTAGAAAAATAGCCTACGTGTCGAACCGCTGCTTCCCGTGAGCTTCCTTCTCATGAAGCCAGTTTCACTGTAAGCCCGGTTCGAAGTCTCGGCTTGCTGCGCCATTCGCCTCTATGGACTGGATATGTGCGCAATTCTTGCTCCAGTAGAGTTGCCTCTTTAGCCGAACCCTGTCGAGTTCCTTCATACCCTTCGGCTACGGATGTGGCGGAGCGTCCGAAGCCAGGCCTTTCACCCATATGCACTGGTGGAACCTGTGTTAGGCTGGGTCCATATGTTGTGATCACTACGGAGATCCCATATGTGTATTCTTCCACGGTACTGCTCCCTGCGGCGAGCCCGTGTCTTCCCTCGGCCGAGCCTCCTTTGCCGTCACTGACCGGTTGAGTCTCCCCCTCTGTTATAGGCTGGAGCCACCCCAGTGACATTCCATATGTTGTACTGCCGGTAATCCGCTCAGTCCATATGTGTATCCTCCACATGTTACCTCCCTTCAGGCAGGAAGTGGCTTCCATAGCGTATTCCTTTCCAACGAAAGAGAACGGCCAACTTCCCTGGCCTAAGCCCTGTCCCATCTCTGCCTCAAATAATGCGGGGGAATCTGAAGGCTTTTGTCTAGCACTGACAGGTGGCAGCACTAGTGGCGTTTTAATTGGGATCCCAATCAGTCGACATGTCAACTACATCGAACGTGAGCGACTGAAAGGCAAAGTCTCGGTTACGTATGTAACCCTCATTCCCTGAAGGAGGGAACAGAGACATAGTCCCGTTGCCACTATTGCTGGACCACCACTGACTCAGAGTTACGCCAATGTGCATTTTTACAATACTCGAAGATGACAGGCTCCCTAAGCGTGATACGTGTGTGTGTGTGTGTGTGTGTGTGTGTGTGTGTTTGCTGATTATTGACTGAACTTAACTGTCACTTTCAGAGTTATGAGTCCTTGTTAGGTTATCATCAGACCTTCAGCTTTTTAAGCTTTTTACTAACATACTAATAATTGTGAAAGAAAGCAAAAGAAAAGCTTTGTTCCAAAACCTAGACTCTGCCATATAAAAAGTGTTCTAAACAAGAGACTCAACTCACAGTTTATTTCAGTAGAGCTTAAATTTAGCATGTTCTTAAGCTAACAGCAGTACTATTTTTCCTTTTTCTTTTTTTTTACTAAGCTTGTCACAATGCATTGTGCGATTGCTTTTTCCATGAAGTATCTGTAATGCTTACTTAGAATTGGTCCAAAATGAGGCAGCATAATTATTATAACTTACTATAGCCTACCTTTTAGAACAGCTTTGTGCTAGGAACATGTTGTTCACTAATGTCTTGGAACAACACCAAAAATATAAGTGACAATGAGAAAGCAATATTCATATACTGACTCCTCACACACTGTGCTCAAGATGCTTTCAGCAACTAACCATTTTAATTAGTGCTGGATGTGGCATCTGCAGTCTCACACTGATCTCCTCAGGCTGTGCATGAAGATCAATCTGAGCGCTCCTCACATCTGCTGCTCCTAGATACAACAAATAAAATCCTACTTTATTCTATCAATATTCATTACAGTATAACATTATAAAAAAATACATATATGTGTGTGTGTGTGTGTGTGTGTGTGTGCGTGCGTGCGTGCGTGCGTGCGTGCGTGCGTGCGTGCGTGCGTGCGTGTGTGTGTGTGTGTGTGTGTGTGTGTGTGTGTGTGTGTGTGTGTTAATATTTTCAGGTTTAGTGTAGTGCAAACTACTCCACTATTTATTTACTACCAAGCCACAAGCTTGCTGGGTAACTGACAACAGTACAAAGTACTTTTCTTTTTTAACCTCAGGAGTTCAATATATAGGCCATTTCATTTCATTTTCATTTTTCAACCCTGTAAAAAAAAATTTATGACATCCAAATACAGTTTAAAAATGCGCTCTTTAAATAACAAAAAAAAAAAAGTCTGTTTCAGTTGCCTCAAAATAGCAACGCAATGTACTTGAGCACCTCGTTTTCAACCAGCACGCCCATGGGCGCACAAATGGGCGCAAAGGCATTTGTTATTTAATAGACCATATCAAATCTACAAGACTGTTTTGTAAGTTATTAGTGTCTCCTGAAAGGAAAATAAACTGTTTGTGGTGCTTTTATTCACAAAACACAAACAATGTTACTTGGTCTCATTAATTTATGCCATTTTACATATTGTGTTTCTCGGATACAAAGATTAAAATTGAATGAAAATTAAGAAAATTGATTCAATAATCAAGTAAAGTACTTTAGCATATATTAAAAGTAGGATTTTTGGGGTAATGTCCTTTGTAAAAACTTGTTTTGCATTTGAGTATTTGAAAACTCCAAAGGACACATATAGGCGCGAAAAATTATACTTTGCCTCCCTTCGGTTACATTTGAATAACTCTTGCTCAGAATGTGATAGAGAAAAAATCTTTTTTTCTGGTGGATACTGCCACCTAGTGGAGTCAAACAATATAATCAGCAGGTCCCCAGTGCAAACAGGACCTGAATCACAAACTTTCAAAGACAGGATTCTGGGGGGAAAAATTAATAAAAATTGCCTATTTTTTATGTTTATCATAATATTTTAAACACATACTATGCTATTTATGAAGTTTTGCAGTCTGATTTAGTAAATTTGAAGGGTTTTCTGTACAATGACACCAGTTTTTTAAATTTCCTACACTGTATGTGTGTAGGGTGTATATTTAAACTTGGGTGTGTTAAATTCAGGCGGAATTCCAAAATATGCCTTAGACTGGAAGAGGTTAAACAACGTGGCGCAGGACGTAAAAATGATAACTGCGTCAGGCTGAAACCAGCAAAAAACACTTGCGTCGTGCTTGGCGCTGCATTGCGCCGGGTGTATGATAGGCCCTTTAGCTCTATAGTTATTTTCATACCTTGACATTATTGTATGATTATTGGATACAGTCAATAAGGTCAAGATCTCTGAGGTGGGACGGGACAAAATGCTCACTTTAAGAGAGGATACCAATATGTGCCTTTTTCACAAAATTGTGAAATGTAACTCTACACTATGCTGTTTCACTTGGTTTTTAATAGAAGAGGGCTTTTTTGCTATTCTATTGCAGGGGATTCTCGTGAACAATATGCCTGTGTGTAGGTTTTGCCGCAGATCTAAAGCCAGCTTATTGAGGGAACAGTATAAATAGATGGCCTTCTTGTTGCAGGACTTGAATGAGCAATCTCTAATCCAATTTTGTTATTAATAACATGAGCTTATATTATTTCCACATATTAATTATGCTTAGTGCTGCGCTTTAGGCAATTATCACTGGTACGCGGAAATTATCATTTTCTTCTCTTCTTTTGTTTATCATCTATGTCTTGCATCCCAATACTTGCATACACTGCCCAGTCAGTAAGGGATTTGCAAATAGTTTTCCCTCAAGCATGACGCATCTATCTGACATCCAATTCTAAGTGTAAAGTGTTTGATTTTTGGGGATCATATGCGTTGTTTGATGTTTATACCATTCCCCCCACCATATACCCTTCAGAGCCTGCCCCAATTTCCAGACTGACTTTAAATAAGACAAATGCAGTGACATTGCAGTGTTTGCTGATTGAGAGGGATGGGCCAATAAATATGTTCTGAGGGTATGTTATGCGCTTATGTGTTTGGACAAAGGGATACAATTTGATGTGAGCAGTCAAGTGTATTCGATCCGAGGGATATATTTTTGCTGTAATGACCGGGCCTAGTGAAGCAGAGAACCAATGTTCTCCCACGGCAGATAACAGTGCATTAAAATAACCCAGAGTGCATGTATAGGTGCATGAAGCCAGACTTTGAGGAACATCTATTTGAAGAAATACAACTATAATCATGGTATTTGAGGATAAGCTACTTACATCTCATTTATCTAAATAAAAAGACAACCAATATACCCTGAGACGAGGCTAAAAATGGCATTTCGATTTGTATTATTATTACTACTTCAAAAAGAAAAAAGTATTTTTTTTTATTATTATTAATATTATTGTTGTTGCTGATAATTATTAGTATTAATTGATATCATTATTAAATAATTAATAATTTTAAAAAAGCAACCATTGTATTGTATTAATTTGCTATGATTTAGATTTGTTGAGTGATTCCTGTACAGTGGCAGATGGAATAGTCCAGCCAGATCCCTACAGTAATTTGTCCCAAACCAAAAGCCTGCTTTCAGAATCAACCTGATCGCATATAACGAATTGGTGGGCAGGAAGAGGGTGGAATGACTCCAACTGTTTCTCTGATGGATCAGAAACCATCATCTATTGATTCATGCCTCTGTTCTCAGGTCACATTGATCACTGGCAATGTTTAAGTGAGCTATCTCTTCAGTCACATTCACATTGATTGTGTAGGAGGTTTGCTGTTGTTTAATAGGGATCTCATGGGAAAGGAGGATAATATTGGACAAGGACTTATCCGATTCCATTTCTACTTAATGTCCATCCAGTTAGGAAAACGCCTACTGAACTTCTAGGGTATAAATAAAGTGTTTTTTGAGATGCTGAGATGACCCCTTGCATTCAGTGCCACAACTTTTTTTTTAAGGAAAAAATGCAAGGAGCTGTGCGGCAAAATTAGTCACACATTAAAGCATACATATAAAATTCCACTGGAATTACTATAAAATACATTTCACATACTATTATTAAATTGGCCTCTCTATCGCCATCTGTGGTTAAAACAAAAAATGGCAAGTTATTTGCAAAGTTTTTATTTCAAAACATTTCAACAAATATCACCACGGTAATTTCCTAAACACCTGTTTGTCACTGTAATTGCTCTGATCCATAATTTCACTGCAGGTGAACTGTCATATAGTAAGAGCTGTGCAGGTAAACTTCACTCCCCTGATCTCAGGAGGCACTCAAGCGACTGACGCTAGAGTCTGCGGCCTTTAGCCTCCTTGTTAGAACGCCCGCCACTCACGCCAAAAACCATGGTTCGAATCCCGCTCTGAGCAGGTTGAATAGGTTACATTTGGTGCCGTGACCCGGATTGGAGTGAGGTTTTAGGGGGGTGAGAGTAACTGTCCTAGGCCAGTAAGAGCTGTGTGTAAACCGCACTCCCCTGATCTCTAGAAGCTGTGGTCTTTAGCCTCCTTGTTAGAGCGCCTGCCACTCACGCCAAAAACTATGGTTCGAATCCTGCTTTGAGCAGGTTGAACAGGTTACATTTGGTGCCGTGACCCGGATTGGAGTGAGGTTTTAGGGGGGTGTGAGTAACTGTCCTAGGCCAGTAAGAGCTGTGTGTAAACCTCACTCCCCTGATCTCCAGAAGCTGTGGTCTTCAGCCTCCTTGTTAGAGCGTCCGCCTCCCATGCCGGAGACCACAGTTCGAATCCCTCTTGGAGCGGGTCAAGTAGAACCGATTACACACGCAATAATACAAGATTGGATTTGAGGTTTTTTTTTTTTATTATTTTAATTAAAACTTTAATTCAGCAAAAATGCACTCAATTATTCAAAAGTGACAGTCATTTATGTTACAAAATACTTCTATTTCAAATTAACGCTGTTCTTTTGAACTTCCGCTTCATCAAAGAATCACGGTTTCCACTTAAATACTAAACTGCACAAATATTTGAACATTGATAATAAGAAATGTTTCTTGGTCAAAAAATCAGCATATTAGAATGATTTCTGAAGGATCATGTGACACTGAAGACTGGTGCTGAAAATTCAGCTTTGCCATGACAGGAATAAATTACATTTGGAAATACACTGAAATTTTATTTGTAAAAATATTTCACAATATTACTGTTTTACTGTATTTCTTATTTTAAAAAATGCAGCCTTGGTAAACATAAGAGACTTTTGAATCTATAAGGGAGGCTTCAAGTCCCATTGTATCCTACTGTGATTTCTACTACACTTCCACTTACATATTGCATTTCGGATGGATAGTAAGTCTAGGCCTATTGTAATTCACCCCATGTCAAACATATCTAAAACCACTCTGCCTTATCTGGTTACGCTAACAGTCCTCCACAATATTTCACAATGCACTTCACAACACTCAGCCTCTCTCTTCCCAGTCAACCACACAGACTCTTTGAAAAGTTCTGCGAGAGATCCCAGCTAAATGAAAAGTTTGATCACAGCCATCATGTCATTATCTGTGGGATTGAGAGTGGCAGAAGGCCGGGTACGCCAGCTTTAAAGTCAGACGGCAAGCCACTCTGCATACAATTTCCTCCACGAGTCCCCAGAGGCGGAGCAGTGGTAATGGAGAGCAGGAGCAGACTGTCATTATCTCTCCCTGTGACGCTCCATATCATTGTGGAGCAACAGCACATTAGTAGACTGACTAACTACATGTGGAATAGGGGCAGTGTGGCGCTTGGTCGAGGATAAAGGACAAACATATGCTGCGGGCATCATTTCGGTGGTGCTAATCAGCTTTTAATGGAGTCACAAAGCATTAAGACTCCCTATATAAAAGCTATTCATTGCATTATATCGTTCGCTCTTGAAAACTCGGATGTAGTTTTAAAGGGGTGATGAACTGAGAAATCAAATTTTCCTTGAGCTTTTGACATCTAAGAGGTCATCATATTATAAGAATATCCTGTAAATTTAAGAACTGAAAACGTCCTTGTTAGTCCAATAAATGCTTTTATTGACACCAGGCTCAGCAAACGACTCGTTTTTCAAAGTGGGGAACTATGACGTCAAAGAGGATAAAACACCACCCCCGCTGAAGAAGATCAACGCCTACTTCAACACGGCTACTGTAGCCCCGCCCACCGATTCGCGCATTAGACGCATAGCTAAATAACATGGGCCTACCTCGTGATGACAAACCGGATCGAGCTACCGAGCAATAAACATGACATTTACAAAATATTGTGCAGTGCCTGGTTGTGGAAGAAGACAGTCGCTGCATAAGCTTCCTCTGGATTCCAATAGGAATGCTTGGTTAAACTTTATTTTTAATGACGTTCCAGCTGATGTGGGTAAAACATTGTCCGTTTGTTCGTTTCATTTCACTGAGGATTGTTTTGTAAACAAGACACAGGTCGAGACTGGATTTGCAGACCGATTAAGATTAGAAAACGGTGCTGTGCCTTCTATATTGGATTCGACAGGAATGGTGCAACACAGTTATGTGAGTAAAATTTTTATTTAAAAAATAATAATAATCTGATAGGCTAGTATTGCATTGTTACAGATCGTTTGATATCTAATAATTATGTGTACATGTGTATCAGTCTAATCGTTACTGACGAGTGAGTTGAAACTCCTTATAATATGCAAAACTGTTATCCACTCACAGCAGTGGGCGTTTACTTCCAAGTCTTCAATGCGAGACGCCCATAAAAACCGAGCGTTTTTGAGCTAGGCTCAAAACTAGGGTAGAACATAGCCTATTACTTATTCATTTTGATGTTTTTGAATGTAAAAACCAAGCGAACGTCATAAGTTGACCTCAGTCAACAATATGAAATTAGAAAAGCTAGTTCATGACCCCTTTAATAAATCTTGCACAAATCTCGGGTCGGCTGTAACGACATATAAAACAGCTCCTGCATGCCACCCCAAACTCGTGAACTGTTAAATAAAAGGGAATTGAATTAACGCACATACAAGAATGCATTCACGTTATGCAAATAGCAGTTTTAACTGTTTCATTATTTTACAAATCTCTCAGTGAAAATGTATCAATCTGACAGAAGCAACATGAGGTTATGTTTTGTTGCAGCTGCTGTTCAGTATGTGCTCTCTGTCAAGCATCAGTGGGTGTTAGATTAGACTTGCGGCTCTGTTCATATGCATGTCTTGAAGGCAGGACTGACTTATGGTCAACAGCAGGACAGTATCTGCGATCGTGACAGCTAAGGTTAATAAACAAGACACCGATCTTTGCTCCAGTTTTATACAAGTGAGTAAAAACCCTTGTCCTTTGCATGGCCTGAATTCAAAAGGTCAAAAATGATATATAATAAAATGAATGTATTATACAGATCAATAATGTCTTTTATTTAATATTTTGCATTTATAGGGGATTTATGGCACTAAATTATATTTATGCAATAGTTATAATCCATTTATTATCTGTTAACCACTTTTTGAGCATAGACCTGAAAATGAAAATTTCCAACTTAAACGGTCATAAATCTTGAATGCTTTGGAGCACAGACTTATGTTTGGTCTCTTTTTAAAGAAGACACATGGCAGATTATTGCTGAAGTGAAAAACTAATATCTATACTAGTATTTACATAATAGAAGTTTAAGTTTACTGTTCTGAAAAATGCATCAAATTACTATTTTCAATTTTTATATAAAATGTTTTTCGGAAAATATATAAAAAACTAAAACTGTGAGGAAAAGCAAAGCCATAAATCTAAACAAGTTGTGTTCTAAATTTGAGGTTGATATCTCAAAAAAGGAGCTTTCAGTAAGATTATGTTTGGGCACAGTACCAAACATTTCCACTATTAAATTAATTCCCAGTTTATTTCCATTACAGTTATTTTTGACCATGAGGAATACAAGTGTGACTATTTTTTTCAAGACCATTTAACCTTTTCGAATCATGTCCATTAATTGTGTTCGTGTTCACAAAACATTTACCAAGTTTCATATCGTTCCGATGAAGTAAAAAATGACAGAACAGCACCAGAGGGTTAAATGCTGTCTAGTATATTGTCTGGAACCAATCAGACACAACATCCTTCACCACACAACGATCACTCTCCCCAGAATACTAATCACCTGCACCTGTTCACAATCAGTAAGCCTCATCAACCCCTGCATAAAAACACTCACCACAGCCTCAGTCTTTGTCAAGCCTCCAACAGGAACAGACCATTTCCCGTTGTCTCCCGAAGTCTCTGAGATTTCCAGTTCCAGCCAAGTAACGTATACTCACCTGTGAATTACTAACCTCTGCATTCCTGTTCCACTGTCTTCAGAGATCCTGTCCGAATCCTTGTTTCCTGAAGTCCTGTCTGGATCCTTGTTCTCCGAAATCCTGTCTGGATCCTTGTTCTCCAAAATCCTGTCTAGATCCTTGTTCTCCGAAATCCTGTCTGGATCCTTGTTCTCCGAAATCCTGTCTGGATCCTTGTTCTCCGAATCCTGTCTGGATCCTTGTTCTTCGAAATCCTGTCTGGATCATTGTCCCCGAAACCATGTATTCTCCTGGGTCCCTGTGTTCACGCCGAGTTGTCTCTCCCACGATGACATCTGAAAGAGAAAAGACAAGTATAAGAGATCTGTGACTGCTTGACATCAGTTAACCTGAAGAGGACCTGCTCACCTGTAATCAGCCCCGCACGTAGTGATCTTCACCGAATCTGCACCTGCACTTTGAGAATACTCACCTTTGCACTTGTGTCACGTTAAATAAAGCTGTGTTTGGATTCACTTACCTCTGTCTCCGTGCCTGTATCCTGACAGAAGGCTTGACCATTACCGCTATGGATCCAACACAACCGCCAACCGCTGCCATTCCAGGGCAATCTGCAACCGATGCGGAGAGTTCGCGTCCTCGGTCCACCACCACTTCCGCAAATCCTGCTCCCACGCTGGTATGCATTGCTAGCTCCACCTCTCGACCAGCGCCATTCTCCGGCCGGGCGGAAGATTGCAACGGCTTCCTATTGCAGTGTTCGCTCATCATTGAACAGCAACCTCATCTGTTTCCCACAGATCGCTCACGAATCTCTTTCATCATTCAGCAATTATCTGGAACAGCATTGAGATGGGCTGAGTCGCTGTGGGCACAAGAAACTGAGGTTACCATGTCATTACAAAGTTTCATTAACCATTTCAAGGAAGTTTTCGGCCAACCAGTCAGTGATTCATCCATCAGCGATAAATTGATACAATTTCGACAAGATAAGAAATCACTGAAATAGCTTCAGTGAGTGGCTGGAACGAAAAGGCTCTCCTGGCTGTTTACCGTGGTGGTTTAAATCCTGCACTTCATCTCCAAATGGCGATCCATGATGATAACCTGGGGCTGGAAAAATTCATACAACAAACCCTTCGTATACATCAACGATCTCAGAGCTGTTATCGGGATGCTCGACATTCTCACGCCACATCCCCTCATGTCCTCACGAACTATGTGTCTGAAAAAAACCCAGAAGAGATGCAAGTCGACACTCACCGACTCACCCAGGCTGAACGCTCCCGTCGTAGAGATTTGAAGTTATGTCTGTACTGTGGTGTTAAGGGTCATTTCCGACTTGCATGCCCCATTCGACCACCTCAGATGACGGTAAGCTCTGTTCAAGATCACCTCGCCGTATCGACACCGTTCACAATTCCTGTAACCTTGAAAATCCAAAATTTCCATGTATCTGTAGCAGCCATCATCGATTCCGGATCAGCGGGGAACTTCATATCAGGGCGGCTCTGTAAGAAACTCAACCTCAGGAAGGTCGACACTCCCAAGCCATATTCCATCCATGCAGTGACCGGCGAGCCCATTAACAAGGGGTATGTTACATCTCAAATAACACCCATCCAGCTATGTATTGAAAATATTCACCACGAAATGTTCGAACCTTTTATTCTTCAGAATAGTCAAACAGACATAATCCTAGGTCGTCCATGGCTAATTCGTCATCAACCTACCATAAATTGAAAGTCCGGTAAGATAAACAGTTGGGGATGTCATTGCCCACTTGAGGAAAGCACACACTCTGCTCCACCAGGTGCTTGCAACAGGGTTACATCCGTCCTTCTACATCCCCTGCTGCCGCTAGTTTCTTTTTTGTTGCCAAGAAAGATGGAGGTTTAAGACCATGTATCGACTACACAGCCCTGAATCAAATCACCGTGAAATTCAGTTATCCACTACCTCTCATCCCAGCAGCCCTCAAACAGCTCAGGGAAGCCAAGATGTTCACCAAATTGGATCTGAGGAGTGCATACAATCTGGTCAGAATTAGAGAAGGGGATGACTGGAAAACTGCTTTCATCACGCCTGCAGGGCACTATGAATACCTGGTCATGCCGTATGGGTTGGTAAACGCTCCTTCCGTGTTCCAGAGCTTCATGGACGAGGTACTCCGAGACTTCCTGGGAAAGTTTGTGTTGGTGTATATCGATGATATTCTGATTTATTCCAAAAACCCTGTTGAACATCAACATCATGTTCCCTGGTACTCCAAAGACTCAGAGAATTCACCCTGTTTCTAAAAGCAGAAAAGTGTACATTTCATCAGACCAGTGTCGAATTCCTGGGATACCAACTTAGTGAAAGAGGAGTGGAAATGGATAAACGAAAGACCGAAGCCATCATGTCCTGGCCAACTTCTCAGTCGGTAAAGGAACTCCAGAGGTTCCTCGGCTTTGCAAATTTTTACCGACGATTTATACACCGATACAGTATCTTGACAGCTCCCCTGACCTCCCTGTTAAAAGGAAAACCGAAGATGTTACTTTGGACCCCAGAAGCGGAGCTTGCCTTTAACTCACTCAAGGCCGCATTCACCACTGCACCCTTGCTCCACCATCCAGATCCAGAGAAGGTATTTGTGGTGGAAGTAGATGCCTCCACTACCGGGGTAGGAGGGATTCTGTCACAGTACTCTGACCTATCCTCCAAGACCATACCTTGCGCGTTCTTTTCCAAGAAGTTATCTACAGCAGAAATCAACTACGACATTGGAAATCGGGAGCTTTTGGCTGTGAAACTTGCCTTAGAGGAATGGAGGCATTGGTTGGAGGGGGCAAAACATCCATTCCTAGTACTTACCGATCACAAGAACCTCCAGTACTTGAGAGATGCTAAAAGACTCAATCCACGTCAGGCCCGATGGGCACTATTCTTCACCCGTTTCCATTTCAGAATCTCATATCGTCCAGGCTCCAAGAATACTAGAGCGGATGCCCTCTCTCGCATCCATGCCCCAGAAATTCCGATGGAGGAACCTGAAACCATCTTGCCCGAGAAGTTGTTTGTCAACCCCATCCAGTGGGAAATCAACGAGCAATTATTGGAATTGTCACGACAACAACCCAGAATCCCAGGATGTCCCCCCGAGAAGATTTACGTACCTGAGGATTTCCGCAACTCTCTCATTGCATCAGCTCACTCCTCTGTAGGCACAGGTCATCCCGGAATAAGCAAAACTTCCTCAACTCTCCAACTCAAGTATTGGTGGCCCAAC
Organism: Gila orcuttii; assembly: GCA_026230005.1. Taxonomy (NCBI): domain Eukaryota; kingdom Metazoa; phylum Chordata; class Actinopteri; order Cypriniformes; family Leuciscidae; genus Gila; species Gila orcuttii. The sequence goes on from JAPDVR010000012.1 coordinate 42,423,805, forward strand.
ATGCAGCAGGACATCACAACGTTCATACAAGGTTGTATTCCCTGCGCCATGTCCAAAGTTCCCAGGAATCTCCCTGCGGGTAAACTGGTACCACTTCCTGTCCCACATAGACCCTGGTCCCACATTGGGGTAGATTTCGTCACGGATCTTCCCACCTCTGACGGCAACACCTGTATCCTCGTAACCATCGATCGGTTCTCCAAGGCATGCAGACTAATTCCCCTGAAGGGTCTCCCAACGGCTTTTGTCACTGCTGAACTTCTGATGGAACATGTTTTTCAAAACTTCGGCATCCCAGAGGACATCGTGTCCGACAGAGGACCCCAATTCATCTCCCGAGTTTGGCGAGCATTTTTCACTCTTATGAACGTGACTGTAAGCCTATCATCAGGGTATCATCCGCAAACCAATGGCCAAACCGAACGAAAGATCCAAGATGTAGGACGATTCCTGCGTACGTTCTGCCACTCCAACCAGAACATCTGGAGTCGTTATCTAATTTGGGCAGAGTACGCACAAAACTCCCTCAGACAGTCATCCACGCAATTAACTCCTTTCCAGTGTGTGCTGGGTTACCAACCCCCATTGTTTCCATGGTCCGGCGAATAATCAGAAGTACCAGCAGTAAATAAGTGGTTTCAAGAAAGCGAAAGAGTGTGGAATCAAACCCATCATCACCTTCAGCAAGCGGTGAATCGCCAACAACATTTCGCAGATGCTCGTCGCGTCAAACCCCTGAGTACCAACCCGGACAGTTAGTCTGGCTCTCCACGAGAGACATCCGTCTACGTCAACCTTGCCGCAAACTCAACCCCAAGTACATCGGACCATTCCCCATCGTAAGACAAATCAACCCAGTCACCTATCAACTTCGTCTACCCCCAGAGCATCGGATCCATCCCACGTTTCACGTCTCCCTCCTGAAACCTCATCACCCACCTGTACCCAACTCAGCCACAGAACCGGTTCCTGAAGATAACCCCCCGATACCGCCTATTGAACCAGAGCCCATTTATTTGATAAAGGAGATATTGGACTCCCGACGTAGAGGTGGTCAGCTTGAGTATCTGATAGATTGGGAGGGGTATGGACCAGAGGAAAGATGTTGGATACCCCGGAACGACGTCCTTGATCCCAATCTGCTCCTTGAATTTCACGCTCAACATCCTGACAAACCTGCACCACGGCCCAGAGGTAGACCACCACGACGTCAGGGTCCAAGGTCCGCTGGCGCGGACTCTGGAGGGGGGGGTAATGTCAAGAACCAATCAGACACAACATCCTTCACCACACAACGATCACTCTCCCCAGAATACTAATCACCTGCACCTGTTCACAATCAGTAAGCCTCATCAACCCCTGCATAAAAACACTCACCACAGCCTCAGTCTTTGTCAAGCCTCCAACAGGAACAGACCATTTCCCGTTGTCTCCCGAAGTCTCTGAGATTTCCAGTTCCAGCCAAGTAACGTATATTCACCTGTGAATTACTAACCTCTGCATTCCTGTTCCACTGTCTTCAGAGATCCTCTCCGAATCCTTGTTTCCTGAAGTCCTGTCTGGATCCTTGTTCTCCGAAATCCTGTCTGGATCCTTGTTCTCTAAAATCCTGTCTGGATCCTTGTCCTCCGAAATCCTGTCTGGATCCTTGTTCTCCGAAATCCTGTCTGGATCCTTGTTCTCCGAAATCCTGTCTGGATCCTTGTTCTTCGAAATCCTGTCTGGATCATTGTTCCCCGAAACCCTGTATTCTCCTGGGTCCCTGTGTTCACGCCGAGTTGTCTCTCCCACGATGACATCTGAAAGAGAAAAGACAAGTATAAGAGATCTGTGACTGCTTGACATTAGTTAACCTGAAGAGGACCTGCTCACCTGTAATCAGCCAAGCACGTAGTGATCTTCACCGAATCTGCACCTGCACTTTGAGAATACTCACCTTTGCACTTGTGTCACGTTAAATAAAGCTGTGTTTGGATTCACTTACCTCTGTCTCTGTGCCTGTATCCTGACATATATGACGCAGAGGTCTTCAACCAACTCAGTCACATTGTATAAAATTGAGTGTTTCATTCTTTTTTTCTAAAAACAGTTATAAAATCAGAAATAGAAAGTAGTCTACTCTGTATCCGTGTAATTGTTGTACCTGGCGGAGCAAAGAGCTGTTGGCTTTTTATCCCATAGTTCTTTTAGAAGTGAATACCCAGCTTGGAAAAGGTCTGCAGGGGGTGTCCATATGCTTTATTATACTCTATATTGGCTGAAACTCCACCTGTTTCCTCAATAGCATGCTCTGAAGCGGTTCAAAAACTTTTCTTCTCTTGAACAAAAACAGTTCAAACTTACTGCTTGGCAAAAGCAAGTATTAATTGAAAGGGTGATGTAATGCTTTGAAACTGAAAGATTGTTCGAGGATTAAACTAGGTCAGAAAACTTGTACAGTATGTCTTTATTTTTAAGAGTTGGGCTTAAATGTTTTGCAGCAAATTCAGTTTTTATCCCCCCTAAATATTCTAAATTATGTATGTTAACTTGTAAGGGGAGACTGGGACTAGGTGTCAAACTTTCTGCTCCAGTAAAAGCTTCTCATCATACGATTTAGTTACAGTCTTAGTAATTTTGTTTTAATCTTAGTTATTTTAATACACCAAGTTAAACTACATTAAAGAGCAATGTGTCCCTGGTTATAAGCTTTTTTAATTAAATAATTTTAATATTTTATTTCAGTTAACTTTTTTTTACTAGGACAAAAACGACTGATCATTGGGTGTTTACAAACAATGATGACGTGTTTTGTAGAACCTACCTGGTGGCAGAAAATAAGTTACATCCCGCAATTCTGACTTTTTTCACTCAGGATTGTGATATAAACTTGTAATTACGAGTTATTAAATCTGAATTGGGAGATATAAACTCCCAATTGCGAGAAAAAAGTCAGAATTTTAAGATAAAGATGTTATATTAGGTTTAAATGTTACTTATGTAAGATGTTAGGTTTAAATATTAGGCCTATTTCATGCTGTAACTGTAGGGCTAATAAATTATGTCCTCTATTAACTACATATGTGAATATTATGTAGATGTATTGTTTACATCATATTCATGCTTTAATAGCCTTCACTAATAGGAGGTTTCATCAGTCCAGTCAGTATATAGCCTAATGGCTTTCAACCATAAACGTCTGTATTTAGCTTCAAAGGGCGTTTTCAACAAAAGTATTCTATAAAAATGAAGACATGAAGATCTTTTTTTTTTTTTTTTTTGCATTCAGATTCTGACATTCAAAAGCACAAGACATTTTTTCTCTTTTTTGGTGGATTTTGCCAGTTTTCCTCCACTTGTTGTTTTTCTGCCACCACAATGTTCACACGGCTGCAAGTGACGTAATTGTGACGTCTAGTCCCGAATTGTCTATTGCCCAGGAAAAAAAATCATACAAAATGTTAAAACATTTTGTTTTAGAAAATAATGTGTGTTGATTTTCAAACACACATTATTTCATGAAATAGGAAAACATACTAAAAAAAATAATTAAAAAAACATACATATTTATAAAACTATGATATTAAAAAAATGTAAAAAGGTTTTGAACTGGGTGTTTAAAACTAAAGTTGAAAACCACTGTTAGAGAAAACAAGCATTTATGCAATTGTACTTCGACTATACAAACAACTACTGAGATACAGCCCAAGTAATAACTGGCCCCGGTCTCCCCAAACAATGAATAAAGGAGTCACATTTCATTCTAAGAGAGAAAAATATGATCCAAAGATTATTACTAATTTACTGAATCTCTGCTCAAGCTGGTGAAAAGTGAAATCTTCCCTCATTTTTGTAAAGTAATGAATTGTATAATTGCCATGATAACTATTTTTTCTACGGAGTGATGCTCACAGGTTGGTGCTGTTGTTCCTATACTGGTCATATGAAACAAGAGCAGGTCCTGTTTTAAAAAGGACACATGATGCTGTCACTACCCTAAAACAATATGCAAAACAAATGAAGTGCAATCTTTTTCAGTCATATTTCATAATCCATTCATTTTATTTTGATCGTCTTCTCGTAAACTGTATCAATAAGAAATTTTTCATCAGATGTGTTTTTAAAGGTTTGATATTCGAATTGTTTATGGATACATTAACAAGAACTTGCACTGGATATGATGGCAAGAGTTAATGTTAAGTCTCACGTGTATAAAGTGTATCTGTGGGAGCATGAAAACTCTGTGAAACAGAGCAAAGAAAATGCAAAGCTCTCTCGTGCTTATAGTGCATCACACATGACTAAAAACAGCACATGATGAATGTTCTGGGTAATTCACATCGATCCATGACTCATAGAAGTGATGTCGTATCGACAGCCACAGACAACGCAACAACATTAGTCATCCATAAATAAAATGAATAATTCTTAATCATACATCATTGATGTACATACTTGGTGTAATTTTTTTTCTTAATCAAATTTGGAGGGACAATGAGACATTTAGCTGAAAATATCAATTGTCACTTGACTGTTTTTCTAAGTAACGTATACGGGGAAACCTGAAAGAGTATTTTTTGCAATTTGAAAGTGTTTGATGACACTAGAGATGCAGAAATGACATACTTCACCTTTAAAGAGCATTATGTTCTCGGTGAGAATACAAAAATGAGGGAGTTCTTACAGGAGAGAAAAACAACTGACAGAATGAGTTTAGGGAGATAATCCCTTCAAAGTCCTGCATTTTGAAGATAAAAGAATTTTCCCTCCAGGAAGCAATTCTGTACATAACCCCCCCGCCCCCGCCCCAACACACAATAATGTCTTTGAATCATCTTAATTTGATGGCTTTTCTCTGCAAATATTGATGTGTAAAAAAAGAATAATTTATCAGCATATTATGCAATTAATTTGGCTATTTTGCTAAAAACCCTTGTAGGTTTGAGTGATAAAAGTAAAATCTTGCACAATTTAATGAACTTTTATAATGTTATAATGAACCCCCCTAAACAACCTTATAATAGCACACACTAAGCCAGGCCATTTAACAGATCCAATCTTTGTACAGCAGATTCTGTCAAAAGGACCTCACGATGGAATTAGGATACTGCACACAGTTTTTAGCTATCACCAGTATGGCCCCAAAGTGACTTTACCTCCTTACTAATTAGCTTCCAGTGAGTTATGATAATAGGTAGCTAATTAACCAACGTAATGAAGCTCTTCCTAGACCTCGGTGAGTTTATAGCTCTTGCAGCGGTACATTTAAGCAGTGTGATAACCACAGGATAACCACTGGGATTTTACACAGATCCACTTCAAAGAGTTGATGACCTTTCTCAGATGATCCGTAGAGATGTGCAAAGGTAACTGGTAATTTGTACTGAACTTGCACATGCAACAATGATCTACAGTTCAATGTACTTCAATATACTTTTCTGAATGTGTAAGGTTCACTTGAACTTCTGAGATTACTTTTCATTCCAGCCAAACATACATAGGTAGGTGGCACTCATTACATTATAACTCACATTATTAGTTTTGTGTATGTGAGGTCAAAGGGTCTAAGTCTGTTTTTTGCTCCTATCTGCATATTGTATAATTGGCTAAGTTATTATAATAATTAAAATAGAAGTCAAGTTAGTTTATCCTGCTGAGTAAATTGTGAAAATGTGGTTTTGGGGAACTTAAAGTTAATTTAAATCAGACATCAGTTGGATTCAGTTACATTCTGATTGCTTTAAAACTTCTAAATAGTATTTCAGTCCTAATAGTAATCAGAGATATTATATTATATTATATTATATTATATTATATTATATTATATTATATTATATTATATTAAAATTACAAAATAAAAATAAAATATTAAAATATAGAATCTAATAATAGATTATAATTTTATAATACAATAAATGTATCATTTTAAAAGATGCTTTTGACTTATTTCAGTTCGTAGTCCATCTTTATGTATACTGTAATCAAGGTAAATAAGCCATGGCATATAGAGAGACAACAACAGTCATTAATATTCATTGCTGATGTTCTACAACTCAGATACCGAGAAGTGTTTCAATAATGTGACTCTGTATAAGCACTCCTCTACCTTTGCCCGGCTAACTACTGTAGTTGAGATCAGTACATTTGGGAAAGTGCACCATTACCCCGTAATGAGGGGAGCTGTCATAAAAAATTACATCTAATTTTTATTACAACCTACAATACGCTCTCTGCCTCTTGTCAGAGCATACTATGAACTCCCGTGAATCGGAATAATGCCTCCTTTTATGATTCATATCATTTATCTTACAGAGGAGCAGTCTCAGAAGATACAAGCAGCAATCACACTGATTCAGCACTAGAATGATGAGGGAATTTACTGAGACTGAACTCTAGTAGAGAGGGTGAGTAAGAAAAGAGGTGTTAAAGGGTTATTTAGGCTTTGGTGAGAATAAGACTCTGTGACCCAGTTGGAGAGTAATGATATGTGCCCATGCTGGTCAAGGATTACAGACTCTGCCTCTGATGCAATCTTATCCACTGTGACTTATTACATTTGGCAGATTTTGCATTTGCATTTTATCCAAAGCGACTTACATTGCATTTCAAGGTACACATTTACATTCTTATCAGTTCTTGCTTTCCCTGGGAATCGAACCCATGACCTTGGCGTTACAAGTGCCAATGCTCTACTGTTTGAACTACAGGAAGGCGCATTCTTAATGCTCCTACAACACCAGAACACTTCCTGTTCCTGTACACCACCTCTGGAAAACAATATGGGACTGTGACCTGCAGTTAGACCAGCTTTTAGGGTTTTTCTCTCACAGGGAGGGTCTGTTTTTGATAAAGACTGCCAGTTCAACCAGTTGTGCACACAATTCAGTCTCACTGACATACCAAGGGGACTTGCGTCTTCATTTCATTGTAAATAAAATCTGAAGCCTACAATCTGGACACGCAGCAGGAGGCAGTGTAACTGAGAATTGGAAAGGTCCTTCTGACACTGTGAAAATGTGCAAATCAGATTCTCAGTCATTCTTTTAGAAGTCGCACTGAGCTTCAACTCAAGTTGAAATGTGTAAGCAATATCACACAAGCAATGCTGTTTTACTGAATATTGTTTGACTGCAGGCCTGTAATAAAATAGTGTAATAAAAAAGATGTTTGCAATAAATCACTTACATTCCAGATCAAATTTTCTCCTAAAATAGTTGTTAAGAATTTTTAGTGAATTGTCATCAAGTACATTATGTTAAACTTTTCAATTAGTTCAATTAAATCTAAATAGTTATAACAGTCAATCTTAATTGCTATTGAACATTATGTTGTAAAGCCAGAGGATGAGAAAATACAAGAGAATATTTTGTTGAAACAACCAGGATACCTCAATTAATGGCATTATGCTGGAGAGAGTGTAAATCCCAAAGCATCCATTGCAGCAGAATAGCCAGCCCAGCTGTCATAAAGTATGCTGACAAGTGTCACCGGGGAAGATACAGTTTGCACAAACTAGTACAGGAACTATAGTGGTATGTTATAGTCAGCAACTTTCTCCCCAAAATCATATTTGTCAAAACCAACCAACAGCAAGAAAAAGAAAAAAAAGATAAAACATAAATAAGGTACACAAATTATATGTACATTTATATTTGATAAAATGTCAGTTATAAAACGGGTAGTTCTGTTCCATGATGCTGATTGGTTGAGCCTCATTCGAAATTCTTAAATAAATACTTTAATGGTCTAAAAATATGCGTCATGCCTAACGATGTCCCTTAGCTGTTCTAAATTCACTGTAAACCGCGGTTTTGTGATGCTTTTTGCGTTAATTTATGGTTTTTAAAGTAAAAACTTTAAATTACCATACAATTTATGGCAAAAAACAGTATGAGGACTTTCCCAGAATTCCCTGTGTGACGTGTAATTTATTTTATTTTATTTAAATAGTTATGTTTCTTGTGTATTTTTATTATCAGTAATAGGCTACATTAGGGTGTTTTGTGTAACAATTTTTGTTATTTAGTAAATGTTTATTTTATCATCATGTGTAATGTGTAATAGTGTTTTGTAGAGCTGTACAATACACTCTTATCACGATTCCGTTCGATACACGATACTAAACCACGATATGATACTGTCACAATACTTTAAAACAAAGCCAAAATATAGTTAAAATTGTATTTTTTTATTAATATTACTTCTAAAACACAAGATACACAGTTAACAAAAATGACTGTTCATTAAAATGCTAAACTTGGTATTACATCAGGAATAGACTTGGACTTGGTTCTTCTCCCCCTTCTGCCATTACCATATCTGATGCTAAAATAAATGGCTTTAAATAAGCTTTAAATTTGGTTGAATTACACAATAACTATTGTCACTATCAATGATACATTTGTTTTTGTATATTCTGACACAATATATTGTTACAGCCCTAGTATTTTGCCGTTGTATGAACCTGTGCACCCTCTATATTAGTACTATATTTACAATTAAATAGTCTGATTCATTGTTTGCTGTAAGCTAGACAAGCAGTGCACTATCAGAGTTCCTCTGAAACCCTCCACCTCCCCCAGCTCCACCTGCCTAGATCTGCAACAGGATTTATATACATCTATGTGTGCAGCAGCAGCATTCTGTGAATCTATTAGCAATAGCAAGTCTACTATTGCTCTGCAATAATCAACAGCAGTAGCAGATCTAGTCCGCCAAGACAAATACATTAACATTGCCATATTCAATAACATGCTAAAAATATTCAGAGAGAGAGTTGTCATGATTGAAATATATACATATATATATATATATATATATATATATATATATATATATATATATATATATGCCTAAAGTATTACTGACTGTTCTATTGCATTACTAATCTTAACCTGAAAGGTAATATAGATATACTATACAAACCTAATTAGCCGTTTGTTATATGCACCTTCATGCTGTCACACAGTTTTTTTTTTTGTTTTTTTTTATTCATTTAGCTGACGCTTTTATCCAAAACGACTTACAATGGCTATATGTCAGAGGCCGCACGCCTCTGGAGCAACTAAGGGGTTAAGTGTCTTGCTCAGGGACACATTGGTGTCTCACAGTGGATTTGAACCTGGGTCTCTCACACCAAAGGCATGTGTCTTATCCACTGCGCCATCACCCCCCCCAGTAGTTTAAATCTACTGTGTATATGTTCAAGGAGACTTTGGCTTACGTGCCCTATGGGGTTTATTAATGTTGCCTCAGTCTATGGACAGTGTTTCAGAATGGGTCTCTGTAATCCTCATATACAATTCAAAAAGAGCATTTTTAAACCTGCATCCCCCGAACCCCCACCCCCAGCTGCCACAGCCCGAGTGAGAGAGACTGAGAAGAGCTGAAGGTAGATGCAGGAAAGACAAGATAACAATTAATATAAGGAGACGTTTTCCAATCAGTTTATGCCCCTGTGTGAAATTAAATTTTTGTTTATGTGCACGCTTTCATTGGCTGTGACTGACAGCCCTGACAGCACCTGTGAAGGGAAATAGTTTTGAAGAGTGCACACAAATCTTCTAAGGCTTGAGATGTAAACACAACTGCCACCTCGCATATAACAGCAGCGGAACATGTGTAACCATACGTCTGTTCTACCAGATATATTCACCCCAGTTTTTATAGAACAGAAGACTGCTTTCTGTATAAATCCATACAGCACCATACAACAAGTCATTTTTAATCAGTATTTTTTGTCTTAATTTCAGTAAAAAAAAAAAAAATCTAAATATCCTTATAACAAAATACATTTGGTTGAGAAGTGAAAATACATAAGATATGATTCGATTGCAGAAAATATTTTTTTACCCCATTGACAAGTTGTTTTTCTCAACCATAAATCAAACAACATTTCGTGAGGCTTAAGCAATTAAGTTAAAAAATATTAAGAAATGTAATTCAATCCAATCTCTAATATTATGATGCAAATCTCTTTGATGCAACTTTTCGTGTGAAGTAAATACATTTATTCTTTTAAATAATATGTTTACTGGAAAACACTTATTTAAAGAGTTATTTTTGCAGGGAAGTTAGTCTGGCTGTAAACAGAATTATCAGAACTCTTCTAGCTCTTATTGATGTGGTGTTGGTAAGGACAGAAGACATGTTCCTTCCTAACGTGGATAATAAGGCCCTTGCAATGGCAGTCCGCATGAAACCGAGCAGGAAGACTCCTCAGAGAAGCACAGATGGGTCTCATCTGAGCGGGGAAGACACAATTCAGACTATGGCCAACATGAGAATAGTTAACTAACAAGACTGACCTGAGCAGAGAACAGCTGTCAACAGTTATTACTGTGTGAACTCACTTTTGACCAACACTTAAAAGACTATTGATGGTGAAAGATTCTTTTAGGTGCAACAATCTGTACTGTGTTTGTTACGACATCCAAATACAAAACCACTTAACACAGAAAGTTCAAACAGAGCATCTGAAATTCATTATGTGTTAATATTGCGTCTCCAAGAAACACGATAATATTTGATAATTTCTCTATTGTTAAGACTTCTCTGATAGAATAAATCCATCCTCATTTATTAAGCACAAAGAAAAGCACCGAAGACTCTTTTAACTATTGTTAATCTGTGTTTGGTATATAGTTTGTATTTGAGTTCTGAATCAACTATTTCATATTCAAGGCCAATGGAATAAGTCTAACAAAACATTTTTAATTTTGCAAAGGGACAACCTGTTCTCATTTCTATGATAATTTAATGAGCTTCAAAACGGTTGCAAAATCATCATCAAACAATTAGATAAGTATTATATCTATCTACATAAGTTGAACTTGAGAAAAGGATCAGACCGATTCATGAACGAATGTTTTTTGAACTGGATCAACTAATATATACTGTAACAAATTGGGCATTGCTTCTCTCATGCTTTTGTCATTTTGAAGCTTGACAATCCCTGTCCTCAAATCACTTTCATTATCTTGAAAAAAAAGAAACATCACAATACTGTGAGTAAATTATGACATTTTCATTTTTGCCTGAAACGTCTCTTTAACTAACTGTACAAAGACCAATAAGCAACATATTAATAAACGTAGCCTATAATCTAAAGTCATTTTGGTTCACAGAGTTTTTTGGACAGCCAGTCGATCTAATACTAATTCAGGCTGAACCAAGAGCCAAAGAAATGTTCAGACCACCCAACAACCAGTTTCCAGTTTCAGCAAGACTTGGATAAAATTAACATAACACCTCTATCATATAACATTTGCCAAGCTACGAAGTTGAGACCAGATAAGAAAATCTCAGCTGAAGTTCTGCTAAAGCCGTCAGGGCCTGTTAGTGAGCCAGTATTTTACGTAACTGCAGTGTAAGGCTTAAGTCAATGACTCATGAGGCAAGTCAAGTGCCTCCATTGAATATAGTGACGCTTAACCCTGAACTGCTCCTTCAAAGAGAGACGTCAGCTGTCAGAATGTCAAGCGGAGCAATATTTGGAAACATTTGTCTGTATATGACAAAATGAGCAGCACTGCATTCGTTTAAAGAGACATTAATGTGAAACGTATCTATTGATTTCGGTCAAATTTGAACTGTTTTTGAGCAATTTATTCCACTGGGTGAAAATGCTTAAACTTCACATTTAAACTTACTCCCTTCTCATTTAAACGTATGCACAAAGGCTACAGAGCAACTTACAATCCTGCATGCAAACAAACAAAAAAATGATATATTCCACAACCTGCATATAAGAGCTGCGAGACAATGTAAGCCTGTTCCTTTAATGTGGTTTCTTTGTTGCCGCCAGTCAGTGAGAGTGTTTTTTTTTTTACACAAGGCACATCATTAGTATCTTTTTCTGCAAACAGTGAATCCAGAGGTATGCTGCTGTTGAGTTTTACTGTGCTGCCTGTAATCATCACCAACCATGAAAGACTTCTCTGCACCTACAAAACATCCCTTAATGTTTTTTTCCCTCAAGGATCAGTGTTCACGATGAAGACAGAGATGTTTCCCAAGAGCTTATTTTAAACTTTATAGTAAAAAAACTTGACTTTTGGGAGTCGTATTCACACAAAATCTATGCTTTATCATTAACAGTATCTTATTTGATTAGTGATTCATTAGATACTGTCTCTTAGGGATAGTTCACCCAAAAAACTTTTACATTTACTCACCTTTGTTTCCTTCCAAACATCTATGACTTACTTTCTTCTATGGAACAAAAAAGAAGATATTTTGAAGAATGTTGATAACAGTTTTGGTGCCCAATGAATTCCAAAGAAAAAAAAAGACGAATATTTCCTTAAAATATCGTCTTTTCGAAAGAAAGAAAGTCATACAGGTTTGCAAAGATTTTTCATTTTTGGATGAAATACCCCTTTAAAAAATCAAACAATCAAGGTTAAACAACATTTAACAAAATTCCTTCTAACTAGATTAGAAATAATGTACATGTTGCTGTATCTACTAGTAAAAAAATTCAAAACTGGGCAATGAAAAGAGTGAAAATGCTGACTACTTTAGCTGCTCTGTTTTTGTCTGGAAGTATAGGTATATATTTCTAGATTTTTTTAAATGCAGGCATTTTTCTACTTTTCTATGTCAATTAAATTTGACTACAAATTTCTATCATTGATGGAACACAGATGGAAAGAAAATGAAATAATTTTGGAAATGACAAAATAAGACAATACTGCACCTTTCCAATGGCTGTAGACATAGACAAGGTGACCTACAACTCAATTAGACACTCTATAGGTCATTAGAGCTCTTGCTGGACCTACTGGAATGGGAAAAACCATATCTACATATGGTTTCATTAATCATTAAGTCATTATGTTTAACTGTTAGATGGAAATCAGTCTTTAAGTTTAAAAAAAAGTTTGACAACCAGCGGTTAATGGACTATGATCCTGACGGTCTGATGAAATAAACATTAAACTCTTCAGCCTGAATGCCAAGCACTGTGACTAAAATGGCTCAACACCTGGTCTAATACCGTACCTACGGTGAAACATGGTGATAGCAGCATCATGCTGTGGGGATGTTTCACTTCGAAAATAAGCCTCAAGATTACAGATCATTTTGGCAACCTCCTAAATTTATTTAGAAAAAGCAGCAAGCAAGTGTAGAGTTCCATTCTTAAAAGGCTGTACCTTTAAAATAGCATGCTTCTAATTAAGGGCTGAAATTAGTTTCTTAATCATATTCAAATATTAAAAAGGTTAAACACCAAAGAACACTGCCGCCCATTCATCAGGATTTAGCAAAGGTTGAACAGACACGTGTTTTGGGCAATTGAAATGTTAGGTTGCATATTAAGCAGGGTCATACAGTCCTAATAGAAAGGAAGAATGGGTTAAATGGGTCTTTTAGGGGTTAAAAAAGGACGTAACATCCATGCTATGTGATGAATAAGGATGGTTATATCACAAATTAATCAATTGTGTAATCTCAGTCGAATATGGCCACAATGTGAAGTAAATTTCAATTTCAATGACATCACTACTACAATACTCTGCACTACAACAGTAAGCACAGTTTATCTCCATCTCAGTGGCATTCCCGCTAATGTAGATATATTCAGTGAAAAAGTGGGTTTTCTCAAGCTGTGATTAATGTAAGCTGCTGTTAAGCTGTTTATTTGATGCCAGAATCATGCCAGTTTGTCATTTTAAATCTACTAGTGAAAGCGAGCTGGTTAGAGGACTCTTGAGTCTGTAACAGCTGGTTGAGGGGGTGATGCAGTGAGGGGTAAGGCATCCGCAGGAGCTCCCTACTATAAGCAACGGTTACCATGGCAACGCTGGGGGAAATTAGGTGTTAAAGGAGTATCATGTTATGCACAAAAGCATAATGCACCAGTAATTTTGTTTTGAAAGTTAGACAGTAGATATACAGTCATCCGAGTGTGAAAACATTGCATGCTTAAGTGTTTTTTGAAGTATTTTAGGACATATCGGTCATCAAAATATACAACAAAAACACTGTAGCTTGTGTATGTGTATATTTTATACATATATATATAAATACATGTTTGTGTGTGTGTTTAAATGTGTGACTAATCTCCTGTAATGTCCAATTATCCGATTTAATATTTAATGTCTTTTTATTTTATTTTTACATGTGCTATGAATACATTTTAGAAATGCTGTTCCACCAGTTCGATTTAATATCAGTAAACTGTAGGAGTACTGAAGCAGAAGTTTTAAAGCAGCTTGCTTTGTAACACCTTCCCAGCATCTGAAATGTGGGACTGCAGCTTCAGCGCCCTGGGTGGAATTTAGAGACAGAATGATGATTTCAAAGGAAGCTTATTCAGCTGTAACAATCCGATGAGGAATTCAGTCTCAGGTGTTGGTGGAAGTTTGCAGTCGGCCTCTGAGCAGGAGGGGATTTTCTAACCTCTATTTATTTCCTTTAAGCTTCACTGGTTCTAACAAAAAAATCATTTGCACATGTGCATTCGCAGACTCAAGATGTGTTTATTGGGTATATACTGTATACATCATATAGATAAATAATTGTAAACATGGGTTTAATGACATTAAATAAAAAAATACAGCAGTTATACTCACCTACTAACATTGTTCAGAGGGATTATATTTTGAGAGCATCTTCTATGTTGATGCTGAAGGACAATAAAAAAACACTTTGGATAAATAATGCATTTAAGAGAATAATTTGTAATATTAAGCTGAAAGTGAAAATATATTATTATTGTATTACAAAAAATTGACATTTCTTCTGTATTGGGAATACCAAATGCATAGTTCTTCCTTTAGTTTTGTAGGATGTACTGCTGAGAGCCTCTCTAGGTGGTCTGGTGTGGGTGAAAGTTTCGATTATCTGCAGAACAGCAGCTCTATCATTAATCTGTCAAAGTCATAGTGGCATACAGTAGCATCACTATTCAATTACAGAAAAAATCACGCTGTTATTATGCTGTGCTTCCAACTTTTGGAGGTCGCACGTGATATGATATCAGACGTGAGGATTTTCTAGGCCCTGCAGGGAAGTTCCTCAGCTTTCAGCAGGTGAATGGGTCTATCACGAAACTCTTCTGGGCTAATGCACCGAAGTCTTTGCAGAGGCGAATGATTAGCCCTCGTCTGGGCTACGTAATGCACCAGCGAGTTGATACTGCAGTCACATTTCCATGGATTATCGTGCAGATACACCTCCTTCAACCCTGAATCAATCAGAGATTTGAATAACGTGTTACACTTAACAGATAAGAATAAAAAAGTAAATGTTTTTGACCAAACAATACAGAATTTTTTCAGTCATCATACCATATTACATACTTTTTTTCTACTAGCAATTAGGTTGACTGTAAAAATCATCTATTACAATGTGCTATAGATAAACGCAGAAGCATGTCTTATGGCAACACCCCATAAGAAACAACTTTTGTGTTGGGGAACCCGAAACCAGCCTAATAATATAGTGTTTCCTTAGAACTGATAGTCAGCTGGTCATTCAGGCAACCCAGCAACTAGTCGATTTTAAAATTGCTAATTCTTACCTTGCATGTTGGCTAGCATGTTGCCATCAATGGCATGAAGTCGATTCCCACTTAAGCCTACATGAGTAAGTTTAGGTGTGTGGCGGAATACGTCAGCTGGCAGGCTCTCGATTTCATTCTTTCTGATATAGAGCTCCTGCAGGTTGGAAAGACCTTCTAGTGTGGACGCGGTAAGTGTGGAGAGCAAATTGTTATCCAGTACCAGCATCTCAAGACCAATCAGGGGCCCAAAGGTCCCAGCTTGAATATTCTTCAGCTTGTTGTTGTCCAAGTTGAGAAAAAGCAGCTCTTCAAGTCCAACAAAGGCTTTGGGCGAGATACTCTGGATGCGGTTCAAGGCAAGGTCCAAAACTTTGAGGGCAATCAGAGGCTTGAATGCATTTGGAGGGAGGGCAGTGAGGGCGTTCAGGGGCAGATCCAGCTCTGAGAGGTTCCTCATGCCAATGAACATGTTAGGTTTGAGGCTAGCTATCTGATTCTGGCCCAGCATGAGAAAGCGTAGGTTTAGGAGGTCTTTGAAGCCCTTCACTGGAAGTTTAGACATTCGGTTTCCTTGCAGATTCAAAAGCATCAATCGCTGGGCACCAGCAAATGCTTGAGGGTGTATTGATTTGATTGAGTTTCGCTCCAAGTTTACGCTCTCAATTTTTGGGACGGAGTTCAGGATGTTGTCTGGTACGTCCTGCAGAAAATTTTCACCTTGAAAATAAATAGACAAAAGGAAGCAAAAAAGGTGGGTTTAATTGATGGTGCTGAAGCAAAAATCACTACGTTCATAATTAGGGTTAAGAACTTGAGTGCAACAGTCAGGTCCCGGAAGTAAAATTCCCAATAATTTTCTCCAAAGGGGAATTGATTTTTTTAACAATAATTGACCATTAAAAACGGAACTGCAAGGTTGTTAATTGATGGTATGCTTTTGTTGAAGCAATCAGCCTGCATTATTTAAGCATGTTTAACATGTTCCTGGTGAAAAACTACATTACCCATGATTCTGCAAAGAATATTACATATATTTTGAATAAAAAATCTGCACTGTATCTAGGGGCCAGAATGTAATGCAACCTTGCTGAATAAAAGTATTAATTCATTATTATTTTTTTAACTTACTGATCCCAAAACTTTGAATGTTAGTGTAGATACACGTGGTATTATGGATGAAAATATGGTATATTTTTGAACAGGTAAGCAGTGAATTAAGGTTACATGAAGATCCAAGCACTGTTACTGAGAACATTCCTGCTCACCCATTTTTAGGATCCATGAGTCCAGAGGGAGTTTGGGTGGGATGCTCTGAAGTCCCCTCCTTTGACAGTTGACTTCAGTCTTTTCCGTACTGGATTTCTGGCTGCATTTACAATCACTGGGGCAGTTTTCCACGGCCTCTGCAACCCACAGCCATAGCACGGCTAACCCTGCAACCAGCCTCATATCCCTGAAAACACGCAGAGCCAGTGATTTAATTATGTCACGAAGGACAATATAATCCTACTGAAAAGAGCATTAGGGGTATTACTGCAAAGAGAACCCCACACATTGCCTCAAAACGGACATACCGCTTGTGTTAGATGCAAATTACTAATGCAGACTTACCTTGTGACCAGATGCTTAATGGACGTCTAAATCCAACACTGCTTTTTCACGCAAAGCTAGTAGCCGGTCTGAGCTCGGATGAAGTCTGAAATGAGACGAAATGTTTGCCCCTCTAGCAAAGTGTGAGCTCTGCACAAAACTCCCACAGCACATTGGTGAGAAAAATGACATGCACAGATCATGACAGGTTTCCCTGCCAAATGAACTCCTGCGTCCCAAGAGAAAAATCTTGCATTTTTACGTGGGTGTGTGAATTCACAGGGCACCTTATGCACGGCTTTGATTGTTTAACTTGGCACAGGTACGGTCTGGTTCACGGCAGATTGATGTCACTGTTATATCAGTGAGCACACATGATAATAGGGCAGGTCGATGAGCACAAGTGATTGGTAGAGGCGCCACAATCACTCAGTCCTCGGAGAGCCTGCTGAGCTGATAAGGACAAGGACCTTATACAGCTTTCCCCTAAGGCTTTTCTTGGCATTGTCCGCCAGGATTAACAGTAAGAACGAGTCACAGTTTCTCAGTTTCTCGCGAGCATCATCAGTGTCACTCTCGTTTTCACGGCCCCAACGCTTTGAAAGAGGAGGGCTGGCTGGCCTCAGGAAACACGCAAACCTCCAGAGATGTTATTATAGCAGTGTCTTTAAGTTTGACGTGTCTGCTCACCGAGATGATTTTATTGCGCGATAAAGACGAAAGCTCTTTCAAGCCCCGCCAACAGCAACACAATATGCAAGCCATCTGGAGCAGCATAATTATAATTCTCTCCAGCACCAAGCTGAGAAAAACCGACGCACCACCTCTAGCCACCCAAAAAGAGGAGCAGTCAGAGCTGATAAAAAAAAATTATTCTGATTAATAGGAATGTGTTAATGCTGCATCTGTTTGTTAACAATTATTCATTTCTGTATCAAGTAAACAAACAAAACAACACAAACAGCTAGAAAAATCAAAGTGCATTTCCTGCTCGCTTTTACTGTGTTCGTTACACGCATTCTTCTTTCAACATCAGTGAATCCCTTCCCACCCCCAATCAGATGGATGTGTTGTTGCAAAATAAAACTGCATCTCAAATAGATTTTTCAACGCACTACAGCTTTGCACTCATGCTCTGTCACTGATGCCAAATAGTACCAAGACTGGACATATTCCTGTAATTTCCAGTGCTGTAATAAATTGCAAATGGAGTCAATCAACCGCAGCAGGCTGCAGACAAGAACTCTGGCTGAAGACAAAACCACATATTACTAGAGGTCATGTACGTTTGCAGATTTATGTCCACCCCCAATGCCCAGACTCTATTAAAAATGCCCATCTTTCTCTGAAAGAGAGGAAACAATGGGTATTCTTCTATATCAGTCCCTGGCGAGTAATGATAAATGTACTCAGCTTGGAATAACACTATGAAACACAGTTGAGTGAATTTTTGAACGGACACAGATTGGATTTCACATGATACAACAATATTTGACTTTGATCAAATAGTTGTTTATACAGTCCCAAAAATCATGTGTTTGAATTTGCCAAACTCACAGGAAATTGTCTTTGGAAAGAAGAAAAGTCTAATTTGAAAGTGAGAAGCGCTTCACACAGATCCAGGCTAACAGATGTTGCCTGTAATAAAGCACAATTTAGCATGACACTAAAACCAATTAGTTTTCTAATGTGCACGTTCATGGGTACTTCATTTGTTGCGCATTGGCCAAGGAATGAAATGGTTTCATGCATCAGTCACTTTGTCATTTCCCTTGGTGAGGGAAGTGATACTCTGACACTAGATCCTTCACCCCAGGAGCCTAAAATAAGCATTCTTATGCCAGCTGACCTATCACAGAGTAAACCTTACCTCAATTGTACTTCACTGATGAGTCTTAGGGCTTGTGCCAATACCCACAATTGCAGTCTTGGTGGTCACTTGAGAGCGCGAGCACGAAACAGAAAGTAAGCGTGCAGGACTTCTGAGGCTACATCCTTCGAAGGCCGTGAAGGTCAGACAGAGTATTGTTAAATGGGATGGCCGGAGGACTGTTCTTGTTGCCTAGCAACTGTGACAGCTGCCGTGGGTGAGTGGCAGGAACGTTTGTACTGGACTTTTTTGACAGTTATATTAAACTCTCTGAAAACAAAACAGGGTTCACAAACTGTATATATATTTCTGTATATAAATAAAGAGTATAAAGTATATATAATTGCAACTTAGATGTAAGTAAACACTTGAACTGCTTTAAAAATATATATATATGTGTGTCATTAGATATTTGAGTAAGCTGAAACCCAATTTCTTACATTTAAAGTGTAATTCTGCAATGTCGTCGTCACTGGCACGCACTGAATTCTGGGGTAGGCCAGGCTACGAAGGATCCATCTGTTCTATCCTTCTTTGCACTGGAAACGAAAGTCCAAAGCTTGTGAATCAGTATATCGTGTACACAAATTTGGCCATTGGTAAGCAGGGGCGCCACTGGCAATTTTGGGCCCTATGACAGAATATTGATCTCTGGGGGCCCCAAAAGTGCGTGTGCCCTTAGAATCGTCCTAACTTTCACTCCTTTAGCTGCGCCCCTGCTGGTAAGGACAGTAAAGGACGCTGGCTCACTACACATTAGCCCCTTTCACACAGCGCGTTGATCCCGGGAAATTGCCAGAACACCTTCTGTGTGAACGCAAACACGACCAGGGATTGATGCCAGGTTGGGGACCATAGCTGTCAACCCTCCCGTTTTTTCCGGGTTTCTCACGTATTTCAGCTCTTTTCCCGCTGTCTTCCCGTTTTAGTATTTTCCCGTAAAATATCCCGTATTTTCACGCTCTGATTGTGTGAGAAGTACAAGCTCGGGCAGATTCGGCTTGAAGTCGGCGCCGCGCGCGCTGATACAAAAAAAGCCGTGCACACAGCAAAGCGAAATGGGGTCTTGCCGGTCTTGCGCACCCAACTCGTCATTTTTGCCGCGAGCACCTTCGCGTTCGTGCGGACGCGTTGAGTATAAACCATGGTATAAACCAGGGGTTCTCAAAGTCTATATTCAAATGTCCAAATCAGAATTTTCATCAATGTCAAAGGTCCGAAACTATGGGAGGGAAGGGGGGGGGGGGGGGGGTGGATGGGGCTTACATGCGCTTCTTGAGGCACGCACGCACATTTGCGCACACACACGTAAGGTCGCTCTCTCCCTCTCTACACGGTTACACGGTTACATGGCTACACGGTTTGGAGCTCGCGAGCTCTGCAGGGCGGGAGATTTGAAATAATTTGCGGGCATCAGGGAGCCGCTATCAATATGCGGGAGACTCCTGGAACTTCCGCGAGACATGGTATATCTGTGAACGCATACCTCTCTGTCCAATCATCTTTGGAAACTCTATTTTCTTCATCAACTTTTCTTTTCCTGGACAATGACATCCTCCACACCCATTCAAACGCTTACTGCGGTGAAGTGTCGCGTTGCGCCCGATTTTGTCAAAAGTCATACGCTCACTGGATGTCATGGCAACTAAATCACGGAGGAAAACTTTAAATATCTCGCCTTAGTTTTAATTTCGGACCATCTCAAAAAATAAACAAATGATTTTAACATACGTTTATCAAAGTCGGAAATCCACACTTTTAATCCCTTACACACAATTAGTGCTATTGAAATACGAAATGGAGGCGGGTCCGGATTGAATTCCCTCCGGGTCCGGATCCGGACCGGAGTCCGGACTTTGAGAAGTACTGGTATAAACGAAGCTTAACCCTAAATCCGTGTCAGCGCGCGCTCTGATCAGTAAAGGGGCACAGACCTCTCCCGAATCATCTCCAGCAGTAGCAGCCTCCGA
The DNA here is from genome assembly GCA_026230005.1 of Gila orcuttii. Lineage (NCBI taxonomy): Eukaryota > Metazoa > Chordata > Actinopteri > Cypriniformes > Leuciscidae > Gila > Gila orcuttii. The sequence continues at coordinate 42,444,725 of JAPDVR010000012.1, forward strand.
ACTTCCGAAGCACCACTAACTCTGCCTCCGTTTCCCTCGTAAGCTGATATTAGTATTTAAACATTCTCTATGATAAAAAATGTTTGTAAAAAATATTTTAATAACACGGTTTTGGCGGTTATAGAGTTCTAATGACGGTGTTCAACTATAACCGTCGGTCTCACGGTTACGGTCACACCCCTAACACACACACACACACACACTGTCTCTCTCTACCTCTCTCTCTCACACACACACACACGGTCTCTTTCTCTCTCTCTCTCACATAGGCTATGTAGGCCTATATGTAGTTATAAACCCTTTAGACTGTTAATGATTAGTGCTTTTTAGAAAAAGTTTGTGGGTAAGAATCGAGTAAAAAAATCCCTTATTTTGGGGATGGATTCCGGGAAATCTCCCTTATTTTCAATGTTCAATGTTGACAGCTATGAGTTAACATTGCCGTGTTCAGTCCCGGAACGCGCGCTGTGTGAACAAAAGCCGTAATCAATGCCGTGTCGTAATGATGGCGCTGAAGCCGGGATCGTTCACCAGCGTGAAACGGTTGGTAATGCGCTAGTTTATGTTTGAATCAGAGAAAAAAAATGCACACGCGTGGTTTCTCCAGAGAGAAATCGCAGCTCATAACTATAGACGCAGCTGAGACATTACGTCACATCGATGTCGTGTCTTTACGGGATTTTTACGGCTTGTGTGTGAACGCACTCTCTGATTCCGGAAAATAACTGGCAGTGTGAATGAACCAAAATCAAACGAACCTGGGTCAAATCTCAAGTCACTTTATCCGTGTATTTTCCGGAAACTCTGTGTGAAAGGGGCTCGAGTGTGCTATTTTTAAACTAAAATGAGAAAGTATGCTATACTTTCTGTCTACTTTTTTGTACTTCTCAGAAATATACTTAAAATTACACTATATGAAATTTACAAATAGTCTAAAAATATGGAAAAGAAATAGAACATTTAATATTTTTTGTGACAACGAGATACATTTCTTTTGATAACACATTTATCAGTTACAATTCATTTGACCAGAGTGGAGTAATTGACAGGAAAAAAGTGGAATAAAAAGAGGATGGTAAAAGATAGACTAACAACAACAGTACGAAACAAATCAGACTCAACAGTCTAATGCAACTTGAAATATCTACAAAGCATCTATTAACCTATAAGAAAAAAATAATAATTCTGTCATCTGTACATTTCATTTTGCAGCAAGACATGGCAGTCTGTTTGTCTTGAGTGATTTAATTAATAATGGGTATTAAAAATGGCATTTTTACAGAAATTGAAGGTCAGATAAACAAAATTTAACAAAAATGAACATTCTAAAATGTAACCAGATAAATAACATTGTACAATGCTTCTTTTCACTGCGATTAAGTAACAGCTCATCTTAGTTTTAAACACTTAAAACTCTCATAAGGACAATTATGCCAACAAGTGATATACAAGTTGCATAAAACATATGCAAAAGTAATAAGTTAAGAAAAGCCTTACATAACACATTCACAGTTGAGCATTGTCATTTTAAATTAAAACCTTAATAAAAATGTAAAGTTATGCTACCTTTTACAAGATTGAAGTTCAAAGCTCAAAGTTTTTGTTCACAGCACACAATTAAGAATTTGAAAAAGATACTGGGACACCTCACATAGTGCCTAAAAACCAGTTTAAAAAAAAAAAAAAAAAAATGCAAATTTTTACAGGAAAATCTGAGGTAGCAAAGCCAAATTTTGTGAACATTAGATAAAAGAAAGTCTTTTAGCATAGTGCATAATGCCTAAAATGCAAACCAAAACTAAATGTTTGTATTAAATATGTACAGAAATTAAGAAAATATAGTTGTATTGTATTTTTTCTTCACAAATTGCTGGTCCTGAGAAAGAACATTACACCTTTTCTTACTATACATATTAAAAAAAATCCCATCATACACAATATACAAAAGCATTACACAAATTGTAATTACCAAAAGTCAACGGTAAATAGCCAAGCAGATACTTTGAATGTGTATGTGTACATAAGATGAGATGGCAAGTTACGGATTATGCAAAACAAGGAAAAAAAAGCACATCTGTACAACAATATACATTTTTAAGAAATCAAGCTCTGAAAACTGAAGCAGGGTCCACAATCCGTGAACATTTTGTGACAAGGCAGAAAATTTGGTTTAAATTTGGTGCTCAAATGCGAAAAAAGTCAAATATTTAAAAAAGACAGCAAGCTGCTAACGACTCATTCCCAGTCTGATGTTCAATGTCATCCTGAGGAAAGTTTTATTTGCCCCGAGTGTCCATAACAGATTGAGTTCTCAGTATATCCCAGGGAAAATGCGGTACGGGACAGCTTTGCAGTACTCTTCCCACGCAGAGCCATACTTTTTCCTGCACTGCCGCTCATCCCGTGCATTACGGTGCACCAGCAGAGCGATCAAGTAGATCAGGTAAAAGTACGGGATCAAATGGTTGAATCCTAAAGGAAAAGTCAGGGATAAAATGGTGGAATTGAGTCAAAACAGACTGATAAATCAGCTTAATTTCATCAGAAAGGTGAGCGGAGTCCTAATACTTACCACATGGTAGAGACCATGCCAAACCCATGATGATATCACCCAGGTAATTAGGATGACGGACGAACCCCCAGAGACCAGACACAATAAGACTGTTTCCAGTTGCAGTAGGAATAGTTTTCAGGTCTAATAAGATAAAGATAAAACTATTTTAGACCAAACAGATTTAACATTTTACGTTTATTCTTTTGTTTTATCCATTTTAAAACACTTACGAGACACTGCCGGGTCAGAAGGGTTTTTCCTGAAGGCAAATTTCTGAGAGTTGGCTTTCCGGAAAATGTAGTATCCAACTCCTGATGGAGAAGTTAAAAAACTCAAATTTAAAGTCTGAACATATCAATATCCTGTTCTTATTGGCTGAATTAGCATCAAAATGCACTTTATGGTGTAGCTAAAGAAAAAATAGTGGGAAAATGTGTCAGAAACTGACCATTCATAGTGATGAGGGTAACAATCCAGAAAACAGAGAGTTCATTGGGATGGCTGACTAGATAGTACGCTTGACAGGTGAATGTAAAGGGAACAAAAGCCAGATCTCCAAACGTCAACATAAATCCGAAACCATCGTAGACTATATCCATCATGGTCAGAAGTTTCTCCTGAAACACAGAGTGATTTAAATCAAATCAGTTCATGGCTTCCACAATGCGTTAAGAAAAATGTATGTTTGTTTTGGAAAACCCTTGTACCTCATGCCAAAAACCATCAACAACCCACAGGAGCTGGAAGATGTTGACCAGGAGCATCGCTGGAGAGGGATTCTCGAGATTCTGGAGCTTCATTTCAGCGAGCAACATCGCAAAGTTAATCAATACCTGTGGAAACAAGCAATAATTATGTTTCTTCTTTAACTGGTTAAAAAAGTACACTTTAATAAAGAAAGAAAAGTTAAGGAATCACAAGAAATCTGAGTGTTACTGACTTCATCTGGCAAATTGCAAAATTTTGACCACAAGAGGGAGCAAAAAACAATAACAATACTCACCCAACCCATCAGGCCTGGGCGCATTTCACAGAAGAACTTGATATCGAAGTTTTTGATGCGGGGATTTAACTCTCTGCCCATGAAGAAATCATAAATGATGTAGCCTAGAGGAATAAAATAAATAATATTTTAAATCTATTATCATATAAATCCTTCCTTGCGATCTCTATAAAATGATTTTATTAGAAGTAGGACTGCAACTAACGATTATTCTTTCGATTAATTGATGAATCGGATATAAAAAAAACCATTAATTTCCAACCCTTTATTCAAAAACAGAACTGACAGTGCAAATTCACACTAACACAAAAAACATACACATGTATGCTTTACATCTGCCAAATATACAGTATAGGCTTTTTAAAAATTAAAGTGCACAAAAATATGTATATTTTTGTTTAAAGGGACCTGAGCTGTCAGAACAATAAATCATTTATAAAAAATAAAGAAAAATACAAATCAGAAAACTTAACAGGATTTGTTTGAACGTCAGAACTTGTTCTCTACACTACACTAGCACACACTCACAAACTTGTGTTTTGTTTTTGTGTCAAAGATGTTATAATCTTTAACAAAATGTTTGACATTATTTGACAAGCAAATGCACAAAAAAGTATTTTTTGGACTTGTGCATGGATGATAGGTAATAATAATAGCAATAATAATAATTATAACAGAAGATAATATCTCTAGTCTATCCTAATATTAATTATAAATACAATGTATATAAAATATAAATACAATATAAAATAATATAAAAAAAACATATTATAAAAACATTTATAGTGAAGTTTCTCTGAGTCATTTAGAGTAAAGATTGAAAAATTCAGTGCTGCAAATTGTGGAAAAAATTATATATTACTATATAGTATGTACCAATTTACTAATGCTCAGACACACTCAGTCTCTCTCGTGCGCAGACACACTCGGTCTCTCTCACGGACTGTCGCTCGCGCACGGACACACTCGGTCTCTCTCACGGACTGTCGCTCGCGCGCGGACACACTCGGTCTCTCTCACGGACTGTCGCTCGCGCGCGGACACACTCGGTCTCTCTCGCGCGATCTCGGACACACTCGGTCTCTCTCGTGCGATCTCGGACACACTCTGTCTCTCTTGCGCGATCTCGGACACACTGTCTCTCTCGCGCGATCTCGGACACACTCTGTCTCTCTCGCGCGATCTCGGACACAGAGATCTCGGACACACTCGGTCTCTCTCGCGCGATCTCGGACACACTCGGTCTCTCTCGCGCGATCTCGGACACACTCGGTCTCTCTCGCGCGATCTCGGACACACTCGGTCTCTCTCGCGCGATCTCGGACACACTCGGTCTCTCTCGCGCGATCTCGGACACACTCGGTCTCTCTCGCGCGATCTCGGACACACTCGGTCTCTCGCGCGATCTCGGACACACTCGGTCTCTCTCGCGCGATCTCGGACACACTCGGTCTCTCTCGCGCGATCTCGGACACACTCGGTCTCTCTCGCGCGATCTCGGACACACTCGGTCTCTCTCGCGCGATCTCGGACACACTCGGTCTCTCTCGCGCGATCTCGGACACACTCGGTTTCTCTCGCGCGATCTCGGACACACTCGGTCTCTCTCGCGTTTGCTCGCAGAGTTCGCTTTACTTTTGTCCAGTCCGGCACCTTCTAGATCTGCTCCACTCCGAGCTCAACTCAACTTTTTTTTTACTTATACTTATTTACTTATTCATTTAGAGTAAAGATTGAAAAATTCAGTGCTGCAAATTGTGGAAAAAATTATATATTCCTATATAGTATGTACCAATTTACTAATGCTCAGACACACTCAGTCTCTCTTGTGCGCAGACACACTCGGTCTCTCTCACGGACTGTCGCTCGCGCACGGACACACTCGGTCTCTCTCACGGACTGTCGCTCGCGCGCGGACACACTCGGTCTCTCTCACGGACTGTCGCTCGCGCGCGGACACACTCGGTCTCTCTCGCGCGATCTCGGACACACTGTCTCTCTCGCGCGATCTCGGACACACTCTGTCTCTCTCGCGCGATCTCGGACACACTGTCTCTCTCGCGCGATCTCGGACACACTCTGTCTCTCTCGCGCGATCTCGGACACAGAGATCTCGGACACACTCGGTCTCTCTCGCGCGATCTCGGACACACTCGGTCTCTCTCGCGCGATCTCGGACACACTCTGTCTCTCTCGCGCGATCTCGGACACAGAGATCTCGGACACACTCGGTCTCTCTCGCGCGATCTCGGACACACTCGGTCTCTCTCGCGCGATCTCGGACACACTCGGTCTCTCTCGCGCGATCTCGGACACACTCGGTCTCTCTCGCGCGATCTCGGACACACTCGGTCTCTCTCGCGCGATTTCGGACACACTCGGTCTCTCTCGCGCGATCTCGGACACACTCGGTCTCTCGCGCGATCTCGGACACACTCGGTCTCTCTCGCGCGATCTCGGACACACTCGGTCTCTCTCGCGCGATCTCGGACACACTCGGTCTCTCTCGCGCGATCTCGGACACACTCGGTCTCTCTCGCGTTTGCTCGCAGAGTTCGCTTTACTTTTGTCCAGTCCGGTGCCTCCTAGATCTGCTCCACTCCGAGCTCAACTCAACTTTTTTTTACTTATACTCAAACATCTCTGCAAATTATTGACTGGCGTAATAATCGCGCGACACAACGAATCGATAACGAAATTCGTTGCCAACTCTTTTAATAATCGAATTTTATCGATTCGTTGTTGCAGCCCTAATTAGAAGGCTTATCTAGTAATCATCAACAACTATGACTGGTCTATTTTAACTAGCACTGAGGAAAGTAACAGGAAATACATGACAACTCTGTCTGGATGATCATTTAAACCTGAAAATGGGTATGAGAAACTTTAAAAGCCAAGTGAAAATACTCTGAGCCAAAATGGGAAGTCAGTCACGCAGCTTGATCTCACACTAGTGGTCTTACCAGAGTTTCCTCCAGGAGCGAGCTCGTCTTTAGACGCCCAGCGGGAGCGGACGAACAGATAGACGCTGAGAAGAGTGACGATGAGCAGGGCCGAGGTGCAGAACTGCAGGAAGTGAGCATGGATGTAGCTGAGATCCACCTCCTGGTACACGGCAACACCTACTGCCACAGCCGTGAGGAGGAGTGCATAGAAACCTGACGGAGAACAGAATCTGAGATCGTCAAACAGCTCGCTCACAAATATAGAGTAGTGAAGATTTTAAAACCAAACTTAAATAAGCTTCATTTTAGGGTTTTTCAAACAAAAACTCAATTTCATTAACATTAATTGAAGACTGACCATTAATCCTATATTTCAAGGTTTTCCCGTTCTTGAGAGGCATTCCTTCAACGAGCTGTAGGGTGGAGAGATAGAGAGGCATACAGGATTTACACGTGACCACTAATCTGTGTGATTATTAACTAAAACTACTAAAAGTTGTTTTTGTTCAATCAAATGAAGCTGAAATAAAATAAAATATAAATATTAGATGAAAAACTTTACTTAAAAATGTTGCCTTGGCAATGAAGTCAAATATATATTTTTAAAGTTTAAGTACTAAAATTACTAAAACTGAAATAAAAAATAAAGCTAAATAGAAATATATAAAAATAATAAAAATGACAAAAGCACATGCACAAAACGAATTCAACATTTTAATAAATACTATAATAGTATATAAATAATACAAAACAAATAACATTGGTATAGTGCTGTCATGTTTGATCAAAACAAGCTTATCATATTAATCTTAGTATTCTGCATCATACAAAGGATTTTCCTAATCTTTCAATCATTATGACTAAAATCATGTTATGAGTAATTTTATATTACCGTACATTTATGCATTTGGCCGACGCTTTTATCCCCAAATATTTTATATATTGCATAACCATGTAGTTAGGGATGCACATATATGAACATTTTGGCCGATACTGATAATTCTTTATTTGAAAGCCAATAACCGATATATTGGCCGATAAATCTAAATCCAATTTTTTTAAATAATTTTTGAAAGCCTGATTACAAAAACAAAAGTCTCACCATTAAAAGCCATGTCCCAAGCATTTCAATATAAATCAAATATATAAAGTACAGTAGCCTAGTCTAAAAAATCTATTGCCTTACAAATAAATAAAACAATGCCTAAATAATGCAAACAAGTCTTTGGACAACATTATCATCTTATTGGACCGATACTGATAACATTAAAACCGAACATATATCGGCCGATACTGATATGGTGGCCGATATATCGCGCACCCTACATTTAGTAAAGTGTTTATCCATAATCGAAATGAAAGGGACACAATCAAAAATGATTCATAATAGGGCTGCATGATTAATTGTATTTTAATCGCGATAACGATATCTGCCTCTCTCGATTAATTTTAAATAATCGTCGCAATATTTGCCAACTCATTATTTATCCTGAAAACGCCTTTTTTTTTTTTTTGACATTTGCGTCAAGTCAACACTGGCGTTGATGTTTGTAGTTGCCAGATGTAAATTGCTTAAATCCCCCAAAAAGAGCTTTTCTTTTACATGTTCTGCCCAGTGTTTTACTTAAGAGATGCATGTCTGTCCCTTACAGCCTCGCTTTCATTCCCATCAAAAATCAAAGATGGCGCTAGGACTGGGACGGTACGGATTTTTTCTAACTGCGGTTGAAAAGCAAGAAATTCCCGCGGTATGGCGGGCGGGTGCGGTTTTGAAAATTGATCAAAAAACGTTGGTGTGGATGGACGGCGCTCCCCAATTCACGAAAGATCAGAGGTCATTGGTCATTACAAAAGTCAGAATTGCGAGTTTATAATGTTAAATTATTGCTAGGCAATCAGGTCCTTTTTGTCATCTTGAAATAATCTGTTTAACCTCAAACTCAGGGAAAAGCACTGGAATTTTTAGATCCTATCATAATTACCCTTAAGCTGCTGGAAACGAAACCAGATGTTTTCCAGAGAGGCTCTCTATCGGCATGCCACCTCTAGCAGACCTGCCAACCTTGACATTATTTTTTGAGTACTATGGGGGGGGGGGATGAAAAGTTTAGTGAAAAATTATTCACTATTAATATTGCATTGTATATAATGTGTGCTGGTCAATAGTCTAAAATTAAGAAACCCCTAGAAAACAGTAAATAAAAAAATCACTAACATCGGAACGTTGTACATGTAAGATAGGCTACATAATTTATTATTCCAATATCCAAATATGATACTAAATCTCACAGGAAAAAAAGGCTTTTATTTGAGACGTGGTGTCTTTGCATTTGTACATTTTAAACAGGACACGCATTAGCTGAATAAACGTTAGCCAATACAAAAATATTTATAGAAAATAGTTGACAATGAATAGACAGGAGTCCAATAATAGCAAAACGAACCACTTATTCTAAAGACAATATCAAGTAGACAATAAGTTAGACGAATCCGACATATACTGAGGGCTGTGTTGACAGTAAAACGTCCGTCATAAAACGAATTTAAAAAACACGGATGGATCAAACAAAATGGTTTCTGACATTTTGTCAGAAAAAAACACAACCAAGAACAAAATTTAAACTTAGCCCGTCAATTTTCATTTTACAATCATCTTCTCTCTCTCTGCGTGCGCGCGTCAGTGTTTGTGAGAGAGCTCGCGCAGCACTGATACAACGTACTTTTTTATCCATAAGTAACTAACGCGCTAGTTTTCATACAAAATAAATATGTAACATTAGTTTAGTTATTAACGCAATAACGTAACACATGCAGGCTACGTTTCTCAACACTGAGAATGAATAAATAAACGCCTGTTTCTCCAGACTCGCGTTTTATCAGTAATCCACAAATCACAGAACTGTCATAATCACTAAGCCATAGCGATTTAAATTTTATTCAGATTTACTGTTAAGCATTACTTAAGCATTTTATAATGTGCATGGATGAATGATGTTTTCCTCTTATCTGAGTGACCATGATGAATTACGGAGTATTTTAAGATAATACATGCGATTGCGATCACTCATGTGATCATCGAATCCAGATTTAGTTAACTCAATACAATATTTCAACTTTCCACATCCACCCCAGGCGGGTTACCTTCAGGAGTCAGAAGTACTGTGACTACTGTACTGTCCTCGCTGACGAACTCAGTCAGACGGCGGAAGAGGGATCGAGCGGGATTACTTTATTGCTGTCGATTTTCATTCTCTTTTTAATGATAGGTCTTACGCATCTGTCAATCTTCCTCCCTTGCTATTTGGGGAATGAACTCAGCGCTATGATTGGTCGAACTCTTCTTCTTTTGCTCTTGCTTGATTTGAGGACTGCGCGTGCACAGAGGCGCGTCACCAGGTTTTTGTGTAGTTTAGAGTGACAAATCGTACCAGCGTACTTTGAGGTCAAAACGCGTATCCCCTACGCAAAATGCGTACAGGTTGGCAGGTCTGCTCTAGTGATTAATCTAATTTAGCCTGCTTCACTGCAGCTAACAGGCAAAGCAGAAACAAGAGCCACTGAATTATGTGGTCATGAGCCTAAACCCGGGTCACGAGGAGTCATGTGATTGGGGACCGTACCTTTCCGACAGGGAGCAGGGAGAGGAAGGCCTGGAAGAGAAGCCAGAGCAGGACAATGCCAAAGACCTGACAGTCCCAGAGAGACTGAAGGGTAGGAAGCTCAAGAGGAAAGCTCTGGAGACTGGCATCCTTCTGCCCACAGAGAATGAGCAGCGCCAACACAGCCACAGGCAACAGAAACATCAGTAAGAACACACCTGAAAGAGAGGAGGAAAAGGGGCTGCTTTATTATAATCTTAACCAATGATTTATTTTAAATATTCCTGAAAATAGGGGGAAATGCACAAAAATAATCAGAGAATTTCAGGCAAGAATTAATTATTAATATTTACCTGTTTGCTTTACTGTGGACTTAATGTTTACATTAAAAAAGGCCATATTCTACATTTTTTTATTTGTACTTATGTTAGTCATTTAGTTTCATGACATAATACTAGATAGATGTTGATAAAAAATGGTAAAAGCTATTTTAAAATGCTCTGGTAAACATTTTGCCCCAAAGATGTGTGCTGCGAATATATACACAGTACAAAAGTACATTAAATCACTGACAAGACTCACCAACTCTTCCACCAAACTCCAGATCAGTTGTCTTGATGGCAGCAGGTGTTTTAGTTTGCGATAATGCCTCTGTCTCTTCCTTTTTCTCCATCTCTACTGCCTTGCCATCGCCCTGATCCTTCCTGCGCCGTAGATTGTAGCGTCCGCCTGCCTGGTTCTCTGATTCAGTCTCTGTTTTCTGCTGAACATTACAATGAGTCAAGACAGCATACTAAATGTGAACACTTTATTTACTGAACACAAAAGAATACAAACCAATTAAAAAAATAAATAATTTCACACCCATAAAAACAGAAACACACAGCTGTTCAAAAGTTTAGGGTTTGTAAAAGAAATTAATACTTTTATTTTTATTTGATGCATGGCCAAAAGTGACAGTAAAGACATTTATGATACAAAATATTTCTATTTCAAACAAAAATATTAAGCAAGCAACACAACTGTTTTCAACATTGATAATAATAAGAATGATAATGATAATACTAGAATGATTTCTGAAGGATCATGTGACACTGAAGACTGGAGAAATGGATGCTGAAAATTCAGCTTTGCCATCACAGGAATAAATGGCATTTTGAAATATATTAAAGGGGTCCTATTATGCTTTTTCACTTTTTCAACTTTAGTTCGTGTGTAATATTCCTTTTTGAGAATTAAAAAGATCTGCAAGGTCACAAAGCTTAAAGTCCACTCCAAAGGGACATATTTCATTTAACAAAATCCACTTTTTAAGAACTACAATGAACGGCTCGTTTGGACTACAACATGATTTTCCGGGCTTTAAGAAGTTATAATGTTCATCATTTAAATAATCCGCGCCCATGGAAAGCAAAAAAGCGGATGAGGCCTGGATGAGCTGCTGCTATGTCAAAGAGACGCTGTTTTTTCCACAACTCATTTGTTTGACCTTCCTTAAGGCTGATGAATTAAGAGTGGTTAAAATGTATTTTATATTTATTTTGAACATTATAATCCTGATGTTTATCTGTGCACAGCACATTTTACAGAGAAAAGCTTCCAGAACCAAGATGCAGGCTACGCACATAAGCTTCTCCTGAAATGGTAGCAGTTTCCACTTTGTCGGGACAATCTGTTGTTTATAGATCACAACTTGTAAGTATGTCTTATTATTTGTAGTTGCATTTTCTATGAACAGTTCTAATTATAAGTTGTATGTTGCTACACTCGCCTGTTAGCCAACATTAGTGTTGATATAGTGTTGTTTACTATAGCTTTTGTAAGGCTGTTCTCCGCTCCTTAGGAAAATGAACCATGTTTTTGTGAGCGATTACTGTTTGTATAACCAGTTTTCCGACATATATCATGATTAAATGGGGATAACATCGTATCTATAATGAATAAGTAAAACATACCACTCTGAAACATCCTGTGAAATCCGTGCTTGCAAAGTCCGTGCAAGAAATCTGTTCTGCACTGTCCTCTTGTTAGTGTTTCGAAATTGCCGCCATCCTTTATATTTATACTAGAGAAAAACGCAGTTATGGAGGGGCGGGACATTTCCCGAACACGTGCTAAGCGCTGCCAATCACAACAACCTGGGCCAGCTAACCGACCACAGCACATTTCGTATTTCGGAAGGAGGGGCTTCATAGAAAACTACGCATTCGGGATAGACTGGGAAGAAAGGAGCAGTAATAATTTAAAATATGTGAAAAATAATGCGTTTTTTGAACAATCAAGCATGAAAACATGTCCTAGTACACCCCAAAAACTAAATCAAGACTTTGTAAAAGGACATAATAGGACCCCTTTAAAACAGTTAAAATTGCAACAATAAATAACTGCAGCCCTGGTAAACACACAAAAGACTTCTTTCAAAAGCATTTTACTAACCCCAAACTTTTGAACTGTAGTGTTTATATGTTACGGCCCCCTTAAAACCACTGCTTCCCAATTTGAGAAACTCTAGTGTGAATAAAATAAAAATATGTGCGTCATGCTTTGACTCAATGTTTCAGTGGCAATCGATCTCACTGTCAGTCTAAGTCAAGAAATGTTACTATTTTGTGGCCGCACAACTGTAAGGGTAAAGCCGGGTCATGCTTTGTAAAGCCCATTCAACTGTCCCATGAGGAGAAACATGCTGAAAAACGTGAGGGTATGATTAAACAGAAACCACAGTCAGCTTTAGCTTTGTGTGCACAACTAAATGGGCTCCTGTCACATATGAGGTACAACATGCATGCATCATGACATTCCAACCTTCACTAGACCAGTTTCTAACATATAGACCCATACCTCAATGATTGTGGAAGCTGTATTATCTGTATTATTTTCTTCTTTCTTCTCTTGTTTTCTGTTGCTATTGTTCTCATGTTTCATCGACTGAGAGAGATGACAGTCAAGCACACGTGAGGTGAACCCATGATGAAAGACAAATAAGATAACAGCATTAAAAGGATTGGGTTAATGGCTCTGAATTAGATTAAACTCCTACACTTAAAATCAATCTAGTAATGCCATCACATGAATAAAACAGATTTTAAAATACATTCAAATAGAACAAAAATATTTTAAATTGCAGTAATATTTCACAATTTTACTGTTTTTACTGTATTTCTTAAATAAATGCATCTTGGTGAGAACAAGAGACTTCTTTGAAAAAGAGACTATAGAGTGTGTGTGAATCTGAACATCCTGGGTTAGACAGATCATGCAAAGAGAAAGAAAGAAATAAAGCGAGCATGTGTTTGTTTTGTCCTAACAAATGATTGTCCTTACCACGGGTGTGAGTCGGACCTCCAGCACTTCTTTGAGTTTTTCCCTGCGCACTTGCACATCTGTGGTGCGAGAGGAAGATCGACGGGACGTCCTAGCAGGAGAACGGGAGCGACTACGACGTGGGCGTCCCGGTGAGCGAGAGCGGGATCTGGACCGAGAGCGTGTAGCACCCTGCTTAAATATGGCCATGCTCTGCAATAAAGAAAACAATATCCACAAGATACTGCAAGTTAAGTTAACTATTTTCAGAAGCATGGATTGGAACTTGGAAATTAATAAAGTTTTAGGATTTTGAAATCTTTGAAGAAATATTATGACATTAAGAAACATTCTGCTCACTGTCTAGGTCACTAAAGTAATAACATAAGAAAATTTGTCTTTGATCACGTGAACTCATTGTACAGATGGTCATATGTTTTGGCTCTAATTGTAGCACAAGAAGCCATTTAAATCATTCTCAAATCATGCTGGAGAACATGTCAGAGAGAGGTTTCATACCGTGATGTCAGATTCCTTCAGCTCCAGCTCAGTACCATCTTTGTAGATGACGGTGTAGAGCCGATTCTTGCTGTCGTAACTCAGTACCTTGACCTCATAATAAAGGTTACTGCCAGGCCAGCGGCCCATTACAGTATCTCCATTTTGAAACCTTGTAGCCGGCATTCTTGTTTACCTACAAAACAATTAACATAAGATAAAAGGTCAGCATCCCAACCAATTCACCATGTTTTTTTTCCCCACAGGAATTCTTATGGCCTTTCCAGTTTAACGAACTACTAAACAACATAAATTACATACTAGAAACTAAATGCATCAACACTGACTTAATGATAGTATTATGCAGCAGTGGAGTCCTTAAAGATGAAGTCAAGTGTGTAATTTCTGTGCCAATAGCATCACCAAACTGATTTTTCAACTGGTTTAAGCACGTCTTACAAGACCTAAGGAACTTCAGATGCTAAAACAAAGTTTTAATGTAAACAAAGTGCCACAATGAATAGCTTACTTACAGTTGTCTCTGCATATTAACCACACATCACATCACCTTAAAAAAACACAATGCACATGAGCACGTGTGCTTCAAAACAAACTAACAATCTAAATTCTTTCTAGACCTAAAGATTCTGTGTGAATATTTCAGATGAGGGAAACACCAGAGTAGCTGCATGTGGCCTGATGACAATGAAGCAGTGATGTCAGCTGCCATCTCAGAAGTGCTGATGGGTCTGAATTACACATCCACACTGTACTCTGTGCACCCGCACTATTGTTGAGCTCTCAATGGCCTTTATGAGAGGGATTCTACTATCAGGTAACAAGCTAACCAAAGAGATGACTTTTACTATCCAGCCACAAAAACAATCCATAAAGAAAGACCCATAGTAATTACTAGTAATAGTATTGTTTATACATATTCACACTTCTCTACTCAACCGGTTCTTTAATTTTGTATCTAAAGATAATTTGCCCCATTTGGTGGATCTCTAAGCAGGAATAGTGTCCAAAAACAACATTACACAGTACATTCCAAAAAAACAAAACTGTTTTGTTTGCATTATTACTCAACTTTTTTGACATTCATTCTCAAATGAAAAATGAAATAGTATTCAAGCTTAAAAAAAAAAGAAAAAAAGAACAAGTGTGTAACTATTTTTACTCCAATACACTTTGCATAAATAATATATTAATATAAAAAACAATAATAATAATGTATTCATAATGCAGATTTTTTTTCATTGTTGCAGTCTAACGATTATGCTTTATTATCATCATATAATTTAAACAATTTAAAAAAACTATCACTTCACCACTGAAAGACAGTAACGCTTGGTGATTTAAAATAAAATAAAATAGAGGTTTAGAAATCCTTGCAAAGAAATTTTGTTGTGACGACCAAACACTGCCATAACATGAAGCAGTTTTCTTACCACCAACACATTAATGATTTTAGCACTTAAGCAAGGCCAGAAACATATGTGCGAGTAAAAATTCCACTCACACATATAGAACCATAGGCTCTTTAGCAGAGTCAAGCAGGCACACTCCACTATAGGAAACAACCAAAACTTCTTATTAAAACCACATGAAAAGTACAGCACATAAAAACATAAGCCATCTACCCTAAACCATCTAATCCCATGAACACATTCCAGACATTCTTGAACCAGAACACACTGACACACACCCAACAGAGTTGAAGTCCAGCACTGCAGAAATCCCATGTGCTTCCAGAGTTAAAGTTAAACTACAGAGCAAAAGATTTAAACTGTGTGAATGTGAGTGGGCGGGGTCTTTTGCCTTTTGTTATGCAAATGTAATGGCACAAGACGACATACGCGCGCTTTACTATCACTGCCAGCGGCTATTCAAATTAAAACTTACTACAGAAAATCTGACTTGTTTAACTCAACAGTATGCCAGACACTGGGCACATTTGTAAAATTTTAATTGTACATTTACAGACCAACGAAATACCTTAGCTTTGGCGGACTAAACATACATCCTGAAATATTTAGCCTAATACAAAAAAGTCAGTAAAATAAATTATTATTGTGTGTGTATACTTTGTGTTTTTCATGTGATACGGAAGGCACACAGATCATTCACGTGCTGTTCCTTTAACACAGCAAAAGAATGACAGGAATGGAGGGAAAACGTCATGTATTCAAACCATTGTCAGTCCGCATGCGAGAGACTCATAACACAGCAACATTAAATCAGTATTAATAAACAACAAGCACAGAAACCAACTGTTATAATGAGCGAGTGGTGTATTTAACACATATTCACTGCCAAACTCCAGTCAAAAGACCATAAAAAGTTGTTATTTAGCGCAAAAGAGTGGAATGACACACTTGCACTTTTGTGCACATACAAGATAATGAAACCGAAAGGTCCAATATGAAGTAAGACATTAACTTAAACAGATATTAAAAACGAATGCAGAATTTAATTGTGGAGATAAAACATACGAGTTGTGTGGACGACAATAAATGCGCGCCGTGCCCAAGTTTCCTGTGTAACGAGCCGTCTGGAAATCGAGTTATCATTCAAATCCAACACCAAAACAATGATAAACAGCTTTATTCACATAAATAAAGAGTATAAGTGTTCGGTACATTATATGCAGAAAGTAGTGAATGTTAAAAGCAATATATTAATGTTTAACGTTACTTCATAAATCAAGAGTTTTGCGGGCGGACCGAGCGCTGATCAAGTTCTGTACCGTTAACTACGCAGTCACAATAAAGGCATTTCCAGACAAAAACGTTAAACATGCAAAGTGAATTCATTAAAATGTCTTACCTGCAATCGATCTTAATCTCCTAATATTAACTAAAGCTTATCCACAGAACTTAATAAAATAAAGAATATTGTTTTAAAAACTGTCCCCCGCTTTGAATACGTTCCTCCCTCCGTGACCGCTCAACCTACCAGCGTCCTTGAGGGCGGGAAGCTCTCTGATTGGCTGTCGAGTCCTGTTTTTAAATTCATGAATTTTCTGATTGGACGGCGGAGAGGTTTGCGTGAGCGTTGATTGGAGACGAGGCATTTGAGTTTGAAGGGTTTTACAAAATGGAGTCTTGTGTCTTGCGAGACAGTGATCAGTGAGATACAGGATGGACAGCCGACGTCATAGGTTGTGCTTCTACCGCGAAAGGTTTATTGTAAATGTTAAATAAATATACTTAATTAATATAATGTTTATTAAACTGGAGTTGACGTTAAAAACGGGTATTTTTCAGACGTATGCGTTGGATGGTAATGCTTTTGAAATAAATAAACGAATAACTAAAACGATAACGTTACGTCTTATATAACCTGTTGGATGTTTTCTGTTTTTAATTTTATTTTCAGATTGATAATGTTCGTAAATGCTTTTAATCGTCAACTTCTGATTTATCATGTTGATTGAAAGGTATTTCTATATTAAATACAGAACCTTGTTTTGTCGTTATGGTATATTAAGCTAAGTTAACCTAAGTTACTTGTATCTTTTCAATAGTAACGTTAAATGTGGTTGCCTACCTTAGAAAACAACACTAAATAAGATGATCACTATAAAGTTTAGCGTGAAAACCACAGACGATTACATTTTAAAGTAACGTTTTAAAGTTACATTTTAAAGTCTACCATTGTTGCCATATACAAATGTAGCCTACTGATATTCATAATTGGAGCACAACAAACAATTAGTGCTCGGAAAACTACATTTTAATCACAGTATAATATAATCAATTTGGGATTTTAAATAGACATGGGTTCATTTTGGGCTGCTGATAACTCAAAATTCAGAACCAAATAAAAAAAAAAGCTGGAAAATGTTTAAAAATGTTTTCCAATAAAGTAAACAAGACTTGTTTTATACTTAACTCAACAAAATACAGAATTGTGTAATCTAACACACAAATATGGGTTAAATTAATTTGCATGATTTAAAATGGCCTACTGAGCTTTCAGCCTACAATTTTTAATCATGTGAACTTATAACTTTGTAGGGCAACTAACATTGTGAAGTTGTTATGAGTAATATAAATCTTATTTCTATAAATGACTACATAATATAATGATTCCAATATCTTTTTATTTTTTTAAAATAAACTGCTTAATTTAGAAAAATAATCAGTTTACAGTCTTATTGACCAATCAAACGTGTTCATCACAAACCAGCTTTTCTTAGGTTTTGCTGAAGAGTAGGTGCACAGCAGATATAGTCTCACTCAGTTTCCGTTTTTGCAAAGTTGCACTGCTACATATGACTTCGGGGGAACTGTAGCATTGCCTTTACATGCTCAGTCCTGGAGCTGTCTCGATTTGTGCATATTAGTGCTTGAACAGCCAGTAGCTGCTTTCTGGGCTGGTAAGATTGCACTGGAGCTGTGTTTAAGAGGAGTATGTTGTTCTAGTACGATTCGCGGAACTCATCTTTACTCGCAGTTTTAGTTCAGTCCTGCCTTCTTCCTGTTGTCACAACGGAACAGTGCAGCAGCAAACAGAAAAGCAGCATTTGCCTTTGATGAGGTGTGAAAGTTGAAGTTATGTCATGTTAAATAAGGTGCAAATGAGTAAGAAAGTCAAATAGGCTTTCGAATCTAACTAAGATAAGATTTGAGTGGATATTAATAATCTGAATGCAATTTAATAAATCCCTTCATGATGTGTTTGCTGCTTTGACATGTGGTTTGTCATGTAATCAATTTTTGCTTTTTAATTAATAAATAAATGCAAACAGCAATGTATTGCAATTTTTATTTAATTTGCTCAAACAAAACAATGTTAGCATGTAAGAAACTTCTAATTAACATGAAAACAGTATGGTACAACATGAACGATAAAAAAAAGAGACTGAAAATTGCATTACAAGGACATTCAGTTGAATCTGACCAGCAGTCTGCTCATAATCGAATCTCAGTGTGCTGACAACTCCATCAATGTTTTCCTAATATTGTTCAACTGATATCCACCACGACAAAAATCATATCTCAGATTCCACCAGCATACATGGTGTTAACCATAACACAATCCACACTGTAATGCAACTGAAAAAATGACACCGAGAAAAGAATGTGAATGCATGTTTGATTTTAAACAAAGATCGTAAGTGTCCTTTGTAACTCACTGAAGCAAAATGCAAAACAAATGAATAAAGTTATGGCAGGCCCTAAATTAATACTCTCTATATATACGCTTTTACATTTTTGACATATCAAATGCAACTTCCGAACAAGGCACAAACCATGAAGATCACAAACAGGTTTATCCAGGAATGAATCAACCCTGATCAAAACATTTTGCTTAACCTAAAGACCGATCAACATTAGTTATTTGTCGTCAAAACAAAGGGATCTGGAGAGTGTGACGTTCTAGAGATAACCGTTTAGCTTTGGTGATTACTGCCGATCACAAAGTGCCGGCCGTCTTGTCAGCAATAGAATCATTTGAACTTCTACGGGTTTTTAAAGTGCAATCAATGCTGTAAACACTCTATTCAAACGTTCTTATTCCTTGAGAGATTATTTTTGAGTGATGGTATTAAACTACGCAAGTGAGAAAAAAAACTACGAAGGATTGACAAGTGAGCATGGCATGGGGGAAATGGATAACTGAGGAAAAATCTGATCTGAGAGAACGTCACAAATGTTCTCCATTATTCTCCTCAAAATTTGCACAGCCTATAATCACACTTCATGTTTGTACAAAGATTTCGGTCTTAAAAAGCACATTTCCCAATAAAAGTTCCCTAACAAAAGTGTGTTGGAAGATAAAGCTCCTCTGAATAACAGCCAAGTGACTTCCGGTGTGCAGAAAGGTAAAACAATAAATGATTGGACAAAAAAAAAAAGTCCCATTTATAAAGCTGTGATGTGCTGCTTGGCCCTCATTAGACACTCCAGACTTGTTTAGTTGGATAATACTCCATGCAAAATGAATGATTTGCCATACATGATCTTTCACATACTTGAATCCAAAGGAAAATGAGTATAATGTCATACCCCTGCAAATTTATTATGGCTATAAAGAGGTGTCTGTTGTGAACTGCACTTTTGAGAATGCGCATGGAGAACATTCATACACAGTTTGATGGCAGAGTGGATGATCGATCAAAAAACAAAGAAAAAATGCGTAAGAATGCTACACTTATTGCTTATGAACTGAAAACAAAATTATTTTTCGTGGCAACCATTTTTCCCATACCGTTCATAAGAAGACATGCACTGAAATCGAAAGAAATACGAAAAGAGCCTACGGTGAATAAAAAGTTCATAGTATTTCTGGTTAGCACTATCTACAGATACGGTCTGAGCTGACGTTGACGTCAACCTTAACTTCGATTGGCTGAGAGGATTTTGGTAGAGAGCTACAATGATGTACAGTAGAAAGGCATTGTCCTTCGTGATCTTCCCCAACACTTAGCGAACACACAAGACGAAGAAGGTATACAGATAACAGTGGCTCATTAGAGACAGCCTGTCGAGCATTCACTTTTGAAAAGAGAAGTCTGAATAATAATGGAAACCGACCAAAAGCGCGAGTAAGCTACCTGATGTGGTCATGGCGTACATTAGAACAGGTTGACTGAATGACTTGCAGGTATAATGTTTATTTTGTCATCATTTCAATGTACATATTCTGGTTAAAATAGTAGGAAGACAAGCTTTAGAGTCCTGCAGCAATAGACCATACTCGTTTAGTTGGCCAGATTCAAGGTTTTGCTCTATACAATGCCAACTGAGTTAACGTTACTTCACCACCACCATTACCACCTTTTAAAGTCATAAACAAAGCCTGCCCTTTGCTAAACAATGTGCTGTAGAATGAATGTCATCTGCTTGATTTACACTTTCACTCTTCAATGGTTAATACACTATGTAATTCAGTAATAGTTTGTCTATTTTCGTCATTTTCTTTCCACAGTTAAAGTCATCCATTGCATACTGACAGTCACTTCCTTAAGACTGTGTCCTGACTTCCCTCAAGATGGGGCTTTTGGTGTATGGCGTCGCTTTGAGGCGTCTGGTTATCCTCTCGCTGATACGCCTCCTTGTGCCCCCCCCCCCCCACGCTCAAAGTTTGTCTTTCCCGGCATCATACTTGACAGATCCACCGAATTAACATGGTTATTGTGATCACCACTGGTTAAAACTGTAATTTTCCATTTTCATTGCTTTTGAGATAACTGAAGCTGACCTCTGAAGAGACAGATTGTGGTTAAAAAAATACAGGTGCATCTCATCCTCCTATGCAGAGTTTGACTTGCCCAACTCCTCCCTGATTGCTGAAAACACAAAGACGACAAAAGAGTTAGGCACAGTCCTGGCCAGATCTGGAGATTAGTTACATTTGACAAAAAACATCTTACAGTCAAAGGTTTAAACACCTAATCATTCATTATTACTTTTTAAAATATGTTAAAACAATAGTGATGTCACTAAAACTATGAAAGAACACCAAAAGGTAATACGGGAATATGGCATGTTGTGACCAAAAACTGGACACTTGCTATTTCACTACTCATTCCAGCTCGTGCATTTTTAATTGAAATTTTGTAAATACAATTTAATTTGTATAAAATGAATTAATAGTTGAAATGCATTTATAAATGTATTTATTTCTAAAATTTAATCAGAAATAAAAAAAATACAAAATATATGTAAATAAATTCACAAAAATAAAATAATAAATTCTCAAAAAAAATACTATTCATTATTATTATTAGCCTAGATTACAGATTATTATTTCTAATAAAAAATATTTGTATAAAAAAATTTATAAGGAATAATACATTTAAAAATTAATACATTAACAAATCATTTTTAATTAAAAAAGAAACATTACCAATTTAAAATAAATTAGCCACAGTTTACCTAAATTTCCGCTAGATTTCCTTTAACTTTTAATTGAGGGAAATAAGGGAATTATTTTATTATTCTTATCATTTTTTTATTATTATTATTATTATTATTAACAACAACATTATCAAGCATTTAACCATAGGCCTTTAAATCAAAATGTTTTAAGATCATGAGAAACAAATTACAACTTTTGACTGTGAGTGTTGAGTTTCTAAAAATAATTAAAAACCTCAATGTGCATCATATATTGTGGCAATACAATGCAATAAAATGTTACCATCAATAAGTTCTTCTTTCAGCTTTGATAGTTCCTTCCTCATCTCTTCTAGAATGTCCTAAAAGAAAATCAATACATTAAGAATTTGATTAGAATACTGTTTGTTATATACAAATCAAAAAGAGAACCGTTTTCAGGTCAATTAGATTGCGTACAAGACTAGAATATATACACTAGAATGCAAGAGAAATTAGATGCCATAAGGACATTGTGTCAAGTAAAAATACTGATGTGACCCTTTGCAATGAGTTCTTAATATAAGCTATTATATCAAATGCAGCTATAAACGTATTGAATGACAAGAGATCCAGATGAGTAGGTGTATGCTATAACATCAACACTCAAGTCAATTTAAATGCAGCTGCTATTAGTAACTCTTCAACAACAAAAACACACTCTGAGCACTTGGCGGGGGAAAAGTTGAGGCAGACAGAGCTGACCAACCCGAGTAACTGTGTCCTCAGATAAGTGAGATTCCTACATATGTCTTTCATATCTAACATGCTCATTCATAGACAAGGGAGGTACAGTATTGCATTTGAAAAGAGGACTACATTTCTACACACCCACAAAAGCTTGCACTTTCAACCAGTAATCCTCCCTCAGTTTTTTAGGAAGTGCAGTGATGAGAAATTGTACCACTAGCTTTGGTAACACTGCCAAAGTATTGAGGAAGTGAACAGCCCCTCTATCAAACCCGAAGGGCTAAAAGGTTAAATGAGTTTCAGTTCAAGTTAGTTACTTGTTGGTTTTTGAGAAGTACCTGTTTCAATCTGTCGTAGTCAAGAGCTTCTGTTGGCACCCCATTGGCACTTATGGATCCGGTAGGAGTTGGTGTAGACCTTGGTCTAAGAAGAAAAGATATGGTGTGAAGCAAAGCTATTTTAGTCGCTGAAGTCAACACTATGCAGTCAAGATGCAAGGCAGAAGTTAAGTGACACACTTTAACGGTCATTTCAGTTGCTGTGTAAATCTACTCTGTTACAGCACCAATTACAATTGGTGATTCAAAGAATATACACAGCATTAACATGGGAAAAACTTAAGATGTGTGAGGAAAATGCAGGATATTTCAGATGAAATTGTTGTACTGAAAAGGAAATTCACACATCCAGATACATACAGGTCCTTCTAAAGAAAATTGGCATATTGCGATAAAGTTAATTATTTTCCATAATGTAATGATAAAAATTAAACTTTCATATATTTTAGATTCATTGCACACCAACTGAAATATTTAAGGTCTTTTATTGTTTTAATACTGATGATTTTGGCATACAGCTCATGAAAACCCAAAATTCCTGTCTCAAAAAATTAGCATATTTCATCCGACCAATAAAATAAGTGTTTTTAATACAAAAAAAAAAAGTCAACCTTCAAATAATTATGTTCAGTTATGCACTCAATAGTCAATACTTGGTCGGGAATCCTTTTGCAGAAATGACTGCTTCAATGCGGCGTGGCATGGAGGCAATCAGCCTGTGGCACTGCTGAGGTGTTATGGAGGCCCAGGATGCTTTGATAGCAGCCTTAAGCTCATCCAGAGTGTTGGGTCTTGCGTCTCTCAACTTTCTCTTCACAATATCCCACAGATTCTCTAAGGGGTTCAGGTCAGGAGAGTTGGCAGGCCAATTGAGCACAGTAATACCATGGTCAGTAAACCATTTACCAGTGGTTTTGGCACTGTGAGCAGGTGCCAGGTCGTGCTGAAAAATGAAATCTTCATCTCCATAAAGCTTTTCAGCAGATGGAAGCATGAAGTGCTCCAAAATCTCCTGATAGCTAGCTGCATTGACCCTGCCCTTGATAAAACACAGTGGACCAACACCAGCAGTTGACATGGCACCCCAGACCATCACTGACTGTGGGTACTTGACACTGGACTTCAGGCATTTTGGCATTTCCTTCTCCCCAGTCTTCCTCCAGACTCTGGCACCTTGATTTCCGAATGACATGCAAAACTGACCAACAGTCCAGTGCTGCTTCTCTGTAGCCCAGGTCAGGCGCTTCCGCCGCTGTTTCTGGTTCAAAAGTGGCTTGACCTGGGGAATGCGGCACCTGTAGCCCATTTCCTGCACACGCCTGTGCACGGTGGCTCTGGATGTTTCTACTCCAGACTCAGTCCACTGCTTCCGCAGGTCCCTCAAGGTCTGGAATCGGTCCTTCTCCACAATCTTCCTCAGGGTCCGGTCACCTCTTCTCGTTGTGCAGCGTTTTTTGCCACACTTTTTCCTTCCCACAGACTTCCCACTGAGGTGCCTTGATACAGCACTCTGGGAACAGCCTATTTGTTCAGAAATTTCTTTCTGTCTTACCCTCTTGCTTGAGGGTGTCAATGATGGCCTTCTGGACAGCAGTCAGGTCGGCAGTCTTACCCATGATTGCGGTTTTGAGTAATGAAACAGGCTGGGAGTTTTTAAAAGCCTCAGGAATCTTTTGCAGGTGTTTAGAGTTAATTAGTTGATTCAGATGATTAGGTTAATAGCTCGTTTAGAGAACCTTTTCATGATATGCTAATTTTTTGAGACAGGAATTTTGGGTTTTCATGAGCTGTATGCCAAAATCATCAGTATTAAAACAATAAAAGACCTGAAATATTTCAGTTGGTGTGCAATGAATCTAAAATATATGAAAGTTAAATTTTTATCATTACATTATGGAAAATAATTAACTTTTTTCACAATATGCTAATTTTTTGAGAAGGACCTGTATGCATAACTGGGTGACATGAAAATGAGCCTTGAGAGGAACTGCAAATTCATCAAAACCAACACATCCGTAAAGTCAACCCCAACAAAAATGGCACAGCAAACCAAAAGCTTGAGACAGGATTTACACTTCAAAATACACAATGCAGCTGCCGTATCACACTCATGCTTGTCTGAAGCTGCATCAGACACGATACTATTGCCAACACAATAATCACCATAGGGTAGAACATGGGAAATGAGGGAAATGACGCTTTATCTATCCCATCGGAAAAGAAATGAATGCTGAACAGTGGGTTGCCTTGAGTAGAAAGGAAGTTGAAGTCAAGCGGATAAGAACATAGTGACAGCTTAAAAGTCAGAAACAAATTTCAGAGCAAAATGTATGTGTGAGATACAAGCGTGTACAGCCCGAAGGCTTTGTATCAAAGCTTTCTGCATTTTATATGTGAAAAGATAAACCAAATTAAATGATCATTTGTGGTGGGAGGGGGTAGCATGTTATCTTTGAAACCAGGTGGACAAAATGGCAAGAGTAGACAAATGCTCCAGCTTTCTGATATGACCTTTGACGACACCTAGTACACCTAGTACTGCACAATATATCAGGACGCTCTAATAATGATACTATGGTTAATCCTGCATGGCTTCCTTCCCTTTCTCAATGAAAAGAAACATTTAAAAAGGTGTTTCTCTATAAGTATGTGCACGTTATTTTAACAGGGGGTGATTTTTATTACAATTAACCGATTTTTTTGAGGATTATATAGTTAATATATTTTTATTAGGCCTTAATTTACTTTACATTATATATAGATTTTATTGTTTCACTCTTGTCCCATAAGTGAAATTATTATAAACCATTTTAACATTTATATTGTGTGAAAATTATTTATATACACTACCATTCAAAAGTTAGAGGCGGTTTGAAAGAAGCCTCTTATGCTCACCAAGGCAGCATTTATTTGATGAAAAATACAGTAAAAACTGTACTATTGTAAAATTCAAAATAACCATTTTCTGTTTAAGTATATTTTAAAATGTAATTTATTCCTGTGATGGCAAAGCAGAATTTTCAGCATCATTACTCAGTGTCACATGATCCTTCAGAAATCATTGTAATTTGGTATTCTATATTCATTTATTATTATTATTATTATTATTATTATATGTATATGTGTATATGTATATAAAAGCAGCAGGGACACATTCATGGTGATTATATTGTTGGCAACAGCAAAATCTTTGTGTGTGAAAAACCCCCCCGAATAACTGTAGACAATCACTGCAGCAACCCTCATCCTATTTAAAGAGCACTCTCAGCAAACAAAGTCTAGGAGGAGTTCTCAAACTAGCCTCTTATACCTGTTTAAGGAATCATAGTACTTGTCAGTACCCATCTGATTTCTCCATGGTGTGTCCCGTCTGTGAGAGTAAAGAGACTAACCAGGTCAGAGGTCAGTAGTGTGGATGTGAACTATTTATTTTCATAGTAATCTTCTGAAAGCACTAGGTCTAATTTAGATGAAAGGATGAACTACTTCAGTGTAGCCCTACTGAAAGGTACTTCAATCATTTGTATAGTTGTATGTGCAAATGCCTGAATGGACGGCATATACTAAGCAAAAAAATAAGCGAATCCCTAAAAAAATGCGGAACAGCTCTGGTACACACAGATCTGACGAGAAGCAATAACACTGTGCTTTAGTGATGTCAAGCACGGGACCCGACTGCCTGCATTCTGACATGCGATTGTGAGGAGGCCTCCGGCCACAAGCACGTGATGCAAAGCAGTCGAAGCAACAATAATTCAATTTAGCTTTAAGAAAGCGGGACCTGCCGAAGAGTCAGATCCCAAAAGCTGGACATTTTTCTTCAAAAGGCACTATGAATTGGTGGATGTACAACATGCAAATTATTACCTTCCAATGACTGGTGATTTGCTACCATTCATGGTGTTTGTCCTCTCCCAAGGCTTTCTGGGCATATCTGTAAAAGAAATGCAATGTTACATTTTAGCCATGATTCTCCAATGGTTTAGCTTGAAGACCCAGTTAAAAAAATTAACTGCACAGGCTCAACAATATGCTAAATTATTAACATGAGACGGACTGAACAGCTGCCAAATGTAGCCAGTGTTAGATGACTATGCACTAAAATACTTTGACTAAACAAATGGCAAACATCACCTTACTTTTAAAAGTTAATAACCCCATTTATTTTGCTAACCTAATGATTCATAAGAAGCATTATTATTTGGTTTTATCATTTATTTTTAGCATTGCTTTCCCCTTGCTTACCTGGTGTGCTACAGGCTGACACTTTTGGAGTTATGGTAGCCTCAATGTCATCCTAATGGAGAAATAAAAAATATCTATTATTGAAAATCCATCACATAAACTGTATGATCATATCGATAAAATTAGTCTATATGTACAGGTTTAGCCAGAAACTGTAAACAGCTGAATGAGGCATTATATTAACTCACAGCTTTCTGTTCAGGCTCTGGTGATGATCCCTTCTCAGCAATTCTTCTCCTGTATCAAATCAATGGTACATATTCTTACATTTTATTTCATTTCTGGCTATGATACAACATTTCTGATAATTGACCTCAGAAAAGCAGAATCTAGTAATTTCAAAGACTAATCATTGTTTGAAAACATTCTAGCATTAGAGACAGATAAAGCACGTAGTTTACCTCCTGGCCAGCAGGGCGCTCATCTCCTCCATTAGACCACCTCCTCCTCCAGGTAAAAGACCATTCCCACGGGATGCCTCGGGTTTGGCACCACCAGAACTCACCGCTGGTCCTGCTGCTGGAGCCAGGGGCTCATCACTCTACAGTAACATAGTAACAGTAACATTAAATTTACTTCAAGCAAAACAAATTGGTGTGATGTAATTTCGAACAAAATCAGGCCAAAGCGGAAGTTTGTTTGGATTTTGTTTCGGGAGTTCGAAACAGCTTGTCAAAGTAAAGACCTTTGAACTACCACTGGTCCATGGCGATTATGTCATATGTAGGTGTGTTATGAGGCTCTGCCGCCCTTGACATGAAAATCTTCATCGGTTCATTTCTTCTGTTCAGTCCGTCGAGATCTGCCGCAAGTAAAAATTTACACTGACACTGTCTTTTCATGTAATACTGTAAAGTTGTTTGCTTTAAAGCAATCTATGGTATGAAGTGCTATATAAATAAAGGTGATGTGACTTGACTGGAGAGCTGAATTGCAGAGCTTGTGCAAACATATCCACATCGCTATAGATCTTATTCACAGCAGCGCCATCTTTGATTTTTAAAGGGAATGAAAGCGAGGCTGTGAGGGATAGACACGGGATAGACACAGGCCCTCTCCAAAATGGCACACTTCATGTGCAATTTCGGTCTTACAATTATTGGACATGCGCACATGGCAGCCAGTCCATGAGACTGTAGGGTTTTTGACATTTTAGTTCTCAGAAGGCTGCTCGCAAGCACCACAGCAGACTTCTTCCCAACAGTCAAAGCAGCGTTACGTCACGAAAGTGCGGACTTGTAGGAAGACAGCGAGTGTTTAGGGTGCCATTTGGGACAGGGCCATACTCTCTTCAGTGGGTTGTACTGTTAAATAATTTTTGGATTGTTTTGCAAATGAAACACTGCAAAAATATCTTCCCAAGGAATTTCCCTAGACAAAAAAACTCAAGAAAACATTAGCTGTGGAAAAATATAAGTGATCTATTTATACAGCTTTTTTACAGCGGATTCCATTGAAAACACCGCAAGTCGCTTTCATACCTGTAATGGCGCTGCTCTGAATAAGGTCTAAGATCATATGCTTTTTAACTGCTGTTTTCTCACTGCTGTCATTTGTGGTGGTGTTTTTTTGTTGTTGTTGTTATTGAGAGGAAAGCACGCAGCACATATTTACATAATCATCTAACCCCCTCTCCCAGTAGTGTATTCTAACAGTATTCTGATGCAAAGGTATTTCAAACTTTTTTTTACCCCTAAGCAAAGAGCGCAAAAGAACTTCACCATTAGTATATCAGGACCTTTAGGGCACAGTGTTAAGAAATTTCAGGTGTAATTCAATGCAAATGGGAGTTTTAAAGGCCTCAATCTCTTACCCTTGGCACTTTCTTTAGCTTGGCTCCAGCAAGGGCGGCTGCGAGCCCAGAGAGGCCCTTGTTCTCATCTGTGGTGGGCGAGGGGGTGAACAGACCCGAGGGTAAAGGTGGGGCAGGGGGTGGAGGTGGTGCTGGTGGCGGAGCCTGACCTGAGGCTGGAGGTGGTGGCCCAGGGGCAGGGGGAGGCCCTGTTGGGGTAAGCGTGGGGGGCAGAGGTGGTGGGGGAGGAGGGGGAGGTGGAGGTCCAGCAGTGGTGGGAGTCACAGTGGAGCTGGGAGGGAGGGGTGGTGGGGGTGGAGGAGTTGGCATCCCCTGTATTGAATCTGTAGGGATAAATAAAAAAAGAACATAAATAGTTAGGGCACGTCTTTGTAACTTCCTGTACTGATCAGTTAAACTTTGATTTGTTCTACATTTAGGACTGTTTTAACTTTTTTTTGCATTGTGAAATAGATTATTACATTCAGAATGAGCTAAATGGATGTCAGCACAATAATATAATATAATATAGTATAACATAATTATTCACATCCAAAGCTCATTCATAATAGTGAACACAGACAGATGACACTAATACATGATTGTCCATAGCTGATGATCATTATAACATCATACACAAAGAAGAAACTGATGATTTATGGGAATATGAAACAAATCTGTACATAAATGTAACAAAATGCAGAGATGTAATTGGGGTAATGGTTTCATCCCATCTAATCCTTAAAATGTAACTTAAAGCTGATGTTGCATCACTATGTATAAAGAGTAAAAATCTTCACAATTTAGGAAGGTATCAGCCTGACTATTTTTCACATTTGGCTTTTTTGGGGTATAAACAGCTGAAGTATGTGACATGCATGCCTGCCAAACACACTCAAGTTAATCATATTAGTGTGTAGAATTTAGCTCAGTGTCAAGCTGTACCATGCATATGAAGTGTGAAGTCTAAAACCTCTTCTATAAATAATTCAGAGGTAGAGCTGATCTTATTTCTTTCATTGCTGATGACCTGACCTCATATGAAAATCTCCACCTATTGTATGCCGTTTGTAACAAACCTAGTCAAAGACGAAAAAGGATTATTTTTTCCATTTCATTTAAACATTGCTTTTTAAAATAAGGATGTCTCATGAATCAAATTAGTGAATGTGAATAACAACCAGAGGATGTGGGGCGGCCAGTTATAGATCATGTAAAGCTTACTGTGCATTGACAGCTCACTTGTACATGCTAACATCAAGAACTTCTTTACCATAAACCAATAATCAGAATGAGATGGTTGTGATAAACTCCAGAAAAAAAGGATGAGAACTGAAGCGAAGACATCCGCTTTACAATATGTGAGACTCAATTCAAAGTTTCAAGAGAGAGTGGAGATGTGTTTTCATGCCATGCCATATCACACAATTACAGGCCAGACAAACGAGCATTCATCAGACCGATGATCACAGGAACCAGTACAACCCGACAGACAAGACAAAACAGCAAAACATTTCCTGAGGACTCTCATATTGAGCGAACAAGCAATCGATAGTAGCCAATTGCAGCCAAAAGCAACCCAGCTCAACATGGCAGGCCCCCTCCTCGAACCCCAATTAGCGGGTTAGTGGAGGCTGAGCGACACAGAAGAGGCCTTACCCGGCTGGCTGGGGGAGTCAGCAGGCTGAGTGGGCGGCTCTGGAGCAACGGAGCAGGAGTCTCCCAACCCAGAGTTTACAGAGTGCTCAGCAGAGGCGGGGAAGGCTGTGGAAGGAGAAGGGAGAACAGCAGGCTGGGGTGAGGGACAAGACACAAGGGGAGCGATGGGCAAGGTGGGTGAGGGAGAGTACAGGGGCGGTGGAGGGGGTGGCGTCGGGGGTGAAGAGAATGGCTGACCCGAGACGGGGGATGAGGTGTGGAAGTGAAGCGAGGTGGGCGGCCCGTTGGGCGCAGAGATGGGCGAAGGGGGTTTCTGGGAGAGCGGACTGGGGGTTGGGATTACAATCATCGGGCGAGGGCCGGTTGCCTTGCCCGGGGGGCTGCTGATCATGACCGGAGGAGAAGGCGGTAAGGGTGTGAAGTTGTTAGCCGTCCAGATGATAGATTTGGAGGCCGGAGCTAAAGGAGGAGGAGCTGGGGCAGGGGGCGGCGGTGTGGGCGGGGCAGGTTGTCTGCGAGGGACAGTGGCGTAATGAGGCAGGACCGGGTGGAAGGCGGAGCCTAGCGATGTGGCGAATCGGGAGGCCGAGTGACGCAGGGGTGGGGTTGGAGGAGTGGCTATGGAGGGCAATGGCGTCGGTGGAGGGTAACTGGGTGTGGAAGGAGAGACTGGTAAGGAGGAGGTGGTCTTGTTGTATTCGGGAGGTGGAGGAGTGTAGAGGGTGCTTTCAAATGCTGCACACAACCGGAGGACAGGACAGGACAGGACAGGAGGGAGGTAGCAGCAACCGTGCAAAGGGAAAGAACACAAAACAGAGAGAAAGAGGGGAAGGAGACAGAAGAGAGAAAGGGGGCAAATGAAGCAAGAAAACCAGCAGAGACCTACAAGTCCATCATATGTTCTTATTTCTGTCTATGAACAGGGAACACACTGGAATTAGTACAATCGGTTAGCTGTGAAAACATCATGAACTGGAAAAGATAGATCAACTCCAACACATGTTTAGCATGTAGTACTTTCAGGAGACGGCACCGAAGGGTTACTGTAACTCCTGGATGCACGTGAGGTTAGGGTCTCAGTATCATCACATGCCCGCTAAAGGCTAGTCATCCACTCTCTGCATGCCAAGAAAATTGTAATGAATAGAAGTTATGCTAATGAAAATTGTTGTTCTTTTTGCACTTTATACGGTCTAATATCACATTAAAATCTGAATGGGTTCAAACTAATTCAACCCAATACTCCACTGAAAATTTCCACTGAAACAACATCATTGGTGAATCAGGAGCCGTGTACAAAATCACAAACGTATGCATTAAAAGTATTCAAATTTTTGGGGTCAGTAATGTTTTTTTTTTATGTTTTTAAAAGAAGTATCTTATGCTCATAAAAATAAAGTAAAAACAGTGATATTACAAAATGTTATTACAATTTAAAATATCTCTCTATTTTAATATATTGTATGTAATTTATTCCTGTGATATCAAAGCTGAATTTCTGACATCATTACTTTTAGCATTACTAATATGCTGACATGGTCCTCAAGAAACATTTCTGATTATTATAAGTGTTGAAAACAGTTGTGCTGCTACATATTTTTGTGGAATCTGATATACATTTTCTTTGATTAATATAAAGATCAGCATTTATTTGAGGAAAAAAAAAGTAACTTTTAACATTAACAGTTTTGTAACATTGTAAATGTCTTTACTGTCACTTTTGATCAATTGAAAGCATTCTTGCTGAATGAAAGCATTAATTAGCCATATATTTATGGGTTTTTATATAGGAAATGCATGTAAATTCATGTTTTGGTTTATAGAGAGTCTTCACTGTAAGAGTCACTGCCTGCCATATGTTGGCGCAATCTTTCTGCTCCAGTGATTCTCATAAGCAGCCTGCAGACACAGCTGCCCTCCTGCTGCGTGAAGCCCACCACGCCCCCTGAGCACTCTTCAAAATACACGTCAACACACAGGCAAACACAAATTATCATGCCCTACATTCAGGTTATTAACCCTTTCCCATTGTTCAAGCTGGCTTCATGACTTGAGTGCAGCTTTTTTCCTTGTTTAATGATAATGTAACCTATTTGTACCTTACTTTCTTCCATTTCACTGGCCTCCTCTGCGTTTGCACACTATTAGCTTTGAAAAGCAGACCACATGACCCATGATGTAATGTAGTATGTTCACCAGAGTGACTTAATGAAATTCTTCCACTCCTAAAGCACAAGCGGTCACATGGCAAGACCAATCGGCTGTGCTCTTTGGAATAATCCAACTTTATTAAATCAACTTGTGACTAGGGATCCTCACTCACATACACAGTTTTTTATACTAATGTGTATTTATTTACAAATTATTGCATATCATGCGCTGAAGTGAAAAACTGAACCTTTAGCAAAAAGTTTTGGCTATTGTTATCCATTTACACCTTCCATTAAATTGAAGTGCCTGTTTTCACTTATCCCTACTAGTGCCTCGACTAATGATACAGATTTTGTTGCACCCATCCGGCAGAATCTCAGGGTATTTATTTGATAATCCTTCTCCCAGACATGACGCAGAAGCCACTGTCAAGATCATATCCACCAAAAATACAACTCCCATACACAAAAGACTTCATAACAACAGAGAACTCAATTTAGTGTCAATTCAACAGTCAGAATAAAACATTAAGAGCGCATGCGAGTCAATACTGCAGTGAAAAACACTGCTGCCGACTAGCTGCACAATGATTTGTTTAAGTATTTTTTTTAAAAAAGGACACTGAAAACATTTATGTGAGCCTTCCTTGAGAGCTTTTGGGAGTATGTAAAGTGAATATCACAGAGGACCTGTCAATATTTACAATTCATTACAATTGAATAAAGCTTTAGTTTTCTGTAAAAATTAAAATTTTCACAAATCTGACTGCCAGTATGTTAATGTGTAATAGAACCAGTTGAGTTGAGTAGTAATTTAGGTTCAATACATCCCCGAGCAAACTATACAGTATTTAAAAGGTTTATGACTTGGTACTGATGTACTTTTGGCTTTCCTTCTGTGGAATATTGCATCTTGCTTTATCCAAAGTACAACATCAGTGGCATATAATACTGAATTTCTGATGCAAATATCACACATGCACCATGCTCAAATGTTTAACACTTGAATGACAATTATGCCCATCAAAGCTTGATGCCTGGCTACTCATACAGTGTCTGTGGAATAAACATCCCCTCCCCCATGTGTATTTTTGGATGGCGCATGATTCTGAGAATTGTATCTAATACGATGAACTCAAATACTGTATATGCACAACTTTATAACAGGCCATTTAAAGCCAACAGTAAGTCAAAATGTACCTTATTTACTTTCTTATTGCAAGTTCCTTGTGAACTTGTGAACTATTCATAGGTGCATGTTATTCTAAAGCAAAAGAAACTTTGTAAAATCTAAAAACTTTCCTTTTCTGCTAATCTTATTTATACAGGCTATTAGATAATATTAACCAATAGCCAAATAGCTATTAAGCCAATGTTTTAGCAAACTTGAATTCAGTCTGAATACATGCACACTTTTCACGATCCAATCTAATACAGATGGAAAAAAACATGTTCAACATTTTTTTTCCCACTGAATATCCTGTTTCTATCAGACCTATGTCAAATTACAAAAGTAAAACAGAATACAGCAACATTCGTATTGTGCGCGCCATAATCCTAGTGAGCTGTACACAGGAGAGTGTGAGAGAAATGTGATTAGTTTGTGAGTTCCATCATCTTTCAAGCTGTGGATTCAGATTCTTCCAACATACTGACAGATGGACACGTCAGGAGAAGATCGCCTATTGATGTAATAAGACGCAAGGAGGTAGTGTCCCGTCGAACAAGAGGCCAAGCACATACTAAAAATATATTTTACAGCAAGAACAAGAAAAGGAAACATCGAGATGCATTATAGTAGAGATGTACATCTCCAATTTAATATTTTCCATATCAAAATATAAAATATTTATTTCCATATTTTATTTATTATTCATTCCTTTTACTATATTGTTGTGGTGCTGCTTACATTCACTTCAACATTAAATAATGGATTTAACATTGACAAGAATTACATTTATTTGAGTTTATGCGAATGTGGCGAGTTATTTTTAGGCAAAGTACAACAGATATTTAATATGTTGTTAATCGGTTATCAGCCATAGTATGAAAACAATTAGCCGCCAGAACTGTAATATCGGTGCATCCCCAGTTCGAACACATAGTTAACACAAAAGAATAACATTAAAAATAGTTTTAAATAAAATTTCATGGGCGTAATAACTGCAGCACGGTAATAAATTATTTCTAATGTACACTAACAGCATTTCACAGGCATTTGCATGCTCAGCAACAGAAGTAACGCCACATATATTGTTAGTTTATGTTAAAACCTCATTCATATTTTGACCTCAACCTA